>CM042249.1:44955907-45555907 GCA_023566225.1 Romanogobio albipinnatus
ACTTACTGCTTTTTTTTAAATGGTGGCAATAGACACTGATTTTCCATAAAACAATAATTTAAAGAAAAGAAAAAATGCAAAAGAATACTTAATCACAACTGTTTCAGCTTAGCACACTGATATGGAATATATAATAATAGACACATTACTACATTACTTTATGCTTAACTTATCATTAGTCAATGTACATTCAAATATACTGTTTCATATAAAGTATTCATATTTGAATGTACATGAACTAGGCCTACTGATGTGTTATGTTTTTTTTGTGATTCTAATCCGCCTCCCGCTATGGGTTTGTTACAGATGTATTGCAGATAGTATTAATGTCAATATTAGAGTATGGCCCTGTATGAGTAGACTTGGTAAACCCAGCCTGATCTGCCGGCGATTTGATTTCGCCCTGGAAACCTGTACATTCATTTCTACTGCTTCTACATTTTTGCGGGAACCAATCACAGACTGGCTTATCCACCTGGCGCGCTATTGGCGGATTTAACACAATGACGGAAAGAGAATCGTAGCCTGTTGATCACGCCTCTTGTGGTCTGATTGGTTGAAGGACTATCCAATTGCGTACAGAGTCATTTGAATTATGCTCGTTTATCACGCCTCTTGTGCAGTAGAAAATACATAGCAGACTCCCCAGACCAATGTTCAATCTTAAATTGAGCTTGGTCTGGTGATAGCCAGACAACTGTATGAGGTCATAATGGGTGGAATTCCTTGTATGGGCACTTCTCCCAGATGAGCGTGTGCCAATCAACGAGCTTCGTTCGGGTTACGGAAGCCGTCGGCAGCGCTGTCATTTCATTTTTAGACCACAAAATCAACAATGTTACTAAAGAAGTATGTTTCTGGTTGTGAGGGAAAGATAGCCTTGTTCAACTTCCCAAATAACCCAGCGTTAAGGACACAGTGGATGCAGTTCTGCAAGTGTGTTTGTTTGTTCCTGGTCACGAGACAAAACCGCAGATGGTGAGTGAAACTGCATCAAATGTCTGTGTTTTGTTGGCAATCAGCATTATAATTTAAACAACACGAATGAATAGTGAATTTGAAAGTTATCCAGGGATAATGCCATGATGTATTTTGTGTGTGTGTGTGTGGGTGTGTGTGTGTGTGTGTGTGTGCTCATGTCTCTTTAGCCTTACCCACTCGTGTCTCTTTAGACCTACCCACTAGCCCTACGCCTCAATGAGCTTGGTACAGCGAATCTGTACAGCGTATCTGTCTTTTATAAATACGATCAAACTAAAGACTCCTCGGAGATATGAAGGATTCAATACTACTCTATAGGTACTTAATATTAACATGAGATTGGCAGAAACTATGTGTATTATGTCTAAAAAACATAATTTTAAAACAATGTTATGTATCTCTTCCGGGTCAAAATGGACCCGATTGCATTAGTTAATGAACATTTCTTCAAATTCCAATGAATAAAATCCTGAAGGACAACACAAACAATATTTGCTTGGTCAAAAACATCTCCACATAAACTCCCTTGAAATTGGCCAACCATGGATAATTGTGCTCCTTATTACAGTAAGCCCTGTTGTGGCTATGTAAATGGTAGCAAATTGCCTCCAGATGAGAGATTAAAGCCTACAGAGTGGATGACAGTCCCCTGAGTGCCACTGAAGGAAGGACAGATCCATTTTTTCCTGATTGTGATTGCGCCTCGTCCCCTGGGCTATAACCAGGCCCGTACAGGAAAGAGCCAAGGTCCTGTCACCACAACAACTCATGCTACTAACTGAGACGTCTGGAAGCATATGTGTGTCAATGAATGCATGTGCAGATGAAGGAATACACCGTGCGGGGGAGGGGCTGCAGCATATTTCATGAGGGTTTCATAGTTTGTCCATAGTTCAGTAGAAGTTTCTTTGTTCTATAGAAAATTCAAGCTAACAAGCCTGATATTCCCAGATGAAATATTTGCTACAGCTGAATTAATGCACTAAATTAAATCTTGTGATGATAATTGCATTGATACAAAAGCACAATGGTCAGTGTTTCAAAAATAAATATACAAGATGCCTAAAAAAAATCACATTGCCAGCTATGTGGGTATAGAAACTCATTCCTACATGCAATATGATAGTACATTTACACATGTACTAAAAAAAAGAAAGATTTTTTCCTTTGCGTTTTTGCGTACAGACAATGTTGTCAAAATGATCCCCTTTCACGCGGATCCGCGAAAACTACTAAAATGCTGTTTTATTCATGCCAGGCCAGAAGTTGTCACTTTGTAAAGAAACACAACATGCCTATAGACTGAACACCTAATCCACACATGCATGACGTCACCGTTTTCACACATTTGCGTTTTTGTAGTTTACATGGAGATGATAACGGTATCGTTTTTAAAAACGTTGCGTTTTCAGGCCCCCAAAACGCCATTGTCGTGTAAATGAATGGGCAAAACGTAGACTTTTTTTACATTTATAGTGGAAAACAGTGTTGTGTACACTGAAAAAAAAATATTTTTACTGCAAGTTCAAATTGATTTGAACAATTGATCTGATCTGCTTGTTCAGATTAGTTAAAATGAGCTAAAGCAACACAATTACTATACATTTTGTCCTAACTTAATTTGATTGTGTTCAATCCAGTTAAATATAAGTCAAATTGTATTTTACTTAATCCCTTTGTGTTGAGATTACATGAATGATTTGTGTTGCATTAACTGAAACTGGGCGGGGCTTGTTAATTCCCAGCATGCTTTGCATATGGCTAAATCAAGAGAGAGTAAATGTGGTCATTTTATATGTAAAAATGTTATTTTATGTATTTTTGAGCAAGATGAGAAAGGGGGAGACTTGATTGTGGTAAATAGTGTTTAATATTCAATTATGTTGGAATTATTAGAACAATTTAAATTACAGTGGGTTACCATTGTGGAGAAGAGCGGAGCATTTGCTTAGCCTGTGGATTGATACAGCTAATGTTATAACTGCTTATGCTTAGCATTTAAGATGCTAATGTGTGCTGTATAGCTAAAAGTTTGACAGTTAGCTAGTGTAGTATAATAATTCAGTTGTGCAACATTAAAATATATGAAATTGAATGTCTGAATCATGTCAGGGAGACATATAAAATTCACTTTGAGACTACTTAATTGGGTCACTTAAAATGAATTCATTCTATGATGTTGAAGTTACATGAACAAATGATGTTTAACTTAATTGATTGATGTGGGACCGATGTAGACAATTAAATCATGTAAATCCAACAGACTTATTTCTCCCAGTGTATACGGCCCCTAAAATGATAACTGTTTTATGCATAAAACAAAATGTACAAAAATATGAATGAGGACACTGATAATTTCCTTATAATATGAATGAGAGCTGATAATTTCCATATAAGAACAAGCAGAGCTATTTTTAGCTATTAATTTAAGCTATTTAAACGTACAACATTATAAAAATGTATTCAAATTTTAAAAAGACAAAATAAAATACTGTCACTATAATTAGTATTAATATTAAGGCAATTATTTGACATAAATAATTGTTTGATTTTAGCATTTTATAAATCTTTAAATAAGTTGTGTACATTATTAAAGTACTTTTTGATAAAAGATCAATATATTGTTTTTTTGTTGTATTATCTAAAAAGTTAATTAAGCATTAATTATATTTTATTCTTTGAAATGTATGCATAGTAAATTTTTATGGTTTTTAGTTTGTTTGAATTACTAATATAATTCATGGTCACAACACTTGTAATATTGAGAAATAAATAAATTACAAAAATGCTGAAAAAGAAAGAAATTATATAATATAAAGGCTAGAACACAAATATTATTTCTGTGAATTTAGTTTTCTTTCTCACCTAGTAACATCTTAAATGTGTGGCTATAAACACACACTCTAAAAAAAAAAGGTCCTATATGGCACCAAAAATAGTTCTTGGCTCGTAATCATAGAGGAACCTTTTTAAGTGCTAAATAGCACCAATTTTGGTGCTTCAGTGGTTCTTCAGCGGTTCTTCAGAGGTTCTTCACTGGTTCTTTGACTAAGGTGCTATATAGCACCACTAACTATGGTGCTATATAGCACTGCTACCATATACAGAACATGTTAAGTTATGGTGCTATATAGCACCAAAAGTGGTTCCTCTATGATTACGACAAAGAACCATTTTTGGTGCCAAATATAACCTTTTTTTTTTAGAGTGCATACAATATAAACAATGATTCCTTGAACCCAAATTCAATTGTTTAGGGAAACTTTAGGGAGGTGTTGATGTGTGCATGTTGACTCATGTTTTCTTCTAGTTCTACACACACACACATAAAGGTGATCCCTGCGGCCATGCTTGTTTCACGCATGTTAGCATGAGTGAAGTGTCCTTTTGAACCAGGTGGAAAGGACAACAATGCTTAGATAAAATACAATGCAAGAAATGCAATCTGTACTGAATGTACTGTCCCTAGAAACAATAAAGAAGGAACACTTCATACTCATCGCATAATGTAAAGTGAAGGAAGCCTGAGCAGGATCAGTTGACAGTGTCGGCTCAGGTGTTCACTTTGCCAGCAAGTCCGTCAATGGAGCTTGAATAAATAGCTGCCACTCCACGTTATGGAGGCAGAGGAAGCCTGAGCAGACACAGATGGTCAGCCTCAAGTATTATTTTGCAATAAGTGTTGACGGAGAGGAAGCACCTGCACGTTGCGAGCCTCAGTGCTCATAACATGCGTGCTATCGCTCCTGTCACTCTCTCTCACCTCTCATCCCTTATTTGGTGGGCTTTTCCTGACTCATTTCTTCAGCCTTTTATTCTCTGCTGTGTGTTTCTATGATATACTGCTCTGTGCTGTCTGAATCACATCCTCTCTTGTTATCATAAATCTTTTTCAAAAAATGTTGTCTGAGACAATTCTGGAGGATTTTCAATAATCTTGTCTTTCAAACCTTTGATCTTGACTTGGTGAGCAAAACCTTTTTTTATTTTCGACAGTGATGGCAGAGCTGAATTTTGAATTCTGAAAGAGGCACAGCCACCAGGGAATACCGTTCCCATGAAAGGCTGTACATGGTCTGCAACAATGCTTAGGTAGGTGGTACGTGTCAAAGTAACATCCACATGGATGGCAGGACCCAAGGTTTCCCAGCAAAACATTGCCCAAAGCATCACACTGCCTCCACCGGCTTGCCTTCTTCCCATAGTGCATCCTGGTGCCATGTGTTCCCCAGGTAAGAGACGCACACACCCGGCCATCCAAGTGATGTAAAAGAAAACGTGACTCATCAGCCCAGGCCACTTTCGTCCATTGCTCTGTGATCCAGATCTGATGCTCATGTGTCCACTGTTGGTGCTTTCGGCGGTGGACAGGGGTCAGCATGGGCACCCTGACTGGTCTGCGAATATGCGGTGCACTGTGAATTCTGACACCTTTCTATCAGAACCAGCATTAACTTCTTGAGCAATTTGAGCTACAGTAGCTCAAATATATATGGCCAACTAACAAATTTAGATGTGACCAGTCACTAGAAATGTTTAAATTGGAGACCTGAAATGTTTTACAGTGTATATCATATGTTTAACTGTATTAAATATTGCAAACATTTAGACTATGTGATTATTTATTATTAGAAACTACCTATGCATTACTATCCATCCTAAGATTAATCTTTTGATGACAACATTTTGAGAATTGAGATCACCTAAAAGACAGAAGTTTAATAAAAATGCATGACCTTAAATTTGTAAACTTGGGTTATGGCAATATTTTTTAAATTCTCTGCACTGTTCTATTTCTAAATTCCTTATTATTGTTTCCTTAATCTTTTTTTTGTTCTTTGCAATTTCGCCAAAATGAGAATATTGCCTTTATCTAACAAATTAATCTGCATATTCCACACAGATTGCTCCATTCCATACTGTAACACGGCCCATTCATTTAGTTAAGATTGAAGAATCAGTAGCACATTTATATGAGTCTGTCCTCCACATGGAATTATTGGATCTGGGCCACATCACAAATGCGCTTAGAGGTGATGTTGCCAACAACATCTTCTGACATAAGATCAGATGACCAAAATATCCAACAAAGCTGGCCTGTTCCTCACTTTTAAAAACAGACACAGGACATTCACTCTGACAGGAAGCTAGAATCTGTGAAGTAACACGAAAGCCTCGAATATATTCCAGCATCACTATCATGTCCAGAGGGACTAAGATATAAGACAAACATGTAGAACACCAGAACATAAAGTTACATGAAGGGAGAGAGACAATGATACAATGAGGAAGGAAATGAAAGCTGGCATGTCGCATGACCCCCCAAAAACAGAAAATGTATTAACATTTGGAGGAAAGACCATTGAAGTGCACACTGCAGATGACACCGGAGACAGGAAGGTAAAAAAGACAGGAAAAGAAGAAAATAGAATGGCTGCAAAAATAGCAATGAACGAATGAACCTGCACATTCAGTAAAGCAATCAATGAATCTATGAGGTAACTGTGGAGGCATTTATCAGCATGACCCTGCTGTTTAGCCTATCTCTCTACGCACTGTTCTTGAGCTAATCTGAAGGCCACACTCAAAAAAAAAAACTTGTCTAAACATAAGATTTATGTATTTGAATTGCATATAAATTTTCCATGCATTTGGATTACATAATTTTAACATAAACAAATTAATACATTTAATGTGATTCTTATATGCAGGTCATACATAAATGCAACAGGTAAGATTTATGTAATTGTATTGATAAACTGAATGTGATTCATTTATGCCAGTTTTACGTAAATGAAAATTTCTGTCATTTCTGTTTTAATTAAAATAATAGTTTTGTTTGAAGTAGGGCTGTCAAAATTGCTCAAAAATGACGTTCGAATATTCCCTCTAAAAAAAAAACGAATATTCGAACTATTCGAACATCTGGTTGCGCATTTTGTCAATGACGCGCATTACGTCAATAACAGGACAAATGAATACAAAGAGACATAACTACTTGTATAGGTAGTCTATTTAAGTTTAAACATATTTGACAACGTATTACCTACACAAAAACAAGTAAATCAACTAATGGCCAAGACCGCAGACCTCACACTCTCTCGCCCTCACCCTCACGCTCTCTGCGCATAACGGTTTGAATAAACAAACACATTTTGAGTGCTGATCAAGAGTTTTGTGCAAGCAATTTAAGGTCGTGACTCTTGTCCCAAATATAGCAGGCTTTATTCAGTGATTGAAACAAATATTAATTGAAGTTTTACAGCATATTGAACGCTCCGAGCGAGCTGTGCTGTGGTAAACATGGAACTTTTCCTTTTATTTACATGAAACGGTAAATAATCAAACCAGTGGAAGCAGTGCATTTATCCTTTATTCATGCAATATCTCTTCAGTCAGTACAGTAGCCTACACTTTAGTAATGTTAGGGTTATGGTACCTCGGCTCCACTGCTCGACAGAACTCCCTGAAGCTGCCCGTCCACCACACTGATCGCTCTCATGTCCTTACAAATGAACAAAATTAATTTCTCCGTTACGGCCTCTTGTCGTGTTGCAGACAAAGAGCTTGTGGCGGGCGATGCAAAGTAAGGGTGGTCCAGTTTGCACATACAAATTAGTTGCTTATATTTACAAAATGAGCCTACAAAAGCATAAACAAGCTCGTTTAATAAAGAAAAGCTCACGAAACAAAGTGAAAACTCACGAAAGTGTTTAGTGAAATTAGGAAACATTTAAGAGATCATAAATTTAGTTGTACAAGTTAACATTACATTTCTACATACATTTTGTTCTCATGTCACAAGTAATATCAAGGTTTACTTTGATCTGTTTTACATGATTCTTTTGTAGTGTGGTTTTCGGTGAAGTGTACTAAAATAAATATCGTCACCTGTGTACATTAGCCCACTTCTTCTCTACGCTTTTTCCTGATGGTTTATAGAACAATTACTCCGAGTCGCCCTCTGTCGCTTCAAAGAATAGCACAATGGTCAAGTATAAACTAAACGCCTCGTCCGTTTGGGGAGGAGCGCGCACAGTCAGCGGGGGCTCGCGCCATAGACAGTAAAGGCTCGCGCTGCGGAGCCAGGCGAAAGTATAAAACAAGGCTTCAGGCCGCTAGCGCGCCCACTCGCAAAGCAGACAGCCACGCCTCTACTATCGCGGGCGTTTTTTTTTCACTTTTTTTTTAAATTCGAATATTAATTTTCCACTTCGAAATTCGTTTTTTAAAAACTATTCGAATATATATTCGAATTTAGAATATTCGTTGACAGCCCTAGTTTGAAGTCACCATGCTGGAGATCAGTGTCTGCTTTAGTTGGGCTCTTGACCCTTAACTCTTTAACTTTAGTTTCCCTTTTGAAAGGGAACTCGCGCTGCGTCAGCTGATGCTACGGGGAACGTCTCCAGCGGGACAGGTGTCTGGATCACAATCGAGTCACGTCAATCCTATTGACCGGCGACAGCCTATGATGTCATCAAGGGCGCCTTGCCAACATGACAACGCTTCTTCGTCTTCAGTGACTGTGCTGTTGATCTAACAGAAAGAATCACGTTTGAAGATGAAGTGCACAAAGAAGAAGCGTCACTTTAGAAAGTGCGCCCGACCCGTGCCCCAGGTATCTGACACCTGAGGACACGCACACTCTCTGTGTGTACTGCCTCGGGGAAGAGCACGTGCGGGAGGTTCTCGAGGGAGCCTCTTGCGCGAACTGTGAGCGTTTCCCCATCCGAACGCTCTGCTCTCGCCTGGCCCTCTTCTCGAGGGAAGAGGGGCCAGCTTCTGGGGACGGTCCCGCCCGTGCTGAGGCAGAGCGGCGACGACTGTCCTGGGGTTCCCAGATGGACCTGGCTCATCGTCTGGAGGAGGGTGTAGTCCTCACGGACGACCAACCAGGTCGCGAGGGGCAGCTGACGGGGGAGGAGTCGGATTTCTCCTCCTCGTCAGCTGATGCTCTTCCATTCGAGCAAAGGATGGCTGAGCAGGGTGGTGATGAGTCGGCTGAGGCCGAACCCTCTCAGCCATCCTGCCCCGTGTATACGGAGTTGCTGGAGGTTATGGAGTATGCTACCGATAGGCTACATCTACAGTGGCAGCGCGCTATGAGAGAGCCTGAACGTGCGAGTCGTCTCGACGATCGGTTTCTCTCCGGTCATAACCCCACACCTCCCGGGAGCCTTCCATTCCTCCCTGATCTGCACGAGCGGATCTCAGGGGCATGGAAGAACCCGTACTCGGCCCGGATCTTTCGGCATCAGCGGGGGTATTTCGCTGATGTTGAGAGATCGGCCAAGTCTGGGTACGTGTCGATGCCACCGATTGACGAGACATTCGCAAACTATCTCGCATCCGGGAGGCCATCAACACTGAGAGCTCCCACTCTGCCGTCTAAGGCGCTTAAGACCATCTCGCGTCTGAATGGCAGGGCTTACACGTCAGCGAGTCAGGCTGCTGCAGCACTACATACCACCGCGGTGTTGCAGGCATATCAGGCCGACTTGCTGAAAGATCTCGATCATCGCCTACCCCCTGATGCGATGGCCGAGCTCCGCCTCACCACAGATTTGGCTCTCCGGGCCTCCAAACAGACAGCAGTCACCATCGGGCGTGTGATGGCGGCTATGGTGGCCACGGAGAGACATCTGTGGCTGAACCTTGCGGACATCGGGGGGAAAGAGAAATCCTTTCTCCTCGATGCCCCGGTTTCGCCCTCTGAGCTCTTCGGCACCTCCGTCGAGTGGTGGGAAGATTCAGAGAGGCGAAGGCACGCTCGGCGGCATTTAGATCATGTATTCCGCGGAGATCCGGGGCCGTGCCCAGGCAGGCGGGTTTGAGGACCGGCGACAGGGCCAGCGAGCCAGTGTCGCCTCTCGTGCGCCCCCTCAGTGGCGGAGTAGGGTGCAGAGGAGGCAGGACTCCCGCACTAGGAACCGGAAGGACGCTGGGGCGCAAGCCCGTAACCAGCGCCGGAGACCACATTGGGATAGGTTAGGTGAGCCATCCTTCCCCCAGTTTCTTCTCCCCGGGCGCATCTTACACCAGGCCGGGCGGGCCCGTGATGAGCGGAGAAAGAAATACGTCAGACTCTGATGGCCTGCCAGGCTCGGTTTGTAGGATAGGATTGACGTGATTAGACAGATCCAGACACCTGTCACGCTGGAGACGTTCCCCGTGGCGTCAGCTGACGCAGTGTCTCGTTCCCTGTTCTCAGGGAGCCTAGGTTACATACGTAATCGGAGACGTTTTTTCTGGCTCCTATAACTGTGTGTTTGTAAAGCACATTTGTTATGTCAAGGGAATCCAAGAGAAAATGTTGTCAGGTGATGTTGATTATTTATATATTGATGATGACATCATCATGTGGCTGAATCACTGATCTCATTCAGAGTCTAATCCTCTGGTTATAGTGGTAATGTGTTACTAGTTTTGTTTTATTCACAACATGAGTTCCAGCACCGTTGTAGTAATCGAAGAATATGCAGGATTTAAATCTACAGCATTCCTTAGATACACACAAACATCAAGAATCCATGTATGAATCACAACAATGGTGACAATCAATGAAAAGCTTCATGCTGCAGTGCATGTTGGGTACTACCAATCAACCCCCCCATGTGTCCCAGCATACATTGCGGCATGAATAATTAATGCATCTGAATTGTGACAAATTTTCTTTGATACTTACTAATTGCTTTTACTTTTGCTGTTTTAGTTGTGACATTTTAGTTGCTTATTTTATGTTCAGAGTTGATCTGTTTATCTGATTTTTTTAAATTGTCACCATTGTAGAGATTCATACACTGATTCATGATGTCTGTGTGTGTCTCAGTAATGCTGTAGATTAAAACCTTTTGCGCACTATTTTTTTTTTTTATCTGCATATTCTTCGATTACCACGCTATGTTGGATCTTGTGCTGTAGAATCACACGGCTATTATTATGAATACCACAGAATTAATAACACATTACCTCTATAACTAGAGAATTAGACTCTGAATGAGATCAGTGATTCTGGCCACTATAAATAGCCAACATCACCTGCTAACATTTTCTCTTGGATTCCCTTGACATAACAAATGTGCTTTACAAAAAGACAGTTATAGTAGCCAGAGAAAAACTAAAGTTAAAAAGTTAAGGGTCAAGAGCCCAACTAAAGAAAACACTGATCTCCAGCATGGTGACTTCCAACGAAACTATTATTTTCATTAAAAAAGAAGTTACAAAAATAAAGTCAGTCTGGTTAGTAATGCGTGATGCTGGTAATGCCGTTTGTGGTGTTGTTTAATCCTCATCTGCTGAGATCTTCAGAGATTTAATGTCTTATTTTATCTTCAGTTGATTTGAAGGCTGTGGCTGAAGTTAGTTGTAGTTCTTGTGTTTCTCTTTCCTTCAGTGATTCTGCTCATTATCATCATGTGTTCATCATTTATGCTCACTCATCACTCAATTATCTCATTAACTTTAACACTGCTTCAATGGTACTTTAACCCAGTAGTGAGCACACACATGGACACTAGGAAGTGTTGATTTAACATGGGCGTTTTTCTGTGTGCTATTACATAAATCTTACCTGTTTCATTCACATATAACTGGCATATATGAATCACATTCAGTTTATCAATACAATTACATAAATCTTACCTGTTCCATTTATGTATGACTTACATATATGAATCACATTAAGTTTATTAATTTTTTGTTAAAATTATGTAATCCAAATGCATGGAAAATGTATATGCAATTCGATTGATAAATCTTATGTTTAGGCATTAATTTATTTTTGGAGTGCACACGAATTTTGGAGGTCTATATGCTATTGACTAAAGTTGGCGACTTCTGCGTACTGACCCCGCTCTGTGATTCTACGTGGCCTACCCCTTCGTGGCTGAGTTACTGTTGTTCCCAATTTCTTCCACTTTGTTATAATACCACTAACAGTTGACCATGAAATATTTAGTAGTGAGGAAATTTCACGAATGGTCTTATTGCACAGACGGCAACCTATCACGGTACCACGCTTGAGTTCACTGAGCTCCTGAGAGCGACCCATTTTTTCTCAAATGTTTGTAGAAGCATCTGCATGCCTAGTGCTTGATTTTATACACCTGTGGCCATGGACGTGATTTGAACACCTGAATTCAATAATTTGGAGGGGTGTCCCAATACTTTTGGTAATATAGTGTATAAGCAAATGCGATCATCAAACATTAAACAGCATATAAATCAAAACGGCCTAATGTTACCAAATGAAATGTCGACCCAGGACAAGCTATAGGACTGTGAAGCTTTGGGTGTTGATCTACTCCATCTATGTTTTTGTCATCATTCTGAATCGATCCGAACGTAGTCTTTGACAAAAAAAAGATTTTCTCAGCTTTATTTTTTAAACATACCAAGATTCAAATGTTGATAAAAAAGAATACATGAAGGTAGAATCCTTTTTTTTTGTCTCTGGTCTTTCTTGTGATTTATTGTATGTTCAGATATACAACAAGATATTATGGGGGCCTTGAAAGTTTTGTGAAAATGAACAAAAATGCTGGTGGTGGCTAGCAACTTTTTAATAAAATAAAATAAAAACACTGGCAGTTAATAACAGAGTTAATAACATGGTCCAGAGGTTGATCAAATCAGGGGTATGCAAAGGAGACATTTTTAGACAACATCCTGGCAAAATATGAGGATGTTCTAGAGCCAGTGAACATGTTGCACATAAAGCAGGAAAATAAAAACAACAGCAGTTTTTGTTGTGTGAGTTGGGAGTAAATGCTTACTCTCTAATTTCAGTGATTTATTTCTAACATACACTGTTCAAATACTCACAAAGGCTGCATTATTTGATGAAAGTTACAGTAAAACAGTAACATTGTGTCCAATTTTAAAATCACTGTTTTCTATTTTAATGTATTTTAAAATGTAATTTATTCCTGCGATGCAAAGCTGAATTTTCAGCATCATTACTCCAGTCTTCAGTGTCAAATGATCCTTCAGAAATCATTCTGATATGCAGATTTGATTGAGAAACCAAATCAGTTGCTATAATCAATGCTGAAAATTTATTTGAAAGAGAGTTTTTTTAAAACAATGTAAAGTCTTCACTGTCACTTTTGATCAGTTGAATGTGTCATTGCAGAATAAAAGTATACATTTCTTTCTTTTAAAAAATAAAGAAATAAAATAAAGACTATGTATTTTAATATGTAGAATATGTACCACTTAGATGAGTTATACTGTAATGATGCTTGTCATCTAAGACTTCTCATATTATATATTACACATATCAATAAAAGATTCTTATTCAGAGCTCCTTACAGTCCCTCTAGTACAACATCATGACAATAGTACAATCCCAGCTAAAAAATATAAAAAAGAATGTTATGCTAACGTTTCCATTAAGTTATGAAAATGTTATGTCTGAATGTTCTCTGAACGTTCAAAATGCCCAGTTTTAAAAACTCTTTTTTGGTAATGGAAACATTAAAGGAACATTCGATTTGATCATTTTGCAAACATTATGTAAATGTTACTTTTGAATTTTCTCTAAAGATTCTGGTAGCAACATTTAAAAAAAAATGTTAGAGGAACATCCAACTAAAACGTTTCAGAAAATAAAGTGTTTTTTAAATGTTTGTGCTAATGTTTTGAGAACATTAATAAATACCAGATACGTTTGAACGAATATTCTATTAACGTAACTGGAAGAATGTGATGGTTAACGTGATGCTTAACACAAGAATAAACCTCATTGGTTCTTGAGGAGGCTCAAACAAGATATGTAACACAAGAATGAACTTCATTGGTTCTCGCATGTCAAGCAAACACGCTTGAGCATCCATTTATCATAACAGATGTCTGAGTTGATCAATGTTTAAATGTGAATACAAGCCTAAATTAAATCTGTTCATCATATAAAGTGATTGTGTCTCTTCAGAAAATTTGGACTAAACCTCTCAATTCATATGAATGTTTCTTTTCTTTATGAACTTTTTGAAGTGTGATATGGTAGCTGTGTAGCTGTCAATGGAGGGACAGAAATCTCTCAGATTTTAGTAAAAATATCATCATTTGTGTTTTGAAAATGAAAAAATTATTACAGGTTTAGAATGACATTATGGTGAGAAAATGACAGAATTTTAATTTTTGGGTGGACTAACCAAAGTCAAACTGATGAAGTTGTTTTCTTAATCTTTTTTTTTGTGTTTTCTTCAGCTGCAGCGCATTGAGCTCTCTCGGGCACCATCTAAATAGGTGAAGTAGCCCTTTAAACCTCAGCTCCCATTACAGACACATCATCGTGGGTGACACGTACGCTTATGCTGAGGACAGCATATACAACAATGACACATGGAAGAATTTCTCCCAGTGCCTGACTCAACATATTTCGATATTTCGGGAACACTCCACCCGACACGAGAGGGCAGGAGAAGACATTTATAAATGGTCTTTACAACCACATAGGCAATATTTACTTTCTCATTCTGTTTGCCTTTCTCCAGAAATGGTTAACAGTGGCAGAGCAGATGAGACAGGCGGGACGGGCGAGACAGGCAGCACAAAGGAGACATCTCTCCCTTGAGAAAAGGGAGGGAGCTCACATTATTCAGCACAGACTCTGCCCTGGTCCATTGGGAATTGCATTTCATTCCACCCAGGGGCAAAAGGTGATCTGAATGCACTGCACTGCACCAGTTAGCAATAGATGGCCAGTCTGCAAAGCAACGGGTTTAATAAAGATTCAGTATCAGCACCAAAATAGCTTCAGCTGGAACTAAAAGTGTTAAACCCTTGGCCTTATCCAAACGGGACAGTGTCCTTGTGTGTGTGCACTGGTTAATTAATATTCACAAACTGAAGACTAATGCTTTATATTTATGCACTGGAAGAGCGCAGCTGCAATACCGGGATAACTGGGACTTTTTTGGTGCATCGACCAATCTTTTCCATCAACTAAGCTTGCACATAAGTAAACCATTTAAAGGTTATTTCGTGCTCAATCCGCTGAATTTAAAATATGCATTAAATCATATGCATTCAAGCTCTCTTTATGGAGCTTTTTAAGACTGTAATGTAGAGCATCTGTGCATTCTGGCACTAGTTATTGTCTCCAAATAATTGTTAAAAGGGGAAAACAGTGCTAAAATCAATAGCACTCGCTTGAGTGCCCACAAAAATGTGCTCAAAAGGGCCAGATGTATTATTGTGCAAGAATCTTTAGCTAGCTAACTAGAAAAAGTCTTGTCACAATATACCATTATTAATAATAACCTTGATAACCGTTAAAAAATGAAATATTATGGGAAAATAATGTTAATACTACACATACTGTATGATAATACTGGCTTGCATCCAAAATCACATACTCCCCTACTAGTAGGGAGTTTCATAGTAGGCAAAAAACAGTATGTGAGCAGAGAAGTTTATCCAAAGTAAGTAGACGAAAAGTGTGCATCCAATGGGCAATTTACTATCCCATGAGGCCATTGGAGAGGATATTTGAATGGCAGTGAAGAGACGCAACTGAGGCTGAAAGGTCACATGACAATGACCACAATTACATGTATGCAGCACATCTGGCTTACATTCATACTACATGTTCATACTACCTTTACTTATACAGGTGCTGGTCATATAATTAGAATATCATCAAAAAGTTGATTTATTTCACTAATTCTATTCAAAAAGTGAAACTTGTATATTATATTCATTCATTACACACATACTGATATATTTCAAATGTTTATTTCTTTTAATTTTGATGATTATAACTGACAACTAAGGAAAATCCCAAATTCAGAATCTCAGAAAATTAGAATATTGTGAAAAGGTTCAATATTGAAGACACCTGGTGCCACACTCAGCTAATTAACTCAAAACACCTGCAAAGGCCTTTAAATGGTCTCTCAGTCTAGTTCTGTAGGCTACACAATCATGGGGAAGACTGCTGACTTGACAGTTGTCCAAAAGACGACAATTGACACCTTGCACAAGGAGGGCAAGACACAAAAGGTCATTGCAAAAAAGGCTGGCTGTTCACAGAGCTCTGTGTCCAAGCACATTAATAGAGAGGTGAAGGGAAGGAAACGATGTGGTAGAAAAAAAAGTGTACAAGCAATAGGGATAACCGCACCCTGGAGAGGATTGTGAAACAAAACCCATTCAAAAATGTGGGGGAGATTCACAAAGAGTGGACTGTAGATGGAGTCAGTGCTTCGAAAACCACTACGCACAGACGTATGCAAGACATGGGTTTCAGCTGTTGCATTCCTTGTGTCAAGCCACTCTTGAACAACAGACAGCGTCAGAAGCGTTTTGCCTTGGCTAAAGACAAAAAGGACTGGACTGCTGCTGAGTGGTACAACGTTATGTTCTCTGATGAAAGTAAATTTTGCATTTCCTTTGGAAATCAAGGTCCCAGAGTCTGGAGGAAGAGAGGAGAGGCACACAATCCACGCTGCTTGAGGTCCAGTGTAAAGTTTACACAGTCAGTGATGGTTTGGGGTGCCATGTCATCTGCTGGTGTTGGTCTACTGTGTTTTCCGAGGTCCAAGGTCAACGCAGCCGTACACCAGGAAGTTTTAGAGCACTTCATGCTTCCTGCTGCTGACCAACTTTATGGAGATGCAGATTTCATTTTCCAACAGGACTTGGCACCTACACACAGTGTCAAAGCAACCCGTACCTGGTTTAAGGACCATGGTATCCCTGTTCTTAATTGGCCAGCAAACTCACCTGACCTTAACCCCATAGAAAATCTATGGGGTATTGTGAAGAGGAAGATGCAATATGCCAGACCCAACAATGCAGAAGAGCTGAAGGCCAATATCAGAGCAACCTGGGCACTCATAACACCTGAACAGTGCCACAGACTGATCGACTCCATGCCACGCCCACATCACAGCCCACGGAGCAGTTTCAGACTCGTCAGGCTACCTTAGAGCTGTTTTTTTTGGGGAAAAAAAGATGGACAGCGTGTCTCCACTTCCTTAATTTGTAGAAAAATTAAGCCAAAATATCCCAGTAAGGGTCGTTGCCTATTTGTCCTTCGGAGCCTGAGTCTCAATCGCAACTGAAACCAAACTTATTGGAAAAACATTAACCCTTGAACATACGTCTATGTGATAAGAACGAAATAAAATGACAGAAACTAAAACAATTACTTGAAGTGTAATTGGATTTTTTTGTTTGGCTCGCGTCCCATTCGATTACATGGAGAAGACGGGGTTTATGACATATACTGCAGCCCGCCACCAGGGGGCGATCAAAATGCTTTGACTTCACTTTTCAGGACTTCTGCGGCACACTTGGAGGATGTGATGAATTTGGCTGATTTTAAGTGAAGTATGACACATTATGTAATACAACAATTAAATCAAACTTCTTACAACTATTGCATTCACACACTTGTGTTGAGTCATCGCCCATGTAATACCCATACTGAACTGATATAAGCTGTGTCTATTTTAATCTCTGTCACACAAACACTAAAATTTCCCTGATGGATTGTACTCAAGTTTAAAGAAACCATGTGAGATGATTATCCAACATTGGGAATGACATAGCAACTCCCTTTCTTACACAAGTGATCATTACAAGACTGCTTCAAACAGATCCTCCAGAAATAGAGAACAGGAGAATCAAAGAATGAACGGGAGATGAACACATTGTATAAAAGCAATGTGAATATCCATTCATTTGCAAGAACAACACAGTCAATGCCTTCAGGGAAGGTGGAAAAGAATTAGGGTCAATGACAAACTTATATGTGATTTTCGAGAAGAAGTTAATGTACTATATTTTAGTTTGATAATGTTTTTAGTTTAATATTTTGTATTTTAGGGGATTTTATTAAAGTAAATTATATTTATGCAGTTAGTTATAATCCATTTTCCCACTTTTTGAGCATAGATCTGAAAATGAAATTTCCAACTTAAACTGTCATACATCTTGAATGCTTTGGAGCACAGACATTTTTCTTTTTAAAGACCATATTTAAGAATATTGATGTAAGAATATTGAGGTAAAAAATTACCTTTCAGTAAGATTTTGTTTGGGTGCAGTACCAAAAGTTACCACTAGAAACGTATTTCCCATTCATTTCCAATGTGGTCATTTTTGACCACAAACAGTACAAGTGTGACTATTTTTTTAGGACCATTTAACCTTTTCGAATCATATCCATGATTGTGTTGCAGGTTCACAGGGCAACTTTACCAAGTTTCGTACCATTCCGATGAAGTAAAACATTTCTAAAAAACAATGAAATGCAATTTTTTTGGTCAAAATGTGACGAAGAGCAGCAGAGAGTTAAGGGCTCTTAATGTCATTTCACAAGTTCACACTTACATATAATCAGATATAGTATAAAATATGTGTATTTGGCGTGCTGTCCAAGCAGAGGGATCAGATCTCGGAATTTGGCCCAAACCCAGAGCACTCCCTGGGGATAGGAATAATCGAGAGTGAGGAGTTGGTGTGGAGGATGGATGCTGGAAAAACTGTCGTGGAACAGAGGTAAGCTCTATATAAGCCTCCTCTCGTGCTGATTGGGTAGATTATCTGAACGTGCTCCTCTCATCTATCAACCATCAAAGTAGTAGCATACTGTCTTTATTTTAACATTTTAATTTTAAAAAGGTTGAAGAAATGTCAAATGAAAGATACTTAAGCATTATTACAGAAGAAGTGCTAAACCTTTTCTTTAAAATAATCTCCAGCAATAGTAACAGCAGGTGTTTCCCCAACGGTCAACGTCATTTCCCCAAGTACAACATGTTCCTGGATCAACATCTTTGTTGATCCTGGAACAACATTCTGATCAACCAATCAGATTTGAGGGACAAGTTTACAGTTTGTGTCAAGTTTAGGCTTACACCCAGAGTCAGGTGCTTCTACATCAGTGTTATTCACCTATCATTTCTGATTTTAGGGATAGGTTATGGGGTCGGGATAAGACAACATTTCTGACAGGAATACTGTTCCAGGATCAACAAAATATGTTGATCCAAGAACATGTCTTACTTGGCAAGGTCACGGTGACTGTTTGGGAACTTCCTGTAGCTCCTGAAATAACGTAAATCGAAGGTTTGACGCAAGCACAAGAGAGAGGGACAAGAGAAGACAGAGACACACTCTGACACACCCACACCTGGTGCACAGCCAGTGATATGAGAGACGGCATTAGTGCATTTGGGGAAAATGAATGGAGGCTTAAGTCGGTTGTGGGGTCCGGAAGAAGTGTGTAGTTTTTGGTTTTACTACGCCCGATAAACTCTGTTCTAACCTGCCACTAGCAAGATTAATATTGAATGACAAAAGAACATACAATTTTCACTCATTTAATGTTCGTCACTGCTCATTTTAAGCTTCTGTTACTAGAGAATACTAGATTTTCAGCAAACATTCCCTTCTCTACTATTCGCTGAAATGATGAACATGACATGAAAGATGGATATAAAGTTTTCAATCAGATGTATGCTTCAGTTGTAGTGTGAGTGTAGGCTATACAGCCGCTTTAATCCGCTTTGACAAAAAGAACTACGTGAGTAATAAAAACTGTCAATCATGAAGTTGACGCCCTTCCAAAGATGAACTGTGGCAGTCTAACTGACAGCGTTTGGCTATTTCAACTACACCATGGACGCTTCTCCAGAGAGGAATCCTTTTATTTAAATATTTAAACATGTTTGTGTGCTGCTGCGTGTCCCTGTGTGTGTAATAAGTAGAGTGTACGGGCTTTGTGGACCTGCCTATAGGCGCAGATTACTAACACACCCTTTTAAATAACACCAAAAATACTGCGCTATTGACTTTAAAGCAGGTTTTTGTTGGTCAATGGCGCAGTCGTTTTCAGTTCCTCAGAATAGCAACGCACCAACAATGCGCCTGAACACTCCTCGTTTTCAGACCAGCACGCCCATGGGCGAAGAGATGGGCACGAACGCAATTGCTATTTAAACAACATGGCGCTGGACGTGAAAAAGATAACTGCGTCTGGCAGAAACTAGCAAACAACACTTGTCACGTCTGGTGTCAAATTGTGGCGGGTGAATGATAGGGCCTGTTGTGTGTAAACATGATAGTTATTGTAGTTCTAGACTAAATGTGAGCATGCATTTACTAATCTCACTTGCAAAGTAGTTCTCGGTATTCTTCAAAATTAATAAAATCAGTGAAATGCAAAATCAAAAAACTACACAAACCTCGAATACTTAAATATGTTAAATAAAACAAATATTTGTATGTATTTAACCTTACTTTTTTGACCAATGTACTTGCTGCTGACCTACCATGATTCAGTTAAATCATAAGCAAAATGACTTTAGATTTCACTTCTAAAGTCTTCACCCAAAAAGGAAAATTAGCCCATAATTTACTCACCCTCAAGTCACCCTAGGTATATATGACATTCTTCTTTCAGACGAATAAAATCAGAGTTATATTACAAAAGTCCACGCTAATCCAAGAATTAGAATTTTATTCATAGTTGCTCTGTTTTTGAAGTCCATAAAAAGTGCATCTGTCCATCAAGTAACATGCTCCACGCGGCTCCGGGGTGTTTACTAAAGGCCTTCTGAAGCGAATTGACGCGTTTGTGTAAGAAAAATATTAATATTTATAACTTTATCAAGTAAACTTTCGGCCGACCGCCTTCTGTGGAAAAGTGTTGAATGTTGAAAGTGAAACTCGAGATGCGTACGTGACGTTATGACGAGCCTACCTGGTCGCATTAGTCTTTCGATCGGCAGGGGAACTTTCAACAATTTTTCCATAAATTGAACACGGAAGGCGGTCGGTCGAAAGTTTACTTAATAAAGTTTTAAATATGGATATTATTCTTACACAAACACATCGATTCGCTTCAGAAGGCCTTTAATAACACCCCGGAGCAGTTATTTGATGGGCAGATGCACTTTTTATGGACTTCAAAAACAGAGCAACTATGAATCCAATTCTAATGCTTGGATTAGCCTGGACTTTTGTAATATGATTTTATTTGTCTGAAAGAAAACTGTCATATACACCTAGGATGACTTGAGGGTGAGTAAATTATGGGCTAATTTTCATTTTTGGGTGAACTATCCCTTTAAACTTTCTTCTCCTGCATCCTAAAAACAAGCCCAGTCAGGGTAAGAAAACGTAACACAAAAGTAACAAAGTAATGCAATTAGTTACTTTTTAAGGGAGTAATGCAATATTGTAATTTCCCCACCACTGCCCATGACTAACAGGTGCATAAGCCCATTTGTGCACGTCGTCAAACACAAGCATGATGAGAAGGAATAGATAAGAAAGTTGAGGTAGACTCTCCTGCATGCCAACATTTCTCCTTACAGACTCGACTTTGCTATCTCTAACATGGTGCGAGCGGTGGGACAATTATCTTTTTATTCAACGTTGTGAAACTTGGCATTTCATATTGGATAGTTTAAATAGATAGACAGTGTGCCATTTTTCTTTTATATCTTGGTCTTAGTTAAGAACACATGCTAGTTCAAATATGTCTGACAACATAATAGCCTATTGCCTAATTGGTCTCTCATTATCTTTGACAACAGTAGAAAGCATGTAAAGATATCGTCTGACGGTCCAATTTGATGATTTTGGCATTCATTCATCACTACTGTGTGTTAGAGGAGGGGATGCAGTTCGTCACGTTTCGTTTCATGACTCAACGCTTTCTCTTGCAGCACTTCAAAAAGGGATCAAGTTATAGAGGGCGTTATAAAAACAGCCGTCTGCGAGGCTTTACTGGGAGCCGTGTCAAAAGTAAACTGACTCCATTCATTCAGTCAGTTCTTTCATGGCTTGTCAGTTGCACGTAGACCCGTTCAAATCCCCCTTTTCCTCTTTTTAATTCATTAATACTTTAGAAAGGAAAACCTATCAGTTGAGTTGCTATCTCTGTGCTGGGCACGTAGGCTAACAACATTCACAGAGCGTTTATATTATCACACATAAGTCTTAAGGGCCATTCACAATGGACACGTATTAATTTAAATACTTTTCATTTGGGCATGGCTTTTCTAAAACTTACGTCTATTTGACGTATAAATAGTTACATCGAGACAACAATTAAAATATGTGCATACTTTACAAATTGCAAAAACGCGTTTTGCGTGATACGCGGCACAACTAGAACGCTAACGTTCTTGTTTTGTATTGAACATCGCTATAATTTATGCAGGTTAACTGTGAAAAAATAAAAAAGACCCATATGCTCACCTGTGCAGGTAAAATGCTCAACTGGACCGCAGCAACTATTTGTAACAGCAACGTCAAGTAACTCATCTCGAATGCCAGGACGGGTCCAGTCGTAGAAAAATCCAAACAGTAGTCCATCCAAATAGTTATGTCAATATGGAAATTTCGACATATATTCCACAAACGGTTCTGGATGGCCAGCTCGTGCCTTCCTCGTCAGCAGTAAAGTGATAGCTTTCTCAAAGCGTCCAAATAAAATGAAACAATAAGTAAAATGCGCTAAACATATTTTTTTAATATGTTTTAATATCAGTGGTGGCACGTCACTTAATTGCATCCAATGTATATCGCCTCGGCTCGAATATCTGTGGTAAAATGTTTAAAATATGTCCTTGTAGAGTAACCCGTGTTTTTAATTATAGTTGGCAGGTATTAATCGTCCTCACGCGCCACTGGAAATCCAGCTTCTGTTTCCTAGTGCAAGATTCCTGCTCGCGCATTTCCCAAATAGAGTGGCACACTTCCACATGAGCGCCCTGACTACCTTTCAACAAGTTGATCATTTAAATCTCCTCCTCCTGAAGTCTTGCTCATGTTCATACTGTCCTCCCACTGCCCTCCCCTCCATGCAATTTTTATGTTAAAGAGCTATTTCTTATCTAATCCTCAAATGTAGTTTTGTTGTGGTAGCTTAATGTATTTAGATTGATTCAGTGATGTTAAATAATGTTTTTTTTGTCTGTTATAGTTTAGATGTTACCTCTGTGGTAAAAGTTATTTTATTCACAAATTATTTTAAGCACATTCTTCAAGGATTTTAACCTTTCATAATTATTATAAAATCAATAATGATATATAGGTTATTGCTTTCAATATACACAAAATAGTATAACTTTATAAGGTCTCATTTGTAACATTAGTTAATGCATTAAGCTAACATGAACCTACAAGCAATGTATTTTTACAGCACTTACTGTACTAATCTTTGATAGTTTATAATAAAAAGTTTACATTCATGTAAGCTCATGGTGCATTAACTAATGTTAACAGAATCCTAAAAATGTTTTAGCATTTGTTAAGATTAACATGAATAGGATTAATAAATGCTGTATGCATTGTTCAAGCTCATGTACACTCACTAGTTAACTACATTAAAGTTGCAAAGTAAAGTATTATCTACAAAACACATAAATGAAGCATCATTACAAGTTTTATTAAAAAAATGTCTAGACTTCAAAACAAAATGTTAACTATTCTCAGTCTTAAGAGAGTAAAATACAAATATATCATCACTGAATCACTTCATTTTCAGTCGTGAATGGTAATTAATATATATATATATATATATATATATATATATATATATATATATATATATATATATATATATATATATATATATATATATATATATATATATTAAATACAATATAAACTGTAACATATATTAAATACAACAGTTATCTCGGATTACAATTTATTTGGTAACACTTTATTACATATGTCACATGTACTTACCATAGTAATAACAGTAAATTATGCATAATTACATACAACTAACCTCAACCACACCTCAATCCTACCCTAACCCTATAGTAGAATAATTAATATTACTCAGTACTTAAATATATAATTACACTGTAACAATGATATGTTCAAATAAAGTTTAACCCTTTATTTTATGGTGCTCTTGTTACTGTGTAATTATTTAAGTACTGAGTAATATTAATTAACTACATGTACTTACTATATAGTTATGTATGCATTATTTACTGTTATATACATGTGACATATGTAACACTGTAAAATGAAGTGTTACCTTGTTAGCTCCCACAGTTTCAGTCATATCCATTTATATATACCTGTAACAGTTTGTTACATATTAGACATGTTTCAAATAATTAAAAGAGTATGTGCTGCACGAAAAAAATCATTATTAACCTTCATGTTTCCTATTCTCTCCAGCCATAAAGGACTTTTGACAAACTCTTTCCTCCAACAAAGGCACCGATATATTCCACAATACACTTTTAATACTTGAATTCATATTGTCATTAAAAAAACACACACACAAAAACAATAGCATATAAAAAGGGCAGTCGCACAGATTTGAAGTGTGTAAGGGTCCAAGTTAATAACCTAATATACCAGTTATAACCTATGGTGGTTTAAATGCAGCATCAATGTTTTCTAAAGGCCTTTAAACTGCGTTATCGTGTCCTAAAACAATACACAAACTTTAAAGTATGTATGTTGATGTTGGTCCATTCAGCAATAGTTTGAGCAGTCAAAAGTCTCAGAATTCATCTAGTATTCTGAGTAAAGCAGTATGGGGTCCAGAGCCAGTCAGATCAAAAAAAGCACAAGCTCAGAATAGACACCCTGAGAAACAAACAAAAGCCTTCGCTGAGTGCACTGTATTATTATAAAGTAGCCTACCAAAAGTAAAGCACTCTCATAAGAAGACATTTGCGACTGTATTATTACAATAAATCAGACGATGCATGGAGATGTACCGTTCCATATTCTGTCACTGTGTGTGCATGCCTGTTTGTGTGTGGTTTAGGGTAATGGGGTGAGCTGTAAGGATTCTTTCCTTACTCGCACAACGTTTATATACAAGTATGTGGTGTTTGCAGTAGTGCAGGAATGCACAGGCTGGAGATTCTTCAGTTTCACTGCATTCTTCACGCCATGTTGACTGACAGGGCCTCTATGTGCTATTGTAAAGAGCACGCTTTGGTAGATGGTGTCAGCAAACAGTGTGAGTTCCGCTGCCTCAGATTACCCATTCTCAAATGGAGGAAGTCAGTGAGCTCTCAGCCTGGGAAGGACCTTTTGAACTAATCGTGTTATTTAGTATATCTCAACATGAACATTATCTTTTTAAAAGGGAAATATAGAGGACATCTAAGTGGTGCCTGTCCGCTTCACAACTTGCTGCCACAATGGAATAGGGTGTTTCAAGGGTGTGTATAACAAAATAAATGCATATTTATAAATATTATAATCATATATGATTTGTCTATTCTTTAATGATAAAATATCCAAAAACCACTAGAACAATGTTATATATTTTGTGTACTTACATGATCCCAAATGTTTCCAAAAATATTTAAATCCAGAGAAATAACCATTTCTAACTAGGACACGGACCGTGTCCATGCGTCGACCAATCAACGACCAAATGTGTTTATAGTATAAACCATAGACTGTAAAAAAATATGGACGTAGTGTCCGTGACGTCACCCATAGGATTCTGATGAGCCGTTCTGAAGAGCAAAGTAGGGACGAGCCATCTTGGCAGCGCGTCATCGCGCGTCACTCCCGGATAACAGAAAATGGGCAAAAAGGCGGGACGTGGGCGGAGCTTAAGTGACGCGTGACTAACTGACAGCAGATAAATGGCTATCCACCTGTCACTCGAAATGTCCACGCCCTTAATTATGCTGAATTTTAAGGCTTTATATAATGTAAACGAATGAGTTATAAAAAAATTCACCCCCCTCACAGTTGTCATGAAGGGCAAAATGAGCCGTATAGACCAAAAGCACAATTTGTACCAGGCTGTAAACATGTTTTATTCTGCTCTAAAGTTGGCCATTTTAACATGGGGCTCAATGAGATTCTGCTCTCTTCTGGAGCCTGTCCCTAGCGGCCAGTCGATGAATTGCAGTTTGAGGCACTTCCGTATTGGCTTCAAGAGAAACTGCGGGAGGTTGCCGCTTGGTATAAACATGCATTTCTGTCAGGATCACTATCGTCAAAGTGATAGACAATTAGCATATAGGTTGGCGGTGTGGTTCTGTTCTGGGCAAGAACTCCCTGCGCATCCATGCAGCCTAGCATTAGTAAGAACAGGGAGAGCAGCGATAAACCGCCCTATAGGGTAAACAGAACAGAAGCAATGATGTATTGCAGATAGCATTAATGTCAATATTAAAATGTACAACCTTCGGGAATTTAGTCTGATTCAGGGGGATTCAGAATGCCAAATCCTGACTGACGAAAAGAGGAGCTGGGGATGTAGGAGGGTAACAAGCTCCGGAGAAACGCAATAGCAGCTGATAATACTGAAGGAGCTTATATGCATGCTGTGATAGGCATCGTATACCTATAGGTAGACGTGATCAGCTGACAGTCAGCTGCTGCGAGCTTGACTAACGTGACCTGCCAGAACTAACGCTATATGCTGGATTTCTTGTGAAGATCGGCAAAGGTACCTATGGAAAAAACAAGTCTTTATCCTCCTGGGACCCAGGAATAGACTTTTGTCCACTGGAGTGGACATTATATTTTAGGGCATTTCTCTGACATCATACATGTCACAGTCTGGATGTCCTGTAAAGAGCACATTCGGGGTTTTGCAGGGATACCAAATGTTTGGAGGTTTCACCAGGACAACAACAACTTCTTGGTCTTTAAAAACGGCTGGCATTAATGTTTAGCACTCTTATGGAAATATGATAATATTTTTTAATTATAATTTAAATCGGATTAATTTTCAATTTGTTTGTTATAAATCAACATCTCAGGAAAATGTTATGGGGTTTCTAATCAAAATATGACTTTCTGTTACAAAACAGGGCATTGATTTCATACATGTCCACTGTAGTGGACGCCAGGACTTAAAGGTCCCGTGTTTTTGAAGCTTTGATTGTGTTTACAGTGTGCAATATAACATGTGATCATGTTTCGCGTGTAAAAAAACACAGTATTTTTCACACAATTTACTTATCTGTATACCGCTGTTTTCACTGTCCTAAAAACGGCTGATGAGTTCCTTGTTCTATGAAGTCCCTCCTTCAGAAATTCGTAACGAGTTCTGATTGTGCCAGCGGTTCCCGTGTTGTGATTTGACCGCAGCTTAGCGCACGTTGCACGGTTCCTGTGTTGTGATTCGACAGCAGCTTAGCGCACGTTGCACGGAAAGGTCACGCCTCTTAACGGGGAGATGTATGCGCTCAATGATCTCTAAGTACAGCGTCCCTGTGAAAGCCAAACAAAGGTGATTTGACTCTGGGATGAAAATAACAGCATCTCAACGACATGGCGACAAACACACTCAAACACAACACTTCCTCGTCTTCTCCACGCAACACTTCCTCTTCTCCACATGGGAGAGCAACAAGACCACGCCCCCTTTTTCGTGTATTCTTGTGGGCGGAGGTTAGTCTGTTCTACTGTTCTACTGACGTCATTTATGCAGGAAGTACCAGGATGTAGTCCAAGCCGGCCGTTCGCTGTAGGCTTTAAAAGGGAACTTCTGTTAAATAAAATATCTCGCTTGGCATTGAACTTTGAGCTTTATAATTTTACAGGTATTATTTATGCTCTAACTGTTACATATCTGTGTTTCTGTCGTGTTGTTTGCTTTGGTCACATGTTCCTTTGTCTATGTTTCCCGCCACTTTCTCTGTTTCCTTGGTTACCCTCGTTAGTCTAGTTCTGTTCTGTTCAATTCTCTGAGCTTGCTTATCTGGTGAACTGGCTAGATGCACCGCTTAACGCGTTTTTTCTGATGGGCCTGGACGAGGACACTATTCGTTTCCTGAAACCTGCCTGTTTCTTTTCCCTAGTCGAGACAATCAATCTGATATTGTCCTTAAATTGTTCAGAGTTCGAGATTGTAGAAGAGGTTCCTAAGAATATGTGTCTTCCTCGTCCAGTCCCCTCAGAAAAGCATGCTTCCTGGTCAGTTCACCCTCAGCCAGTTTCCTCCACATATCCCTCCAGTGGGCCTGTTGGGAAGGTCCTGTCTGTCCCCAAGCCCAGGCGGAAGAGAAGGGCTGCTGCAAAGCCCCCATCTCAGGTCGTGATGGCTGCAGCCACGGCAGATTCACTGGGGCGGTGGTTGATAGACTTTGGAAGCGATCCTACCGTTCCTTGTTTCCTGGACTCCGCTCCAGCCCTCCTGGACCTCCTGGACTCCGCTCCAGCCCTCCTGGACCTCCTGGACTCCGCTCCAGCCCTCCTGGACTTCCTGGACTCCGCTCCGGCCCTCCTGGACTCCGTGCCAGCCCTCCTGGACTTCCTGGACTCCGCTCCAGCCTTCCACAAGCCCGCTCCAGCCTTCCACGAGCCCGCTCCAGGCTTCCACGAGCCCGCTCCAGCCTTCCCCGAGGCCGCTCCAGCCTTCCCCGAGGCCACTCCAGCCTTCCCCGAGGCCGCCCCAGGCTTCCACGAGGCTGCTCCAGCCTTCCACGAGGCCACTCCAACCAACGAGACCACCCCATTCCATGAGCCCTCCACTCCACCCCTGAATTCCCCAAAGAATTGTTTTTTGGGGGGCCATGTACCTGTGGGTGGGAAACATGTGGGTGGTACACATGTGGGTGGGGCTCTGGTTTGGCCTAGGCGCCCTAAGACTCCTGCTCCGCCCAAGGCTCCTGACCCGCCAAAGACTCCTGCTCCGCCCAAGGCTCCAGACCCGCCAAAGACTCCTGTTCCGCCCAAGGCTCCAGACCCACCCAGGTCTCCTGCTCCGCCCGAGGCTCCAGACCCACCCAGGTCTCCTGCTCCGTCCAAGGCTCCAGACCCGCCAAAGACTCCTGCTCCGCCCAAGGCTCCAGACCGCCAAAGACTCCTGCTCCGCCCAAGGCTCCAGACCCGCCCAGGTCTCCTGCTCCGCCCGAGGCTCTAGACCCGCCCAGGTCTCCTGCTCCGCCCGAGGCTCCAGACCCGCCCAGGTCTCCTGCTCCGCCCGAGGCTCCAGACCCGCTCAGGTCTCCTGCGCCGCCCAAGGCTCCAGACCCGCCCAGGTCTCCTGCTCTGCCCAAGGCTCCTGACCCGCTAGGGCTCCAGACCAAGGCTCCTGACCCGCCATGGCCGCCCACGGCTCCACCCTGAAGGCCCCCCAGCCAATCAGACCCCAGTGCTCACCCTCCCTCCCTATTTGGACTTCTACGGCGTGAGGACGCGCCTACCGGGAGGGGGGCGTTATGTTACATATCTGTGTTTCTGTCGTGTTGTTTGCTTTGGTCACATGTTCCTTTGTCTATGTTTCCCGCCACTTTCTCTGTTTCCTTGGTTACCCTCGTTAGTCTAGTTCTGTTCAGCTGTGTTATGTTATCCTCATCTGTATCCCCTGTGCCCCTCGTTAGTAAGTCATCAGTGTTTGTATTTAGTTCCCTCTTGTTCACTCTTGCTTTGTCTGATCTACGTTATGTTAGTGCTGTTTGGTGTTCTGTTCTACGTGTACTCTGAATAAAGCCATTCTTTGTGGAAGTCCCGAATCGCCTCTTCTCTGCTGCACCAGACAACCGTAACACTAACAGCAACATTACACACTAACTAAAGTTTGAACAATGGGATCACGAAGAACGGGACCTTTAAATCATGTTTATCAGGCATTTTGAAGACATATCAAGTGAATAGGGAAAGAAATTACATAACAATATTCCTATGAAATATTAGATATTATTATGAAAACTTTGCAAATTATTACTCCCATTATTACACTTCTTTTTTCATTATATGTTGCACCAAGAACACATTATTATGCAAATTAGATGCAGTGTATAGATACATTTTATTGAGTGGGAAAATCCAAGTAAGGCCATTTTACCCACATATTGCATAAAGTCAAATGCATTCCATTATATCTTTCATAACATAGTTCAGAATCATCTTTAAACAAAGTTTGTTTAAAAAAAAACCCTGAAACCTAAAAATTGATTGGTGAATTAAAAATAAATCCCATTGTTTTTGCCTATACATGCAATTTCATGACATTTTATTTTTTATAATAAAAGTCCTGGTGTCAACTACAGAGGACATATCATAACATATGAATAAAATATCATTTTTCAAAAAAGTCCCCCCCCCCCCCCCCCCATTTGTTTCTTATGCTCTAAACAATGTAATGACATGAAAAAATACTAAATTCAAAAAAACTTTTTTTTTCTGGGTCCCAGGAGGATATTTAAGATAATCAGTGCACAGTAACAATCCTGTGTTTACAGTACAGAAACCAATAGGTTCTAAAATGTGATAGTCAGGTTAAGTACATCTGCAAGAAGGTTAAACCTAACCTAAACTGTTTTTGTGTTATTAGAAGGGGTTTGTCATGTCAAACTGCAAAACTATACATGCATGCAATGATATTTTCACATTTATCATATTGCATTACATCATGGTCACAAGCCTCCAAAACTAAATCAAAGCCTATTAGTTCAATATACAAACAGGCAATAAAAGTTATGGACCGGAAACCAATGAGATGGCATCACGGTAATGTTTTAAAAAAGCATAATCTTCTTAGCTTTGACAGTTTTGTCGACTTTAATCACCTCAAACTGGTTTTCAAATGTCTGGTGATCATGTGTCACCTCTGTTTCCTGAATTGGTCAGTAGGCGTCAGAGCTCACATAGGGCAAACACACACGAGCCACTATCAGTGGTGACTGTATTGTCCCAAAGTGTAAGACATCTTTTGGTCAGTCTGCTTTTTCAGCAAAGGGGCCAAAACTCTGGAATGCTTTACCTGCTTTAAAACTAGAGACTAACGGCAATGCTTTACAGAGCACTTAAACAATGGTTAAAATCAAAACAACAGTGCTCGCATGAATAGCCTTACACTGGGTTATTGTCTGATCATGTTGTCTTTGCTTTATAGTCTTTGTATGAAAATAATTTGGAATATATTGTTCTCTTTCTCTTTTTTTGTTGTTGCAATTTTATGGTTTTTCTGTTTTCCTGTTCCTCTTTTTTCCTTTTCCCATTATTATCATTATAATTTTTGTTAGCCTTATTCCTTTTTGTATTTTTTTTTGTTCTTTGTTTTATTTATTTTTTTTATATTATTTCAGCATGGTTATTATTATTGTTTTTTACCATATTTAAAAAAAAGCCTCCCGTGGACAGGTGTTGAAAATTAAAACACTTAAGCAAATGCATGGTTCGTCCAATGTAATTGTTATGTAATATGTTATGTAATAAATTATAGCTCTGTCCATAATTTATTGCACTACCTTAATCCACTGCTATTCCTCATATTAGCCTAACAAATTATTGTATACCTCTATCTGTAAAATTCTGTTTATAGTAATAGCCATCTGTATATTATATTCATAGTACATATTCACCTGTAAATTCTGTTTATAGTAATAGCCATCTGTATATTATATTCATAGTACATATTCACCTGTAAATTCTGTTTATAGTAATAGCCATCTGTATATTTATTCACTGTACATATTATTCACCTGTAAATTCAGTTCTGTTTATAGTAATAACCATCTCTCTATTTATACATATTTATATATATTCAGTACATATCCATGTCCTGCACTTATGCAACCACTGTATATATCCTGCACTTGCTGCTATTGCACTTCTGGTTAGACTTAAACTGCATTTCGTTGCCTTGTACTTGTACTTGTGTAATGACAATAAAGTTGAATCTAATCTAATCTAATCTAATGTCCAAGTCAAATGAATCTAATAAATAAATAAAAACAGTGCATTCCATTTTAACTGTGATTTCAGTGTTTTTCTATGTGCCATCTCATCCCGATTTACTCACATGTGAATATGTTTTTTGGATTGGAACTCATTCCAGATTTTAGTGTTAGCTGTTTTTTTATTTGAGGAATCAATAAGATACCCAGTGACTCAATACAGGGTGATGTAAAACCGCAGACTCAAGAAAACCACATTACATTAACTCTCAGTACAGAGATGAAAAAGGGGAAATTAAGGTCTTTGTCTTCTTAAAAGAAAGGTGAGCATTGATAATCAATAATGAATCAATTTAAATTTCCGTAAAAGGTTTCCTTTTTTATTATAAGCACTGCCTAAATGAATGCTTGAACATGGTACCATTTTAATATTGTCAATTTTAATATTTTAGCATATCTTATGTTCATTATTTTAAGGAACTTTTGTGTGATTTTGAAATGAAAAAAAAAAACACCGTCTTGAAGAAAAACTAGGAACACAGGTCTATATAACGTATTTGCAATTTGAAGAGACAACAAGCAGGGACAGTCTGTCACGCCTCACAAACATCAGCTTTCACATTGCTGTTATTATCAGAAGTGTTTTAAGGGCGTAATGGATGGGCTGACTGTATATTCCCCCGGGGATCTTCATTTTCCCAGATTGTAAAGGGGGAATGCACGATCTACATTAAAGTTATCCATTCATCATTGTTTAGAAGGTCTGATTTCCTCTGAGGAAGGTTCATTTTACACATGGGAACACTAATCTGAGTCGACATGATAAACATTGGAACGAAATTACCGGATTTCATGAAGCTTAAAGGTATTCGGCAATCTCCATTACCACAATGTGTTTTGGAGATTGTCGTTACCGTAGACCATCTGGCCAGCACCTCATCCGGATATTACATGAATCAACTTCCTGCAATTGACCGGCCTCGGTCATGTACACATCTCTCCACCTGCTGTCTCCGACGCAAGCACAAATAGGTCTCCATCCCCTCTGCATTGTTGCTGAAAATAGCTTTGATATTACGGCAATAGTTTTGTGCTTTTCCGTGTATCACTTCCTATTTACAAGACTGAGGTGACTGTTCCTCGCGTCTTGAAGGCAGACAGGTGTTGAGCAGTTTCCTCAGGCATTCCGCTCTATTGTGGTCTTGGGATTTTTGTGTTTATTTAGGAAGTTCCCCTTAACACGTGCAAAGTGTCTGACGTGGTGTTATTGTCTGACAAGGATGCGTCACATTGGATTAGATTACATAAACAATTGCCAATATGAACATCTATCAGGTGCTCGTAAGTCATTTGCCACTGTTCTTGACACCTTCTGTCATTTTCATAAAATCAGCTTTAATTAAAAAAAAAAACACAAGCCAGGTTTGGTCTGTCTTCTATGTATGAGACACATGCTGTATATTGCATACTGTATGTGCCTCATTATTAAGGGAGGAAAGGAGGATCTAGGCTCATATTATAATATTGTAGTTATAATTAATATTATTCAGTACTTAAATATATTAAATATATAAAATAACGTGTTACCGACATTTGTAATGTTAATCCTGACAAAAACTGTTTCTTGAACATCATATTAGTATGATTTCTGAAGGATGAAGATGATGCTGAAAATTAAGCTTTGCCATCATAGGAATACATTACATTTTAAAATACATTAAAATAGAAAACAGTTGTTTTAAATTGTAATAATATTTCACAATTTAACTGAATACAAAAACTGCTTTCATACTGATCCCAAATGTTTAAATGCTGGTGTATATTTACTCCTGCTTAAAATATTATTAAAGTACTATAAAAATAGAAACAATTCAATTTTAAAATAATTGATGGTTCATGGTACTTTGACATCACATATAGGTAAAATACTACTTAAACAGACACTTTCATTTGTTCATTTCAGTTTTTCTAGTGGCATCTGTAGCTGAAAATGTTTGCTAAATTCTCAAGGCAAGGCAAGGCAAGTTTATTTGTATAGCACATTTCATACACAGTGGCAATTCAAAGTGCTTTACACAGAAATTAAGTTAAAATATTCGCAGTATAACAGTTATAATATGAATTAAAAGAAATAAAAAATAAAGAAATAAAATTAAAAGTAAAATTAAAATTAAAATTAAAAACAGGGTTAAATTGAAACAATTAAAGTGCAAGCAGTTCGGACAGAGCACAGAGCTCATTCAGTAAAAGCATAAGATAAGGTGCAATCAGTCGGACGTACAGTAGCACAGCTCATTCAGTAAATGCACATCTAAACAGATGTGTTTTGAATCTGGATTTGAAAGTGGCTACTGTTGGAGCACATCTGATCTGTTCAGGAAGCTGGTTCCAGCTACGGCTGGCATAATAGCTAAAAGCAGACTCTCCTTGCTTTGAGTGAACCCTTGGTATTTCTAATTGACTTGATCCTGATGATCTGAGTGATCTGTTAGGTTTGTATTTAATCAGCATATCTGCAATGTATTGAGGTCCTAGGTCATTGAGTGACTTATATACAAGTAATAGTACTTTAAAATCGATCCTAAATGTAACTGGAAGCCAGTGTAAAGACCTGAGGACTGGTGTGATATGGTCATATTTTCTGGTTCTGCTCAGGATCCTGGCAGCAGCGTTCTGTATGAGCTGCAGCTGTCTAATGGTCTTTTTTGGAAGGCCGGTGAGAAGACCATTACAATAGTCCACCCTACTGGTGATAAAAGCATGAACGAGTTTCTCTAAGTCTTGCCTGGAAACAAAGCATCTAATTCTTGCAATATTTTTGAGATGATAGTAGGCTGATTTAGTTATTGCTTTGACATGACAACTGAAACTCAGGTCTGACTCCAAAATCACACCCAGATTCCTGACTTGATTTTTTGTTATTAGGCCTTTAGCCTCAAGATATGCGTTCACCTTGAGAATTTCATCTTTGTTTCCAAATGTAGTGATTTCAGTTTTGTCTTTGTTTAACTGAAGAAAGTTTTGGCACATCCAACTGTTAACGTCATCAATGCATTTACATAGAGAGTCAATGGGGCTGTAGTCATTAGGTGATAGGGCTAAGTAGATCTGGGTGTCGTCAGCATAGCTGTGGTAAGCCATTTTGTTAGTTTTCATTATTTGGCTCAGTGGGAGCATGTACAGGTTGAATAGGAGTGGTGCAAGAATTTACCCTTGTGGGAATCCGCATGTCATGGATGTCCACTCAGACTTATGGTCACCTATACTCACATAATAACCTCTCCCTTTTAAGTATGACCTGAACCATTTGAGGACCATTCCGGAAAGCCCAACCCAATTTTCTAGCCTGTCAAGAAGTATGTTGTGGTCAACAGTGTCGAATGCAGCGCTGAGGTCGAGTAGTACCAGAATTGATGTTTTGCCTGTATCTGTATTAGGTGTTATTATGAGTCAAAGATGATGGTCATAGCAACTTTTTTTTTTAAAGCAAAAATTACCATTATCATACACCCGGCGCAATGCGACACCAGGCGTGACACAAGTGTTTTTTGCTTGTTTCAGCCCAACACAGTTATCATTTTCACGTCCAGCATCACGTTGTTTAAATACCAAATCCACTCGCGTCCATCTGTTCACCCATGGGTGTGCTGGTCTGAAAACCAGGTGTGTTCAGACGCATTGTTGACGCGTTGCTATTTTGAGGAACTGAAAACGACATAGGCCAATAAAAACCTACTCTAAAGTCAATAGCGCAGTATTTTGTGTGTTATTTAAAGGGCGCTTTAGTAATATGCGCTTATAGGCGAGTGCACAACACGCATACATTCTGATTATTACACACACAGGGACACGCAGCAGCACACAAACATGTTAAAATATTAAAAATAAAAGGATTCCTCTCTGGAGAAGCGTTCAGTATTTCCCTCGCAAATTCCACCATGTAAAGAATGAATCCGCCATGGTGCAAGTGCAACTGGCTTTTAAAGGGAATGGGAGATGAGACTGGTTTATTGCACGTTACGCCCAAAACACACCCATGACTCATTAAGAGACTATAGGTACAACACTTTTGTTTTTGTTTTTTTGTTTTTATTTTATTTTTTTTTAGGAGTGCAAAACTTACAACATAGGGTGAACACAGAACACAACACAACAAAACACAAAAACGATAAAACAGCAGTAATAATAACAGCAACGAAAAATAAGCAGAAATGACAGATAATAATAGTAATAGTGGAAGTATTTAAATAGTAATCGCATGTATAATAATAATGATACTATTTTGTGATGGCGGCAACAGTAATATCAGTAATAATAATAACAGTAATAATACGATAATGATACTAAAGATGGTGATAAATTGTGTTGACGGAAATAGTAATATCAATAAAAATAGTTCCCTTTCAGTCGGTCACTACGACGTACGTCGGTAATAACCGACGAATTGGGATCACTTCAGAGAGCCCCTATCAGCTTCGAGAACTTAAGAACAGGCCAATGAACAATTGGCGTGCGAGATTTGCATCTCGCGCTCCGCCCCGCGCCGCGGGTATAAACAGGAAGCGAGAGCATCGCACTGACGTCATTCACTTCGGAGCCGAACCGGCGTTTGAAGTTGCAGAGACTGCTTTCCTGTTCTTCAGCGAAAGAGATTGTTTCGAGAGAAAGAGAAGAGGATCGTGTGCTGGTGTGACGGCGCTTTCCAGCGGGACCGCGAACTCAAGCTGCTTAAAGGAACAACTGCTGTTATCACAGCAACCTGTTGGTTTCGGTGGGCGTTCCTTCTTGGAGTGCAAACACAGGCTGCACTATCCCCTGTGTGTTGCCGCGGTTTCCCTGGGTGCTTCAGCACTCTCTAAAAGAGCATTTTCCTCACAAAAAGAGCAACACGGGTGTGACACTGCGTCTTTTTCAAGATGTCATTCCACCCGTGCGTTTCTGGATGCGGTCGTTCCCTCTCGCCCGCTGACGGCCACACTCACTGCATCACGTGCCTGGGCTTACAGCACGCTGAGGCAGCGTTTGTGAATAGCTCGTGTTCTCACTGCGGGAACATGACTATTGCGGTGCTTAGATCGAGACTCACCTACCTCCGGGAAGGCGGAGTCCCCCTCCCCATACCTCGATCTAGAGCTATCCCTAACCAGGATAGACCTACTTCGACGGATGGCCGGGGTGATCTGAGGATAACGTTCAGGACAAACCCGCCTAGTGTCCCTACGCAGGTCCCTGAACCCTCTCAAGCACCGCTGCCGGTGGCGCCACCGGAAGAGATCGCTGGTCCCGCCCACGGGCGCCCAGTCATCTCTTTCGGAGCGCCCGCGGACGAGCAGATGTCGATCGCAGCATCGGAGGGGGAGTTCCAGTCCTCAGAGGATGAGGATTCAGCTGCACTACCTCCCTCTGGGAGAGTAGCTACGGCTGAGTCGGACCCTGAGTTGACGGCTATGCTTTCCCGGGCCGCCGAAAAGGTCGGGCTTGTGTGGAACCCTCCACCACGTCCCGAACCTTCTAGGTTGGATGATTGGTTCCTGGGGGGGGGTCGCGCTGGTTCTCAGCGTCCCGCCCCAGTGCCATTCTTCCCGGAGGTGCATGAGGAGCTTTCCAGGTCGTGGACGACACCCTTCAGTGCCAGAAACAGACCTGGAGGCTCCTCCCTCCTCACTACCCTTGACGGTGGACAGGCCAAGGGTTACGAGAGGATCCCGCCAGTCGAACGCGCCGTCGCGATGCAACTGCGTCCGGCGACCGCCTCCGAGTGGCGTGGTGATCCTCGTCTCCCGTCCAAAGCCTGTAGGTTTTCGTCCAGTCTAACTGCGAAGGCCTACAGGTCCTGCGGACAGGCCGCGTCTGCCTTGCATGCCATGGCGTTGCTTCAGGTGCACCAAGCCCAGGCACTCATGGACATGCACGAGGGTAGGTCTGACCCAGAGCCCCTCCGGGAGCTCCGGGCGGCGACGGACCTCGCCCTCCGGGCGACGAAAGTTACCGCCCGTTCCGTGGGTCAGGCGATGTCCACCTTAGTGGTCCAGGAACGGCATCTCTGGCTCAACCTGGCCGACATGAGGGAGACTGACAAGAACCGGTTCCTGGACTCCCCCATATCGTCGGCCAGGTTGTTCGGCGACGCGGTCGAGAATTTCGCCCAGCAATTCTCGGCCGCCCAGAAGCAGACGGAGGCCATCAAACACATCCTGCACCGGCGGCCCGCTGCTGCCTCCACCCAGCCGCCGGCTGCAGCACCTCCGACTGCCCGTCGCCGAGGACGTCCTCCTGCGGCGGCCCCCGCTCCCGCCCCAGCCCAGCAGCAGCCTTCCACCGGCCGTGGGCGTGGAGCCGGTCGCGGGAAGAACGTCCAGCCCGCTCAGGCCGCTGCCAAGCCAGGTGGCAAGCGCCGTCGGAAGAGACCCTGAGACGGGCCGCCCAGAGATGGAGGAAACTGCTCTTCAGGAGATGGCTGCAGCTCCACTCCTTCCCCCGGTGGAGGGCCGGGGGAACCCCATTTGTCTTTCTGTTCCGCCACTGGCCCCAGTGCCAGTGGCACCCAAATTCTCAATAAAGAGCAGTTTCTAACATCTCTGGGTGCCAAGAGAGCGCGTCTGGCGGTATGCGACGCTACCATGCCTCGTACCCCTCAGACACCTCTCTCCTCGCCAATAGGGGGCGTCGGTTGTGCGGACGCACACAAAGTGCCTCCCCACGCTCGCCCGTCCCCTCAGCGGATGCAGGTCGTGTGTCAGACCCAGACCCCTGCACGGACCACTCCCATGTCGTCCTGGGGCCCCTGCGTTCCGCTGCGCTGCCCCGCTCCGGGTACGTCTGTGGTGCCGATGATCCCGCTTGCTCGGTCTCTGGGGGCCTGGATAGCGCTCCCCAGCCCGTCTCGCTGGATCATCCGCACCATCAGACTCGGCTATGCGATTCAGTTCGCCCGGCGTCCCCCGAAGTTCAGGGGTGTCCACTTCACTTCTATACCGAAGGAGGGCGCCCCCGTGCTTCAGGCGGAGATCGCTGTCCTATTGGCGAAGGACGCGATAGAGCCGGTCCCTCCAGCCGATATGAAGTCCGGGTTCTACAGCCCGTACTTCATTGTACCCAAGAAAGGTGGCGGGTTACGACCGATCCTGGACCTGCGTTACCTGAACCGCTCCCTCCACAGGATGCCGTTCCGAATGTTAACCCAGAAACGCATCTTCAGATGCATCCGTCCCCAGGATTGGTTTGCAGCGATCGACCTGAAGGACGCGTACTTTCATGTCTCGATTCTCCCTCGACACAGACCGTTTCTACGCTTTGCTTTCGACGGACGGGCATACCAGTACAAAGTCCTACCCTTCGGGTTGTCCCTGTCGCCCCGTGTCTTCACGAAAGTCGCGGAGGCGGCCATTGCTCCCATGAGAGAGCGTGGTGTTCGTCTTCTCAACTATCTCGACGACTGGCTGATTCTTGCCCAGTCGCGGGAGCAGTTGTGCGAACACAGGGACATGGTGCTCCGGCACCTCAGCCAGTTGGGTCTTCGGGTCAACTGGGAGAAGAGCAAACTCTGTCCCGTACAGAGGATCTCTTTTCTCGGGATGGAGATCGACTCGGTCGCCATGACTGCGCGCCTCACGGAGGAGCGCGTCCAGTCGGTGCTGAGCTGCTTGAGTACGCTCAAACGCAGTACAGCGGTTCCACTGAAACATTTTCAGAGGCTCCTGGGGCATATGGCAGCAGCAGCCGCAGTAACGCCGCTAGGGCTGCTCCATATGAGACCGCTTCAGCACTGGCTACACGACCGAGTCCCGAGATGGGCGTGGCACAGCGGGTCCCTCCGTGTCCAAGTGACGCCGAGATGCCGCCAAACCCTCACCCCGTGGTCGGACCCTTCGTTTCTACGGGCAGGAGTGCCTCTAGAACAAGTGTCCAGGCATCATGTTGTCTCCACGGATGCCTCACCCACGGGTTGGGGTGCCACGTACAACGGGCTTGCAGTATCGGGTCTGTGGACGGGGCCCCAACTGCAATGGCATATCAATTGCCTAGAGTTGCTGGCAGTTCGTCTTGCTCTCAGCCGCCTCAAGGGGTCGCTCAAAGACAAGCACGTTCTGGTCCGGACGGACAGCACGACGGCCGTTGCGTACATCAACAAACAAGGTGGTCTACGCTCCCGCCGTTTGTCCCAACTCGCCCGCCATCTCCTCCTGTGGAGTCAGAAGCATCTGAGGTCCCTTCGTGCTATCCACATTCCGGGCCTGCTCAACCGTGCGGCCGACGAGCTGTCGCGGTTGCCAGTGCTTCCCGGAGAGTGGCGACTCCACCCCCAGGTGGTCCAGCTGATTTGGAGTCGCTTTGGGGCCGCACAGATCGATCTGTTTGCCGCCCACGACACGACCCACTGCCAGTTGTTCTATTCCCTGTCCGAGGGGACCCTCGGCTCGGATGCACTGGCACACAGCTGGCCCCGGGCTCTGCGCAAATATGCGTTTCCCCCAGTGAGCCTTCTTGCACAGACTCTGTGCAAGGTCAGGGAGGACGAGGAGCAACTCCTCTTGGTAGCTCCGTACTGGCCCAACAGGACGTGGTTCCCGGAACTAGTGCTCCTCGCGACAGCACCTCCTTGGCCCATTCCTCTGAGGCAGGACCTTCTGTCTCAGAGACGGGGCACCCTTTGGCACCCGCGTCCAGACCTCTGGAAACTCCATGTCTGGTCCCTGGATGGGACGCGGAGGTTCTAGGTGACCTACCGCAAGCGGTAGTCGACACCATCGCTTCCGCCAGAGCCCCCTCTACGAGACGGCTATATGCGTTGAAGTGGAACCTGTTCGTCGACTGGTGCTCTTCTCGCCGAGAAGACCCCCGGATATGTTCGATCGGATCTGTGCTATCTTTTCTTCAAGACGGGTTGGAGAGAAGGCTGTCTCCCTCCACCCTCAAGGTATATGTTGCCGCCATCGCCGCAAACCATGACCTCATTGATGGTGAGTCCTTAGGCAAGCATGATCTGATCGTCAGGTTCCTAAGGGGAGCGAGGAGACTAAATCCTCCTCGCCCTTCTTCTATACCCTCTTGGGACTTGACTCTGGTGCTGACCGCACTTCAGAGGGCGCCCTTCGAGCCTTTACAGTCAGTAGAGTTTAAGATCTTGTCTCTAAAGACAATACTCCTGATTGCATTGGCCTCAGTTAAGAGGGTAGGGGACCTGCAGGCATTTTCGGTCGACGAATCGTGCCTGGAATTCGGGCCGGGTGATTCTCAGGTGACCCTGAGACCCCGGCCTGGATATGTGCCCAAGGTTCCCACTACTCCCTTCCGGGACCAAGTGGTGAGCCTGCAAGCGCTGCCTTCGGAGGAGGCAGACCCAGCCCTAGCTTTGCTCTGTCCCGTCCGTGCTCTCCGGACTTACGTGGACAGAACGCAAAGCTTCAGGACCTCAGAGCAGCTCTTCGTCTGTTATGGAGGACAGCAGAAGGGAAAGGCTGTCTCCAAGCAGAGGATGGCCCACTGGATAGTGGATGCCATCGTCTTGGCGTATGAATCCCAAGACGTGCCCTGCCCGCTCGGGGTTAGAGCTCACTCCACCAGGGGTGTAGCTTCTTCCTGGGCGCTGGCTCGTGGCGCCTCGCTGACAGACATTTGTAGAGCTGCGGGCTGGGCGACACCCAACACGTTCGCTAGGTTTTATAGCCTGCGTGTAGAGCCGGTGGCTTCTCGTGTGCTCGCTTCCCATAGTCAGCTTCACTGAAGTGCCCGTTCTAGTGTCGGCTTGCTGCGCCATTCCCTTCCCCTGGAACGGATACGTGCGCTTATTTCTCCAGTCGAGTTCCCCAGGATTGGCGAACCCTGTTGAGTCCTCCGTACCCCTCGGCAGTCGGATGTTGCGGAGCGTCCGACGCCAGGTCTGGCACTCGTATGCATTGGTGGAACTTGTGTCAGGCTGGGTTCCGTATGTCGTGACCCCTACGGCGGTCCCATACGTGTATTCTCCACGGTACAGCTCCCTACGGCGAGCTCGTGTCTTTCCCTTGGCAGAGTTCTCTGCCGTCTCAGTGCGGTGTCGTCCCCCGCCTGCATTGGCCGGGGCCTCCCCTGGGACTTCCGTATGTTGTGCTGCCCACGGCCAGCCCATACGTTCTCTCCACATGTTTACTCCCTCCGGGCATGATGTGGCTCCCGCAGCGTCCTTCGGGCACGCTTTCCCAGCGTTATCCAATCAAGTCTGCTGAATGGGTCTTGCGGAACAGCAGTTGACTCTTCTGGCGTGAATCTTCCCGCCCGCTTCAGAACGGGGTCTGAGGGGCTCTCGCTGGGCGCTGGAAGTGGTAGTTACTGTGGCGTTTTCCATAGGGATCCCAATTCGTCGGTTATTACCGACGTACGTCGTAGTGACCGACTGAAAGGGAACGTCTCGGTTACGTATGGTAACCCTCGTTCCCTGAAGGAGGGAACGGAGACGTACGTCCCGTCGCCACAGTTCCTTCCATCACTGCCTGGCCGGTCTCTAGTTCGGCTCCTCAGTGAAAAACGTCAGTGCGATGCTCTCGCTTCCTGTTTATACCCGCGGCGCGGGGCGGAGCGCGAGATGCAAATCTCGCACGCCAATTGTTCATTGGCCTGTTCTTAAGTTCTCGAAGCTGATAGGGGCTCTCTGAAGTGATCCCAATTCGTCGGTTATTACCGACGTACGTCTCCGTTCCCTCCTTCAGGGAACGAGGGTTACCATACGTAACCGAGACGATAACATTGATAATAATGATACTAATGATAACAACAACAGTAGTAGTACTCGTACAAAAAAAATAAAATAAAAAAAATTATATATATATATATATATATATATATATATATATATATATATATATATATATATATATATATATATATATATAACGTACAACACTTTTGGACCATGTGCGTGGCGTGCCGACCATTTTTTACATCATTATAAAGTGGGTTAAAGTGGGATTCGGACACGCCCTAAGTGCACCTGCACCATGCGCTTCAGACCACACGCTCAGATTGTTAAAATAGGGCCTTATATGTGTCAGGTTTATGTTCTGTTTTGGTACACCTGTTTTGATTCTAGCTTAGTTCTATGTTCTCGGTGTACCTGGTTCCTGTGTTTATTTCCTGTCTATCTTAGTTGACATGCTGAATTCGGAACTGCATACTAAAATACTACTCTTACTACTCTTACTATTTTTGCCATATGATGAAAACAGTAAGAGTAGTATGCGTCTCTAAATTCATGTCTAGTTCCTAGTGTGTGCCTGTTTTAGCAACCTATTGTGTCCACCTGCCCCTTGTTAACTCATTTAGGGGGCATTTACACAACAGCATTTTCAACGAAAAATGTAAACTTTTTATGCATTTTGGCCGTTCGTTTACACGCCAGCTGCATTTTGGGGGCCTGAAAATGCGAACTTTTGTAAACAGGTTTCAAAGTGCAAGTTTTTGAAAATGATACCGTTATCGTCTTCATCTAACCTACAACAACACGAATTTGTGAAAACAGCGATGTCATGTGAATGCGTATTACGTGTTCAGTCTATAGGTGCGTAGTGTTTCTTTACAAAGTTACATCGCCAACTACTGGCCTGGCATGTATAATACAGCACTTTAGTCGTTTTCGCGGATCCGTAGTCGCCTGTACACGGAAAACGCAAAGCAAAAACCTTTTGTTTAGTGCGATCATTGTCATGTAAACGTAACATTAGTCTCTGTTTCTATACTATCAGCTTAGTTAAGTTCCTTGTCCGTTCTTACATCTGTGTTAATTGGTTGTTCTACTCCTGCATACTGAGGGTTTATTGAGAGTTATTGCTTATTAAAGTTTTACTGCTGCATTTAGATTATTGCTGTAACCTACTGTGACAGTATGCATCTTTATAGGGATAGTTTACCAAAAAAATCTGTCATTGTTTACTCATATCAGCCTGTATGCAGTTCGTTTTTCCCAAAACATAGATATTTGAAAGAATGTCAGGGTTCGATCAACATGATAAGTGATTTTCATTTTAAGAAAAAAAAAAACGTTTCTAATATCTTCTTTTGTATTACATAAAATAAAGAAACATACAATTTTAGAACAACATAGTTGAGTAATGATGAAAATATCCCTAAATGAAAGATCATTAATATGGAAAATGTGAATCAACATATCTGCACAATTGAGAAATTTGAATTCATCAAGGACTAGTATTCCCACACACACTGATGCCGCAGGACAGCAGCTTAATTGTATTTGTTTTGAATGACATTAGCAAATGCAAGAGTCATACAAAAACATTGTGGATTATTATTACAGTACAACAATATGTCTTCTCTCTACTAATAAGTTTATTCTTCCCTGGGGTGAAATATAAGAGTTTTAAAAGGTTTCTATGCTTTATAAATACACACACACACACACACACACACACACACACACACACACACACACACACACACACACACACACACACACACACACACACACACACACACACACACACACACACACACACACAGACACACATGTTGTGTGTTCATGTTTTTTGGGGAATTTCCATTGACATAATGATTTTAAACTGTACAAATTGTATATTCTATCCCCTAACCTAAGCCTACACGTCACAGAAAACGTTCTGCAGTTTTACATTTTCAAAAAAACATCATTTAGTATGAATTATAAGCTGTTTTCCTCATGGGGACCAAAAAATGTCCCAATAAGGTCAAGGATTTCGGATATTGCCATCTTTGTGGGGACATTTTGTCCCCATAACAAAGTTTACCAGGACCACACACACACACACACACACACACACACTCCGGGTTTACAATTTACAGGGTTTAAAACCAGAAAAGTAAAGCTCCTATTTTTGATTTTGGCCCTTAGACTCCCATTCTAAACACATTATTGTAAAAGTGAACTGTAACAGTAAACTGAGGGATGAGTTGAAATTAAGTACTGAGTAATATTAATTAACTACAAGTGCTTACTAGATATATAGTTAGGGTTTGGTTTAGCATAATTTGCTTGTAATTATGCATAATTGACTGTTATTACTATAGTAAATCCTTGTAGTAACGTGTAACTATATCACCTTAAAATAAAGTGTTACTGAAATTATTTTTGTTTAACCCATAATGTAAGGTTTGCAATCTGTGGATTATTTTTTTTTTTCTTGGTCATATTTTTTACTTTGTCATACTACAATTTATGCCTTAAAGATATAATTTTTTCTTCGGCATAAAGTGACAAAACCCACATAAATCCAATCCACAGAATCTCCCCTCACAGGAAGTAGCTCTAATTATTGCACAAACACTTCGGTTAATCTTTATCAACACAATGTAAGGTTAAGGGAGGGTTGTCAGGCTGAGATCCTCATCGTATCCCGTTACAAGAGTTTAAAGTAGGACATGCCAGAGGCGAATGCAAGGTGAAATCCATCCGCTGGAGTTGTGTTTATATGAACCGCTGCCAAGCAAAATTATTTCTTCGAGTTTATTTTTGTGTGGGGAAAGACAACTACCTAAATAGTTATTACCACTGCCTCGAGTTGTAGAACATGAACAGGGGAGGTAGCGGTCTGTCGTGGGTCTGAGGGAAAATGGAACGCTGAAGGAACAGGATGATGGGTTTAGTGCTTTGGAAAGTTAATATCTTAAAACAATACACAGCGCAACCGGACGATGAGAATTTGGCAGCGGCGCAACTCCTCACTGTGGCTGATCTGGCTATTAACGGAGACGAGAGCTCCAGGGCTGTTGTGCACTTGCTGAAACACTGGATTTGATTTCCTCTGATTTTGTCTGTTTGTTGTTCTACTCCTGTCTCATAATGGACTGGTCTGGTGCCATGTGTCCTAGAGGGCTGGTGAAGAGGACTGGCCCGAGATGGACGTACACCCTTCAGAAACTATAGTCAAAGACCAACTCTGTGGAACAGAACATGTGAGGCGAGCTTGGTTTTGGAACTGATGCAGAAATGAGTACGCTACTTGATCTTATTAATATCAAGAAACAAATTCAGAAAACTTGAGTGGATTTGTTGCCCATTAGCAAGCCGGAATTACAGATATAAAATGTCAGAGTTGGATGTTCTACACATATTTGTTTATAAAACATGAACACCTTTTATCATGTTAAATCTTTTGTGCCCATTCATGTCTTGATGCATGTCAGTTGGACTTCTCAGTCACATTGCCCTCAATGACCGGTTCCCTCATACTGTGTAAACAAATAAACAGAGAAGCTCCAGGATGGCGCGAGCAGGATTGTGAGAATGGAGAGGCCTGACCTGTCTCTTAGAGACCCAATGCTTACAAATGTTTGGTTTTACAAACTGATTATTCAACTTCAGTCTCTTTGCATTTGTTGAAACGTACAACTTGTATCACTTTTCCTGCCTCATGCTGAAAAATTGAGACGGAATGTGTAGAGGTTAAATGACAAAAAAAAAATTATCTTATAAATTGTATCATTAAATTGTAGGCAAAAATGTGTCTATGCTACGGCAGAAATATTCAAATGTTCTTCCTTGTAGAAGACAAAATTATTTATCAAAATATTTAAAAGCAAATATATATACTGTACAGTGGGAAAAGTATTTAGTCAGCCACCATTTGAGCAAGTTCTCCCACTTAAAAAGATGAGAGAGGCCTGTAATTTTCATCATAGGTACACTTCAACAATGAAAGAGAAAAAAATCCAGAAAATCACATTGTCTGATTTTTAAAGAATTTATTTGCAAATTATGGTGGAAAATAAGTATTAAGTTTAAGTAATAGTAATTAAGTAATTAAGTAATAAGTAAGGTCACCAACAAAAAAGCAAGATTTCTGGCTTTCACAGACCTGTAACTTCTTCTTTAAGAGGCTCCTCTGTCCTCCACTCGTTACCTGTATTAATGGAACCTGTTTGAACTCGTTATCAGTATAAAAGACACCTGTCCACAACCTCAAACAGTCAGACTCCAAACTCCACTATGGCCAAGACCAAAGAGCTGTCAAAGGACACCAGAAACAAAATTGAAGACCTGCACCAGGCTGGGAAGACTGAATCTGCAATAGGTAAGCAGCTTGGTGTGAAGAAATCAACTGTGGGAGCAATTATTAGAAAATGGAAGACATACAAGACCACTGATAATCTCCCTCGATCTGGGGCTCCACGCAAGATCTCACCCCGTGGGGTCAAAATGATCACAAGAACGGTGAGCAAAAATCCCAGAACCACATGGACCAAAGTAACAAAGGCTACCATCAGTAACACACTACGCCGCCAGGGACTCAAATCCTGCAGTGCCAGACGTGTCCCCCTGCTTAAGCCAGTACATGTCCGGGCCCGTCTGAAGTTTGCTAGAGAGCATTTGGATGATCCAGAAGAGGATTGGGAGAATGTCATGTGGTCAGATTAAAGCAAAATATAACTTTTTTGGTAAAAACTCAACTTGTCGTGTTTGGAGAAGAAAGAGTGCTGAGTTGCATCCAAAGAACACCATACCTACTGTGAAGCATGGGGGTGGAAACGTCATGCTTTGGGGCTGTTTTTCTGCAAAGGGACCAGGACGACTGATCTGTGTAAAGGAAAGAATGAATGGGGCCATGTATCGTGAGATTTTGAGTAAAAACCTCCTTCCATCAGCAAGGGCATTGAAGATGAAACGTGGCTGGGTCTTTCAGCACGACAATGATCCCAAACACAACGCCCGGGCAACGAAGGAGTGGCTTCGTAAGAAGCATTTCAAGGTCCTGGAGGGAGTTGAAAATCCATGTTGCCCAGCGACAGCCCCAAAACATCACTGCTCTAGACGAGATCTGCATGGAGGAATGGGCCAGACTACCAGCAACAGTGTGTAAATACCTTGTGGAGACGTACAGGAAACGTTTGACCTCTGTCATTGCCAACAAAGGGTATATAACAAAGTATTGAGATTAACTTTTGTTATTGACCGAATACTTATTTTCCACCATAATTTGCAAATAAATTCTTGTGAGAACAATGTGATTTTCTGGATTTTTTTTCTCCTTCTGTCTCTCATAGTTGAAGTGTACCTATGATGATAATTACAGGCCTCTCTCATCTTTTTAAGTGGGAGAACTTGCACAATTGATGGCTGACTAAATACTTTTTGCCCCACTGTATACTGTTCACTGTACACACGTGCACTGTACTGGAAGCCTGTACACCCCTATAAATAAAATTAAATTATAAAATAAAAATTATAAAATTAGTTTGATCTTGATTTCATTGTCCACATTGGTATCTTTGTATTTTCTTTATCTGTCCTCTTTGTATCTATATCTCTCATTCTGTTGTAACGCACTAAAAGCTACACAGCTTTGGACAATCCAGCTTTGAGTCAGCTGTATTAGACTCACTATGGTGAGATTCAGAAGTCATCTCTGTTCGAGACTCATTATAAAGGACGACAGCCATCTTATCAGAGGAACAGGACATGCCCCAGGGCATAAATCATTACACAACCACACACACCCCCGGCCTCCTCCTGATTATAGGAAAAACCAAATGTAGAACATAATTGTTCATACACTACTATGGGTGAAACTTCAGAATAAAGTCTTTAAATAGCTTGCATGCTAGGAAAAAAAAACTTTTTAATTAACAGACAAAAATATGTTGTAAAACACACTTTAAAATCCCTTGTGACATATAGGCTGCAAAAATTATTTTCATTTTTGGAGGTGCAATACTTCTTTAAACAGTCTAATGTCACCCTTTATCAAATTTTATATTACATCTATTTATTTATGTGTATTTAATTTGAGAATTTGGCCAGTGTGGGGAAAAAATTATGCTAGACATTTATTTTAATTTATTGTTGAGGGTAATGTTTAGTAAAGCAGAACAAAGTAGAGCTTTTAGGAAGGTTGTGATTGCGCTTCTGGAGGGTTTATGAGATAATCAGCACAACACATTTATCAAGCAGGCATAACAGATAAGTGGATGGGAGGGCTGGCATTCATCTTGCTAAATTACTTCCAAGGAATAGGGGGCTATTTTAGTACAAATGTAGGCCCTATTTAGAATGCCCCCTTAAACCAACTCTACAAAAAATACTAGTCAACACACCTCTGCTATGAAAAATCTCAAATAGGTGACTAGACACGTTTTAGAGGTTCTTGCTGTGACTCAGGGACTTAATTGCTTACACCACCAGGGATCTTCATAGAGGGCCATGACCAGCAGTTCCAAGACTAGTTAAACACATCATAAACAGCTAATCAAGCCAGCTATTCTGCCATCTTAAAGGGATAGTTCACCCAAAAATGAAAATTCTATCATCATTTACTCACCCTCAAGTTGTTTCAAACCTGTATGAATTTATTTGTTCTGCTGAACACAAAATAAGATATTTTGAAGAATGTTGATAACCACAAAAGAGGACAAGCAAAGAATATGGGGAACTAAACAGTTGATGGACCCCATTGACATCCATAGTAGGGGAAAAAATATAATTCCATCAACTATTTAGTTCCCCATATTCTAAATATCTTATTTTGTTAACAGCAGAACAAATCAATTTATACAGGTTTGGAAGAACTTGTGGGTGAGTAAATGATGACAGAATTTTCATTTTTATTATATTTAATTAGTTCCTGGTGTTGTTAGTGCGCCAGATGTAACATGTACAATGCAGTTATCATGTTTATTTGTCTGGCTATCACCAGACCAAGCTCAATCTTTTAAGATTGAACATTGGTCTGGGGAGTCTGATATGTATTTTCTCCTGCACAGGAGGCGTGATCAAAAAGGACTCTGTACGCAATTGGATAGTCCTTCGACCAATCAGACCACAAGAGGCGTGATCAACAGGCATCGATCCATCCCTTCTCTATCCGTCATTGTGTTAAACCCGCCAATAGCGGGCCAGGTGGATAAGCCAGTCTGATGGACGCATTTTGTCAAGTATAGTAAACTTCACCAGATGTCCTGTGCTTAGCGGGTAGGGAGCAGCGAATTGTAGGGACCCTGGCTGAATCTGAAATCGCCCCATAAAGCCTCATTCACTATTCCCTACGTTATCACTTGAATTCGGACAGTCGTTGTGTGTACATCGGCTGTACGCTCGTTATTGTGGTGCAATGTGGGATTGAATGACTGCACTCAATAACGTCCACTATGCTTTCGGACACCACTACAAATGGCTGTCCCCTCAAATAATGCCCTATTTGAGGTTATAGGGGGCAATTTCGGATTCAGCCCCTGTCAATCTGAACGCAGGTAACTGGATCATTGCAGTCAGGTGTGTTTGATTAGGGTTAAAACTAAACTCTGTGGGTTGTGGCTCTCCAGAAACGGAACTGAATATCACTTTAGTCAGGGCTGTCCAATACTGGCCAATCCTTTAGCTCCAGCTGTTGAACTCTGCAGGAAAGTGGCCCTTCAGGAGAAGTACTTTGTCATGAAACCCGCACAGTGTGTTGATACCTTCAATCAAGAAACTTGTTGAGAAGAGGTGTGCTATTACTTTTAGAAGTGATCAGCCTTTAGCATTTAGCCTATAGTGAGCCGTAAAATGTGTAAAAAGATATCATGCACTTACATTTAATGAGGGACCATATCAAAAGCCAGAATATGACACCCAATGGTGGGCTCTGGTGAATTGAGCTTGACTTAAGCAACAGCCCAGAAAATCGTAGAAACCAACTATAACACATTAGTAACCACAGCAATGGCAACAACCCAGAACACCCTAGCATTGTGAAAGAGACTCTTGCAATGGTAAGTTAAGCACAATTATCACAATTAGTTTAGATAATGTGAAAATCTGGCTTATTAATTTTATTCTGGCATATAAATTAAATGCAGAAACACTAGAATCATTTTTCAGGCCTGATTAACAATCTGAGAATCTCTGACTGACTGGACAACCTCATTCGAGGGATCCCAGCCTAATCCTCACGGATTTGGGGGATTTTCCCATACCAGATGAGAAGCAGATGTCTCCATCTCTCCCTCCCCCCATATACTTCTCTTTATCTCGCTCCCCGTTAACTTCTCTCACTTTGTCAATTGTCAACTTGTGTTGACGTCAAAGCATGTCCCTCTCCCTTTCGGTCTCTGACTGTCCTTTACCCTTTTTCCTTCGTTCACCCCTACACATTTCCCTTCAAGTTTCCCTTTCCCTGCATCTCAGCGCTATCTCGGTCTATCTCAGTCTCTCAGGCTCGACCCCCCCCTCCCCGAAACCAGTCCCTCGGCCTCCCCATTCCCTGGGGCATACCGAAGGAACACAAGCATCATGGGAAGACCCAAAGTCCCCAGAAACATGTCACATGACCAGAACGCCCGCCTTTCCGTGGGAGACACACAGCACTGATGGTAAGGTGGAACTGCAAACTTCATGGACTGCATCCAACAGCTCCTGTACTTTCTCATGGAGCAACAAAAAACAAGGCAATTCAGTGAAATGGTCTGTTGTTGACAATTCCCAGTTGACTCTAGCAGACTAGGTAAAAAAAAAAAAAAAGATCTCTGTGTTTAACCCTAGTCAATTATTTTTCTGTAACTATTGTTGTTGTTGGAGGTGAACTGTGACATTCTTAAAAGGGGGGGGGGGTTGAAAATTTATGTTGGGGATCTGGTAAGTACTGTAGCGTGTGGACTATCCCATCTAATGGCCTCTCCAGTGCGGAGAGTATCAAGCTGCCAGTACATTCATCCACTACCTCCAATTCTGTATGAACTCTTATGGACAGTAGATCTGTGGTTCCTTTTGCTGAGGTCTTCTTTGGGCTAATACTCTTGGCAATGGCCTTAGCATAATATCTTTTTTTTCTGTGGGTTTGCTCTTTCCGAGTGGTCACAGGGCTGCTGGACAAGATGTCTGTAAACAAGGGGTTGGTAGAGGGAACAGGAACTCCCAATGGAGTACTATAACAAAGATGGAGGGAAGTTTCAGTTTGTGTATGTTTGTGTATAAAGAGATGAGATATCAGTCATAACAGAGAAAGCATTATATGGGTGTTTTGTGATACTTATGTAGCACTTTTTACTGAAAAAAAATCTCTTGATAACAGAATCACATATTCATGATTTGGGAAAGAATGTAATACTGTTATTTAGGAATGCACCATTTAAAACCAATTGTGGTTCACCTCTAATAAGAATACTGGGGAAGTAACATGCCCAGCATTACTTTGTTTTATATTTTGGTATCCATACAATGAAGTTCATACTTTCTTAAATGTGGCTTAGGTACCCAAATAACTTTGGAATGTATGCCTTTCTGTTTTGGAAAATGAATACGTTTTATAAAGCTTGCAGTTAATAATAGAGAAGTGCATTAGAATGACTTGAACAAACAAACTGTTAAGCTTTGGTTCTGTTTGCAGTTTGAATCCCATGAGTTCACACAGTGGCAAAGATTGGATGATAGAGGGCAAACCAGAGGATATTTCAGTTGGACCTTGAAACCACATCAGTCCCTTACAAGCTGGGGGACTGGGATTCTAAACCAGGAGTACTTAGATGCATTGGGAAACTTCTTGGCAAAACATCTGGCTCACATCTGCGTCAGAAGGAGCAAGAGAGCATGGACTTGTTCTATGGTAAAAGTGCAGTCAAGACAGGTTCACCTACTTTTAGATAACAATTGCTCACTGGAAATTGTAGTTAGGAGGTCAAGTACTCCTACACACGATTTTCCTATAAGCAATATTTGATGTGGTTATCTTAAGTAGAACAACACCAGATCTTTAATTACTAATAATGCTTTTAGCTAAACTGCTTTTTAATGAAGCAGGATGCACTGGCAAAGATAAAAAGTAAAGTTGTAGTGCTCTGTCATCACATTAACCTTAAACCCTCATTACCCGTTTTCTCACTGGCTCAGGTGAAGGCACTGAAAAAGCTGGCCAAAGCAAACACTCAGTGCTTCACTTCTGAACCAGTATTACTGGTACCCTTTAAATGGCACAGTTCCTCTCCTAATAGCCAGATTGTCAGATACGGGAAGGAGAGACTGAATACAGTGAATGGCCCATCAGAGGCGGCCAGTCTGAAAAGAGTAGATCAGGGCACATCCAAGGATGAGGGAAGTTATTTGAAACAAAGTGAACTTCAGTGGCTGCCTGTAGATTAATTCAAACAAAACCATAAATTATGTTACTGCTACTTTGTAGACTCCAGCAATTATCAGCCATTCCCAGCTTTGCAGAGATTATTTTTATCATAAATGTTTTCCGAGAAATTTCAGAATGTCATGTTGTAGAAAAAGTAACAACTTCTGATCAAAAGAAAAGATAATTTTTTTGGGAAGCAAAACAATGAAGCTTTGTGCAGCAAACATCACCACATATCTTTACCATCAGAGATTAAGCCAGCCATAAAATATTGCAAACAGCTAATCATTTCACAATTTTAGATAAGTGGGCAGAGTTACGTATGTTTTGAAGCAACAAGACATGCACAATTTGGCACTTAAATGTGTGTGTGAACGTAAAGTGAGGAAGAGAAATAATGAACATGTGATACGAATCTGAGAATGATAACGGTTTGCGTCAAACACAAAACATAAAAGGGTGTGTACGGGCATCTGTAAGCTGCTAACAATCTTTACTAGCATACAACAAACAAAGGCAACATTTGTATTGGGATTTTATTGGCAAAGCTAGCATCAAAATTGTTATTGATTATACCTCTCAAAACCCCTGACCAAAGTATAACTTGGTCATCGTAAAGTGATTGAACAGTTTTCATCCAGGGGTGTTAAAGGGTGAAAAAAGGTAGTAGTTTTCAAACACCTGACTTGCGTGGAGACCTGGAGAGTAAAACTGCAGCACAGGTCTGTCATTTTTCCATCGGTTTTATGCCAAAAATATTTAGATCACCTCTCAAAAGAAGAAAAACAAAGATAGATAAACAAACTGCAAGTCCATTCTAACATTCTAAAATGCTTAACATGCCTTAATGTACTAAGACAGTGATATTAAAACACCAAATTCAGTATGCACCTTATTGATGATTGTGGCGAGGTTGGCCAGCGAGAGACGTGGGAGGAGTCTTCCGTGAAGAGCTGTCGCTTTTACTTTCAGTTTGTTTATATTGATTAAAGTCTTTTAACGTTTACCGGTTCCCGCCTCCTTCTTCCCACAACAACAAACCGTATTACATTGGTGCCAAAGCCCGGGAGGAAGGAGAGACATGCTGTCGGAGAGCCCTCGCTGCTGAGGGGGATCGCAGTGCTGAGGAGTTCGGGCAGCGCAGAAGAGAGAAGACCGCGAGTGGCTGCCCGAGGTGGTGGTGCGGGAGCGAGTGCAGACCGGTGGGACAGAGAGTTTGCTGCTGTGCCCCTGGGTTGAGGTGGGGTGGCTACCATCCTAGAGGGAGCGGAGGAGTCGCCGGCGTTTGCCGTGGGCCGGAGCTTGCTGCTGTCCACCATGTTGGGGAGGAGCAGGGAGTGCGGGACTCGCTTCCGGCCGCCAGGGGGCGGAGGAGGATCGAGCAGTCCACCGAGCATCCAGTACCATCACATGGCACTGCGAGGAAGAGCCTCTCGGCGGGCTGAGGACCGAGCAGCAGTGTGTCAGGGAACCGGACCAAGTTTTTTTTTTTTTCTCACTCCACTCTCTCGTCTGGTAGCTGTCTGTGTCTCCGTCTCCCATTTCTCTCGTCTCGTCTGTCCATGCCCTCAGAACGCAGGAGACATGGAGATTGGCCCCCCGGGGGGAGTAGGCGTCTTCTCGGGTGTACCCCCCGGCCTGCGAGGGGCGATAGGGGTATGTGGCGAGGTTGGCGAGCGAGAGACATGGGAGGAGCGAGTGAGACCGGTGCGTGATTGAGAATGAGCGTCACCTGCGAGGCACACTGGTCTCATGTCCTCTCATGAGGGAGCCCGGAGGCATATAAGGACGAGCGACACCAGTGAAGGACGAGAGAGGACCAGGCCTGGACTTCACGTTGTTTTGTTTATGCTTTGTTATGTGTGTGCGCGGCAGTCGTCCGTGAGGGGCTTTTACTTTCAGTTTGTTTATATTGATTGAAGTTTTTTAATGTTCGCCGGTTGCCGCCTCCTTCTTCCCATAACAACAAACCATATTACAATGATGCCAGACTGATCTCATGAAATGGCGTATGTATGACACGCCAATTCGTGTGCCATTTTGTTGTGCTATCAAGACGCATAATCGCTTATTATCCCCCTACACTGCCCCTACCCCTAAACCTACCCATCACACACACACACACACACACACACACACACACACTGCCCCTGCTCCTAAACCTACCCATCACAAGAAACATTCTGCATTTTTACATTTTCAAAAAAACATAATTTAGTATGTTTATAAATCCATTTACATTCACGCGGAATCACACGGTGTAGACATACACGCGGAATCACACAGCTTAGACATACACGCAGATAGCTCAAAATGCGTACAGATAACACGCCATTTGGCTTTAGAAAGTGGCGTGTATGTTTACGCAAAGTCATGATGTCATGTTGCAGATGCATACTACAAGCAAGCAGATGAGGCCACAACATGAACGCAGTGCGCTAAATTGCGCATTGCATTTTTTTATGATGGTTTTCAAAAGGAAATCGCTTAACATGAAACTTTCTGCATTGCGTTCATATTCTGTGCGGCTCTGCTTGCCTGTATATAGTATGCATCATCAGTAAGGTGTATACTGAAGCTGGTCTTTTATATCACTGCTTTAGTAGCTACTACTTAGCACAAATTTTTTTTTAAATGGGTGCAGAGGATGAAACCTTGTTTTGCCTTCCAGTGGGGCTTCCTTCAAGGTTGTGATGTCACATGAAAACTATATGCTGTTGAGTACCAAAGAGAGTGCTTTTTACTAAACAGATGAATTTGCCATTTTGCATGTTAAAGAGGTAATGCTTCAAATACACCTATATGTTGCAGCTAGCCAGGTACTCACAGTGCACTACCCCAGCATTTTTCAGGGTTATTACTCATATTACTTGTACTATCAAAATGCCATAGAATAGTGATGAAGTATGCAAAATGGGACCCTAGCTACATCTAGGAGCCAGAATATCAAAAAAAGAATATAATTTTGGTTGGGATACTTTGACTTGGGCCTTGCACCCATAACACCATACCAACCACATAGAAACAACCTAGCGACCACCTTGCATCACCCTGGGAAGCACCCACAACATCCTCATGAAAGTGATAGCAAGTTGTACATAGGTGCATACCTTAAAGTGCCCCTATTATGCTTTTTCTAATATTACCTTTCACGCAGTGTGTAATATAGCTCTCTGTGAATGCAAGCGGTCTGCAAAGTTGTAAAATCGAAAGTGCACGATAATAAAGTTATTGTCTCCCAAAAGAAAGAATCGACTTAACAAGTCGTCAGCAGCCTCACTTCCATGACCTGCAAACGTAATGGCCGTCTATGGTCTGTAGCTGGTTCGTGTGGTTTACATCATGTCGAGAAGATGCCGTGTTCTGCTCTGTGACAGCAAATTTGTGTTATTTTCATCTCCAAAGGATGAGAATGTGAAGAATAAATTGTTAAATTCATTTTTACAATGATACCACAGGTGTATAATCCCAACCTTTTGTTGTGTTCACCTCATTTTACTAACAACTGCTTCGTAAAATATCGGCAAGTTCAGCATGGGATTCGCAAAACGCTTGTCCATGAAAGATGAGTCAATAACCAGTTTATTTGGACCAACTTGCTTCTCAGAATCACAACCTGTAAGTATGATTGATAATGGATTTTTATATTTACTATCGAGTTTTCAAAATACGTAGTTGTGTGTGTTATGTTGTGTAAACCCAGTGCAGCTGTAGGTCTCCGGCTAACTCAACGGTATTACTCTTTTACTGAAAAAGTTCTGCTAATCAGACGTGGGGTCATTATTACCTAAAATCGTGTTGATTAATGCAGATTATTTGTTCTTATTACTTGGAGTAATGATTGAGGATGGATCAAGATTTTGGTTTACAAATTGTAATGTTTTATCAGTCATTTACGTTTGTGCTCGGCTAACGTTTGTACGCGGCAGTGTTAATTTTGACAGCATATTTTGATTTAGTTTTAGTCATAGTTTTTTGACTAAAATGCCATTTAGTTTTAGTCATATTTTAGTCACCTGGATTGTTTTTAGTTTTAGTCTAGTTTTAGTCGACTAAATATCATAAGATTTTAGTCGACTAAATATCATAAGATTTTAGTCAACTAAATCTACTGTAGATTTAGTCTCCTAAAATCTAATGAGTTTAGTTAAATTGTAATACATTAAGCATTTAAGCATTACATAACCGACTGTCACTTGAACTGACATTTTGACATTTTGTTACAAAATACACGAAAGAGCTCAATTCACTTTTTTGTTTGTTTTTAAAAACATCTATATAGTTTTTATAACTTTGTATTTCTCTTTAAGTTAGTATATCATGTTAAGCTAAAGCTTCAAATAAGTTTGTTTATTTATTTATTTTTTATTTCAGTTAACATTTATTTAATTTCAAGTAACAAAGATTTTTTAAATGGTAAATGGTAAATGGACTGCATTTATATAGCGCTTTTAACAGACCAATGGCCTTCCAAAGCGCTTTACACATTGCCTCGCATTCACCCATTCACACACCGACGGCGGTGTCAAGCCATGCAAGGCGCCATCCAGCTCGTCGGGAGCAGCTGGGGTTAGGTGTCTTGCTCATGGACACCTCGACACTTGGTCAGGTGGAACCGGGGATCGAACCACCAACCTTCCGGTTTGTAGCCAACCTACATGAACCACTGAGCCACTGCCGCCCCAACATGGCCGCTGCAACTAAATGGTTTTAGTTAACTATTATAACCCTCATACTTTATTGAATATGTGTCAAATACTGGTCTTTCCTCCTGACTATGAATTAAATGGGAATTAAATTAAATACAGTTTATTGTGTAAGCAAAAACAAATATATAATGCGTGACTTTTAATTATAAACCAGCTGGAAATACACCGGGACTCTTATTTTGAAATCTCGCCTTACTATTGCAGGAGCTCATTCAAGTTCAGAGATGAGGAGATAAAATATGCATTGTTACAACCGTCTAAAACACATTACTATATAAACATCGTAAAGTAAACATTGTCATTATTCTTCAGCATTAGTTCATAAACAATTGCCTGGCATAAATGTGCACTATTCATTGATTGTGAGCCGCTCTGGAGCGCTGGATTGGGGATGCGTGAGTGAGCCTGTAGCAACAGCGCCCTGTTCTCCAGCGGTTAGATCAGCACGTTCAAATCAAATGTGCGCATCTGTTACACAGGACATCAGTTCTGACCGGATCTCTTCCCTAATCGTCCCTCCCTAACATTTTCGTCTCGTTTTTATTTGTTGACGAAAATGACAGTTGATTTTCATTATAGTTTTTGTCATCCATCACTAGTTTTTATTTAGTTATCGTCTCATTTTCGTCAGTGAAAAAAGGTTGTTGACGAAAATTATGACGAAAATTATTCGTCAACGAAATTAACACTGGTACGCTGTAGACCAGTGGTTCCCAACCACGGTCCTGGTGGACCCCCAACAGTGCACATTTTGCATGTCTCCTCAATCAAACACACCTGATTCAGGTCATCAGCTCATTAGTAGCTACTCCAAGACCTGATGTGGGTGTGTCAGACAAAGGACACATCCAAAATGTGCACTGTTGGGGGTCCACCAGGACCGTGGTTGGGAACCACTGCTGTAGACCATTCATAACAGACCAATCAGAGCAAAGTAGGCTAACGGAAAGGAGGGGTTTAGAGAGACTGAATCGTTGAACTGCTTCAAATGAATCATTTGAGAATCTTTGAGAAATTAGGTGATATTAAATTATGAGAAAATTAAAGGTTTTTTTTTTTTTTTTTTTACCTTTGATGCATGTAAACCTGTTGTAGAAGACCTCCAAAGCAAAATTAGGAACCTTTAAAATAGCATAATTGGGGCATTTGTATCTAGTCTAATACACTGTACCACACTGTCAGAGTATGGTTGCCATCAAAATAATTGATCAGAGAGAGAAAAAGGGATTTTATCAGCCTTCATTAGCACTTTGCTTTATCATGTCCCTGGCAGTCATATCACCCTCTATTTTACTTCCACAGCTGCAACCTTAATTAACCAAGGTATTGTTACTCACCTGTAGTTTTAACCTCGTCCTGGAGTAATAGAGCAATAACACGTCACACCTGGCGAGCACAGACCTTCAACTGAACCAGAGCTTTACATCTCTGGAAGCATTGAACGTTGTTGATGTGGGTGAGAGGATGATGTATGTACTGAGGAGATGAGCTGGTCATAACACCACAACTACAAAGATGAATGTTCCCAGGGAGAGAACCCTTACAACATATCCCCCCAATTGTCTCCTCTTGACATGCACATTTATGACCACGGTTTCTCTTCCCACACTTGCAGCCTGGTGCAAGGATCTGGTGTCGTGACTGCCTGCATTTCCAGTGTAGAGATAACCCAATAGGTCCCAACAGGCTCACAATCCCCCTTCATGGCTCTCAAATCCAACTAAGCCATCTTAAGACATTAGTTGTGACAAATGGGACTGCAGTTGGAGTGCTGGCTGCACGCTGGTGGAACTTTGCTCTTCCTTTGCTGTTATCTTTGTGGGATAAACAGTCGGGAGCCAGAGAGTGTGCAGGCACTCAAGGAAATGCCTCCTTAACAAGAACACCGATGTTTGTACATTGTCGCTCTCCTTTTACTCTCTCCCCCACTGATCCAGCTGCTCTTGCTATCCTCTATCTCTTCACCTCCATTACTCTTCCAGTGCACTCAGTTCATACACTGTTCAATTCCACTATAAATTCTCTCTCTCGCTCTCTCACTCTTTCTCCTCACAAAGGATTAAAGTGATAAGGGGTGGCAATTACATTCTTGCAATCATTAGCTTGATTCTCCCAGCCTGAGGATAAATTGTGCCCGTGTGCCGGACGTCAGCTGATACAGGAAATCGACTACATGAGAAGAATAAAGCAGTTGCAGATGCACAGAGCTGTTCACTTACTGTCTAACATGCAAACTCATGAGAAACATGCGGACGGTTTGGCCTGTTGAACGGACAGATTAGCAGATGCATAATGAACAGCTGGAAAATGTCTTGAACTGTTGCCATGGGAAATTCAGTTATATACAATGAGAAATGTCAAAAGCGTTGCTCAAGGGAGTTTAGCACTGCAATATGTGACATTAATAAGTATTAGGCAGAACAAGCAGGTTCTTACTACATAAAACATTTGTTCTGTTTTTAAATGTTGGTTGTTTCATGAAATGCCAAAATCCACTAACAGCATTGGATATCTTTTAACATATTTACCCTAAAACAAGACAAAGCATGTAGTTCTCAACTAGAGGGCCTCAGCAAACTTCCTAGGGGACTCAATACGTTTTAAATTTAGTTATATTGAGAAGGTTTATTACGATACTACGGAGCATGACATGGCATGCAGGGAAAAAATATGTATGAACATTTCGTTCCTGCGACTTACTAATACATCAGCACATTTTACTCATTGGTTCCCTCGTTTAAAGTAAATCGTGTGCACAATACAATAATTTGTTCCCTCATTTTACAAAATCGTGACCACATTGATTTTAGCACTTCCTGTTCCACGGTCTTCCCGAAGTCAATGTGGTTTTTGAATGGGTTTTTGGTTAAATGACTGAAATAAGGTCTGTGGTGAACACGAGCTCAAGGCACTTTCACGTTTTATTCTACGACATAAAATACATCAGTATTACCCCACCCATGATTTTTGAAGCTGTCACATGCCTTAAAAAGGTGGTTGCTAACAAGTGGCTAAATAGGACATCAGAGGCAATCATCAGAGATTTAACGTCATCATGGTGAACAGGTAAGCTCAGTCTGCTTTTACAGCCTCATTATGCTTATAATTGTGCTCTTATAAACTATTCTAACCAACCTGCCGGCCAACCTGTAGCACTGAGCCCAAACATGCCTCTCTGGAACAACATCACACAAACCCATCATTTCACCAACAAATGGAAGTTTTATCATTTTTGTTGTTTACTTAAAGATTTAAAACCCAAGCATCAATGTTTTACCACAGTTTTACATTACTAAGTGATACATTGATCATAATTAATTTGTCATGATTGCACATTTGTCACACAGAAATAAAGTGCTATTTACCATTATTTACACATGCTGATTCAGTCACGTCTCTTTCTGTTTATTTGCAGTCACAGGATAGTACGTTTACATCACATTTAGAAACGATCATTTTTACTAATTTTGTAAACACTGACACTGAGGAGCTTTAGCACTCTCTCCAGTGACAGTCCCAATACAGTTTAAGAGAAACAGTCAGAGAAACAGAGGAAGCGCCCAAAAAAACTGAGTTTCTTTATTTCATGACATATGCAGGGCTAAATATAGATATCGGGTAAACTCCACCTCTGTTCATGACCAATCCTCAAGCCTGAGCTGGCCCGCTTTGGACCAAGGTATTCGAAAAAACCCTGGCCGTTGACCCTGAGGAAGCCCCGACGAGGCCCGATCAAGCCACGGAAGTGACAGTGGAAACTCGACTGGCCCTGGCATGCACTAGCATGCCCTCATTTGGCCCGACATTGGAAACGCGGCTAATATGCTAGAACACTCAGAATACCATAGCAACTTAGCTCAATTATGGTCCACTTTACTGGGTAGTGAGGTCTTTTGGTTGAATTGTTACCTAATCCAAATAAAAGCCCAATAACTGAGGTGAATGTGAAATGAGACTATTTTTCAAAGAAAAACATTCACTTGTTTTGACTGCCGCAGTTTTGTTTGCATGCAAACTTGTTTCTGGCAAAGCAAAGCAAAAAACCAACCCAGACAGTTTATGGAAACTTCAAACAGATCTTTTCATCTATCTGAGGTCAAGAACCGAGGGACCAGAAGATGTTGACACTTCTCACTCTTTAGATCTATTTGGACCATAAAGCCATGTTTTACTTTGCAGTCATCAAAGAATTCCAACCTTTTACTTGGGTCTAGTTAGTCCGATTGTGAACTGTACTGGAGTCCAAAAGAACTGCACCTTAAACCACATTTTAGTGGACTCAAGTGGATGAGCACAGACAACAGCCAAACAAACCAAACGCTGACGTCAAACTCAAGTCCGTACCAAAAGGTCCAATTTGAAAGCACCCTTAAAACGGCATCCACCAGAATTCAAACAGCTTGCTAACAAGTCCACCACAATGTTAGTGACAGTTGACTCGGTCATGTTTGTCTTAGAAGGCAACTTTCCTCTGTATAATTTTACAGCTTTACCTTTTCATTACCAGGAATAGAGGATGTAGAGGCGTGCTTGGAAATGTCAGCACAGATGCGACTATTCACAAGACGGATTTTTTCGGAACACTCATCCAAACCAGATGTTTGCTTATCATAAACAAGACAAGGTCAAAGAAGAATTAACAATATTGGCTAATACCGGCTGAATTACTTCCACTCTTAAACTTAAAGCACTAGACTGCTCAGTCTTTGTTTACACTGAATGACCCTCTGTCCCTCTGAATGGTCAGCCCTTGTAACACATGACTATCGGTTCATTCATTTTAAAGATTTACCAGACATTACAGCTTTCGTTCTTCTTGCAAGGAAACCATGCGACTATCTTGTACTTCCTTAAAGGTGTGGATTTGTGACCAGCCTATGATAGTGAAAAAAAAGAGTGGTTGTCCAAGCTTCAAAAGACTTGAAAAACGTAGAGCTTCAGAAGATTTGAAAAGTTGTATGGACCACTTTTATTATACGTTTATGGTGCCTTTCGCATCTACGATATGTTGCCAAAAATATTGGTACAGCCCGCCAAATCATTGAATTCAGGTGTTCCAATCCCTTCCAGGGTCACTGGTGTATAAAGTTAAGCACTAGGCATGCAAAAGCTTCTACAAACATTTGTGAAAGAATGGGTTGCTCTCAGGAGCTCAGTGAATTCAAGTGTGGTACTGTGATAGGTTACCACCTGTGCAATACGTCGTTTTGTGAAATTTCCTCACTACTAAATATTCCACAGTCAACTGTTAGTGGTATTATAACAAAGTGGAGGCAATTGAGAACAACAGCAACTCAGCCATGAAGTGGTAGGCCCCGTAAAATCACAGAGCGGGGTCAGCTCATGCTGATGCTTACAGTGTGCAGAACTCTCCAACTTTCTGCAGAGTCAATAGCTACAGACCTCCAAACTTCGTGTGGCCTTCAGATTAGCTCAAGAACAGTGCGTAGAGAGCTTCAAGGAATGATTTTCTATGGCGAGCAGCTCATCCAAGCCTTACATAACCAAGTGCAATGCAAAGCGTTGGATGCAGTGGTGTAAAGCACGCCACCACTGGACTCTAGAGCAGTGGAGACGTGTTCTCTTGAGTGATGAATCACACTTCTCTGTCTGGCAGTCCGATGGACGAGCCTGAGTTTGGCGGTTGACAGGAGAACGGGACTTGCCTGACTGCATTGTGCCATCTGTAAAGTTTGGTGGAGGGGGGATTATGGGGTGGGGATGTTTTTCAGGGGTTGGGCATGGCTCCTAAGATCCAGTGAAAGGAACTCTTAATGCTCCCAACTTTGTGGGAACAGTTTGGGGATGGCCCCTTCCTGTTCCAGCATGACTGTGCACCAGTGCACAAAGCAAGGTCCATAAAGACATGGATAAGCGAGCTTGACTGGCCTGCACAGAGTCCTGACCTCAACCCGATAGAACACCTTTGGGATGAATTAGAGCAGAGACTGCGAGCCAGACCTTCTCGTCCAACATCAGTGCCTGACCTCACAAATGCGCTTCTAGAAGAACGGTCAAAAATTCCCATAAACACACTCCTAAACCTTGTGGAAAACCTTCCCAGAAGAGTTGAAGCTGTTATAGCTGCAAAGGGTGGGCCAACTCCATATTAAACCCTACGGATTAAGAATGGGATGTCATTAAAGTTCATGTAAAGTCAGGCTTCCCAAAACTTTTGGCAATATAGTGTATATTAAAACTTGACAACTCTTGTCCTTATACTGTCTGAAAAATTTGCCAATTATGACCAAAATATGAAGACTACAACAAATTATGGCAAAATTCTCTTTTTTTTATTATCAACTATTCAATTAAAATCTTTTTTTAAGGATATGACCTGGTTTCACAGACATGGCTTAGATTAAGCCTGGGTTAGTCAGGTCAAGTTATATTGAGTTAAGACAGATCAAACACGTATTTTAGTCTGGGACTAGATTTAAGCCTTGTCTGTGAAACCGGGCATATGTTTTAAATATAATTTATAACAAGAAAATGATAGTAAGATAATTATTTTTTGCAGTGCTTTTTCCAGATGCACATTGGACAGTCTTTCTCATTCAAGCTGCATTCCTCACAATTTTTTTCACACACAAAATTAAATTATGGCATCCAAAATTTGAGAGCTGATTTACACAGAATTTTCCCATTAAATCAACGAATGACTGTTGGAGAGTTTTAGGTTCATCTGTAGTGTATGTCTGAACGTGAGCTGAAAAAATGTATAATAATAAAAACTAAGTCTTTAAAGAGCTGACAGATTGCCAATTCGTGTAACTGAGAAACAAATCAACTCATTCCCCTGATAGCATTGTTCTGGCAATCTGCTGCACATCCTTGGATTCAATCTGTTAAGATTAAACTTAATACTAGTGTCCCTCTAAGAGAAACTGCATATTTTAGTCAAAATTCCACATTCTTATAAAATATGATTGCATATATTGTTTTCCTAAATAACTCGGTGACCATTACAGCAGAAAATTGCAAGAAATTGCAATGGTTCGATTTCAAAAATTATGTTTTTTTTTTGTGCTAAGAATGAACTCTTTCCCCGCCATAATATTTTGCCAGCCACCGCCAGCGTTTTTGATCATTTCACAAAAATGTCATGGCCCCCAGAATATTTTGATGTATGAATATCTGAACATGCAATATAGCAAAAGAAAGAACAGACCCTCTGCTTTTAAACAAACAAAAAAAGTTTTATGAATTCTTTTTTTATCAACACTTGAATGTGGGTAAGTCTCATAAAAAAAGCAGCATTTTGAGTAAAAAAAAGATGAGAAAATCACGTTTTTGTCAAAGGCTTCCTCCAGAAAACACATGGAGTAGATCGAGTCCATCAACACCCCTAATGCTTCACAGTCCTAAAGCTCGTCCTGGCTAAAGCTAAAGCTCGTCAACACCTCATTCAGTAACATTAGGCAGTTTTGATTTATATGCTGTTTAATGTTGGTCATCGTGTTATTTGACATATGCATATGATTACTTATGATATCACTTGTTTCTGCTTCTTCTTTTTTATGGGTTTTGTTCAGGCGATTCAGTACTCTTTCAGAAGATGTGTCATAGAGCCCCCTACCGCATAACAGTGAAAACACAGAAAGCTGGAAAATTCCATCAATGGCCGGGAAAGGGTTCATTTTGAATAGGCTTTTGTGCTGACAGTAGATTTAGCCATTTAAGTCTGAGGTTTTCAACTGATGGGACACAATAAAAAATAGACTGTTCTAATACTGATAGGGTCATGGACAATAAGTCAAAGGTAGATTAAACTGCCCTCACCTACAAAAACTAACCTACTCAAAGTAAAGAAAATAGGTCCCAGATCAAATATGGGTCCAATTGCAAAAAGGAAAAACATGGTTAATGTCAACCGCATGATTTGTATGGTGAATTATGCCTGCAGAGAGCATCAAATACTTTTATGCCTGCAGAGAGAATAAAACTTTTGAAATTCAAAACCCATTTGGAAAATAATTTTGAATATAATCGAGCCAGTGCAGTTCATAATGATATTATTTAAATTCAATATTTGAAGGACATTTAGTTGACTTTTGTATCATGAACAATTTTGGTTCTGTGTTGGGTCGCCATTTTTCTAAAAATTCCAAGTACAAACAAACGCAAAACAAGTTGAGAACCACTGGTTAAGGTGAGTTAACATACAACCAAACCTCATTTTCCTGTATCCATCTGTTCGTACAGAGTGATGGCGGTGAGCTTCAGTGATGTGAGCTCCCTGGTGCTCCCGTTTCCTCAGACAGCTGAAGAGAAACTCAGCTGAAGGACTTTCCCAACCTGACGGCTGGTTTATGGAGCCCCAGGGTTTAGTCTTTGGCTGATGACTGTAGCAGGCAACCAGGTGGGGATGAGCCATGAAGACGGGTTGCATAACTCATCTGTCCTGTGGGATTGGAGAAGTGGTGAAAAAGACATCTGTGTCTGTCTACAGTAAATGCAATGAAAGTGATATTATAGCACAGTGTAATAGAACTATGAGCCGAGAGGCCATGAATTACCGAAATAAACTTGTAATAGAAGCTTGATTATGTTACAGTCAAAGCAATATGCCAGTCATACTGTATAACAGTTTCAAGGTGCACTACAAAATATTTTTTATTTGATTAAAAATGACCAAAAACAAAGAAATTACATTAAAAAAAAAAACGGTTTACAAGCAAAAAGGGAAAGTGACATTAAAGTCACCCTGAAATCAAAATTGCCCTTTTTTTTTTTTTCGGGTCATATTTTTTTTGATCATGTGACCTTAAAATAACTTACCCTCCCTCTTTCAGCATCATCTTTTCTCTTTGATGACACGTTTACTGGCGTGAGGGCAGGACAACCTGTCAATCACATGAGATTGGCCAATAGCAAACCACAAGCCCCATGGACAAAATCGAGTTCCACCCTACATTTCTTCTTGTTCAATAAGTTTTTCTTGTTCAATAAGACATCTCACTCAGACATATATCACAACTAAAAGACTATCACAACTTTCATTCTGACTTTAAGGCATTACGTTTTTCTTTTTGTTTTGGTGTAAATTAATCACATAATTCTAAACTGCCCATGATGTGAAGCCACTGACTGGTTGTAATTTATTTTATTGCATTAATAGAAAGTCAGTTTTATATTTTTACTAGTATTTTCGCACTGTGACTGCAGTGTGGAAAACTTAATAAATACAACAAATATAGTAAAAAGTTTGTTTTGTGTACTGTAGCTTTTAGCTGTCACTTTTAGTTGTTTAGTTATTATTATAAACAGTCATTTTTATCATAGGTCTATATATTATTCAATCCATCTTGTGAGAAAATGCCTCATTTCATATCTTAGTTCAGTATGAGTCATTTGTTATATAATAATTGTTTTCCAACAGGCTATATAGTGCATTTTATACAAGTTATTTACAATTTCAGTAAGGACAGGAACATTTTTCTTGCTGTACTGAACAGACTCCAAACATCTCCAAAAAGTCTTTTAGCTGAGTCTTCCACCATCAATCTGGGTTAAAATGTCAAGGAACCTACAATCTACACAACCTACTGAGGGAAGTGAATTTACTTGAAAGATGATGCTCTTGAAAACTATCTTTAAAAGTCATAATAAAAATATGTCATTATTAGAATTAAAAGTCTAATTAGGAATGGATATGTGTCTGTAGCGTAATGGCTTTGTATATTAGAATTACTGTTATGCTTTGAAGCATCTTAATACATGTAAACCAATCCCAAAGAGACAAGACAAGTACTAATTATGGAGCTCTAATTATGAAATTGTTGCTTCATTTATGATCTTCTATCAGCATCAGGATGAAATTTCATTTACATTTCTGTGGGGTTATGCTTTGATAAATATCACTTCATGCAGGCTTAGAGTAGGAAATGTAGTTGTTTCAGGACCACCACTAACACCACTGATACCCACTGGAGGGCAGCAAAGTAATGCTTATGGCACACAATTACTTTTTGGCTTGGGCATATTTATACCACGTTCTCAGTCAGTTTATTATTCTGCACCAGATGTGTTTCTAGCTGATGTTTGAGAACAAAATGAGCTCAAGAGACTTTTTCTCTCTGAAACTCCCTCATCTGCTGGTATGAAATTCCAAACCTGCCATTATTAAAAATAAATAAATACATAAATAAATATACAAATAAATGTAAAAAATAAAAAAAATAAAAAACATATATATATATAAACAAATATACATAGAAAAGCGTAGGAAATTTATTTCCTTATTTATGTATACATTTATTTTTTTCCATATGTATTTATTTATTCTTTTATTTATTTCTACATTTATTTATTTCTACATTTATTTATTTTTACATTTATTTATTTCTACATTTATGTATTTCTACATTTATGTATTCCTACATTTATTTCTTCCTACATTTATTTGTGCGTAGGGTAATGACGAGGGCGTGGTTTACCTCAGACATAGCAATCGAGCTCAGAGTAGGCGAGGGCGAAGGGTTGAGGCCACAGTGACACCCTGTGGTCGACATACAACAAGTATAGCTTAGGCTACTGACGTTCATACTGTCTGTGACTTCGATAGGTATATGGTCAAAATCTTAAATCTTACTGTATGACATGGATAGGCTACTCTTTAATCCGGACATGGCCGTAGAACATCGTCTGGTCTGGATTTGTAAAATGTCCTGGGCTAACAAACATGATCAGCAACATCTTCAACAGACAGGGACTCTGAAATGGAAGCGCTTATATTTCCCATAGGAGTCAGAACACACAGAAAGGAAGCTGCACATATATATATAGGCTAAAGTCGACACAAGCTTATTGATCGATGCATTTGAAACGAGACCACATATTCACTTCACATTCATATTTCCTATTTGACAAACACATTAGAGCTTAGATTGGGCTCAAAAAAATCTAGCCCGTCCATACCCGAGCCCGTGCACGTTGTGTCTGAGCCCGGCCCGACACACAATGAGGCCGAGTCTCGAAGCGGACCGGTGTGACGCTCAGCTCAATAATCCGCTCTATGCCAGCGCTCCTGAACCCTCACCGGTAAAACAGCTCGCTCAAATCCCGCTCAGACATGACATTTATCTGTACTGTAGCCTACTATACTTGTTTTATACTTAATTTATACATTTATTTTTTTTAATTTCATCTGATTATGAAAAGTGAAAGATGCGAGCGGGTCAGAAAGAGTTTTGGTGGTTATTATATTTTGTTTAAAATTAAGTTTTGTTTTCTAGAAAGCCTTTCTGTAAAGTGAATTTATAAATTGTATCTTCATTTTAATCAAGGTTTCGTCAGACAATTGCCTGGATTTAATTAATAAAAAGCAAATGTGACAAAAATCGTGACATGAGGCACGGGAGCGATCACTTTCATTACACATGAACTGGAGAAAGTCTCAAATAAACCGATATTCAGCAGGCTACTTGCCTCACAGTCACAGACATGAGAAATATGTGTATATAGAAAGCTTGAAATGTCCACTTTCAAACGAAACAATTCGAAACAAAAAGAAATAGTAGGCTAGTTAAAGGATTAGCTCACTTTTAAATAAACTTTTGCTGATAATTTACTCACCCCCATGTCATCCAAGATGTCAATGTCTTTCTTTCTGCAGTCAAAAAGAAATTAAGGTTTTTGATGAAAACATTCCAGGATATTTCTCCATATAATGGACTTCAATGGGCTCCAAACGGTTCAAGGTCCAAATGACAGTTTCAGTACAGCTTCAAAGGGCTTTAAACGATACCAGACGATGAATAAGGATCTTATCTAGCGAAGCGATCAGTTTCTGCGAGAAACCGAGCAGTATTTATGCTATTATTTTACCTCTTATCAGACGAACGTGATCATCTCTGAGCTCCGCCATAACTTCCGCTAAGTGAGGTCAAATACAAGCGTGGTCATAGATGTATATGTAGATGCCTCATTAGCGCCTGCACGGATCAGTAGAATGAGGCATCTACGATCTATGACCACGCTCATATCGCATAATGAGCTGGTACTTATTTTGAATAAGTAGGCTACTTCATGAGCGCTAAAAAAACTGTTCTATATAGTATAAATGTGTGTAGTATGAGTGTAATCTGGATGTACTACATTCGCCATGTTGTCATTAACTCAGTTATGTCGCTTCACCGCCATTCACAAATCCTGTCGACATGGGATAGTAACGTGTCCATCGTATGCACATTTCAGAATCTCGCCAGAAGAAGTAGCTAGGTCATCCGGGTACTATTTGTCTACTACAAGTACTGTGAATTCAGACATACTTCTTTTGTCACATAGGGTGAATTCAGGGTGATTGGGACACTTTTTCCAAGTCATCTCAATGGCAAAAAGTGTACCAATCACCCTGAATTCACCCTACTTGCCACCCAAATAGAAACACTTGCATGTGTTCAAAATCGCCCCCTATTCCCTCATTCACTCTCATAGTGCATTATGGGTATTCTCTAGCTTTTAAGCATACATCGGCTGTACACTCGTTATTGCAGTGAATTGTGGCACTGAACGAGTGAACTCGATAACGTCCACTATGGTTTCGGACACCACTACAAATGCTGTCCCCTCAAATGTGCCCTATTTAAGGGTATAGGGGGCGATCTCGGACACAGCCGCAGTCTTTGCACTTGACCACTTGTCTACTTACATGACGTATTTCCTGTATTTGGCCCAAGTGTTCAAGTAGGCGTAAAGACTGCAAGTGTGTATAGAACTTTTGATTAGGCTACCCGATAGAACCCTATCAGGCAAAAATGCAAGTGTTTACAGAGCTTTTTTATTATTCAATACTTTGCATTTTAAAATAAACTAAGTAGCCTACCGTGAAGATTAGGCAAATTAGTGTGGTGACGTAGGACTGTTGATTTGAATAGCAAACAACTCTTTACTGCACTTACTTACTACACTCTTACTACATAGACATTTAAAAATGATGGTTGAAATAAAATGCTACGTGAACTCAACCAATCAGCATGTTCAGAGCCCAAGTCCCACCCCCAAAAGTTCCTGAACTTTGAAAGTAGTAGGCTACCTTGAGAGCAGGGATTTTTACCCAGAACTTCATTTAGACACTGGTCCCTGCGGCCGAAACACACCGAGTAGCCTACCACCCCAAAGTCCCTAATTTGCCTAAAGTTTCTGTGGTGAAAACGCGCCTTATGACTGTTTCTCAATACACTGATTGATGCGTCTTCACTTCTTTGCTCCTCTATCCTCAACTCTGGGATCTGGAAATCGACTGAAGTCCAACAACATGTTGACACATCAATTCTCTAAATGCACTGTAAAGACATGAGGAACGAGGAGAGGGAAGGCTTTCAGAGGACAAACATGATGTGAGTTTGTACAAAGTTAACTTCATACACCATCCTTCATAAGTTCACGTGACACTGAAGACTGGAGTAATGGTGCTGAAATTTCAGCTTTGCATCACAGGAATAAAGTAGAAGGGCGGAATCATAAATTCCAGTGAGGCATGGCAATAATCAATCATCGACAGGTCACCAATCATCATCCATTACATCGGTGAACTTTCGGTGAAGGACAGAGCAAAGGTCAATAAGTGTCAATTTCATAACAGGCCAAACTTTTGGGACAGATTAATCTGCACACATCCGTTCCTCGCTATTCCCAGTATGTCTGCTTTGGCAAGCAGCGAGAGAAGAAGGCCGGCCAATGACAAACGAGTTAAATTATCCCCAATGTGAATTGGAGAGATGCTGTGTGTTGCGCTGAGACAGGCATTGCTTGTGGGAAGAAGCGATCAATAAGGGTGGCGGAGATGGGGTTGTGAATAGTGTGTAGGGGTCCACCGAGATCAGTCTTCATTCAAGTCACACTGTGAAGAATGGCGTCGTTTCATTTCATACATGAACATGAGCTCCAGAAAAAAATATATAATACATGAACAGTATTTATTTAATTTAAAGTAAATCGAAAAGCCAACAAGAATGGTGAGAGAAAACAATTAGTGACACGAGGAGATAAGCGAATGAGATGGGAGGATAAAGCCAGGAGAATACAGGGTTCAATATTAGATTAACCAGTCTGTCATCAAGCCAAGAAGGTGCATTGATTAGCATTGGAATTTATAAACCCTGAAGACATTAACAGCAAGTATAGATCAACTGAAATCTCATGTCTGGTGGAAATAAAATGCAGGAAAAGCAATGAATACAAAACCTCCTGTGCATCCTACGGGCTCATTGTAAGCTCTTCATTATCCTTTATATATAAGTGCCAGAGCCGGCTGGATGTATTATACAATATAGTGGGTAAAAATTGGACAGATGTCACAAAAGAAGACGGAGTAGGTTGTTTTGAAAACGTATACAAGCAATTTTGTTCTTTCCATAGCAATAGCAGTTAATGTCTTTCTTCTGCAATTACACTGGGGGAAAATGGACTGCTGGGAAGCAGACGATTGATTTGATGGGTTTTGCCCAATGAACATGCATAATTTTGTGAGCATCAAGTCAGATGGTTGCTCTCAGTCACATGAAACAGGGACAAGGTACAAAGCATAATAATTGCTGAATCAGGCAGCTCTGGTTTTATGTAGGGCTGCAACTAACGATTATTTTGATAATTGATTAGTTTATTTTTTTCGATGAATCAATTTTTTTTTATTGGCAAAACACGTCAAAATGCTTTTAAACCATTCAAGCACGACAAGACAAAAGAGAAGACGCTGTCTGGGAATGTCCTGTAGGGCTGCAACTAACGATTATTGTGATAGAAAATCATGCATCAAATTAGGGCTGGGCGATATGGCCAAAAATAATATATCTCTGTATTGTTTGGTTGAGTGGCGATACATGGTATATATCCCGGCATTTTCTATGTTTAAAAAAAAAAACTTTATTTATTTAAATATATATTTTTTTTTTTACTTCCTGCCCAATGATGTCCTAAAAACAATGTTGATATTGAAGGCTATAAACAAATACAGTGAATGTAATGTAGGCTATGCAATATATTATGTGCAAAAAGGGGGTTTACAATCTAAAAACAAAATTAATCATTTCATTTTTAAATTCACTAAACTAAAAATAAACAAAAGCATATTAGCCTGTATTTGATTATCCCATTATAATTTTCACTTTCATAAAAATATACTTACTTGTAGGTTTAAAATTCCACATATGGCACATTTATTGTCCATCAACAAATATTTAAGAAATATGTATATTTGTCAGAATTATTGCGTTCCTATTATATTGCACTTCGCCTGTTTGGTGCGCATGCTCACAGCGGCGCTCATTCACAGAAGCCTGAATTTTAGCGGAGATTCACATGCAGAAGGCTCGTCCTCTCCTGACAGCAAAATGGACATATTTGCATGACTTTCTAACATTCACAGATGGAGAATATACCTGTGAAACGTAAGTTATGCACTGAAGAAAGCACCACATCTCAAACGCATTTTGTCTGTCAGCACAAGTATCTCTCAGAGCATCTGACAGGACAAGCTGTTTTAAACTATACGTGCTATCTATATCTTACCAGTTATATTGAAGCACTTGATAAAAAGCATGTTTCATTTTTAGGACAAGTTGTATCATGCACTTATCAGCTCACTCTACGTACTTTTTTTCAGATGCGCTCGTATTAATCTGTAGAATCAATATCGATAAACGGTATTGCCTCATTCCATATCGTTTGTAAAAAAAGAATATCGATATATTGTACAAAATCGATATACCGCCCAGCCCTACATCAAATATGATACGATACTGTAGTCTTTTGTAGGGTTCAAAGCCTCATCCAGTGACCCCAACATAATCACACTCCACTTGCACCTTTTCATACCAGGCTATGTGAGGACAGTCTTTCTCTCTCCCTCTTTTCAATCCTTCCCTTCTGCTTGATGGAATTGACACGAAAGCAGTGCTGAACAAACAAGTGAATCTAGAGACACTGATCAAAATAGGCACAGCAGTCTCAAGGGGGCATTCAAGTCCGGGCATATATGACCAAGGGCATGAAGAGAGTCCACCAAGGGTGCAGTGTGTCCTCCACTGATGCAAAATAAAAAAAGGATTAAATGAAATGAAAAACCACAAAAACACATTTGCTTGCATTCAACACTACTATAATAGGATAAATATATGCTAAGAAAAAAAAATAAAAAAAAAATAAAAAAAAATAAAAAAAAAGTCACGACTCATTATCCAAATATTACAACGACATCTCTCAATAACATTTTAATCCTCCTGAACATTCTATTGATGTACCAACACAAACTTCATGGCAATTCATAACTTTTTCGTAACTATGTCACAAAATGGTGGCTAATTTGTACAATCCCATTCATGTTTTCATATACAATCTGCGGAAACACTATTTTAGGGTCCAAAAAAAAAAAAAAAAAAAATATATATATATATATATAACACTGAATTAAACAAGTGTATTGTAATGATGAGTCAGAGTGAGGATCCATTTGCAGCTTTATTAGAAAAATCAGGATAACTAACAGGCAGAGGTCAATCACCAACGACAGGAATAAACAGGGTAAAGCAGAGGCGTAGTCACAGTACAGGCAGGTGGTCGAGTCAGGCAGCAAACGGAAGCCAGTAGAACAGAGCACAGGTCAATAGGCAGGCAGCAAAGAGACAAAACCAGTAGATCAGTCCAGGGTCAAACACAGGAAAACCAGAAACAGGATAAACGCTCAGAGATGTCAGCAGTAGCAAAACAAAACTTCACCATGAGAGAGTGTGGGAGAAGACATGTTAAATAGTCCACAGAATAGAGTTCAGGTTTGAGGGTAATCAGCCCCAGGCACAGGATCATGGGAAATGCAGTCCAGGATGAGTATTAGTACTCCGGTGAGGGTGCCCTCTGGTGGTGATAGGAGGGAGCCACAGAGGCTTGATTTGTGACAGAGCCCCCTCCCTGCAAGTGGCTCCTGACGCGAGGAGGCAACCGATGTCGGGGTCTTCCACGGGGGCGAGGGGCCGGTTTATCCGGATGGGCCCGATGAAAGTCAGCAGTGAGTGAAGGGTCCAGAATGTCCTCGGAGTTGACCCAGGACCGCTCCTCTGGTCCGTACCCCTCCCAGTCCACAAGATATTGTAAGGTTCTGCCTCGACGTCTGGAGTCTAGCAACTCATGCACCTGATAAGCCTCCTCTCCGCCCACATCTATGGGTGGAGGTCTCTGGTCATCAGCCCCCTCTAGGTTCTTCTCTCCTCTCAGACCACCTGAGAGCTTAAGCAGTGAAACATGGAAAGTGGGTGAGATACGATAACTGGGTGGTAATGCCAAACGATAGGAGACTGGAGTTATACGTCTAATGATCTTGAAAGGACCCACGTACCTGGGACTGAGCTTCTTGCATGGTAACTGAAGTCGGAGATCCCTGGTGGAGAGCCATACCCATTGTCTGGGGTGGTAATCTGGATTAGCGTGGCGTGAATGATCTGCTACCTCCTTCTGTCGTTTTACTGCTCTCTGCAAATGCACATGTGTCTCATTCCACACACTCTCACTTCGTTGTAACCAGTCATCTACTGCAGGAAGATCCGTGGTTTCTCCTGACCAGGGAAATAATGGGGGTTGAAACCCGAGAATACACTGAAATGGAGTAATTCCAGTGGTAGGCTTTCAAATGGAAGTCAGTGCGTATTCGGCCCAGAGTAAATATTTGCTCCAGTCTGACTGGTTTTGGTGACAGTAGGATCTAAGGAAACGGGTGAGTTCCTGATTTAGACGTTCAACTTGACCATTAGACTGTGGGTGATAACCTGAAGTTAGACTAACGTTGACACGGAGTTTCTGGAAGAAGGCTGACCATAAACGTGATGTAAACTGTGGTCCCCGGTCTGAGACAATATCCTCCGGAAGTCCATAGAAACAGAACAGAGTTACATAGATGTTCAGCAGTCTCAAAGGCAGAGGGTAACTTGGGTAGAGGAATGAGAAGTTGACAGGCCTTGGAGAAGCGATCGATAATGGTGAGAATGGTGGGATGGCCCTGGGAATTTGGGAGATCTGTGACGAAGTCGATGGCTATGTGTGACCATGGACGTTGTGGTATGGGTAATGGCTGGAGTAAGCCTGCTGGATTCTGGTGAGAGGATTTGGACATTTGACACGTGGCACAGTTTTGGATGAAGGTTATGGTATCAGATTGCACTGATGGCCACCAGAACTTGTTATTGAGTTGGATAGTGGTATTAATTCCCGAATGTCCCGAACTTGGTGATGAGTGTACCACTTGGATTACCCTCTGGCGTAAACTGATCAGTACAAAGGTCTGATTTTGGGGGCATTCTGGGGGTGATGGATCAGATCCTTGTGCTTCAGCAATCTCATTCATGATGTCCCATTGAACTGGAGCGAGGACAAGAGAGGGTGGAATGATGGATTCATGAGACGGGATCGCCACCGAAGATTTGTGCTGCCTAGATAGAGCATCTGCCTTGGTATACTTGGAATCGGGCCAATACGTTACTGTGAAGTTGAATCGTGTGAAAAATAATGCCCACCTAGCCTGCCTAGGGTTGAGACGTTTAGCTGACTGTAGATACTCAAGGTTACGATGATCTGTCAGAACCAGAAATGGATGTCTGGCTCCCTCCAGCCAATTGCCGCCACTCTTCAAACGCTGCCTTCATGGCTAACAGTTCTCAGTTTCCCACATCATAGTTCTGTTCAGCTGAGTTAAACTTGCGAGAATAATATGCACAGGGGTATAGTTTAGGTGGGTTACCGTGTTTCCGTGACAGAATTGCTCCGATGCCCGTGTTAGATGCGTCAACCTCCTGGGGGGAGACAACCTCTCGCCCTCGCAGCTCACTGATGTAAAACATTTACAAGCAGAGTTTGCTGATGTGTTCTCGCCCCTACCTGGTCGCACCGATCTCATTCAGCACCACGTTGAGACGGAGCCGGGAGTTGTGGTTCGCAGCCGGCCGTACCACTTGCCTGAAGTGGTTCAGGATGAATTAGAGGCTATGCTCGACATTGGCGTTTGCCGACATATGCTCGACATTGGCAAGCCTGATAGTTTTAGTGCCTAAACCTGACGGCTCGGTCCGGTTCTGTGTGGACTATCGTAAAGTGAACGCGGTGTCGAAGTTTGATGCTTATCCAATGCCGAGGATTGGCAAATTGCTTGATCGGCTAGGGACCGCTCGTTTTTATTCGACACTGGAGACAAGGGGATCTGCCAAGATCCCTTAGTTAAGTCCAATGTCCAAAGAAAAGCTTTCACCACGCCGTTTGGATTACACCAATTTGGATTACACCGACAAGCCAGTTCCGATTGCAGTTCCATATTCAAACCCTTTCAAAAGAGCACCTTAAGTGTGTCATCCAGCCAGCCAGTTTGTGCTGCGAGTGTGTGGAATGTTAAAGCAAAATCTGCAGCTGTACTTCTACCTTGGCGGAGAGTTAACAGTTGTTCCCCAGCCTCTTTACTGCCCTCAGGATGTTGAAAAACCTCTCGAAATCTTTGCAGGAAGGTGTTAAATGTTGAGAAAGTGGGTTGACCATCATTCCAGACTGCTGAAGCCCAATCCAAAACCCTTCCCGTTAACAGATTATATGCGGCCCTCTTCAGTAGGATATAATGTGGGCTGTTGTGAGATAAACAGAGAGCATTGAAGTAAAAACCCCTTACATTTAGCTGGGGATCCATCAAACTTCTCCGAGGGCTAGACGTTGCGGTCGGTAGCATAGGAGTAGCCGATACAGGAATCACAGGTGTTTGATGAACTTCGGGAGCGGGGAGGCAGAGGTCTTGCAAAGTCTTGACTAATTCCTCTGTTAGTGAAGTTAGACGGTCCAGTTGATGTTGGTGAGCTGCAAGGACGTTGGCTTGCGCTGAAACCTCAGAAGATAACTGATAGACGGCTGCTGGATTGTGTTGTGGCTAAGTTTTCTGTAACGATGAGTCAACAGAGTGAGGATCCATTTGCAGCTTTATTAGAAAATCAGGATAACTAACAGGCAGAGGTCAATCACCAACGACAGGAATAAACAGGGTAAAGCAGAGGCGTAATCCCAGTACAGGCAGATGGTCGAGGCAGGCAGCAAACAGAGTAAACGGAAGCCAGTAGAACAGAGCACAGGTCAATAGGCAGTAGCAAAAACAACCCTTTGCAATGACAGTGTGGGAAAAGGCATGTTAAATAGTCCACAGAATAGAGTTCAGGTGTGAGGGTAATCAGCCCCAGGCACGGGATCATGGGAAATGCAGTCCGGGATGAGGATTAGTACTCTGGTGAGGGTGCCCTGTGGTGGTGATTGGAGGGAGCCACACAGGCTTGATTTGTGACATGTATGCTTTACTTAGAAATATCTGAGTAAATAACACAATAGATATTGTGTTGATACCATATCTACATAGATGTAAAGTGGCACATGTACACCAAACCTCAGTACTTGGTACACAATACACATTGACGATAACATTTGATGGATCGTTTTTGAGTATGAATGTGTCATTTTGAGTAGAAAATGAACCCCAAATGGCACAAAATGGCAAATTACTAAACCTAAAAACAAATAGTTCTGGAAAACAGCGAAAAATCAACCTTATTGATTATTCAAACCCCATGATGGGATAATGGGAACACCAATATCAATATCTTGAATTGAGTAATAATATAGAATTTACTTACTTTTTCTGTAGTATTTACTTCACCACAAAATAATTTTTATCAGTTCACACCACATGACCACAACTATAAAGATAACGGCACAAAAAAAATAATATTGTTGGAATCACTGACGCTGCATCCTAAATCGCCTACTTACACTATGTCCTAAAAGTACGTACTCTTTTTGTGAAGAAAAAGTACATACCTTTGAGTGTGCAGCAGAAGAGTTTCCTACTGTATCGGAAAGAATTGTAGTAGCACGTTGATCTGCCAGTCATGGGTCTTTCATGCGGAGGCTCTCCTCATGCGTTTGCAATTTAAATATGATGATATGTTAAAAAGTTAATGGCCAAACTTATCATTACCAAATTTCTCAATGCTGTTGCAGATTAAATAAAATGTGGATAACAATGAATAAATATATTTTCGCCAGGTTAGATACTGATAATTACTCACTCAAACCCCTTTATCTAAACCTCTCTGCTTATTAACCGTCAGACTCTCACACATCCACCATGTTTGTAGTTTTTTTAACACTTTTTATCCACATTTGTAGTTCTAAGCGAATCCGAGTGTGCAAGGATCTGCCCTTCAGATTTTAACTGGAAAGAGTAGACCATCCGGGTATCTTTGGAATACTCATTTCAACACACTATGATTTGGGACATACTAATTCTATTTTTGAATACCATTTAGGACAGATAGTATGTGAATTGAGATGCAACGTGATTGATTTTTTCCAGCTGATGAATGATAAAAACATTGACAGCCAATCAGAATCCATTCTGCTTGAAAGAGCCTGAGCAACAAAACTGCAGTGCAAGCTTAAGCTGTGTTCACACTACCAGCGACTTTAGCACCATCCAAACTACAAGCGGCACACAGCGGAAATGCAACACAATCACATTCATTTCGATGGAGAGTGGGCAATTTCCAGCAGCACGAGCGACAGCAACCATATGGGCAAAGTGAAGTGACAAAGTTGAGATATTATATTGCCAAAAGTTTCGGGACGCCTGGCTTTACATGCACATGAACTTTAATGACATCCCATTCTTAATCCATCAGGTTTAATATGAAGTTGGCCCACCCTTTGCAGCTATAACAGCTTGAACTCTTTTGGGAAGGCTTTCCACAAGGTTTAGGAGTGTGTTCATGGGAATTTTTGATAGAGCCCAACCGATATATCGGCGGGCCGTTATTATTGGGGGGCAGATATTATCGGCGGGCCGATATTATCGGCCGATATTATGCATTTTCCAAACTATCGGTATCGGCATTTATGATGGCCGATAAATTAGTATTTAAAAATAATAATAAAAACAGACAAAACACCGCTCAACCACATTATGAGTGTTAACGTTTCATAGGTTTTATACATTTTATTTATCAGAACTTTAATATATTTTTATGTTCCTCTGTTCTGTTGTGACAATAAAACAAACAAGTTTACTTTTAAACTGCATTAACATATTATTTTAGAGAGGCTGAGGGATCATGAATGACTACAAATAACTAATGTAAGGGAAATCAATATACGCGTTTCTGTTTATATATATATATATATATATATATATATATATATATATATATATATATATATATATATATATATATATATATATATATTGGCTGATATATCGGAATATCGGATTTTTAAATCACCAAATATTTGTATCGGTATCTGCCTTAAAAATCCTTTATCGATCGGGCTCTAATTTTTGACCAATCTTCTGGAAGCGCATTTGTGAGGTCAGGCACTGATGTTGGACGAGAAGGTCTGGCTCTCAGTCTCCGCTCTAATTCATCCCAAAGGTGTTCTATCGGGTTGAGGTCAGGACTCTGTGCAGGCCAGTCAAGTTCCTCCACACCAAACTCGCTCATCCATGTCTTTAAGGACTTTGCTTTGTGCACTGGTGCGCAGTCATGTTGGATCAGGAAGGGGCCATCCCCAAACTGTTCCCACAAAGTTGGGAGCATGAAATTGTCCAAAATGTCTTGGTATGCTGAAGCATTAAGAGTTCCTTTCACTGGAACTAAGGGGCCAAGCCCAACCCCTGAAAAACAACCCCCAACTATAATCCCCTCTTCAACACACTTGGCACAATGCAGTCAGGCAAGTCCCGTTCTCCTGTCAACCGCCAAACCCAGACTCGTCCATCGGATTGCCAGACAGAGAAGCGTGATTCATCACTCCAGAGAATACGTCTCCACTGCTCTAGAGTCCAGTGGTGGCGTGCTTTACACCACTGCATCCGTGCTTTGCATTGCACTTGGTGATTTAAGGCTTGGATGAGCTGCTCGGCCATGGAAACCCATTCCATGAAGCTCTCTACGCACTGTTCTTGAGCTAATCTGAAGGCCACACGAAGTTTGGAGGTCTGTAGCTATTGACTCTGCAGACAGTTGACGACTTCTGCGCACTGTGTGCCTCAGCATGCGCTGACCTCGCTCTGTGATTTTACATGGCCTTGATTTTACGAGTTGCTGTTGTTCCCAATTGCTTCCACTTTGTTATAATACCACGAACAGTTGACTGTGGAATATTTAGTCGTGAGAAGATCATCATACCTATCATGGTACCACGCTTGAATTCACAGAGCACCCATTCTTTCACAAATGTTTGTAGAAGCGTCCCAATACTTTTGGCAATATAGTGTATGTTCAACTTCATGCAAATTAAGAGCGACTTCGGGAGCGACAACCAATAGGAGTGAAGTCAGTGGAGAGCACGTGATCCATTGCTCTTCAGTGCCAAGGCAAGATGATGAAGAAGCTAATTTTATCAGTCAGCACTTATTTTATAATTTATGGCATGTCTCTGTATATATAGGCTGGTACTCGCCGTGCTGACTCCGAGCATTATTGTTTTCGTGAGCCCAGATAGATCGACATTTGCCCTTTTGCTGCCGATCTAATGACATCGATGGCCAAGAGCACTCACTGTTTCTCGTTTTTAACTAATTATAAATCAATATTAAAATTCCTCAACTATAGTATATATATTTTGAAAGATTACAGAGAAACCAACAAATCCAAATAATAAGTATCACTCTCATTATGCAGTCTGGCAATATACTTTACAAAAACAAAAATCTTATTTTATGATTGCAAGATAAACACAATGAAATAATCAATAATAGATGAATGGTTGTCATGTTTACAACCCATATCAAGCTGGATACTGCTATTTGCTAATTATGAGCCTTTGGGGTGGAAGCAAAGTGCAAAACACATTTTCTTTGCAGATGCTTTGTTTATGTTGAAAATATCTCTCTTTATGACCTTGGCTCCATTGTGTGTTATTGGAAGAAGAGCATTTAATGTAAATGTGATGACATTTAAGTGTGAGATCTGTGTTCAACTCATTATTTCTTATAATGTAATCCTCTAAGTGCTGGAGGTGAACATTATTGAAAGAAGCACTCTCACTCATATTATTTGCTTCACTATCAGAGCTCACAGTAACAACAGGCTGATAAGATGGCAAATCTCCCAGGGGAGCTGTCATAAGTTATGATTGGAAGGAGAACAGAATGAATTGCCCTACTCCCAGTACCTGGAGTCTGTCTGCCTTTTTGGCACCAAGATAATAGGAGAATTGCCTGACGAATGTCCCTCCTGGCTATGCAGGAGGAAGTGTGTACTTGAAAGAGTGGTGTGGTCTAAATCGATGGTCTAGCCTGTTCAATCAGTTAATTGACTAATTGTGGAGGTTTTACAGTGATAGTGAGATTTACAGCAAATGCACATGTCTCAGATTAGGTTCAAACGGCACGGTCGAACTGTGACTCAAGACACATTCCAAGAGTATTTGTGTATGGTCAACCACTAGAAGATTTTGGTAACACTTTATTTCGACAGGCTACTAAATATAAACTACTAAATTTAAGTAACTTTGCAACTACATGCCAACTATTAAGCCTTGTTAATGATTTTTGTGCATTTCCGATTGGAATCCGATCATATTTAGCTAGTGTAAATGGCAAAAAAAAACAAAAAAACATTTTGATGATGTGGTTTGAAATCCTATTCAAATGACTGATCTAATTGGATTTTGTGTAGTTTATGTCACTTTCTCACGCCTCCTAAAACATAAACATGTCAGATGTTGTTATAAGAAAGATGCTGAAAGTCACTGCATAAACAAGGTTGTGTTGTTGCAAAGTGCCAGTCAAGCAAAAAATTACAATATGATGGAGACATGTTGAATTTTAAGACTGGCGGAGAAGACGCCACAGAATAAAGCCTGCTGCATTTCTGCCGGGCCGCCCTTTTGCAGAGAAAATCATTTCCAAGCACCCCCATCCCCATCCCAAAAATAATAATACAATAAACACAATAATATTGTTAAATATTAGAAGAAAAAAAATTATATTTGAATATTTTAACATTTAATGAATTCCTTTGATGGCAAAGTTCAATATTCAGCATCATTCTACTAGTTTTGAGTGTCACGTGATCCTTTAGAAATCGTTCTAATATACTGATTTTCTGCTCAGTAAACATTTCTGCTTAATATTTTTGAGGAAACTATTTATTTTTTATTTTTTGATGAATACATGCATCCAAAAAGGCACTCTCAGACAAATATTGTGATTAATATATAGTAGGCTACTAGCTCTACTTAACTAGGCTACTTGGCGTCTTGACTTGATCAGCTTCATTACCCACCTTTGTACTGGTGAATCCGAAGACAAGATATGCCTCCATATTCAACTCTGAAAAAAGTGTAACTGGCGCAACGCATGACGTCGGATGTGTGAGGCTTCCCATAAGTTGAATACGAAAGGCGTCTGGCTGAAGCTAGATATTGTACTTTATAAAGTTTTAAATATGGATTTTTTTCTTACACAAACCCCTCGATTTGCTTCAGAAGGCCTTTATTAACCCTGGAGTCGTGTGGAGCACTTTTATAATGGATGGGTGCACTTTTTTGGGCTTCAAATTTTGGGCTGCCATTTACTGCCATTATAAAGCTTGTATTAGCCAGGCCATTTTTTTATATATAACTCTGATTGTATTCGTCATCCTATATACACCTAGGGTAGCTTGAGGGGTGAGTAAATCATGGGCTAATTTTCCCTTTTTGGTGAACTATCCCTTTAAGTGGACTATCAAAATAGAGTGTAAAAGATTTTAACTGACAACTCCAAAGTAAAGCCATGTTTATTATATTATATTATATTATATTATATTATATTATATTATATTATATTATATTATATTATATTATATTATATTATATTATATTATATTATATTATATTATATTATGTAGATAAGTTTGCCCATAAAGGAAAAATAATTTGAAAATCTAGTTTAAATCATATGTGCCAAGTTCTTAGAAATGTCCCTATTGGCCCCACTTTATATTAGGTGGCCTTAAGTAATATGTATTTACATCAAAAATAAATACAATGTACTTACTGTGTTCAAATTGTATTGCAAAACACCTTTGCTGATATTGAGGTGGGATACGGGTAAAGTTAGGGACAGGTGTGGTGGTATGGGTAAGTTTAAGGGTAGAGTTAGGTGTAAGGTAAGTGTCAACAGTGTAATTACCAATGTAACTACAGAAATTAATTACAGATGTAATTACATACAGGTATTTTCTAAAATGTAAGGACAATATAAAAACATGTATGTACACAATAAGTGCATTGTATCAAATGATTAATTAAAATGTTAGTACATAGTAGTTAAGGCCACCTAATATAAAGTGGGTCCGTACTATTTGTATTCATGCTGGTTTCATGGTTTCAAAGTTTTTGAAGTCAATACTGTATGGTGTAATTGAGCAAGGCACCTAAACCCAATCGCTCCCCAGGCGCCACAGTGTATCGCTGCCCACTCTGCTCTGGGCGTGTGTCCATGGTTTGCAGTGTGTGTGTTCACTACTCACTGCTCCTAATGTGTGTGCACTAACTTAAATGCAGAGGACAAATTCTGTCCCTTAATGTCACTTAACTTAATCATCAAAAGTATTTTCTTTACACCTTGAATACATGTGAGTGTACACATCTAAATCATTTTATATATATATATATATATATATATATATATATATATATATATATATATATATATATATATATATATATATATATATATATATATATATATATATATATATATATATATAATATATAACAGTAATATATATATATAACAGATTTAAAATATATTTAAGATAAAATGTTTTCTTTTAACAAATATCAATGACTTATTAATGAGTTATTATTATGCCATGCCACAGACCAAGCATTAGTGCAATTGGGATTTGAACTCCTAAACTTTGGTGTGTAACTTGCATCTCACTGTTTATGCTACAGACATGAATGATATATCAAATGATGTGGTTTGCTTAGAAGTCTGCTATTACTTTTATAAGCATCACCTACTACACATATAATTCAATGTAATACTTTCTGGCTTTCTTTGTGATGAACTGTTTCTACAGGTGCACATGGGCGGAGAGCTGGCAGAGAGAGATTGTGGTGGGGAAGTAATTGTGAATGTGCCTTACATTCATTCTAAGAAAGGAGTTATAAAAATACCATAGCTGACAGGTCTCAAGACAATATAATGGCCTCATAAGCAGTTATCCTGAAATATGCACACACTTTTCCATTTCCTAACATTTAAAGATGACTAAAAAAAGATTTTTCCTCCAGGAAGATGGTGGATTTCAAGGTCATACAAGTTGTGGAAAAAAAACTTTTAAAAATGTGATTTCTCATAGTAAAACAAAATTAATTTGAAACTCTCAAGAACCTATGTTGAGGCCTGTTCATAACTACATACAATTCACTGCAGTTCCCAGCTCAAATGAACACTATAGTAGCAGTAAAACACCAAATTGTATTCCTTTTCAGACAAATTATACAGGGGCAGATTATTGATTAGCCTGATAAAGATTTATTTTGCATGGTTCCTTGCACAATACCATAACCTTAAAACAGTTCCATCATGATCAAATACATTTTGACATTTGCATCACATAACTAGCTCCATAACTATGGCTTTTCTGTTTTCTGATTAAATACACTTGGTACTGTCCATCACTGCACTTGGGTACAAATCCTGTCAAACTTGAGTCACAAACGATAACGTATCGGTTACGTATGTAACCCTCGTTCCCTGAAGGAGGGAACGGAGACATACATCGGAACTGACCGACGAATTGGGGAATTGGGGATCCCCAATTCGTCGGTCAGTTCCGACGTACGCCGAATGTGACCGACTGAAAGGGAACTGAGCTCAAAGAGAAGCAAGCTAAAATGCTTGGGCGTAGTACACTGCACTTTTTGGGGGGCAAATGTGTTCACGTAGAGGTTTTCATGAGCCAATGTGAATAGATTTCAATTCAGGCACTGTAAAAAATGACAATCAATAAGTCATGAAAACATGTTTTTACATTACTTCAACTCATCAAAATGTAACCATTTTAAACGTAATTTTGTCAGTTCTTGCTTTCCCTGGGACTCGAACCCATGACCTTGGTGTTGGTAGTGCCATGCTCTACTGTTTGAGCTACAGGAAAGCAGTGTGTTTATGGTCTGTTTTAGTCTTATCCGAAAAGAGGCGCTGTGAACATAATAGAGTGTTAAACAATCTCATGTAGCCAACAAACAATCTTATCAAAATCAAATAAAATCAAATCAAATCAAATCAAATCACTTTATTTGTCACTCTACATATGCACAAGTGCAACAGCAGGTGAAATTCTTAGGTGCAGTTCCGAGCAACATAGCAGTCACGACATGACATGTACAACATTTAAAGCAGCATCAGATTACACATCTGATGCGCACACAATTACTCACAGCACAGTAAACTCTACAATAAACAATAAATAATTTACACAATGTGAGTTTAGTTCTCACAGCTTTAAACAATATACACATACTTACAATATACATATACTTTAAACAATATACACTAAACATACACTAAACAATATACATTACGCTATAATAGTAATAATAATATACAATGTATAGTATAAATATTATTCACAGATTGAAAAATTGAAATCCAAAGTGCAATAGATGCTGTATGATAAATAAATGTGTATATAATGTGTGTGTATCTACAGTGGGTTGTGCGGAGTGATATTCTGTCCAGAGTGTGTTATGATCCTGATGGATCAGGAGTTAAGTAGTCTGATTGCTTGTGGGAAGAAGCTGTTCTGGAGTCGGCTGGTGCGTGTTCTAATGCTGCGGTACCGTCTGCCTGATGGCAGCAGTGAGAGCAGCCCATGGTTCGGGTGGCTAGAGTCTCTGAAGATCCTCTGAGCTCTCTTCACACACCGCCTGGCGTAAATGTCCTGGAGGGAGGGAAGCTCACCTCCGATGATGCAGCTGGCCGTGCGCACTACCCTTTGCAGGGCCTTGCGGCTGCGGGCGGTACTGTTGCCGTACCAGGTGGTGATGCAGCCAGTCAGCAGACTCTCTATGGTGCAGGTGTAGAAACGTGTGAGGATGTGGCGGTTCATTCCAAACCTCCTCAGCCGTCGCAGGAAGAAAAGGCGCTGATGAGCCTTCTTCACAACGGCCTCGGAGTGGACGGACCATGAGAGTTCCTCTGTGATGTGGACACCGAGGAACTTGAAGCTGCTGACTCTCTCCACCGGTGCTCCATCGATGGTGATGGGGCGGTGTTCTCTCTCATTCCTCCTGAAGTCGACCACCAGCTCCTTGGTCTTGCTGACGTTGAGGGAGAGGTTGTGCTCCTGACACCACCGTGTCAGAGTGTGCACCTCCTCTCTGTAGGCCTTTTTCATCATTGTCGGTGATAAGACCTACCACCGTCATATCGTCAGCAAACTTGATGATGGTGTTGGAGCTGTGGGTTGCCACACAGTCATGTGTGTACAGGGAGTACAGGAGTGGGCTGAGAACGCAGCCCTGAGGGGCTCCAGTGTTGAGAGTCAGTGATGAGGAGATGTTACTGCCCATTCTGACCACCTGGCGTCTGTTTGACAGGAAGTCCAGGATCCAGCTGCATAACAGGCTGTTTAAGCCTAGAGCCCGGAGTTTCCCGTCAAGTATGGAGGGCACAATGGTATGTTTCATTCATACTCAAAGCCGGAGGGCGCTATCGTGCAGAAAGTTCAAAACGGACTCATAGAGGTTATAACTTATGACGTTCCAGGAAATCCTTTGTATGGACAAAGGCATTCAGCTATCGCTGTAGCTGTTAGGGATGTGCACAAAGCCGGATGCCTTGTTCAGATAACGGCTTCAAAACAAATAACGAATTCTACAGAATAATAGGACAAATATTCGGCAGACACAGTCGCTCCTCGTGTTTGCTGGATAACAGGTGAGCCGGGGGATCATAGCACGATATTATACATAAACCTATAAAATCACTACGCAAAAATGAGTGTGTGAAGTGAATGAGTTTAAACTCTATGAATGAAATGAACACAGTGCGATCGCAAATCAAATACCGTGTTGCTGTTGAGCGTTTTTGACAAGAGTGATAATAACTAGACTACAACATACACATTTTCTACTAGGCCTACTTGATATGTTTATTTAAATGTTTTGAACCTTGTACAATATGATATGTTTCTCTGTCTCACTCTCTCTCAGAGAGCATCTATGGATCTTTATCATTTGTTCAGATTTGCATTTGTATGCATAGTAAATGCTGTTTTAGCAATTTTCTACCAATATTTTTTTTTAAACGTCCATGTTCTCTAATCAGCTATTTTATATAGAGTCCTTTTATTTGAGGATGTAGATGATGGTCCTGACTTAATATAACTCGGTAGGAAAATAATCCTCTGGAACTTTCTCATTTCACAAACTTCCGGTTAAAGCCACACCCACTTCTGGAATTATTCGAAAACAAATCATTTTGGGACTGTTAAAGATATAGATATTGGCTATGCTGCACACCCCTAGTAGCTGAATAAAAAGCAGACACACACAATTGCAATAATATATGGTTTATGTGTGTTTTTCAAGCCATCTAATGGTATTTTCATAAAAATAAACCAGGCCTAGTAAATAATGCAGACATAGCCTTTATTACAGTATAGAAACATGACTTGTGTGTTTGTAGTACATAAACCATAACATTCTCATAAGGAAAATATAGGAGGACATAGAATACAAATGATTGGTTATTGTTCAGCAGTGTATTTAATTTCTTAGACAATTAAAAGCAAGAGATAAGAAAAAATAAAACCTGACAATTAGACAAAGGTCAGAAAAAAAATGGTATTACACTTCTGCACCCCTCACTTCACTTCTGAAATGATGGCTACACCCCTCCTAAAATGGCATCGTTGTTTTAGCAATTACTTTTTATCTTATATCTGCTTTTGTTAAGTTTAGTGCAGGTGTTAATTACAATACTTTTAGCACCACACTGTTGGATGGTTGGATGTTTCACTCGTAAATGCATAACATTATGGAAGTAAAATGGCATGCAAATGCCATTTCTTGTTCTCCACAACTCACCATTTTAGCAGTTACCATTCAGCATTACAGACGTTAAAATGTTTAAAGTTAAAATATAAAGCTACCTTGAGTTTGGCAACATATTGGCATGGTCTCATCAGATCCAAATCCATCCTTTCTTTAGATCCATTACCATCCAAGATGCCCATTTGCTATTACTAACTGGCTTTTCCTGGATTGTCTTTCTCCACCTCCACTACCTTTTCTTCTAGTGCCCCCTCATCCATCATTCCAGTAGTGGGAGAGGCAGGGGGTGTTCGGTTTGACCTTAGAGACTTCTAAATATGTTAACTCCTCATACCCTCCAACTAAAGGTGTGTTTAACTGAGGAGACAGCAGCCAACAACAGCATCATGTAACCCTCCTTGTACAAAATCGGATCCATGAGATTAAACTTCAAAATTCCTATCCGATGTGTACAGAACTCCAACTCCGCATAGTATCTGTACCTGACCTTCCAACAATGTGCATCCAACATCTGTGAAGTGAGGCTCATTTTGTGGTCTTAACATAATTGTAATGTTGCAGTATGAAAATAAAGAAACTGCATAAACATTTGTTTTCATAAAAGTAGTCCTAGAACAATGTCTAATTTCACCTACTAGTTTTGGTAAAAGTAAGCAAAGCAAATTCTCTTAGTATACACTTCCAAAGGATGAGGGTGTGAAGAGTCACAACGATACCACAGCAGTACAACTCCAATGTTTTGTTGTGTTCGTCTGCTTCTCAAATCTTGGCGAGGTCAACGTGGGATTTGTGAATGCTTATCCACCCAACTCGTCACATATTAATGCTTGGTCAGGACCCTTTCGGCGTCACTTTTCAACGCGCAGGGTACTCCATTGATTTCAGTGAGAAACCTTCGGCGTCATACACAGACGCGTTGGGCATGGGAATGTTTTCGTCATGATGATATTAAATATTGGGTTATGATTTTGCCATTATGACATGTTGGAGTGTGATACTCAATTTAATCAGCCAGCATAATTTTATTTACATTTATTTAATTTTTTTATTTACGCTATTTAGACATGTTTGAACACGTAACCCCATCCCTAAACCTACCCATGTGTGTATTATATGATATAAAACACAGGATATAACAGGCAGATACGACTGCAGGCACAATTTATTCAAAATGTACAAATATTCCAAGTGTTCCGAGGCCAAACAATTGATCTGTGTGAAGAAAATCATTGTATTGTAACTAATACAGTTACCTCACTTCACACATAGTACAGTGATTTAAGGGAGTGACAACCACATTCTATAACCAAACTCACACCCGTAAATTTTCATTTACATTGAAGCATCTGTCGGTTAATGAAGACTTAACGGATAAACTCGCAGTTTAATTGGACTGTCGTTGTGACAACAGCAATACAACTTTTTATGGATGTCGCCATCTTTTTATATTACTTTGGTCACTGTCGCTACGAGCTTGACCCGTTGCACGTTCATACAGACAGTATTCAAGACGCTACTGTAAGTTACTGTGTGAACGGGACAAGACTCCCACCTGTAAGTGAATGCAGTTGTCAATCCCAAAAATAGTGTGACTAAATAAAGTTGCCTGTACAAGCCATTTCCTACATTTGCAAGATTTATATTGCCCTTGGAAAAGCTGCAGGCACTAAGAAGCAACATGCTCTAAAGTGCCTGTAGTTTTGAGGAAAGGAAAGAGCCATTCAGGGCTTTCATTCAAATCCCCATAGGAACTCTTAAAAGGTTTAGAATCACAGCTGTTTCTTCTCTCTATCCTTGTTGTGTCCACCAGATTGCTGACCTGTACACAACAGTAAAAGACAACCCATCTAAACTACATGATTTCTGTTTGGGAAGTTTGCCAAACTAAAGGCCATTTTATATGTATAAGTTACTGCTGTTCTGTTAGTTAAAGGCTTAAGGCCGATTTGGACAATAATTGTTTCTTATGAGGTCGTAAGGTATTTTCATAATTTACAGGAGCTAGTCTGTGATAGTATTGCCGTCTGAATTTCAGTGTTTTTCTCCAACCACCTGCGTAAAAATCCCCAGCCGAATTACCTACCATTTTTAGACAAACACCATGGACGTGTGGTCATTTAATTGCAGTCCGAATCCACATCAGTTTTCAAAAAGAGATTGCTTCAAAATTAACTGTTTATATCCTTGTTGACCACCGCAGAGCACAGTATCGTTGCGCTTCGCTGTGATTTGGATGCATTTTAACTCTTTCCCCGCCAGTTTCTCAGTTTCTGTCAAAGACTACATCTGGATCAGATTCAGAGTGATGATTAAACACAGATGGAGTAGATCGAGTCCATCAACACCCCTAATGCTTCACAGTCCTACAGCTCATCCTGGGTCAACACCTCATTCAGTAACATTAGGCAGTTTTGATTTATATGATGTTTAATGTTGATGATCACGTTATTGTCAGGAACGGTAGGGAGAAATGGAGTGAGGACTCAATTGCAGGAGGAAAGAGAATTTATTAAAGGTCCCGTTCTTCGTGATCCCATTGTTCAAACTTTAGTTAGTGTGTAATGTTGCTGTTAGAGCATAAATAATACCTGTAAAATTATAAAGCTCAAAGTTCAATGCCAAGCGAGATATTTTATTTAACAGAAGTTCCCTTTCAAAGCCTACAGCGAACGGCCGGCTTGGACTACATCCTGGTACAGCCTGCTTTAATTACGTCAGTAGAACAGTAGAACAGACTAACCTCCGCCCACAAGAATACGCGAAAAAGGGGGCGTGGTCTTGTTGCTCTCCCACGTGGAGAAGAGGAAGTGTTGCATGAAGAAGACGAGGAAGTGTTGCGTTTGAGTGTGTTTGTCGACATGTCGCTGTTATTTTCATCCCGGAGTCAAATCACCTTTGTTTGGCTTTCACCGGGACGCTGTAGAGATCATTGAGCGCATACATCTCCCCGTTAAGAGGCGTGACCTTTCCGTGCAACGTGCGCTAAGCTGCTGTCGAATCACAACACAGGAACCGTGCAACGTGCGCTAAGCTGCGGTCAAATCACAACAAGGGAACCGCTGGCACAATCAGAACTCGTGACGTATTTCTGAAGGAGGGACTTCATAGAACAAGGAACTCATCAGCCCGTTTTTAGGACAGTGAAAACAGCGGTGTACAGATAAGTAAATTGTGTGAAAAATACTGTGTTTTTTTACACGCGAAACATGAACACATGTTATATTGCACACTGTAAACACAATCAAAGCTTCAAAAAAACACGAAGAAAGGGACCTTTAAATAATAAAAAGAGACAAAAACAAACACCCACAAGGGGGAAAACCAAACTAAACTAAGACACAACACCAGGGTCAGGAAACATGAAGCAGTTTATTTTATTTGTATTTTCTGTTGTATTTTTTGTTGGTTTTGTTAGTTTAACTAGTTTCTTTGTTTTTATTTTTATTAAGGACTGTTTACTTGTCCTCTGTAGCTGTTTTGAGGACATTTAGCCTACTTGTATTAATTAACCTAGTATTAGTTTTTGCTAAAGTATGGATAATTGTGAAATTTTACTGACATTTAAAATTACTCATATCATGAAATAAGATTTTGATCATATGACCCACCAATAATCGTGTTAAATTATTGTGATTTCAATATTGACCAATATAATCATGATTATGATTTTTGCCATAATCGAGCAGCCCTACCCAAAGCCATTGATATTGGCAGCCTAGATGGACAATAATGGTTACATTCTGTGAAGCAGACATAGGTGAAGGTCAACAACCAGGAAATTTTGGATTAAGTAGATGTGATTTCCTGCATTCTAGTGGATTTTGGGGTGGTCTGCTAAAGATGTGCAGTACCTGAACTTATTCTGAATCATGTTTGGCATCATGACTTGTAGAGCCTTGTAGACTTGAGATAAACATTCAATGAGAAAACTATTGTTGTGCCTAAATGACTTCTTATGTAGGCCTACCACAATAAAGCCTTATTCATAGACCAGTTTTTAAGGTTGATAAAGGTAGGTAGGTTGATTGATATTTTGATTAGAAAGGTATTAAACTAATTCTTAACTGAAACCTAGCCTATGTTGTGAACAATTGTATTCTGAAGATCACTTAATGATTTATGTTCAGCCAAAAACAACAAGATTAGTTAGGGAGGGACATTATTCTTCATGCAAAGCCTCCCACCATGTGGTCCATCAGAAACAAATAAAGTGCTTAAACAATACAACTTTTTCAAGCAATAAAACAGATGAATGCATTAAAAAAATAACTACAAATGAGGCATAATCAGTATTAGATGCAGACAGGGGCGGATCTACAGGGGGGCAAGGGGGGGCAGGTGCCCCCCCACTCTAGAGCCTTGCCCCCCCAGCTGCCCCCCTAACTTTGATAATCCAAAAACTGTACTTGTAAAAACAACCCGCCAGTATGTCCAATACATTTACCAAAAGTAAACCATTACATTTTTTTTTTTAATGTATTAAAATTAAAATGCATAAAATACCCCTCCCCCCACACCTCTAATACTTAGCTACGTCCCTGATTCAAACGTGCAGAGCGGCCGCAGCGGCGTTCGCTCAGTCTGGCTCACACACAGCGAGTCTGCTGCGGTGCGGTCGCCCTACAAATCGACTGGAGAGACTGAGCGGCCCCAGAGCCCCTGAAGGTGAAGTGAGTTTCCCCAGGTGTAGTTTAAACACACGTTTAACTTGAAATTACATTTGTAATGAATGTATTGTATGCTAAAGACGATTCAGCATCAGCAAAAACAGCGAGTCTATTACGTTAGCCAAAATCAGCGGTTGTGAATCGTAAGAGCACTCTTCCCTTTGATTAGCCTAATTTTGATTTTAGTAAAGACAAGAACATATAAAAATATTGTATCCATAACTGCCAAATCTCACGCATTCACCGTGAGACACATGCAATTGACACTTTTCACGCTCTCACGCCACATACATTTTCTCACGCACAGAAAAATCGCGAAGCAAAGAGGACACGGAGACCGACAGACTAGACAGAGCAGGTTACTTATGATATAAAAAAAAATCTCAGCTCTCAGATTCTGTCACTTTTATTACGAAATTCAAACAATAAATGCCGTTTTGGCACTTGTAAATGTTATGTGACAGATCCCTAGCTGCACGTGGACCGATCATCTCTAGCTAGGCTAAATAAACACGAATGAACAATGTTGAAAGAAACAGCCTACAACTTACCTAAATGTATATTCCTCATACAAAATATCGACCAATCAATCTAACAAAGGGGTCAATAAAACAACTGGAGAACAATTATGTCACATAACATTTTCCTCAGGAAAGCCATTTAATGACCATAATAGACTATAGCACATTAGTTGGCTAGAAAAAAAGAGCTATAGAGAGTATTTTGCTAAATATGTATAATGTACCATATTACATATTTATTATATTTTTATTTATATCATTAAATAAAGTTGTTAATATAATAAAAAAACGCATTGTATGTAATTCGAGTTATTTTTAACCTTAAATAACACTGCCAGCTGATAGGGCTCTCTCTATGTTTACAGCATTAGGTGAGTTGTTTTTTCTTGAGATTAGGTACATCTTGTGTGCCTAATATTTATCCAAATGAGTCAATATTAAATCAAATCACGATAATTTAATTGAATTGAAATAACAAAAAAACGTAGCTTACCAGAAATTGTACCATGTAAACACTGTAACATGTTGTCACTAAACCTAATATAATTCAGTTGTTACTAAAATGTTAGTGACAATCACAATACACTTATTGTGATGCAATTATTTATTTATTTTTTCATTTGATTTAGCTAAGCAGTCCTATTAAATCCAATTCCTCTCAGATATCACAGCAATGAAACCAACTGGGCAAATAACAAATACAATAGGATTAAGTAGTCTAAACATAACTGGTGTGTGCATGTGATTAAATCTTTCTGATTTTATATTTGTTATATAGGCTACTTATTAGCGACATGTTCCTACAGTGTAATGTAATACAAGGATAACCAGAGGTTTTCACATATTGATTTCCATGTACCGTCTACCCCTGCCACCCTGCCAAGACCTCTTGCCACCCCTTTGCCCCCCCATGTAAAATTTTCTAGATCCGCCACTGGATGCAGATCAGGAGCTGGGTAAATATTACAGGTTTTCAACTACAGTTACTTTTTAATGTCATGTTAGCTAACACGTTCTTCATGTATTGTGCTAGTTTAGTTTACCTAGAGATAGGTCTTGGTAAACGGTTGCTAGGGTACTCTGTTTGATTGCTATGGATAGCTTGGCAGCATCCAATGATGATACTGCTTGTCAGTATGAATGATATAAACCAACCCCCATGTCTCTATGATGTTCTGATGGAGAGATATAGGTCTTGATAAATGGTTGCTAGGGTACTCTGTTTGGTTGCTATGGAGTGGCTTGGCAGCATCCAATGATGATACTGCTTGTCAGTAATATATGTTTTCAGTCAAATGCACACTTAATGGTTCTCCACAGCATACATCTTAAAGGGTTAGTTCTCTCCGAAATGAAAGTGTGCATTTGACTGAAAACATACATTACTGAACAACAGTAAATATTCTACATTAAATAACCAAGCATCAAAATGCTTTTTATCTTTGTGGTGTTGTATGCTTGTGTGTTTGCATGTAATGTACAATTGACTATGTAATGTTTGTAGTGTTGTGTGTTTGTGCGATTGAGTATGTAATGTGGGGTGTTTGTATGTGTATTGACTTTAATGTGTGAGTTGTGCTAAACTCTATGATATGCTTGTGTTTGAGTAATTTTAGGGTTGTAAAATTTGATGTTTGTATGTTTGAAATTGTGTGAAATGGTTTGTGTGTGTTGTGTTATGGTGTATGCTTTGTTGAACCACTGCACACTACTTCAAATACACGAACACAAAATTTTAGAACAAATCACAGAGACATTGCTATTAAAGCTGTAAATTGTGCAGAACAAACTGAGAAAAAAAGCTGAAAATGTTTTTAGAAATGTTTTAAGTTGCATTTGTCTAATAAAGAAGTAATTTAATACTCACCAGTTGTCTGTTGTTTCTTCCACTATTTGTAAGGTATAGCTAATTGTAAATCTAAATTCACTTACATTTTATAATTGGGTAAACAAAACTTTTATGGTTGAAATAACTTTAATTTGTCTTAAAATATTCTGTTACACCAACCAATACATTTGAGCAAAACCATTTGCTGGGATACTCATTTAAAGGGGTGGTAAAACACATTCTTTCGAAGGCTTGATTGTGTTTGTGGGGTGCACTGTAACATGTGTTCATGCTTCGTCTTCGTTTTATATTTTACCTTTATTCTACACTGCTCTGTCCCTCCTTGTAAAAACGGTCTGATGGTTTCCGGGTTGTATGAAGCCAGTCCCTCAAAAATACACAGTGGGCTCAGATTGGTTAGCTGGCCCAGTGTGTTGTGATTCGCTAACCGCCTAGTGCACGTTTGTCGGAAACGTCACGCCCCTTACCTTTACCGGTAGACTGTGCTTTGGTAGTATTAGAAACAATGGCGTCAATAAAACCATACCAATTTGAGCCCGAATCAGACCCAGACAATTTTAGTGAAGATGATTGAGCAGAACCTGTTCAACCTGTTCAGTCCTCAAGAGTAAAGACTGCGGATCTATAGTGATCGCTACTGAATGGCACTGTTACTTTTGTATTTTTAGAACGATTTGCCAAATATCTGTCGCACGAACTATTAACCCAAAACGAACACTAAACATTGGCTTTACTAGTAGCCAAATCAAACACAGAACCATGTTTAGCTTGCCTGTAGATAAACAATACATAAAAGCTCTAATCAAAGAATAATTTACACTAATGCTAAGTTCGCTGTTGAGATTTTAACAAAAGTTTGTAACGTTAGGTGCTTGTCGGATAACGTTAATATGAATGAGCATTTAACAAACTGGTTTGCAGAGCCAAACAGCGTACAAGCCAAACAAGTACAATTAACATTACGAACTATTACAGGAAAACACATAGACGAAAAATAAATCATACTTACAGGTTGTGGCCCGTAAACAGCTTCTGTTTTTAAATCCATCTTTCAGGACAAGCCGTTGTGCGAATCCTGCATTGAACTCGCGAAGATTGTGGAAGCTTTCCTCCGTGAAATGTGCAGCGGGAGCCTCGCGCGCCCGTTGTGCCTTCACACTGGCAGTGTTTGTCCATTATGTCACATTTTCCGGTCTTCTCCTCCGACCCCTGTCTGTCTCGTGCTTTGATTTATGATGGGCAGCATATATCTGCTGCAAATGCGACCTGTTCCCCTCTGTCTCATACACACATGCATATAACATGTTGTATGTTAAACGCACCCCCGTCCCTAGGAAGGCTGAACAAAGTGGACGTGCAATCCGGATGAAAATAACAGCGTTTTGTCGGCATTGCGGCAACAACACTCCAGCCTACTAACCACAACAACGCTTCCCCACAGCGATACAAAATGGCCTCGCCCCCCCTTATTTAATATTCTTGGAGGAGGGGTTTATGCAAATATTGGGGCTGGTGATGTCAGCAACCCTGGAGGAATGTGTAGTAGTCCCTACTGGCCGTTTGCTGTAGTCCTTAGAAATTGATTTCTTTAAAAGCAAATATCTCCCTTTGCTTTAAACTTTGAACGTTGTAACTTTGCAGATGTTTTTTATGCTCAAACAGCAACATTACACACTAGCTAAAGTTAGAAAAATGAAATCGTGGTTTACCACCCCTTTAAGCATCGCCAGTTTAAGATTTTTAGCTAATATTGCTCAAAATTCAATGTGAAAATTGCTTAAAAAATTGTGTTACACCAACCAATACATTTGAGCAAAACCATTTGCTGGGGGACTCAAACAATTAAGCATCGCCAGCTTAAGATTTTTTTGCTAATATTGCTCAAAATTCAATGTGAAAATTGCTTACAAATTATGCACTATATTCTTAAGTAAATCTAGCATATCGTTTTTTTTTCAGTGTGATTAAATTAGTTATTTTTTTAATATGTTATTTTATATATTATTAATTTTATTTAAATAAAAATGTATTAGGAAAGTATATAGGGTCAAGGCTGACTTTTTAAAAAAAGGAATGAGCATTTATTCCTCTTGTTTCACTGCCCTTTATCAGCCACGCATAACTCTTGTCTGAGTGGATCAATACACCCCAAAATACCTCTGTCTATCTTCTGGCACAGCTCGAGGCATTATCCCAATGGCTCTTTACAATCACACCACGATGTATTTAATTAAAACCATACATTGCTACTGTGTGTGCAAGTAGCCACACATATTAAATATTCATTTTCTCACTGACCTTTGTTAGTTGCCTGGCCATGAAATGAACGCCTTGAGAGCGGGGGGCGGGGGAAGAGGACACTATTATAAAAGGTAAGAGGTTTGTTCAAATTCTTAACCAAATGTGCAGTAATACTAATGCTTGCCTTAGCAAATGCCACTAATAAATGTAAAACCTCTGCCTAAAAACATTCCCATTCTCTCTATAACAGCTGAGCGTTATCTTTAGCACACATGGAATATTTATTCCAGCTGGAGGTGGCTGTGAAGACACTGATCGTGAAGGTGACCCAACAGGTCTGGGAAAGAGAGAAGAGACTTCAGGTTACCGCTCTCCTTCAAGTGTCCCTGTACATGAAATGTTTGATAGCCATACTGTATGACAGATATTAAATCCTCATAGTCGATACACGTGACGTCAGAGAGCGCTGAAGACATTCTATGTAAAACATACATACGTTTTGGAATTGAATATAATGAAGAGCACAGCACTGCATTTATGAATTGTTTGAATATGTATATTTTCTGCATAAATCATGCGAGGTCTGACTGATTAGAAAGGTTTGCCTGATTCATTTGCCTAAAAAGATTGCTTATTCAATACAATGGCCCTGACAGTTCTAAATATAGAGGCTTAACAGCCACCTGCCTCATTAACCATGATAGCTCTGACCGGGGAACATGCTATTGGCTCCTGGAATCAATGAAAGTTGAATTTAAATCTCCTCACGTTAGCGTTTTAGTCAAGTGCAAAAGAAGGGCGTATTTAGTGCTGATAATTTGTGCAGAGTCGTGATCTAATGCCAGTACTACTAATCCAATGACTCACAGAACAGAAGGTGTCAGCAATATTTTGAAAAAAATCCTTTCAATGCCTTTTTCTGTTGAAAAGGGAGGAAAATGACTTGAGATGCAGTAGACTCATTGGAAAAACATGCCTGTGGTGACATTTCTGCAAAATAATAGTACCTTTCTTGCACATTTTGCAACACTTTCAAGTGAAATGTCTAGTATTATAGGGGATGAAAAAGCATGTTTTATGGCAATGTTTTATTATATCACGACAGTTCAGAAATTAAATGTCTGTTGAGTGGCACTAAAAGGTTAATTCTTTATTTTGTTTGAAAATAATGTACCAGCTACACTAAACCCCTGAACCACCAGTGCCGCCCTAGCCACCTGAACCGCCTGCTTCGCCCTGGCTGCCCACTCAGCCCGCTCCTTCCTGGCCACCTGCTCCGCCCTGGCCGCCTGCTCTGCCTCAGTCTCCAGACCCTCTTTCTGCTCCACGGGCCTAACCCTCCATCCCTCCCCCTGTTCATGCCTCCGTACCACCACCCTCCTGGACTGTTTCCTGTGGAGCGTCTGGAATCCACTCCTCAAGTGGGGGGGCTCTGTCATGATTCCAGCATGTGTTCCCTTGTCTTGTATGAGGACTTTTGTTATTTCCTTTCTTGTGCCATGTTTTGTAGTTTTTTTTAACCTAGAAATCTAGACACACCCAAGCGGCAGCAAATATAATTTGCAGCCAGGGCATCTAGCAACTCTCCGTTGGCTTGCGAGCTGGAAAAACCAAACTCTAGTCAGGCCAATCACATCGTGTATAGAGTCGGTGGGCGGGTTTAAAGGCCCACTGAAGATCCTATTTAATGTGTTGACGTAATTTCCCGCAGCTCCTCCCCTTTTTTTAAACAGCCAATAGCGTTTTGTTAATACCACAGTTTGACTAGAGCCTTTCTGTTTGGTAAAGCCAGATAAGATAAGTTTCCTCCTTATCTCTAACCGTTTACATTTATGTTTATTATCATAATCTCCTCCATATCGCTTTGAGCATTCTGTGCAGAAATGAAATGGGTCCGATATGTTTTGTTGTATGCACCACGACTCGCGCATACGATCCGCGTTGTGCTCTCGTGTCTCTAGTCAACGGCTCTGGTCTAGACTATGTGTGTGCGCTGCAGCTGTGCGTGTGAAACTAACGTGAAACCAGACTTCATTTGCCTCAACTGAAAGCATATTTACACTGTCTGAATGTGCCATTCACCATGTAGAAAATAGTAAATGTGAGAATAGCTGACCGTTTCAGCCGCAGCTTCATTTATAGTCTATTTATAGTGTAGGGGGCGGGCGCTTCAGATTCTAGAGACTATTTGATTGGACAGAAAATGTGATGAGAAGGTGAAGTCATTTTTGATGTCATCAAAATCTGTGATTCATTTTAACGGAAGTGAGAGACTGCAAGTTTTGAATGCTTATATCTCCTAAATGCGAATTTTGGCATTGTTTTGGAACACACCAGCTTATTCATAACCTTAAGGCTAACATAGTCATACTAAAAGCTAAAAAACTTCCATTTTGATTTCAGGGGGCTTTTAACATAATGATGGCAGAGTTTCGGCGGTTACGTGTGCTACTTGAAAACAAAGAACGTGGTGAACAGTGGTCTTTCGAATCGGCTTTGGCCGCGACTCTGGAAGACTTGTTGTTCAGCTTTTCTTTGAGAAAAGAACAAAGAACGGCACTGAAGTCATTCTTAACAAAGGAAGATGTGTTCTGAGTTTTGCCGACCGGATACGGCAAAAGTTTAATCTATCAACTAGCTCGCTTCACCTTTGTTGCTCTGGTTGGTTGTAGCGCTATCCTATTGCGTGCAGAGGGAATTTGAAAGACAACCGTTTATCCCGCCAGATTGAGCCCTGCCAATGGTGTATTCCCAGACCCAACATCTTGATGTGGGTCTGGCTTGTCAGGCTAGTTCTTTGTAGTTTTTCTCTAGATTAGTATTCCCCAGGTGTCTTGTTACGTGTTATCTTGTTAAGCTTGTTTGATTCTTGTGTATTTATACCACTGTGTTTCCCCTGTGCAGTGCCAGTCGATGTTTCACTGTAGATGCTCTTGTGCGCCTGGTGCGCTCAAGCTCTGTCTTTACCCATGTTTGTTAATAAACCTAATATGCATGTGGATCCGCCTCATCCTGCTTTTGTTCTACCTAGCATTACACGATATACTTCAAGAGAAATCAAAGAACGGACTGCTGTGATGTCATTTCGAACAAAATAAGGTCAAAATGAACTTCGTTTAGAGTTCGTTTTGGGAGTCTGAAACAGCTTGCCAAAGCGAACTCTCTGGAAAAGTTTGCCAAGAGGCTAAATCAAATTGAAAATGTAAGCGTAATCTCAGACTTTCGTAATTAGTCTCTCTCTCACTAATTTAATTGGAATCAATGTAATGTCACTTCCGTATCTCATTACAATCACTCTCTCTCTCTCTCTCTGACAGAATATCCTTCCTGCGACAGCTGGACAGACATCTCAGGCTCCAGTCACGCATTGAATGTCTGTCTGGTCTTTTTCTGATGATGAATTTTTTTTAATTCTCTCCCTCAGTCCTTTTTACCAAAAGAAGAAGAAAAGAAAAAAAGAGAAGAAAGAGCAGACGAACTCTATTGCCTTCGAATAGATACAATATACCTTACCCATACAGTACATTCACAGGGCATTGGCCACCTGATTTATTGACAGAACCATCTCTCTTCTCTGGGCAGAGAATCCATGGTGAGCGAAGAGGACAGTCATTTACGTCCAACTTTTATTATCATGCTGAAGACCTCTTCGCTGAAGCAATCTGTCTGACAGCACTCTTACAAAACAGACCAGACAACCACTATTTCTGATTACTGCTGTTACTTTACACCAGTATTCTCTGAAGCATGAATGATAAATGTGTGGTTACAGTCTGTGAATGCTAAGTAACATTTAGTGTCAAGACCCAGAACGCGTTTGACAAAACCAAAAGGTCTGAAGTGCATAATTTCTGTACCATTATAGCTACCCTATATGAAATACAAAAATAATGACAAACAGAGTGTTACCCCTACACAACAGTACTGCTACACTGCTTATTATTATATGAAAAACTTTTACACTTTATTGTGTGATGTTGTTACAGTGTAATTACATAAATAAGTACTGTGTACTATTAATTAACTACATGTATTTACTATAAAGTTAGGGTTTGGTTTATGGTTATTTGCTTGTAATTATGCATCATTTCTGTTAGTATTATAGTAAGTATGTAACATGTAACTACGTCATGTTAAAATAAAATGTTACCCTTTTGTGTGCCAAATCAAAGGCATGTGATTTGACCAAAATTAAAATAAAATGAGAAATTAAATCATAGAGAGGTCCCCTGCAGACCCTTATGACTGCATGTCAAGGTCAATAATCTACAAAATATTAAGTAATTTGTAGTGCTGTCAAAAAAAAAATCTTTTAAAGCATGCAGACCGTAAGTTTTGCCTCTTTGTTGGCATCTCTGTTTGAATCTTTTTTGCCATCTCTGTTGATGATAAAATGGATTTACGTTACGTCCGTTGTGCATTGGCATGGCTCCTCAGCGCGGATTAATCTAATGTTTTGAGGAGTATGTGCGGCTGTCAGTCACCGCACCGCTGTGGATAATTCAGAATTACAGGTTACGACTTGGAATTATGACCAAAATAAGAATTTTCCCCGCTACATGTCATCTGTTGTTCTGACCGACTGAAGCTTGGTACATACTCCGCAAGAACAAAGACATTTGTTTTTTGTTTTCTCAAGGTGGCAAGAACAAGAACTAAGTTAATTCTGGCCAGGACATTTCATACTTCACGAGAAAAGCAGGTGCCGAACATTTCCGTTTCTCCGCATTAACCCCGCCCACTTTAAATTTCTGACCAATCACACAATAGTTCACGGACACCCACAAGAAAAAAGTTCTGCTCAGATGATGTGTCAAGAACAAGCTGCGAGAACTTCCAAGCAGCCCTGGGAGCGAGAACTTTTTCTCTGTTCTTGCGGAGTATGGAATGTTCTTGAGAAAAAAAGCATTACAATAAATCGAGCTACCAACGGTGATTAAATCTAACGATTACTTAGCTCATATCACATCAAACCGTGCAAATTATTATTATTGTTACTTATTATTATTGTGTACTTTGAGCTTAAATTGTTAATGTTAACAACATCAGTATTGCGTAACTCATGGTGTATTTAGTGTGTGTTACCTGTAGGCTATAAATGGCTATAAATGATCCACCACCTGCAGCATCCTCGCATGCGATATATAGCCTACTAGACGTGACGTAATGACGCAAAGACTACCAGTACCACTCAAATAATAACGCATTACTACAAGCTTACCGTTGTGATTTGGGCTAAGGTAAGGGGATAGTTTTGAACACTGGCTGGTTAAGTACTTGCTCAAATATATATTTTGTATAATTTTTAACCAAAAGAAGTTACAGACTGCAGCTTTAACGCAATTAACGCAGCATCCGTTTTTCAATCATCCTTTGGCTAGAGTTACATTATATGATCACGCTCTTATTCGTGAAAATGCTTTTAAACCATTCAAGCACGACAAGACATAAGAGAACACGCTGTCTGAAAATGTCCTGTCTATGTCACACACACACGACGCACTGATGGCACGCCAGAATTGAGTTCTCTTTCGGGCTTGAACAAACAATAACACACAGTATTATGCCAAAATGCCTGTTTTGTCGAGTATTCTCATAAGAGCAGTCTTAAATGAGTTGAATAACATATTAAATTAACTTAAAGAGGTGAGAGAAAATGAGATCGACTAATGCAGTCTGTCATTAATGTTAATCAAAGAACAAAGGTAACAGAGAAAATTGTAGCTTAAATAAGGATTAATCTATATTTAATTTATAATTTATGCAGTTAAAAAAATGTGTATGATAACTTTAATTTCTGTATATGTCTAACAGTTTCTGTATAAGGCCACAGGTAAATATGACATGAATCAAGTTCACAATCAAGTTCATTTAAATTAAAAGTTGTTATTGTTTTAAAGAATAATAAATGTTGAAATTGATCACTTTCAATTATACTGTAATGTTGAATGTCTATTATTAATGTTTTAAAAAAATCTATTTCATGGAGACATCAGTACCAGTATTAATAATACAAATTCATAAATAGATGCCATTACAACAAGTATTTAAAATATATATTGCTATATTACTTGGTTATAAGTTGTTTCTACATTAATTTGGAGAGTAACTGTGAAATTATTCAAATATAATTAAGTAAAAAAGCTCCAATGATTTTAATTGCGATACAGAAAGAAATTGTGATTAATTAGGTATTTTTTTTAATTGACTGACAGCACTAGTAATTTGACTTTTTTTATGACAAGGCAAGGTTAGTCCAGATTGTAAAATGTCATGTGGTGCAACACTCTAGAAATGTGGTGATATTTATGTATTATGATAATTTGTGATATTTGTGAACAAAAAATTCCTACCTTGATACATTATTGAAAATAATGATTAGACATGCGCACACACGCACACACACACACACACACACGTTTTCAAGGTGTAAAGGAAAAAAAAAGTTTGTTTTCCTCAAAGGTTACCAACTGACATTTTTAAATTAAATATGTTCATAAAAAGTGATTAAAATGTTTTTGAAACCATATGAAACCAACATGAATACATATTGGCCCTAATTGAATTATTTACATCAATGACTTCCCATTATAAAAGGTTTAAAATAAATTGTATTGTACTATGTCCACTGTTTTACCAAAATTATAGGCTACACTTTATTTAAGGTGTCCTTATTACGGTGTAATTATACAATTAAGTATGAGTAATATTAATTACCAACATGTACGTAGAGTTTGGTTTAGGGTTAGTTGTTTTAATTATGCCTCATTTATATACTATAATAAATACATTTAACGAGGACGCAGAAAAAAGTGTTACCCAAAATGACTTTATATATCATTGGCTATGCAAAAAACGAGCTTGGATGGAATGTAATTTGAACGGTGTAGAAACGGTCTGGGCTTGAGTGTCATAAGTTGCTATTCTGGCCACCAAACAACCGCAACAAGTGTGAAGAATGGTACGAGACAGAGATAGCATATAGCAGGCTGGAAGGAGAACGAAAGGAAACAAAGCATTGTGCAGAGCAGATTGGTTTAGCCAAGAGTGAGGGAAGCGAAGCTTATAGAGTCTGGCACTGTAATTGGGCCACATATGAAACTCAGCATGTGTCCTTCTCTCACAGAAAATCCGTGAGCACCGTGAGAAAATTCTCCTCCCTGCGCCGGAGATCGATTTCACACAGAGTGCTAAGGATTTGCTGCAGAACCATAGCGAAGTCCCTGAAATAGACTTGGCTTGTGATATTGGACTGGGTTTGGCCTGAACCTCAGCACTTTTACTGATGTTCTGGGCAAGAAGCATTGGTTTTGAGCAGAGGTGCTCGAAGCTGAAACCAGCAACTCGAAACTTGCATTCAGGGGCATTTTACAGTGCTTCGTCTAGATTTGAAGTTGTGTTCCTACTTACTGGCATGGGAGAGATCCAAACTGTGTTGCTCAATGGAAGCAATAACAACAACTGTGCCTCTCTGGTTATAGCTAAAACATAAATTAGCCATTATTATATCACTCACATTAACAATCAGGAGTGGAGAAATTACCCTTGAATACAGATTACGTGAAGCAATGCCGAATCTAATTTTCTTGGGCAAAATAGCCTTGTGGCACCGTCTCAGAGCCACTACTCTCTCACTCTCAAAGCCTCATAAATATTTGAAGAAAACAATAAATAGACACAGCCGCATGCCACTAAAGTATTAAAGTGTAATATATGTGCACTAAAACAGAGAGAGCAATTCAAGCAAGGAATGGACAAACACTGTCTGTTCACTTTTGCTATCTATCTATCTATCTATCTATCCATCCATCCATCCATCCATCCATCCATCCATCCATCCATCCATCCATCCATCCATCCATCTATTTATCTATCTGTCTACACTAAAAAAAATGCTGGGTTAAAAACAACCCAAGTTGGGTTAGTTATGGAAAAACCCAGCGATTGGGTTGTTCTGACCCAACCTGCTGGGTATTTAACTCAAATCAAGCACTGTGCTGCTGTCAAATCGTTCCAATCACTACCATTCTCCTATTAGACCGGGAATATATATATAGGTGGCCTTTCTGCTTGGAAAGTACGCTTAAACTGCTCGCAACCCTCCTTCCCCACTGTAAGTATCTGTAAGCATATTGCACTGTAAGCATAATACTGTCCACCTTCTGGCTGCCGTTTTCTTCTCTCTTTTTTATCCAGATTACCAAGGCTTCAAGTCCTAGCTGTTATGGACCTCACTGCTGAGAGACACTCATCCTCATAGAAGAGCTACACGTCCCAGGATTCACTGCACGACATGTTACCACTGTTCCACTTAAAGACATTACTTAAGGCTGCGTTCACACTTGTAGTTCGGTTCGTTTGGTCCGGACCAAAAAACAAAAACAAAACATATAGTCCTGGTCCGCTTAGCGTTCACACTGGCATTTTTAACAGCGAACCTAAAGTTAGCGAACCAAAGGCATAGGGATACAGTCATAACCTGATTGGTCGGCTTTTATGACGTATATTTCGCGACGGAGCTTGCTTACCGAACGTTCAAAGCAATGCTGTGTGCTGGATTAAACACAATCATTTTATGCGTGTACATATGGTTTTATTTTTACCAGCTGAGAACTCACGAAGAGCTCATAAAATGTTCAAAACATTCAAAACAGCACCAGGATTTCCTCTGTTGTATGCAGAAACGAAGATCTGCATTTATTGATGAGGCACTTTACCTCCTCGTTGCTCCACGTTTGCCCTCTACTCATTTTGGATACACCGATCTTTCCGCCTCGTCAAATCAGCTGACTTGTAGTGTCGCATCTTGGGACATCACGTCCTGTTTTTGGTTTGTTTACATGTCTTTGGTCCGTATTGCGTTCATATATCAATCGAACCGCACCAGAGTTTGTTTGGAAGCGGGCCGAGACCCATCTTTAGGGTGCGTTCACACGTCATGTTTGGTTCGATTAAAACGAACCCTGGTGCGATTGCTCAGTTAGTGCGGTTCATTTGAACATATGTGAACGCTGCCATACGAACCCTGGTGCGCACCAAACAAGCGGACCGAGACCGCTAAAAAGATGGGTCTCGGTCCGCTTCCAAACAAACTCTGGTGCGGTTCGATTGATATATGAACCAGCACCAGCCATGATGATCGACTGACGACGTTCAACGCACACTTTTTTCTCAAAATAAGTTGTTTCTCTTGACACACTCACTTATTTTATGTTTTCTCATTTCTTTTTCAGGACCGCGTTGGAACTGCTGCTTCTCTCTCATGACTCATGCATCGAGCATTCTCTCTCGTGCATCTCTCCCGCAAAGCTCCGATCATAGGGCGGGGCTAACTATGCACTCTCCTCATTGGTCCAATCTGCACTTTGCTTTATTTAAACATTCAACTTTTCAAATGAATTTTTTCTTTTTTAAATGTATGCATTTTTCTATTTTCTATTTCTCAAATGCTATTAAAATAAAGTACTGACTTTACATATTTGAGTGCTATAGTTTTTATTCAATTTTCTATTTCACATTAATAGGGCTCTTGGTAACCTGGGTTACACCCTCCCCTCCTGAATACATGCACATCCCACTGCATCTGCATATTTTTGGGGTTGAGTTACAACCACAGGCAAAGTATCAGCAGAAGCAACATTCGTCTCTAAAGAAGTGCCGAATGCTGCACTCAGACCTTGCAAGAGATTGAGATTGAATCACCACGGTAAGAGGGTTTCCCAATTGGGGATACTCAAGTCTTTTTGCAGGCTGTCGTTCTCTTTGTGAACGCCTGGGAATCACTCCTTGCTCAAACTTGGTGTCATTCACTTGTTCACTCTGGTCACCTACAGCATCCAGAGTTTCGCTCTGAACTGGACTCTCTCTACTCCTGCTCTCACCCTCACAATCTGCTTCCATCTCAGTCTCTTGGGCAGGCAACTCATCTACCGACTTGGAACAGAGATCCAATCCTGTATCGATGTGACCTAACTCTAACTCATCAAAAGACGTTCCTATTTCTCCTGACTCAGGTAAGCTTTCCTCTACAGGTCTGCAATCAGGTAAGACTTCCTTTACAGGTTCCTCTAAGCTCTCCCCTGATAACCTACAGGTAGGTAAACTCTCTACAACAGGTTCTCCAACAGGTAGGTACATTTTGATGCTCTGGGGTCTTGGGCAGGGTAAAGGCTCAGGATTTACTAAAACTCGAGTTTCAAAGTTTGGCCTATGCCTAAACAGAGGGCTAAGAAACTGATCATCCTCAGACCCAGAGTCCTCACACACAGATTCTGGCTCTTGTAACTCATTATTTGCACAAGCTCTAGTCCTAGGCCTGCAAACTCTCTGCTTAGGCTGCCGCTCATGTTGATCTGACTGCAAAAATCCACAAGGCAACAACAAATCACGATGCAACGTCCTGAGAGGACCACTCTGTCCAACTGGCCGAACCGTGTACACAGGTAAATCTCCTGCTCTCTTGACTACTACTTGGACAACTTGCTCCCACTTGTCAGCGAGCTTATGCTTCCCTCGCAAGCTAACACGTCACCCTCCTCCAAAGTAGAAGCAACTATGAGTTCATCGAACCTTCTTTTGTTACACTCTGCTAATTTAGCAGCATTCTTCTTAGCTATCTCGTAGCTGAACGTGTCTGAACTGTTGTTATGAACCCAACAATCTATTAATCTATTAAAATGAACCCAAAATAGGTTGGGAATAAACATTTATTAATATGTTTAATAAATTATTATTATTTTTTTAATACTTAAATAATAAACATTTATTAAATTGCATTGCTAAATGTTCACCTTTTGATACTGTTGCCTCTAGTAATTATGTGTCTGATTTTTAATTTCCAACCTATTTTGGGTTCTTTTCAAGCTAGCCATATAATAGCTAATTTTAAACAATAGTTGAGTTAAATAAAACTGCCTAGCAGTTTGGTCAAACATTTAACCCAACTGCTGGGACAAAACAACCCAATCGCTGATTTTGTCCATATTTAACCCAACTTGGGTTGTTTTTAACCTAGTTTTTTTAGAGTCCATCCATCCATCCACAGTGATTTGCCAAGTAGACATGTTCATGGGTCAAAATATTTTGTTGATCCTGGAACAACATTTCTGTCCAAAAATGTAGCATTAACCCTATCTCTAGACTTAACCCCATAAATTATCCCTAAAATCAGAGGGAAGTGATTGGTGAATAACGTGGACATCAGAATCATCACCTAAACTTGACATAAACTGTAAATGTATCCCTCAAATCTGATTTGTTGATTGGAATGTTAATCCAGGAACATGTTGTTCTTGGTGAAATCACATTCCCCCTATAGCTACATCCATCCATCCATCCATCCATCCATCCACCCACTATGCCTGGTTCAAAGCATTTTACAGAAAACATATAACACACTGTTTACTGTCACTTTTTCATTCCCATATTTTCTGTGTTGAACCCAAGTCTTTAAGATTGCATATACCACTAGTTGGCATGCAATAGTATAAAATGCATATAAGATCATGCTTTGTCACTGCATGATCATTGAATGCTAAAATATTTTAGGGAGGAGCCCAATAGTAACATTACATACACCCGTGTCTCCTCTTTTGTAAGAACGACAGCACTCCACTGCGTCCACTTCACCGTGATATCCGAATCTCGAGAGAATTGTTCTTTCGAACAGGTTCTTTTTAATGATTCATTGGAGCCGAATCGCACAGCGTTTGTAAATCACAGGCGTAAAACTGTGAGGAAAACTGCGTCGAAAACACAGACAATCCGAATACAGCGTCTAAAATTGTATTAACCACAATATAAAACGATTCGTTTTTATGGAGCTGTTCACTGAAACGAACCAATTCGCTAAAATGATTCGGACCTCCCAGTGCTTCCTATATTCTGTTCGGAGCGAGCCGCGTGACGCCCCCTGCTGTCTGATGCACGAAAGGCGCTGGGCAAGTTTCACACAACCCTGAGCGACTCCTCAAAGCAACGTGTGTTGGAATTTGATTCGGGTGATGCTCTCAACAGCGGGTTTCGTATGGTTATCGCTTGTGACCTGAAAGCTGCCGTTTTGCCCGTTCTAAGGTAAAATGAGCAGCACGGATATCCAGGAGTTGGGAGAGGAGCCCTGCTTTCGCCTGGAGCACCTACCGGGCAAGAGCCCGCACCTAGCGGACAAGGAGTCTCCGCAGGTGAACAGCAGCTGGGATGCGCCTCAAGTGACGGCCAACGGTGTCCATGACATTGAGGATCGGATTTTACGAATTACAGGCTATTACGGCTATAACCCCGGGTACTCCAGCCACAGAAGTAAGTGTTTAAAAACACATGTAATAACACTTGTGATAGTAATGGTGTCGAGATCAAGTCACGGCTGTCTGCTCATTGCATGGTGGCCTTGAACGATGAATCTATAGGTTGTGAATGTGGAAGAAACACATAATGTGTGGACTGTCTCATTTTTTGTTTGTAGGTGCTTTGTTCACAAGTTATGTTCTTGCTGCATAAATCAGATCAACACATGAATTATTGGGTAAAACTTTTTGAAGTTTTAGAACAGGATAGAATGTAGGCTAGAATAAAACAGCCCTGATGGGATGGATGAAATAACAGGATATATATATAATGCCACGTTGCTGGTAACACTTTACAATAAGGTTCATTAGTTAACATGAACAAATAATGAACTGCACTTATAAAACATTTATTTATCTTTGTTAATGCTAATTTCAAAATTTACTAATGCATTATTAAAATCTTGGTAACGTTAGTTAATGCACTGTGAACTGACATGAACAAACCATGAACAGCTGGATTTTTATGAACTAACGTTAACAAAGATGAACTAATGCTGAACAGAGGTGTGGTTATTTCATGTTAACTTATGCATTAACTAATGTTAACTAATACAACCTTATAGTAAAGTGTTACCACTTTGCTCTAGCTAGATAGTTTAGATCCATCAGTGAAGTAATTTATGTCAATAAATATAAATATTTTACAAATGTCACTCTGTAGACAATTGGTGTTAGGCTAAATACATATGGCTTTTATTTGCTAATGTTATATGAAATCATATAGCAGTGATAATAAGCCATTTTGATTTAGCAAGATGTGTGGCTAGACTGAATGCAACAGTAGACACTGATTTACTGAACACCTAATGACAATGTGAATGGAGTCATGATTGGATCCTAATTATAGGTCTTTCCTGAATTTCAATACCCTCAGTCTATTGCAATGCAATCGAAAGAGTCTTGACACAGGACAGATTTAAGGTTTCGCTTTTGTTAGCAGCATGCAGGATTTTAATTTAATACATGAGCTGTGGTGTCTCTGGTGTGCCGTTATTACACTGCTGCAGTATGTAAATATATGAATCATGTCTAATGAATATTAGTATGTATGTGTGCATGCTTTTGTGTCCCAGGGGACAATGGATGATAACGATAACTCTATACTGCATTCATTGCCATGTGCATCACACATAATGGGCTGTGCCAGATATGCCAATTAAAGCAAAAAAACAATGGGGACAATCATATTGAAATGGCTTTTCAAATTAAGAAGGTGATTCACACACAAAAAAGTTCTTTTTATGAGAGCGCTCAGCCGTCAAATATCACCCGGAAAGGTTTTTCTGAAGGTTTAAAAAAAAAAAAAAAAAAAAAAAAAAAAATGTATGCAAAGGTGTCACATTGATATGTTTCCTCTGAGACTATGTCATGCTCATCACTGTTTTAAGACCTGACTCAGCACCGGTGTTGGAGAAAGTTACTTTGTTAGCACTTTATTTTACAGTCCTGTTCCCCATGTACATGCTATGTACTTATTATAAGAATGACAATAACTGGGTAATAAATTGGTACTAATCCTGCACCTACCTACCACTAAATCTAACCCATGTAGCTACCTTATATTACCCAGTACTTTCTTTACGTGCAAAATAAAGAACAACTGTCACTTTTAAAAGTAATGTGTTACAATATTGTGTTACTCCCTATAAGTAACTAATTACTATACTTAGTTACTTTTTATAGAAAGTAATGCGTTACATTTTTTATTTTTTATTTTGCTTTTTCTCAACTGGGCTGGGCTTGTTAGTTTTTTAAAGGGGTCATGAACTGAAAAATACAATTTTGACATATAAGAGGTCATCATACAACCCTCTACACACACCTTGGCAATAGAATCGCCATTGGCTAGTAAATTTTTTTGTTTAGTCGCCAGCCTGATATATTTTATATATCTATATATATATATGTATATATATATATATATATATATATATATATATATATATATATATATATATACACATATATATATATATATATATATATATATATATATATATATATATATATACACACACATATATATATATATATATATATATATATATATATATATATATATATATATATATATATATATATATATATATATATATATATATATATAGACTCACCTAAAGGATTATTAGGAACACCTGTTCAATTTCTCATTAATGCAATTATCTAATCAACCGATCACATGGCAGTTGTTTCGATGCATTTAGGGGTGTGGTCCTGGTCAAGACAATCTCCTGAACTCCAAACTGAATGTCAGAATGGGAAAGAAAGGTGATTTAAGCAATTTTGAGCGTGGCATGGTTGTTGGTGCCAGACGGGCCGGTCTGAGTATTTCACAATCTGCTCAGTTACTGGGATTTACACGCACAACCATTTCTAGGGTTTACAAAGAATGGTGTGAAAAGGGAAAAACATCCAGTATGCGGCAGTCCTGTGGGCGAAAATGCCTTGTTGATGCTAGAGGTCAGAGGAGAATGGGCCGACTGATTTGACTGAAATAATCACTCGTTACAACCGAGGTATGCAGCAAAGCATTTGTGAAGCCACAACACGCACAACCTTGAGGCGGATGGGCTACAACAGCAGAAGACCCCACCGGGTACCACTCATCTCCACTACAAATAGGAAAAAGAGGCTACAATTTGCACAAGCTCACCAAAATTGGACAGTTGAAGACTGGAAAAATGTTGCCTGGTCTGATGAGTCTCGATTTCTGTTGAGACATTCAGATGGTAGAGTCAGAATTTGGCGTAAACAGAATGAGAACATGGATCCATCATGCCTTGTTACCACTGTGCAGGCTGGTGGTGGTGGTGTAATGGTGTGGGGGATGTTTTCTTGGCACACTTTAGGCCCCTTAGTGCCAATTGGGCATTGTTTAAATGCCACAGCCTACCTGAGCATTGTTTCTGACCATGTCCATCCCTTTATGACCACCATGTACCCATCCTCTGATGGCTACTTCCAGCAGGATAATGCACCATGTCACAAAGCTGGAATCATTTCAAATTGGTTTCTTGAACATGACAATGAGTTCACTGTACTAAAATGGCCCCCACAGTCACCAGATCTCAACCCAATTGAGCATGTTTGGGATGTGGTGGAACGGGAGCTTCGTGCCCTGGATGTGCATCCCACAAATCTCCATCAACTGCAAGATGCTATCCTATCAATATGGACCAACATTTCTAAAGAATGCTTTCAGCACCTTGTTGAATCAATGCCACGTAGAATTAAGGCAGTTCTGAAGGCGAAAGGGGGTCAAACACAGTATTAGTATGGTGTTCCTAATAATCCTTTAGGTGAGTGTATATAAATAGCTCTCCTTGGCTATCCTGGTGAACTTCTATCGCTGCGCAATAGAAAGCATCCTGACCAACTGTGTAGCAGTATGGTATGGGAGCTGCTCTGTTGCGGAGCGCAAGGCACTGCAGCGGGTGGTGAAAACTGCCCAGCGCATCACAGGGACTCCACTACTTGCCATCGAGCACATCCAGAGGAAACGCTGTCTGCATCGAGCTCGCAGCATCCTCAAGGACTCCTCTCACCCAGCCCACAGACTGTTTTCTCTCCTGCCCTCCGGCAGGCGTTTCAGGATCCTCCGGACCAGAACCAGTAGACTTAAGAACAGTTTTTTCCCCAGAGCTGTCTCTTTACTGAACTCAAACCACCGTTGATCCACTTCCCTCATAAACTGCTAACTCTCCCACCTCACATCTGCCTTCACTTTGTTATTTGCACTACCGACTGTTTATTACAGTAACAACTGTTTACTTATGCATTTTGCACCACCATATCTTAACTGGATTATGCTCATTTGCACTGCCGACTGTATTTATAGTACCAATGTTTACATTTGCATTTTGCACCGTACTTCTAACTGTAATATGCAACCACTTTCCACTGCACTTTTACACTTTCTTTCGGATAGCTCTGTCCATAATTTATTGCACTACCCTAATCCACTGCTATATTCCTCTGTAAAATTCTGTTTATAGTAATAGCCATCTGTATATTATATTCATAGTACATATTCACCTGTAAATTCTGTTTATAGTAATAACCATCTGTATATTTATTCACTACATATTCACCTGTAAATTCAGTTCTGTTTATAGTAATAACCGTCTCTCTATTTATACATATTTATATATATTCAGTACATTTCCATGTCCTGCACTTACGCAACCACTGTATATATCCTGCACTTGCTGCTATTGCACTTCTGGTTAGACCTAAACTGCATTTCGTTGCCTTGTACTTGTACTTGTGTAATGACAATAAAGTTGAATCTAATCTAAATTACACCAAATTTATCAATATCTTTGTAAAATGGCACAGCTTTTCAAATATCTGAACGTACATGCTTAATATCAGTCAATCATGTTATGATATTATGATAATCAAGCACTATTTAATGATAGAATTTTAGTAATTAGAACTAAAACTGTTGGTAACCATGTATGAATGCATATTTGTTAGGGGTGTAACAGATCGCAGTTGATCCGTGATCCGTATGGATCAATACCCACGGTTCGGCACGCACGTGACCCGCGGATTTATTGCGCTTTCTTTTTTACTTGTGGATTAATATGAATTGTTTAGCGATCGCAGACCAAAAGACAGTTTTTCTGCCAATATTGCTTTTTAAGTAATCTCGTTCCTTTAAACTCGATGCTGGGTTTCTGAGAAACACATGTGTTCACGTGAACAGGGCATGTTAATCAATCAGTCAACAGTGGCTAGCGGAGAAGTAGGAGAACTTGAAAAGCCTCCCGCATCATTCAAATCGCATGTATGGGAGCATTTTGGTTTCCCCGTAAAATATAATGATGACGGAAGAAGGGTGGTGGACAAAACTGTAACAGTATGTAGGCACTGTGGCACGAGAAAGCCGTATGAAAGTGGCACATACATCGAGCATGGCACCTGTTGACGCCCGTTTCACACATACTCCGTATGCGGTAGGAGCGCGTAGCCATACAGCTGTGCTGATCGTTTCCACACAGAGTCTATTTTTTGATGTGCTGGCCTGAATTAAAGTGACAGCGCATCCGCATTAAAACAAACATGTATCGATGCGAAAATCTAGTAATTCCACCACAGATGCATATAATGTAAAGTCTACTCTGTTTCAAAGTCAACACATGGCTTTTTGCCTCGAGTAAAGCAAGGAAAACGGCCTTTAAGTAAACAAGGAGAAATAATGGAGAGCACCTGTCCTTTCTTGGAGGTGGATTTTTCAGGTTCTTTATGACCTGCAGGATTTCTTGTAAAAAGATTTAAAAACGAAAGAAAAGACGAGAGTCGGTTTTTGTCTATCATAACATTTAAACATAGTCCATAGCCTGTTTTTCAACTTGCATGAGCAACGTAATATATACATCTAAAGTAGGTACTAGGCTATATAAATATAAAGTAATGAATTCAATAAAACGTTGTTTAAGTGTAGTGCGTTTAAACATGATATCTATAAAATAGTGTATAGGCCTACACAGAGAATTGCAATGCTGACAAGTGTGAGAGGTCTACTCTCCCCTGAGAATGTTAACATCCTAATCTTAAACAAAAAAGTGTCATTAGCTCGGGCCCATTTTCACGTCTCAGGTTGTTTTTTTACATGTTACACTTTAACAACTGAGTAACATTTGATTTATTCAGATGGTTATTTATTTTATTTTATTTTTGTTAAAACCATATAGGTTATTTTTGTTAACACCAAAAGGTCCGTGTTAACCTATAAACCATATAGGTTGTGTTAACACCAAAAGTTTTAATGTAATAAAAGGAAAGCAAATAAAAATGGTCTCCTCCCCTTTTATTCTGATCCGAAAAATGATCCGATCCGTGACTCATGATCCATAGTGTGATCCGAACCGTGAGTTTTGTGATCCGTTACACAACTAATATTTGTTATTTAACTGAACTTTGGACTGGTGGTGGTGCTTAAGATAAAAATAGATAATAGTAATTATATTATATTATTAAAAGATAATAATAATAATACTAATTCTACTACTAATAACAATATAGAACGCACTACGGATTGATGAGCTGCTGGGTTCATGAATATTAATCACGCTGACAGCATTCGCTCAAACTGATTTGCTGAAATCAAAACAGGGACAGGAAAAGATGAGTGCCAGCCAATGAGATTGCCGTTTGCGCATTAGTTCCGCCCACTACCTGAAAAAAGCGGCATATCTTCTGCTTGTTCTTAAAAGCTGAATAATTCCAAATGAACTTATAAACGTTATTTTGACAGGAAAATACAACAAAGAATATTGTTAACATGTACCGCGTCGATTTTGCGCGCACGCGCAGATGAGCTGATTTGAAATCGTATAGATCGATTGACAAGAGCGAAACTCTCAAGCTCTCATTCAGAGTGTTCAGTGAGTAAAAATATATTTATGCTAAAGTTATTCTTAGCATCTAACACACACACTGTCGAGTAAAATCTGAGAATTTATTAGCCAATGGCTAATGATAGATATGATTTAATCGCCCAGAGTGACAATTTACTCGCATATGCGAGTGTTTTACTCGCATTGTAGAGGGTTGAAGAGGTCATCATACTATAATGGCTCCTTTCCACCGAGCGGTGCGGTTCAGTACAGTTCAATACGGTATGCAATTTTTGCCGTTTTCATTGTCAGAAGTTGTGAATGGTACCCTAATTATGAGCCATACCATACCACATTTTTGGCACCCTTCCGTTGGGGTATCTAGCACAGTAGTCACAGTAGGGTGGAGCTAGACTCACTGCAGAACGTTGATTGATTGACATAGAATTGTCACTTGCGTGTGCAGGCTTGGCTCAAACAAAGTGTGTCTTCTTCTTGTGACAACAGCCACGTGCAGAGAAGCAAGAACAAGATCTGCTGTATGTCCTCCATTGTTGTTTACTGTGTCGCTTTCTTCTTCGTGCGAGAATGAAGTCGATCGCTGCACCACACCTATTTAAGGGTACTGTTGCCGGTGGAAACGCAAGCTGGATCAGGATTTATGGTCCCGCATTGCACTGTACTGCACTGAACCGTACCGCACTCAGTGGGAAAGGGGCATAAGAATATCCTGTAAGTTTCAGAACTGAAAACTTCCTTGTTAGTCCAACAGCTTTTATTGTAACCAAGGCCAGATATTCATCTATACATAGGTGAAAGACCGCCTCTGCAGAAGAAAATCAATGCCTACTTCATCATTGTAACTTTGGTCCCGCCCACTGGCATGTTAGTGAGATGACGAGGAGAGAAGAGCAATACAGGATGGTCTACAAATAACATTACCTTCCAAAGGATCCTAATGTTGTTATTTTATTTGTTTTCTAAAATGTGAATGTCTCATTTGGGCATTATTTGTTTGTATTCGGTACATTTCACTGTGGATTCTATGGTAAATCAGTCAGCAATTTCGGCTTTGGAAATATGGACTTGACAGTAATGCCACAACATTTAAGTAACCGTGTTAATTCCAATGCCTGATCTGTGACCGATTTCTGATATCGTTAGCCTCATAGCATAATTGCCCAGATCAGATTGGCCAAAAAATGACTTAGGCAATTATGCTATGAGGCTAACGATATGTAATGATTCATGTAGGCGACATTCAGATGTTTTTTGACTGTGTCAGTAAATCAAACCAGTGACTAAACGGTCAACTTCACAATGTTTCTCTTAGTTGGATGAAAATAATCTGTTCATTAAACTGGGATTAAAATAGTAGTAGTAGTAGTAGTATTATTATATATATATATATATATATATATATATATATATATATATATATATATATATATATATATATATATATATATATATATATATATATATATATATATATATATATATATATATATATACAGTGAGGAAAATAAGTATTTGAACACCCTGCTATTTTGCAAGTTCTCCCACTTAGAAATCATGGAGGGGTCTGAAATTGTCATCGTAGGTGCATGTCCATTGTGAGAGACATAATCTAAAAAAAAATCCAGAAATCACAATGTATGATTTTTAACTATTTATTTGTATGATACAGCTGCAGTTAAGTATTTGAACACCTGAGAAAATCAATGTTAATATTTGGTACAGTAGCCTTTGTTTGCAATTACAGAGGTCAAACGTTTCCTGTAGTTTTTCACCAGGTTTGCACACACTGCAGGAGGGATTTTGGCCCACTCCTCCACACAGATCTTCTCTACATCAGTCAAGTTTCTGGCCTGTCGCTGAGAAACACGGAGTTTGAGCTCCCTCCAAAGATTCTCTATTGGGTTTAGGTCTGGAGACTGGCTAGGCCACGCCAGAACCTTGATATGTTTCTTACAGAGCCACTCCTTGGTTATCCTGGCTGTGTGCTTCGGGTCATTGTCATGTTGGAAGACCCAGCCTCGACCCATCTTCAATGCTCTAACTGAGGGAAGGAGGTTGTTCCCCAAAATCTCGCAATACATGGCCCCGGTCATCCTCTCCTTAATACAGTGCAGTCGCCCTGTCCCATGTGCAGAAAAACGCCCCCAAAGCATGATGCTACCACCCCCATGCTTCACAGTAGGGATGGTGTTCTTGGGATGGTACTCATCATTCTTCTTCCTCCAAACACGTTTAGTGGAATTATGAACAAAAAGTTTTCTATTTTCTGACCACATGACTTTCTCCCATGACTCCTCTGGATCATCCAAATGGTCATTGGCAAACTTAAGACGGGCCTTGACATGTGCTGGTTTAAGCAGGGGAACCTTCCGTGCCATGCATGATTTCAAACCATGACATCTTAGTGTATTACCAACAGTAACCTTGGAAACGGTGGTCCCAGCTCTTTTCAGGTCATTGACCAGCTCCTCCCGTGTAGTTCTGGGCTGATTTCTCACCTTTCTTAGGATCATCGAGACCCCACGAGGTGAGATCTTGCATGGAGCCCCAGTCCGAGGGAGATTGACAGTCATGTTTAGCTTCTTCCATTTTCTAATGATTGCTCCAACAGTGGACCTTTTTTCACCAAGCTGCTTTTTCACCGTAGCCCTTTCCAGCCTTGTGGAGGTGTACAATTTTGTCTCTAGTGACTTTGGACAGCTCTTTGGTCTTGGCCATGTTAGTAGTTGGATTCTTACTGATTGTATGGGGTGGACAGGTGTCTTTATGCAGCTAACAACCTCAAACAGGTGCATCTAATTTAGGATAATAAACGGAGTGGAGGTGGACATTTTAAAAGCAGACTAACAGGTCTTTGAGGGTCAGAATTCTAGCTGATAGACAGGTGTTCAAATACTTATTTGCAGCTGTATCATACAAATAAATAGTTAAAAAATCATATATTGTGATTTCTGGATTTTTTTTTTTAGATTATGTCTCTCACAGTGGACATGCACCTACGATGACAATTTCAGACCCCTCCATGATTTCCAAGTGGGAGAACTTGCAAAATAGCATGGTGTTCAAATACTTATTTTTCTCACTGTATGTGCATAGCTACACTGCCCTGCAAAAGTTTGGAAAGGCCCCAGGCAAAGTGGGATTTTGGACAACATCAGCATAAATCCTTATGATTTTGTGAGGAGTTTACATCGATAAGGGAAAACACCAACTATGTTATTTAATACACATTTTATTAAATAAAAAATAAATCCACAAAAGTAATAGAGCTATTGATAAATCATCTCTAAACTGTGTTCTGGTTGGTCTGTTGTCTACTAACTTTAATTGGAAATCAATCAGTTAAGCTATAAAGGTGTGTGACTCAAAAGAACATGGTTTAGTCTAGTAATCAGGCATTAAAGTTGCAAAAGAGCCATGTCTGACTATGATGTGCAACCTGCAATTCCATTTGCGTCATTAACAAGAGAACCATTATTCTGTTATAGCAGTGACAATTGCATTCAAACCAAGAAGTGATAATGGTAATGTTTTATGCAAATATATTGTCCAGAACCACACTTATATATATATATATATTAGGGGTGTAACGGTACACGTATTCGTATTGAACCGTTTCGGTACAGGGCTTCCGGTACGGTGCACGCGTGTACCGAACGGTTATGAATGTAATCTTTAACAGTTAACAGTCGGCTTGTTGTAAGCGCGGAACACACTTCAATCCGAGTTCCCACACGAACATATTAAGTATTCAGTCCATTTTATCACGAAATTCAAACGATAAATGCCGTTTTAACCCTCTTTAATGTGACGTGACTGATAGACGTGTATCAGTTCAACTTAAAGCGGCAGCGCGCGGCGCTCGAGTCAATGCGATCATCTCTTCCTAAAGAATAAACATAAATTAATGCATCTTAAGGTATGTTGAGGACACATTACAACTTACTGAAATGTATCATATGTCGTGTAATCGCTCCATCTGTGTTTCAACCGCGGAAAGACAATAAAACAGCTTGTAAACAATGTCATGCAGAATCACGTTTACTCAGAAGTCATTCAGTGTCCACAGCTGTTAGCTCACTAGAGAAATCAACTCTTTCACTGAATGTTCTGAATTAGGATATATCTGGATCAATGTGCACTGACCGCCACAGTGTTCTTGTCAGAGAACTCAGAGTCATGGATAGATGATAGCCTTTTAATGATTGCTTTGGTATCAACACAGATGGACATGTGTGTAGTATCCTGAATACTCATGCAATGAAGACGGACAATGAGGTAGCGGTTAGCAAATGGCTTTACTTCCAGGCAGGAGACAACACAGAGCATAACAGGCTGACAGACTCTTCTTCAGCTAGCTCTACACAAGTTTATTTGTCCGTTACTCATACAATGTCCTTAAAGTGCGAGCAATCCAGCGAGCAAACTTTCCAGTCGGAATGGCTGATGCAACTAGTGCTACGCATATTCTCAGTCTACTAAATGAGCGTAAGCTCCGCAGCTGCGCATGTTGCGCAATATTCTGTAACGTGCTGCGCTGATCCTGTGCGCATCTCCGGTTATTATGCTGACCATGGAGAATTCAGAACACTGAATACATGCACTATATTAGCCGTTATATTCATTATATTAGCCTATATATATTCATTATATTCTACTTAGCCTGTTAGTGATGACTTGTTTATTTAATGTATGTTTAAATCATGAAAATTACAGCCACTAAATGATTATATTTCAACAACGAATATAAATAATTAGATTTAGAAGTTAATGCAAAAACTGCCTTATGTGAATCTTATGAGTGTTGATTATTATATCTAAAAATAAATAGCAACTGAATTTAGGCTAATAGTTTGGGCTCTGTTGTTAATCTTTAATAGCTATATGTAAGTAAGGGCTCCCTATATAGTTTACAGCACTATCTTTAAGAAACTTTTAGTTATAATTTAATTCATTTAAGGACAGACACAATTTTTTTTCATTAAACCACTGTTGAATAAAAATTAATAAAAAGCAATTTTGTAAAACTGCTGTACCGAATCCATACCGAAACGGGACTTTAAAACCGAGGTACGTACCGAACCGTCAGTTTTGTGTACCGTTACACCCCTAATATATATATATATATATATATATACACAGTATTGGAAATTAGGGTTATTCCACCAAATATTGATTTCTGAACTCTTCCTAAGTTAAAATATTAGTATTGTGTGATTTAAAAATGTCTGAAAACATGTCATCTTAACCTGGCAAAGACTGAGCTTCTCGTCTTCCCTGCCAATCCGACAATACAACATGACTTCACCATCCAGCTAGGTTAATCTCTGATCACCCCTTCAGGGTTGGTCAGAAATCTTGGTGTGATCTTTGATGACCAGCTGTCCTTCAAAGACCACATTTCCAAGACAGCTCGCTCATGCAGGTTTGCCCTGCACAACATCAGGGAGATCAGATCATTCCTAAAAGAGCATGCAACACAGATTCTCGTTCAGGCCCTGGCCATTTCTAGGATTGACTACTGCAATGCGCTTCTGGCTGGTCTTCCATCATGTGCGATCAAAACGCTTCAAATGATCGAGAAGGCTGCAGCACGTCTTATCTTCAACGAACCCAAAAGGGCCCACGTCACACCGCTCTTCGTCTCTCTGCACTGGGTACCACTCGCTGCTCGCATCAAGTTCAAGGCACTGACGCTTGTTTACAGATCCACCACGAGCTCAGCTCCTGCATACTTTGACTTGCTCCTACGAGTCTACACCCCCATCAGAAGCCTTCGCTCAGCTAAGGAGTGGCGGCTTGTGGTACCATCCCAGAGAGGCAGAAAATCCCTCTCCAGAACATTTACATTCACCGTTCCCTGCTGGTGGAACGATCTTCCCACCGCCATCCGAATTGCAGAATCACTGACAACATTCAAAAGACAGCTGAAAACTCATCTTTTCCGTGAGCACTTAAAGGTAGGGTAGGTAAGAATTGGTTAAAAAACTTTTTTTTGCCTGATTGGACTGATTACCTGTTATGACCTCTTGCCTGTTTTTGACTACGTTTGTGGATTACCCTTTAATAAAGCTGTGTTTGGATCCTCAACTTGTTAAGTCTCGGAGCAGTACGTTATATCATGACGGATCGCTTCTTGTACTCCTCAGTTGTAAGTCGCTTTGGATAAAAGCATCTGCTAAATGCATAAATGTAAATGTAATGTTGTAGTAAAGGTATGTTTGGTTACAAGGAGGAAGAAGGCAGGGTCAGCGTGACTGGTACTCGGGGTTTTTATTCAACTTCTCTTTATACAACATAAACGTGCGCACACCGCGCTTCCAATAACTCAGGCTCAAATAGTTCGTAAAGCTTTCTCCGTCCAGTCCGTCTCACGACCACGAGTTCCCAGCCAGTGTCTCTCCTTCAGTGGCCCATTCCCATCTGGCTTATATACCGTCTCTCCGCGCCAATCACTGCAATTAGACACAGGTGTTTCTCATTATGCACTTGACCTACTTACTCACCGTCACTCTCCTGACTCTCTCTCTCCGTGCAGACTTTGCTAAACCACACCCCCTCTGCCACATACCCCCACCGTTCGACTCAGGCCGAGGCCCCATCCGGCCTGCAGCCCCTCCCCCCCCATTTCTGGAGAGGAAGTCAGCTACCACCATCTGTGCCCCCGGCCTGTGGACCACCTTGAACTTAAAAGGCTGTAAAGCTAGATACCAACGGGTGATCCGCGCGTTGGTATCCTTCATACGGTGGAGCCACTGCAGGGGCGCGTGGTCCGAACAGAGGGTGAACTCCCTTCCCAGGAGGTAATATCTGAGGGTGAGGACGGCCCACCTAATGGCCAAACACTCCTTTTCTATGGTGCTGTACTTAGTCTCTCTCTTAGAGAGCTTACGACTAACGTACAGCACCGGCCGCTCCTCACCCCCCACCTCCTGGGACAGGACTGCGCCCAACCCCCTGTCCGACGCATCAGTCTGCAACAAAAACGGAAGAGAAAAATCAGGAGAATGCAATAACGGTCCACCACATAAAGCAGCCTTCACCTGGGAAAAAGCCCGCTGGCACGGCTCCGTCCACTGGACGGTATCTGGTGCTTCTTTTTTAGTGAGGTCAGTCAGCGGGCTAGTAAGGTCCGAATAATTAGGTACAAACCTTCTATAATATCCTGCTAGCCCCAGGAACTGCCTCACCTCCTTTTTGGTCTTGGGTCTCGGACAGGTTGCAACTGCTGCCGTCTTATCAATTTGGGGACGCACCTGTCCATGGCCCAAGTGGAAGCCCAGATACCTGACTTTCACTCGCCCAACTGCACACTTTTTCGGGTTGGCCGTCAGCCCCGCCCCTCTCAGCGATCCCAGTACCGCTCGCAAGTGCTGCATATGCCGCTGCCAGTCATTACTATAGATGACGATGTCATCTAAATACGCCGCGGCATATGCAGCATGCGGTCTCAGAATTCGGTCCATGAGACGCTGAAAGGTGGCTGGTGCCCCGAACAACCCGAAAGGAAGCGTAACAAATTGGTGTAATCCAAACGGCGTTGTGAAAGCGGTCTTTTCCTTGGATAATGGTGTCAGAGGGATCTGCCAATACCCTTTTGTTAAATCCAATGTCGAATAAAAGCGAGCCGTACCTAGTCGATCAAGCAGCTCGTCAACCCGAGGCATTGGATATGCGTCAAATTTTGACACAGCGTTCACCTTGCGGTAGTCCACACAGAAACGGATCGAGCCGTCCGTTTTAGGAACTAAAACTATCGGGCTCGCCCAATCGCTATGGGACTCTTCTATTACGCCCATGTCCAGCATTGCCTCTAATTCTCCCTGAACTATTTTCTTTTTATGCTCAGGCAAGCGATACGGCCGGCTGCGCACCACAACACCCGGCTCTGTCTCAATATGGTGATGAATGAGGTTTGTTCGACCGGGCAGGGGCGAGAACACGTCTGCAAATTCTGCTTGCAACTGGGCTACGTCAGTGAGCTGCGAGGGTGAGAGGTGATCTCCCCCTGGGGCCAGAGCAAGGGATTGCACTTTGGTACTCACTTCTGGCCCGAGATCCTCCTCTCCACTCACCACCGTCGCTAGCATCACTGACTCCGCCTCCCTCCACTTTTTCAGGAGATTAAGGTGGTAAATTTGACGTGCCCCGTTCCTGTCCGTTCTAACCACCTCATAATCGAGATCCCCAACTCGTCGTGTGACCTCAAATGGTCCTTGCCACTTGGCGAGTAATTTAGAGCTAGACGTGGGCAACAATACAAGTACCTTCTCTCCCGGTGTAAATTCTCGTATCCTAGTTCCCCTGTCATATAAGCGGCACTGTCTGTCTTGGGCCTGTAGCAAATTCTCCCTCGAGAGCCGCCCCAAAGTGTGGAGTTTTGCTCTCAGGTCCAACACATACTGAATTTCGTTTTTACTTTCGGAGGGTCCCTCCTCCCAAGCCTCTCGCATGACGTCAAGCACCCCCCGTGGTTGACGCCCATACAGAAGCTCGAAGGGGGAAAACCCTGTGGAGGCTTGCGGGACCTCACGTACCGCGAATAGCAGGGGTTCTAGCCATTTGTCCCAATTTTTGGCGTCATCCTGGACGAACTTACGAATCATTGTTTTTAACGTGCGATTAAATCGTTCCACCAAGCCGTCTGTTTGTGGGTGATAGACACTGGTGCGAATCGATTTAATGCCCAATAATTCGTAAAGCTCGCGTAACGTACGTGACATAAACGCCGTGCCTTGATCAGTGAGAATCTCTTTCGGGATTCCCACTCGGGAGATTAGGCTAAACAGTGCGTCCGCCACACTCTTCGCTGAAATGGTGCGGAGCGCTACTGCCTCAGGATATCGAGTTGCATAATCCACCAGGACTAATGCAAATCGATGTCCTCGTGCAGATCGTTCTAATGGCCCGATGAGGTCCATACCAATTCTCTCAAAGGGGACCTGCATGAGAGGAAGGGGGCGCAATGGCGCTTTTGGGGCGGCCGGCGGATTTACCAACTGACATTCCCGACATGTAGCACACCATCTGCGTACATTCTCGTGAATGCCCGGCCAGAAAAATCGGGCCATTAAACGATTTAATGTGGAGGTCATTCCCAAATGCCCAGCCATCGGATTACAATGAGCCGCCTGGAAAAGCATTTCCCGGCGGTTTTTGGGTACTAACAACTGAGTTGTATCCTGCTTTGTCTGAGCGTCCTGGGTCACTCGATACAACTTATCTTTTAAAATAGCAAAATACGGATATGAGAGCGGCCGTGCAGGGTGGACAGGCTGACCGTCGATGGACTGGACCTGATCAAATGCATTTTTTAGCGATTCATCCTGGGATTGCTCCAGGGGAAAATCATCGCGCTCCGAAAGGTTTAGTCTTTCAACAGCGCTCCTTTCCCCTGCAGCCACTCCCAGAGGTCCCGGCTCAGCCTCGCCCACCTGCACCGCCGCACCCCTTCCGTGCTCTCTGTCCTCCCAGGAGACATCCGCACATAACGTTCCCAATAATAACCTAAACCCCGGCCAATTCGTCCCTAAAATTAGCGGATGCCGGAGGTGCGAACTAACCGCCACCTCCACTTTATGCTTTTGACCCCGAAACTGAATAGTGACTGTCATTAGTGGATATTTCAAAACATCCCCGTGCACGCACCTTACCGTAACCATGCGGCCACTATCCAATGCCCCCGGTTGCATCAAGCTTTGGTGGATGGAGGTCTGGTTACAACCGGAATCCACCAAAGCGTGATAAGTACCCCCCTCAATACTCACAGGTATTTGGTACAACCCAGCCTGATCGAGGGCAACCTGCGGGGCGTCCGGGACCCGGACCAGCGTCCCCACCTCCATGACCGGGCACCTATCGATGAAGTGGCCCGGATCCCCGCAACGCCAACAGGCCGGCCCGGGCCTCCCCGCCGCTCTATGGGCAGGAAGCGGGTCAAGGGATTGACGCGGAGAGAAGGAAGGAATGGGGTTAAAAGTGTGTCCCGGATGGGTAGGCCCCGCCTCCCGGGGTGGAGCGGGAACGGAATTCGGCGACTCCCTATTCCCCCCAGACCTCCATCGTGGTGGGACTCCCGGTGGTAGGCTCCGGCGAGTCCGTGGCATCGGGACCGGCCTGCGAGGGAGAGAGAGAGAGTGAGAGACAGGGGAAAGGGTAGAGAGAGAGACTGAAGGGAGGGGTCCGCCGACCCCAGGGCTTCCAGCTGATCCTCCGCCAGTTGGATGGCCAAGTCCAGCGACTCCGGACGGTGGCACTGGACCCACTGCGCTGTCTTCGTGGGCAGTCGGGCTATAAACTGTTCCAGCACCACCAGATCGACGACTTTGTCCGTGTCGCTTCCCTCAGCCATCAGCCATTTGCGGCACGCGTCCCGGAGCTGCTGTGCGAGTACAAAGGGCCGGCCACTCTCCCCCAGGTCCAGCGATCGGAACCGCTGGCGATGTTGCTCAGGGGAGAGGCCGACCCGCTGGAGGATGGCCTTCTTTAAGTCTTGGTAGACCAGGAGATTCGGGACCGGCAGTTGTTGGGCCGCTATTTGCGCCTCCCCCGTTAGGAGAGGGATTAGGCGCAGCGGCCAATGATCCTCGTCCCACCCACTGGCCTCAGCCGTCTTCTCAAACAGGTCCAGGAACGCCTCTGGATCGTCCTGTGCGCCCATCTTGGTGAGAGGCAGCTGCGTGGGTGGGCCTGCTGATGGCTTTGGCTCGGCCCGAACCTCCCGGCCCATCCAGCTCCGGAACGCCTCGCGGTCCTCCTGCTGGGCGTGGACGAGGACCTGGAACCGCCGTTCCTGATCCTCTCTCATGTCCACGAGCGCCTGATGATGTTCCTGGTGGAGGCCCGCGAGTGATGTGATGATTTCCGCAAACGGCGATCCTGGCGGGCTCTGCATCCTGGCGGCGGCACTCTTCTTCTCCCGGGTTTCAGCACCACTGTAGTAAAGGTATGTTTGGTTACAAGGAGGAAGAAGGCAGGGTCAGCGTGACTGGTACTCGGGGTTTTTATTCAACTTCTCTTTATACAACATAAACGTGCGCACACCGCGCTTCCAATAACTCAGGCTCAAATAGTTCGTAAAGCTTTCTCCGTCCAGTCCGTCTCACGACCACGAGTTCCCAGCCAGTGTCTCTCCTTCAGTGGCCCATTCCCATCTGGCTTATATACCGTCTCTCCGCGCCAATCACTGCAATTAGACACAGGTGTTTCTCATTATGCACTTGACCTACTTACTCACCGTCACTCTCCTGACTCTCTCTCTCCGTGCAGACTTTGCTAAACCACACCCCCTCTGCCACAAATGTCTTTTTTCGTTATTTTGACCAGTTGTCATTTTCTGGAAAAAAATGCTCTTAAATGACATAATATTTAGTTGTCAATAGTTTGTACAATAAATCAAAAATGTTCCATTTACTCAAACAGATACATATAAATAATAAATCCAGAGAAATGGCAAATTTTGTAGTGGTCTCTTATTTTTTTTCAAGAGCTGTATATATAACTCAATAGGATTTTCCATTGGCTTTTGGATTATTGTAGAAAGTAAGCTCTTTGACCTTACCTTTTGGCTATAAACAAACTACACCACAGTTGCGTGACACCACTTCCAAACAACTTTCAACTTTCAACTTGTTAGGCTATAAAAGTGGATGATGTTAATGTCCCTGACAACCACTGTAGTTCCATTTAGCCACTTGTTAAAAGCTTTAAAGAAAAAAATCACAAGGGGGTATTACCAGGACTTGAATTGTGCAGGAACAAGCACAAATATAACTAAATCTATATCTTGAGGGAGCTTATTGTGATGGAGTTATTTGTGTTGTTGGACATCATTTTATTAAATTCTGCAAGGAGTCACAGAAGAACTGATGAAATATGGGGCCTTAAATGGCCACTATGCCCAAACAGCGGTGTTGTGCCTAATTTCGACTCCCTTACACATTATTACTCCCCTTGTTGAAGCCACTCCCTGATTGCCTATTCCTAATCCTAACCCTGTTGATTATCTGGCGGTAAAAATTCGGCACAACACCGGCAGTCTTCATAAATACCTGCAAGCGCCCATGTGCAAAATGACTATGACTAGAGTTTAAACTTCTGAATTCGATACGAATGTCAAGGGCTATGTTTGTCAGACCTTTTGTTGGGCTTAAAGTTGCTCTGTAATTTTTTTGACTGTACTAAAGCACAAAAATACCATACTATGTTTGCAGATATTTAGGAAACATTCTACGTTCAGATACTTGTTTCCCTGAAAAACAATGCTACTGCTGAGTTGGGTTTGGTCTGTCTCTCTGTCTACCTGTACTCAGCTGTTTGCGATCTCAATCAGAGTTCACTCCGCACCTGTTCCCTCTCTACCCTGCTTGCTATTTCACCCCACTGTTCGCTCTGCTTCCCTGTCAGATTGTTGCTTATACGTATGCCTGTGATCTTCGTTTGATCAGCCATTTACGTCTCACCTTCGTTCAGAGTTTGTCTTGTCCTATCGTGTCCTGTCTGGTGCTGCCCGTCATACCTGTTCTCTGCCCAGCCATCCCGCTGTTCGTGGCTGCCGGCCTCGCTGCTGCCAGCGGTTCGGTGTTTGTCGACTGGGGAGATTGAAGCGCTACCAGCCTGCCCGCTATGGAGCCCAGACCTCGCACCGACTAGTTAAAGACTTTGTTATCTCCAGTAGTCCAGTTCAGCGTCTTCTGCACTGCCTTTGTTCCTTACTGTCAATAAATCTGTGTTTGATCCGCCTTCGCTCTTGGGTCCTCTGTTTGCACTGACAACTGCCATTTATTCTACTCTGAAATGTGCGTCCCGTGTCAGAATGTCTGTTTTTGTTTTGGTCTGTGTGATCCCGCCCACTGCCAGTGAGATAATAATGCCGTCATAGAATTGTTTTAAATATTAACATTTTGTTAAATGCAGACATAAGCTGGGTTTCCATCCAAACGTAAAGCAAATCTTTTCGTTCGCAAAAGAATTCATAAAACAAATGCGAATTAGGTGCGCTTCCATCAAGTTGTTTGAGCGGATGGTGGGGGTATTGGTAACCTTGTAGCCAACGGTAAATAAAACACCATCAGCGGAAAAAGCCGTTTAGTCACATGGGTTTAATTTCTGCTATGTTATAATTGATTTGGGTGCATTTCCATCTCCCATTATTTGCATTAACTCTTTTTCGCACAAGTCAAAAAACATCTCAAGCGAACGTAAAAACTTTTTTGTGAATGAAGAGATACGTTTTTTTGCCGTTTCCATCACTCGTTTCACATGGGATGCTTCAAAATGCACATAAAAACAGGGTGATGGAAAGAATTTGGGTCCTCTCGGGTCCATTCGGAAAAAAGCGCATTTATTTTAAATTACCTGAGGCCACTAATACGTTTTGGACCTCGGGTTTCCGGATCTAAGTGGACCCATGAAGATCTCTAGAAAAACCCTCTCCATTTTTTTATTTGGACTTCAGTACCCATTTTAACCACTAGCTATCAATATTACACACTGCACCTTTAATGCCATGATGTTTTACATGCACAAATTGTCACAACACATCATTAGTATCAGTATGCGATTTCTTAACTCAAGATCATCTGTGTCCAACGCATTACATGTTAGTATATTCGTATGACCGTTTCCATTCAGGATTTCTTTTTCAAAATGCACATCAAAATAGTTGGATGGAAAACCGACTAAGATGTGCATATGTTCCGTTACCTTTCCCTACCCCACTAACTTGCCGGATCCAACCCCCTTGTTCCAGGACCTCAAAATGTACAAATTAAGCACTGAGTATTACCAATGTATTTTATGATGTAGAATAAAACGTGAAAATATATTGAGCTTGAGTTAACCACAGACCTTAATTCAGGCATTTAACCAAAAGCCCTTTCAAAAAACCTTTTGACTTTAGGATAATGGAACCGAAAGTGCTCTCATATGTTCAGTTCTAGGGGAGTATAGCTGATGTGTAACGGGATAATTGAGCAGTGCACTGTGAACAAATGAGTCCCAGCAGCTCCTAACCAACCCATGATGGTGCTTCTCTAGCTGGATGTAATTGCATCAGATCAGACTGGCTGAAGCTTTAGAACATGCGTATGCCTTCTTGCGCAGATTCTACAAAACAGTTTTGCGACACTGTAAAATCGAATTAGTTAGACTTACTTGAAAAAAGCATGCCTTAAAAAAACCAAGTAAAGTGGAATAGGAATACTATGTTGTGTTAACAAATGCTTAGTTAGTATAGTTCACTTACACAAGAGTTGAGTGTACACAAGAGCTAGTAACTAAAAAAGAACTGTAGAGTGTACTTGCTCTTTTAATTTAGGTTTACTCTTGACTTAGTATAGCTACCATAGATGTTACCATTGTTGTGTTTTGCATGCTGAATGTTGAAGTTTGTGTGTGACTCAAGCATGATCAACTGCAAGATATTGTTACAAATATAAAGGGATTATGTCAACCCAATTAAAAGTTCCACAGGTGTTTATGACGTAAGTGTTAGCAATACAATTGTAAATGATCATTATATGACATAAAGGGAAATATTACATAGGTTAATTTTTCAAAAGATGATCATAATTTCTGACTAAATCATTAACTATAGTTAATTATAAAGTCAGAAGCTAGGTAAACTTTTAAAAGCAACCTATTTATTACTTCTCTTCCTTTGAAACCAAATAACTGTGATTTCCTGTTGCATCGCTGCATCAGAAAGGGAATTAATAACATAAATGTTCCAAGTGCCTAACCAAAGTGAACACTTATCACCAATATGGTGAGGATTTTCTTTTTCTTTTTTTGGCTTGACAAAATGGCACTCAAACCAATCAATTAATCTTAAAGGGGCACTTCAGCGCTGGGAAGATGAATGCGTATTTAAACGGTGTCATTATGTAGTAGAAATGTGAAATTATTTTTGAATTTGGTGCCTTCTAGACTGAGAAAAGACAGAAAATGTATTTTTGTACCATGTGGATGAAAGACAACAAATCCCAGAATGCATTTGCTTCGCTGCCCTACGAGGCCTCTCCGTACACCGTCGTTTTGATCCTCATAATAATACAATCATTTAGTTCAGTTAGAGAATAAACACTACAATTAAAAACTGAATGTCTTTTCAATAAAGAGTGAGTGACCCGAACGAAAGTCACAGGACAAACGCAGCTAAAGGAGTCAGATATCATTCAGCACGAGAGGTAAGTAAGAGCTGAGGTAAGCGCGGCTGTCATTCTCGGCGTGTGTCCAGTCTGACGAGTTTTCAGATCACATATGGAAGCATAACTTTCATAGGAATTCATTGAAAAGTTGAAACACTAACACTGTGCTCTGCACCGCTCTGGGGTGCGTTTCCCGAAAGCATCGTTGGCCAACTATGGTCGCAAGTTCCGTCGTTATCAGCATAGTTCAACGATTTGGTGTTTCCCGAAACCATCGTTCCAACGAACGTTCGCAAACTGCATCGCAAACTTGTGTGGTTGGAACGACAGCTCTTGACCTGTGGTTAGAAGTATAGTTCCTTGTTAGTTTGTCGTGTCGACGTCATTGATTTCGCAGCAGCTGGGATGTGCTCTATTCAGAGCTATCGACCCTATAGCCTATTTCTTTCGAAGGTTTCACCATCCACTTTAAGTAATTTGGATGACTTAAAGTCGAGGTGCCTAGGTTTTACACAATTTGCTTTCTTCATTACAAATTATTTGAAACGATATAATAGCGTGACGATCGCAATTATTCTCCCTTCGAAGTGCCCTCCGAAAGGATTATTTATGCTGATTGGGACGCAGTCTTGGTTTCGTTTGTGCAAAGAAACGAGTGTGCAAGTGAGTAGCTTTGTTAAATTCCCAAAGACAAATTGTCATATAACAATATTTTACAAAAAGGGGTTTACCCTTAAATATTAAATTGTATCTGTACTGTAGCATTACACACGCAACACATGCAGTGCTTAGCGCTAAGGAAACGTCAGATTCAGATTTATTTTATTCTGACATTTAAACATTTAACAAATGATGACATAAATCAACATAAAGTCTGAAAAGGAATAGGCAGAAGCATTTATTTTTTGGGTGATTTCTGCCCAGGATTTTTTTTTTAATCAGCATTTGTTACACAATTTTTCAGCTTTGAAAATAGCTGTTTTTTTTATTCTCCACCTCCTCCAAAAGAACTGTAACTTCATTTTTTGAAAATTGTGGTTTCCGCGTCATTTTCATATAGGTCATATGAACACATAGCTGTATGGCAAGGGGACTTAAATAGGTAGGCTAATGATCTTAAGCAAAATATGCAACAGGTGTACACAATAGTATAACAATCACAGTGATCATTGATCAACAGTAAAACCCATCATTTATTTTCATTTTAATTGTGCTGATCTATCAATATTCAATAAGAAATTAATAAATATGAAATTGTGAAATTAATAGTTATAGATTTTTGGGATCAGAGAAGACAACATTGTGTTTATATATGTTTATATTTTATTGTGCAAAGAATGAATGTTGAGTTGTTAACGTAATTACTCCACATCGTCACTAAGAAAGAGCAGTCGAAAAGAGAAAAGAACCAAACTTACAGCAGGTGGCGATATGTGCTCATAGCACCAGTCCGCCATTAGATCGAAGAAGAAGAAGAAGAAGAAGAACGTCATAACGACAGCTCCAACCAATGTGGTTCAAACCATGGTTTTGCGACACAGGTACCTTGGTTTCGGGAAACAGTAGTGACTAGCTAGTTGATTTCTTTAAAGATGCATCGTACTATGGTAGTTAAACCAGCGAGTTGCATCGTTGTACGGGAAACGCAACCCAGGTTATGAATGCAGAGGCCGAGCCGAGCGCATTTACATTCTGTGCGTGAGATCTCTCCCCTGTGGGCGGGTTGAAAAAATGCGGAACAGCTCCCTCTACTCTGGCCAAAAAATCCTCAGATGATGCAAAATGACGATATTTGCGTCATCTGAGGATTTGTTTCCAGAAATAAAATGCATAATTCTCTCGTCTCAGGGGGACATGAGGGGGGAAAGTACCATAATTCAAATATACTACGGGGTTTCTACTGATACAAAGCTTAATGCTAAATCACTGAAGTTACCCTTTAACTTGTTTAACTTGTTTCTGAGTAAGCAAGGTATGTGAATAGATATAGATATAGTAAGGGAATAGTACAGATTACTCGATTTTTACAATTAAGATAAGACACTAAATTAACTAAAAAGTGTTAGTTAGAATCACTGTTGGATTTTAGAGTGTAATTGCCCGAAAAACCCATCTTGCATAAGAGCATGAAAGAATCATCCAGCATAGCCTTTGCCAGAAACAGTCTGTCGGTGTCATCTGTTGTCTTCTAACCTGTCATACTGAACATGGAGATGCCAGAGTCAATGTGACCCAATCATCTAAATGTATCTGTAGCGGGTGATCTGACTGCAGACCACCTCGCCTATAGAGCTATTTTTAGCTGCAGGCCTAATGGGACTCCTCTCATCTACTTAGCCAGAGAGGTGCTGTTGACTGTGGGCTCACATGGGAGCTTTACAGACTTCAGAAAAGACAACTGACGTACGTAATCGTAAAACGTACGTAAAAAGTACGTAAAACCCCCCCCCCAAAAAAAAGTTTTAGTATGTGTTGTTTCAATACGGTTTCATTAGTTAACATTAGTTAATTAACCTAGTTAACCTGAACTAAGAATGAACAATACTTCTACAGCATTTTTTAATCTTAGTTAATGTTAATTTTTCCAACATTTACTAATACATTAAAATCAAAAGTTGTATTTGTTCCCATGTTCTCAGTTAATGCATTGAGATTAATTAACAAAGATTTATACATATTGTAACAAATGTATTACTCACTGTTATTTCATGCTAGTTAAAGGGTTACTTCAGCGATTAGCATTAAGCTTTGTATCAGTAGAAACCCGGTAGTATATTCGAATGATCGTACTTTCCCCCCTCATGTCCCCCTGAGACGAGAGAATTATGCATTTTAATTCTGGAAAAAAATCCACCGTTGATGCAAATATCGTCATTTTGCGTCATCTGAGGATTTTTTGGCCCGAGGCTAGAGACTACAGCCAGTAGAAGGAGCTAGCTCCGCATGTTTTAAACCCACCCATAGGGGGTGGGATCTGTACGTTAAATAATGTTTTATCAACAAAGCTCAGGAGGAGCACGTTCAGATAATTAACAAGAGTGTAGAGTTACTCAGCGCTTATGCATGGTAACATTAGCATAACACAACAAGTAAGTTAGCTCGTTACTTTGCTAACTTTGCTGTTTTACTGCTAACAACTATATCACTATGTATATGCTGCTGTGTGATCAGAAATCATGTTGAGTATTAGCGAGAGTCTTACTCTAGGCGAATGCATTTAGTACCAGATGGCCCAGGCTGTTCGTCATCTGGGAAGGTGAATATCGAAGGAATCGTGGTGTCCTTCAGAGAGGCTCTTCATTCCAAGCACATTCGGTTCGTAGTCTTCGTGCTTGAAATGGCAACTGCACACCCTCCATATTTTCAGGTTTTCCATATTAATGTCCTCTCCAAAATTCGGGTGGTTGATAGCCCGCAGCCACTGCTTGCACCGCTCCAAATTTTTAACCTGCAAATGATGAAAACTTACTTGTCCTTTTCTGGTTTTGGCTGTACATCCCAGTACAAAGCAACTTAGCCCCATTTGGATGGAAAATACACTGCTGTTTAAGTTATTTTAGGAACTAGCTTGTCACGGAGACTCACGATATAACAGCGTATTTTGAGTTCCCATTCAGTCGGTCACTCTCGACACCACGTCGGACGAATAGGAATCTCGCTCGCGAGAGCCAATCTACTTCGAGTGAAACTAAACAAGCCAATGCACATTGGCATGCAATGATTGCACCAGGTGTTCATGCCACGCACCGCGGGTATAAATGAGACACAGGTGCTTGCATCAAATCATCCTTTTGTTCGGAGCCGAGTGGTATCTGGTTATGCTAGACATCACTCACCTACTTCGCAGTCCTGACTGGAAGCCTGCCCTTTTGGAAGCGCTCTTCAGTCGGTGTTGGTGTGACGGCACGGCAGCGGGTCGTGTGGTTCTACGATCATCTCTCTTTTTTGCTCGTGAGAGCAAACACAAGGGCTGTTCTCACAGCTGGTTCGGTGCGCCTGGTGGAGAGCGCTAAAAAGCTGTTCTCACGGCTGGTAGAGAGCGTCCGGTGAGAGAGAGCGCGCATGTTAGGCTGCACTATTCCCTGACTGTGTCGCCGCGACCCCTCCCCCCTGCGTGCTTCAGCACCAAGGAGAGCGATCCTCTAAAAGAGCAACACAGAAAGAGCTTGCGTCTTTTTCAAGATGACATTCTTTCTGTGCGTTTCTGGATGCGGTGGTTATCTGTCACCGAGGGATGGTCACCAGCGCTGTATCTCGTGTTTGGGCGTTCAGCACGCTGAGGCAGCGCTGGTGGATGATTCATGTTCTCACTGCGGGAACATGACCATCTCAGAGTTGCGGTCTAGACTCCGTCTCGCAAGGGGCGGAGTCCCCGTGCCTCTGCCTCGATCTAACCCCCCACAAAGGGTTACTTCAGGCAGTAGCACGGGTGATTTGAGGGTTGCGGTGAGCGCGCTTCCCCCAGGGAACCAACCCCCGGGGAACCCTCACTCCTCACGCACTCTGCAGCCAGTTGAGCTTCCGTTGGAACGGGCTGGGCCATCCACGAGGTGTGCACCAACTGTATCCTTCGGGGCTCCCCCCGACGACCAGATGTCTATCGCTGCATCGGAGGGAGGGTCAGAATTTTCTGGAGATGACGTGTCGGCGCAGGGGGCTCCTTCGGGAAGATTCGCTGTGCCCGATACCGATCCGGAAATGATGGCCATGCTTTCCCGGGCCGCCGAGAGAGTCGGGCTCGTGTGGAACCCTCCACCGTGTCCCGAACCCTCGAGGCTGGATGATTGGTATCTCGGGGTGGCCCGTGCTGGTTCTCAGCGCCCCACCCCGGTTCCTTTCTTCCCGGAAGTGCACGAGGAGCTCACTAGGTCGTGGACGGCACCTTTTACTGCCCTAAACCGGCCTAGTGGATCCTCCTCCCTCACCACCCTCGATGGCGGACCTGCAAAGGGATACACGCAGGTTCCTCCCGTGGAACGGGCCGTTGCTATGCAACTGTGCCCTAACTCCACTTCCAGGGGGAACCCGTGTCTCCCCTCCAGGGACTGTAGGTACTCTTCCGATCTGATCGGGAAAGCCTACCAGGCTTGTGGAGAGGCAGGCTCCGCCTTACACGCTATGGCGTTGTTGCAGGTCCATCAGGCCCAGGCACTGAAGACCTTGCACGAGGGTGGTCACGATCCCGCAGTTCTCCAAGAACTGAGAACCGCAACGGACCTCGCGCTTCGTGCGACGAAGGTTACGGCGCGGGCAGTGGGTCGTGCGATGTCCACTATGGTGGTCCAGGAGCGCCATCTCTGGCTATGTCTGGCTGACATGCGGGAAACCGACAAGATCAGGTTCCTTAATTCCCCCGTGTCCCAGACTGGCCTCTTCGGCGACGCGGTCCAGAACTTCGCCCAACAGTTCTCGGCCGCACAGACGCAGACTGAGGCGATCAGTCACATCCTGCCTCGGCGGACAGCTGCTGTCTCCACCCCGCCGCCGGCAGCGCCTCAGACTGCTCGTCGCCGAGGGCGGCCGCCTGCGTCTGCCTCCGCTCCCACGCCGCAGCAGCAGCCTCCACCCAAGCAACGTCGTGGAGCCGGACGCAAGCAGGCCGCCCCGCCCATCCAGGCCCCTGCCAAGAAGAGGGGTGGCAAGAGTAAGGGCAAGCGGCCCTGAGACGGGCAACCCGGAGATGGGGAGGATTGCTCTTCAGGAGACGGTGACTGCACCGCTCCATCCCCCGGAGGAGGGCCGGGTGGAGAATCTTATGTTCCGTTTTGTTTCTGTTCCGCCGCTGGTCCCAGCACCAGCGGTACCCAAATTTTCAATAAAAGAGCAATTTCCTCCATCTCTGGGTCCCAAGGGGGTGCGGAGAGTGATGGCCGGTCAAACGCCGGACCACACTCATCTTCCCCCCTCGCCAGCAGGCAGCAGTGGACGTCCTCCCCGCGTCCCTCCTGCCCTCAGGTGGAATCAGGTAAGTGTTGCACAGCACACTCACACCCCGCTGTGGGCCGCCTCCACGAGACAGCCGCCCCAGCCTGGTACCTGCATTCCACCTCGCTGCCCCACGGTGGGTACGCCAGTGGTCCCTATGGTCCCGCTTGCACGGTCTCTGCGAGCCTGGCTAGAGCTCCGCAGTCCGTCTCGTTGGCTCATTCGGACCATCAGGCTCGGCTATGCGATTCAGTTCGCCCGGTCCCCCCCCCAGGTTCAATGGCGTCCGCTTCACTTCAGTGAAAGCTGCAGATGCCCATGTCCTGCGTGCGGAAATATCAGTCCTACTGGCAAAGGACGCGATAGAGCCGGTCCCTCCAGCCGATATGAAGACCGGCTTCTACAGCCCGTACTTCATAGTACCCAAGAAAACCGGTGGGTTACGACCAATCTTGGACCTGCGAGTCCTGAATCGGAGCCTCCACAAGCTACCGTTCAAGATGCTCACGCAGAAACGCATTTTCGAGTGCATCCATCCCCAAGATTGGTTTGCAGCGATCGACCTGAAGGACGCGTACTTTCATGTCTCGATTCTTCCTCGACACAGGCGGTTCCTGCGCTTTGCGTTCGAGGGTCGAGCATATCAGTACAAAGTCCTACCCTTCGGGCTGGCCCTGTCCCCCCGTGTCTTCACGAAGGTCACGGAGGGGGCCCTTGTGCCCATGAGAGAACAGGCCATTCGCATCCTCAACTATCTCGACGACTGGCTCATTCTAGCACAGTCCAGGGATCAGTTGTGCGAACACAGGGACCAGTCGATGCTGAACTGCCTGAACACGTTTCAGGGCAGGATGGCGGTTCCACTGAAACATTTTCAGAGGCTCCTGGGGCATATGGCAGCCGCTGCGGCAGTAACTCCGCTCGGCCTGCTTCATATGAGACCGCTTCAGCATTGGCTACACGGCCGAGTCCCGAGATGGGCGTGGCAACGCGGCACTCACCGGGTGAGCATCACACCGGCCTGCCGCCAATCCTTCAGCCCATGGTCAGACCCCTCGTTCCTGCGGGCCGGAGTGCCCCTGGAACAGGTGTCCAGGCATGCTGTGGTTTTCACGGATGCCTCTGCCATGGGCTGGGGAGCCACATACAACAGGCATGCAGTGTCAGGGGTTTGGACGGGCCCGCACCTGCATTGGCACATCAACTGCCTCGAGTTGCTAGTGGTACATCTTGCTCTGAGCCGCCTCAAAGGTCGGTTACGGGGCAAAGATGTACTGGTCTGCACGGACAACACTGCGACCGTTGCGTATATCAACCGACAAGGTGGTCTGCACTCCCGTCGCATGTCGCAACTCGCCCGCCATCTCCTCCTCTGGAGTCAGAAGTGTCTGAGGTCGCTTCGGGCCATTCATGTCCCTGGTGTGCACAACCGTGTGGCCGACGAGCTTTCACGAGCTGTGCTCCCAGGGGAGTGGCGACTCCACCCCCAGGTGGTTCTATTCGCTGACCGAGGGCACACTCGGCACGGATGCTCTGGCGCACAGCTGGCCCCAGGGGCTGCGCAAATATGCGTTCCCCCCAGTGAGCCTACTTGCACAGACATTGTGCAAGGTCAGGGAGGACGAGGAGCAGGTCCTGCTAGTGGCGCCGTACTGGCCCACCCGGACCTGGTTCCCAGAACTTATGCTCCTCGCGACAGCCCCTCCTTGGCCGATTCCTCTGAGGAAGGATCTTCTAACTCAGAGACGGGGCACCCTGTGGCACCCGCGTCCAGACCTGTGGAAGCTTCATGTTTGGCCCCTGGACGGGACGCGGAGGTTCTAGGTGACTTACCCCAAGCGGTAGTTAACACCATCACTTCAGCGCGAGCACCGTCTACAAGACAGGCCTACGCCCTGAGGTGGAACCTGTTCGTCGAGTGGTGTTCTTCTCGCCGAGAAGACCCCCGAAGATGCTCGATCGCTTCTGTGCTTTCCTTCCTGCAGCACGGGTTGGAGCGTAGGCTGTCCCCCTCCACCCTCAAAGTCTATGTTGCTGCGATATCCGCCTATCATGACCACGTAGATGGTAAGACGGTTGGTAAGCACGACCTGGTCGTCAGGTTCCTTAGGGGGGCGAGACGGTTAAATCCACGGTGGGTACGCCAGTGGTCCCTATGGTCCCGCTTGCACGGTCTCTGCGAGCCTGGCTAGAGCTCCGCAGTCCGTCTCGTTGGCTCATTCGGACCATCAGGCTCGGCTATGCGATTCAGTTCGCCCGGTCCCCCCCCCAGGTTCAATGGCGTCCGCTTCACTTCAGTGAAAGCTGCAGATGCCCATGTCCTGCGTGCGGAAATATCAGTCCTACTGGCAAAGGACGCGATAGAGCCGGTCCCTCCAGCCGATATGAAGACCGGCTTCTACAGCCCGTACTTCATAGTACCCAAGAAAACCGGTGGGTTACGACCAATCTTGGACCTGCGAGTCCTGAATCGGAGCCTCCACAAGCTACCGTTCAAGATGCTCACGCAGAAACGCATTTTCGAGTGCATCCATCCCCAAGATTGGTTTGCAGCGATCGACCTGAAGGACGCGTACTTTCATGTCTCGATTCTTCCTCGACACAGGCGGTTCCTGCGCTTTGCGTTCGAGGGTCGAGCATATCAGTACAAAGTCCTACCCTTCGGGCTGGCCCTGTCCCCCCGTGTCTTCACGAAGGTCACGGAGGGGGCCCTTGTGCCCATGAGAGAACAGGCCATTCGCATCCTCAACTATCTCGACGACTGGCTCATTCTAGCACAGTCCAGGGATCAGTTGTGCGAACACAGGGACCTGGTGCTCAGACACCTCAGCCAGTTGGGTCTTCGGGTCAACTGGGGGAAGAGCAAACTCGCCCCCGTGCAGAGGATCTCTTTTCTCGGTATGGAGTTGGATTCGGTCGAACAGACTGCTCGTCTCACAGAGGAGCGCGTCCAGTCGATGCTGAACTGCCTGAACACGTTTCAGGGCAGGATGGCGGTTCCACTGAAACATTTTCAGAGGCTCCTGGGGCATATGGCAGCCGCTGCGGCAGTAACTCCGCTCGGCCTGCTTCATATGAGACCGCTTCAGCATTGGCTACACGGCCGAGTCCCGAGATGGGCGTGGCAACGCGCCACTCACCGGGTGAGCATCACACCGGCCTGCCGCCAATCCTTCAGCCCATGGTCAGACCCCTCGTTCCTGCGGGCCGGAGTGCCCCTGGAACAGGTGTCCAGGCATGCTGTGGTTTTCACGGATGCCTCTGCCATGGGCTGGGGAGCCACATACAACGGGCATGCAGTGTCAGGGGTTTGGACGGGCCCGCACCTGCATTGGCACATCAACTGCCTCGAGTTGCTAGCGGTACATCTTGCTCTGAGCCGCCTCAAAGGTCGGTTACGGGGCAAAGATGTACTGGTCTGCACGGACAACACTGCGACCGTTGCGTATATCAACCGACAAGGTGGTCTGCGCTCCCGTCGCATGTCGCAACTCGCCCGCCATCTCCTCCTCTGGAGTCAGAAGTGTCTGAGGTCGCTTCGGGCCATTCATGTCCCTGGTGTGCACAACCGTGTGGCCGACGAGCTTTCACGAGCTGTGCTCCCAGGGGAGTGGCGACTCCACCCCCAGGTGGTTCTATTCGCTGACCGAGGGCACACTCGGCACGGATGCTCTGGCGCACAGCTGGCCCCAGGGGCTGCGCAAATATGCGTTCCCCCCAGTGAGCCTACTTGCACAGACATTGTGCAAGGTCAGGGAGGACGAGGAGCAGGTTCTGCTAGTGGCGCCGTACTGGCCCACCCGGACCTGGTTCCCAGAACTTATGCTCCTCGCGACAGCCCCTCCTTGGCCGATTCCTCTGAGGAAGGATCTTCTAACTCAGAGACGGGGCACCCTGTGGCACCCGCGTCCAGACCTGTGGAAGCTTCATGTTTGGCCCCTGGACGGGACGCGGAGGTTCTAGGTGACTTACCCCAAGCGGTAGTTAACACCATCACTTCAGCGCGAGCACCGTCTACAAGACAGGCCTACGCCCTGAGGTGGAACCTGTTCGTCGAGTGGTGTTCTTCTCGCCGAGAAGACCCCCGAAGATGCTCGATCGCTTCTGTGCTTTCCTTCCTGCAGCACGGGTTGGAGCGTAGGCTGTCCCCCTCCACCCTCAAAGTCTATGTTGCTGCGATATCCGCCTATCATGACCACGTAGATGGTAAGACGGTTGGTAAGCACGACCTGGTCGTCAGGTTCCTTAGGGGGGCGAGACGGTTAAATCCTTCTCGTCCCCCCTCCATACCCTCTTGGGATCTTACTCTGGTGCTCCGAGCACTTCAGAATGCCCCATTTGAGCCTTTGCGGTCAGCAGAGCTAAAGCTTCTCTCTATGAAGACTTTGCTGTTGGCTGCATTGGCCTCCATCAAGAGGGTAGGGGACCTGCAGGCATTTTCGGTCGACGATTCGTGCCTAGAGTTCGGGCCGGGCGACGCCCACATGGTACTAAGACCCCGGCCTGGCTATGTGCCCAAGGTTCCTACCACTCCCTTCAGGGACCAGGTGGTGAACCTGCAAGCGCTGCCCCCGGAGGAGGCAGACCCAGCCCTAGCTTTGCTCTGTCCCGTCCGCGCCCTGCGGATCTACGTGGATAGAACTCAAAGCTTTAGGACCTCAGATCAGCTCTTTGTCTGTCACGGAGGCCAGCAGAAGGGAAAGGCTGTCTCCAAGCAGAGGATGGCCCACTGGATAGTGGATGCCATCACCTTGGCTTACCAAGCACAAGGTGTGCACTGTCCGCTCAGGGTGCGAGCACACTCTACTAGAAGTGTTGCATCCTCCTGGGCGCTGGCACGTGGCGCCTCGCTGTCAGACATCTGTAGAGCTGCGGGCTGGGCGACACCTAACACGTTCGCTAGATTCTATAGCCTACGTGTAGAGCTGGTTTCCTCCTGTGTTCTCACCTCAAACGGGTAAAAACACTGAGGGGCCCCGGCTCTTGTCGGCTTGCTGCGCTACGGCGTTATTTTCTCCAGAAGCAAACTCTGTGAGTCCTCCATCACCCTCGGTGCCGGACGTGGCGGAGCGTCTGGCATCAGGCCCCTTGCCGCTGAATCCTTGAGAACCGGTATTGGGCTTGGGTTATATGAGTGACCCTACGGGGATCCCATATATCTGTCCACGGTCGCTCCTACGGGAAGCCCGTGTCTTTCCCTTGGGAGAGCCTTCCCTTCAATGGGATTGAGCCCCCTCTCTCTCTGTCGCGGGCTACGGCTCAGCCTGTACTCCTACATAACTACTTCGGGGTACGATGTGGGCTCCGCATCGTTCCCCTGCACTAGGGCACGCTTTCCCAGTGTTATCCAATAATCACTGAGCGGGTCATGCGGAACAGCAGTGATGGTCTTCCCGGTGTGAGCCCCGTCTCATCAGGTAAGAGCTCAGGCGGTTCACACAGGGCACTGGAGGGGGGCAGAGGCCATGGCGCTTTGGTAGGGATTCCTATTCGTCGGTACTCCGACGTGGCGTCGAGAGTGACCGACTGAATGGGAACGTCTCGGTTACGTATGTAACCCTCGTTCCCTGAAGGAGGAAACGGAGACGCCACGTCCCGTCGCCATGTCCTCTGTACCCTGCTGGGGTGCCGGCTACCTACTCGGCTCCTCAGCAAAAGGCTGATTTGATGCAAGCACCTGTGTCTCATTTATACCCGCGGTGCGTGGCATGAACACCTGGTGCAATCATTGCATGCCAATGTGCATTGGCTCGTTTAGTTTCACTCGAAGTAGATTGGCTCTCGCGAGCGAGCTTCCTTTTCGTCGGTACTCCAACGTGGCGTCTCCGTTCCCTCCTTCAGGGAACGAGGGTTACATACGTAACCGAGACGTTTCTAGTCAACTAACGTTAGAACCGTTAGGCGTGGCTTGGGAGTGGACTTATCGTGCAGCGAAGCAAGTGCATTCTGGGAGTTGTCTGTCATCCACATGAGCCAAAATGCACATTTTCTGTCTTTTCTAGAAGGCACCAAATTAAAAAATAATTTCACATTTCTACTACATAAATGACCCAGTTTAAATACACATTCATCTTCCCAGCGCTAAAGTTCCCCTTTAATGCATTAACTAATGTAAACAAATGAAACCTTATTGTAAAGTGTTACTATTAAAGGGATAGTTCACCCAAAAATGAAAATTAGCCCATAATTTACTCACCCTCAAGTCATCCTAGGTGTATATGACATTCTTCTTTCAGACGAATAAAATCGGAGTTATATTACAAAAGTCCAGGCTAATCCAAGCATTAGAATTTTATTCATAGTTGCTCTGTTTTTGAAGTCCCTAAAAAGTGCATCTGTCCGTCAAGTAACGTGCTCCACGCGGTTCCGGGGTGTTAATTCGATTCGCCTTCTGAAGCGAATCGACGCGTTTGTGTAAGAAAAATATTCATATTTATAACTTTATCAAGTAATCTTTCGACCGACCACATTCCATGGAAAAGTGTTGAATGTTGAAAGTGAAACTCAAGATGCATACGTGACGTCATGACGAGCGGACCAGGTCGCGTTAGTCTTTCGATCGGCAGGGGAACTTTCAACAATTTTTCCATATATTGAACAGGGAAGGCGGTCGGTCGAAAGTTTACTTAAAAAACAGAGCAACTATTAGTGCTATAATAAAGCTTGGATTAGCTTGGACTTTTGTAATATAACTCCGATTTTATTTGTCTGAAAGAAGAATGTCATATACACCTCGGATGACTTGAGGGTGAGTAAATTATGGGCTAATTTTCATTTTTGGGTGAACTATCCCTTTAAGGTTAGTACACAACAGACCAATCAGAACACAGTTTAGAGATAATTCATAAATAGCTCTAGTATTTGTTCATGGAAAGTCCTCACAAAATGATAAGGATTTATGCTGATGTTGTCCAAAACCCCACTTTGCCTCTGGCCTTTCCAAACTTTTTGGACATTTCTGTAAACTTCACTTAAAATCATTGACATTTTCAGACATGTTTCTAACTTTTCTGGGTCAGTGGAGGTGATCTTCAGCTATTACCACAAAACCTCTAAAACCATTTTTCAGTCTTAGTAAATCTCTGATCAGAGATTGTTCATATGCTGCAAGATCAGCACAAAACTGGCTGAAAGCTTTAATATTGTGCACTCTTCTGCTGCCCTCATCTGGTCATTTGACATTTATCTCTTCAATCTTCATTCATTCAGGCTGACAGTGATGATCCTACTGACACTGACATATTGTGAATCATTTTACTTCATATTTTACTTCATATGTGGCTGATTCTGAGAGTAGCTATCAATATGGATCAAGGCTAGATGGGGTAAATCTTGATCATGTGCACATTTGTTGCTACCAAGATTCAGTTAGTGGTTAGTATTAGGGTTAGGGACACAATGAATCATACGGTTTGAGTTCAGAGAGGAGCTGCAACCCCTTTGCCTGGACACAAGGTGTCACTATTCTCTTTTTACAGTGGTTGTACTGAGGTATAATAGTCCTGTAGAAAGCCTGTTATTCCAATTTGTGCAACCCTAAAAGTACCGTTTTGGCTCATGGGCACTTTTTAACTTTTTATTTGTGATCCAATCACCATAAAAACACTTTTTGCCTGCATGGTGCTGTATTTACACCACCTTTATGCACAGCTGCACTACTTCCTGAACTTCAGCCAGCTCCTTTGTTTCCTGTCTGCCATTATTGGACAAACTGATTAATCCAGGTGTGTCTGATTATTGTTGTTGTGACTACAGAGGTCAGACACACCTGGATTAATCAGTTTGTCCAATAATGGCAGACAGGAAACAAAGGAGCTGGCTGAAGTTCAGGAAGTAGTGCAACTGTGCATAAAGCCAATTTCAGAGCGGCTAGAAATAGCATTTAATCCCTTCAGAGCATCTCCAAAGCCACGCCTCCTTGAAAATACATGAATGCACACAGATTCTGGAAAGAGTCACGAGAGACGGCTTTAAAATACCTCATGTCTCAAAGCACATTACAATAATAATGAACGTAAACAAATGAGAACTCTGACTTACCACCTGACGGCTACAGATTCATTTAAAAAGATAGTTGTCCATGAAAAACTCGTATTAGTGAACATAAATCTGCGATTAGGAGATGTGATGTCAATTCGCCAATTGCTAGATATTTTCATGACCATAATCATGAAATTAAAGATTTAACTTGTATTGGTATTGAGGTGGAAATATGGAGAGAAAAAAAACCTTCTACAACGAGAAGCTTGCTGGATGTATCAATTTTATTTTAACGATCTGAGCGCATGGCGCATGTGCACTTAGGGCGTGTCCAAATACCCTTTTGCTAGTTTAACAACAGAAAAAATGGTCGGCGTGCCAAGCGCATGATCCAAAAGGTTTGTACCTAGTCTCTTAATGAGTCATGGGTGTGTTTTGTGCGTAACGTGCAATAAACCACTCAGAGTCTCATCTCCCATTCCCTTTAAAAGCCAGTTGCACTTGCACCATGGCGGATTCACTATTTACATGGCGAAATTTGCGAGCGGAAAGACTGAACGCTTCTCCAGAGAGGAATCCTTTTATTTTGAATATTTAAAATGTTTGTGTGCTGCTGCGTGTCCCTGTGTGTGTAATAAGCAGAGTGTACATGCTTTGTGGACCCGCCTATAGGTGCATATTACTAACATGCTCAACACAATAACACAAAAAATACTGCGACCAGGTTTTTGTTGGTCAATGGCGCAGTCGTTTTTAGTAGCCTCAGAATAGCAACGCGTCAACAATGCGCCTGAACACACCTCATTTTCAGACCAGCACGCCCCTGGGTGAACAGATGGGCGCGAATGCATTTGCTATTTAAACAATGTGCGTTGATAGCTTTGACATAGAAATGCATAAATCAGTGTCTGAACAGCTTAGAGTAGAACGTTATGGGTTGCCATCTCATAATTACGGTTACGACATGGCATGAGCACAGCATAACCTTGTTGTTTTGGTTCAGAAGGAACTTTAAAAGGCGGCTGCTGTTTGTTTTTGTCGCTCGGTGACTATGTACACAACTCTGCATAGCCTTACAGAATGTGCTGAAGTCGCAGGGCATGGAAATACATGTTGACAGGCAGGTGGTGCTATCAGGATGTAAAGAGAGTTTCAACCAGTTTAACAACAAGTGTTTCTAAAAAAAAAAAAAACTTAACTAACTTTAACTTTAACTTTAAGTAACTTTAACTACTGGAACTAACCGGCTGAACATTGACCCCCACATCCAATTCACTGGTTCAAACCGCAAGATGTTTTGATAGCTAATTATCTGAAGCTACAGAAGCACCAGCAGAACAGCAGCCACAGAATGGAAGTGGGGATGGAGCTCATCCAGTCTTACAGTTGTGCTACCTAAGTACCTACACAAGCTATTTTAACATGGATTTTGATTGAATTGATATTTACAATATTTATAATAATACGTTTAAATAAATGAGGTCACTTTTCAATTCGTACAAAGATATAATGAGCATTATTTTAAAATCATGGTACAAACACAATAGTTTGTTGCTAGTTCACACTGCATGGTGAACTAATGAGAACAAATACTTTTAACTTGAAAGTTTTGAAAATATATTAATAAATGTGCAACTGTACTGTAAAATGTATCCAAATGGACTGTATTATGTGATATAATTTTTTTCAAGTTCATGTGTTGTTACAAATAGTACTTAAAGACAGAGTATGGACATTTATTTAATCTCAAATATCCTGTATTTATTCAGATAAAATTAAAAATAAACAATTAATGCAAAGCCTCTATATGAAAACCAGTAAAACATTTGGCAACAGAACAAGCATGAAAATAATTATGAGATAAAAAGTCAGAATTATGAGGTAAGTCATGATTATAAGATAACAAGCCGAAAGAGATACTAAGAGATGAACAATTATTACATATATAGTCTAAAAATGTTGTCATAATTATGACTTAGTATCTCATAATTTTGACTTTTTGTCATAATTGTCATTTTATTTCATAATTCGTTTTATCTCATAATTGAATTAGTTTATCATCATATTTTTGACTTTTCATCTCATACTTATGACTTAGTATGTCATAATTTTGATGTTTTATCCCATGTTGATCATTAGGGCATAAAAAGTATCATGATTATTATGAGATATGATTATAAGATAAAAAACGGAACTTATGAGATACTAAGGGAACAAGTATTACATAAAAGTTTGAACAATGTCATAATTATGACTTAGTATCTCATAATTTCAACTTTTTGTCATACAGTGAGGAAAATAAGTATTTGAACACCCTGCTATTTTGCAAGTTCTCCCACTTAGAAATCATGGAGGGGTCTGAAATTGTCATCGTAGGTGCATGTCCACTGTGAGAGACATAATCAAAAAAAAAAAAAATCCAGAAATCACAATGTATGATTTTTTTTAACTATTTATTTGTATGATACAGCTGCAAATAAGTATTTGAACACCTGAGAAAATCAATGTTAATATTTGGTACAGTAGCCTTTGTTTGCAATTACAGAGGTCAAACGTTTCCTGTAGTTTTTCACCAGGTTTGCACACACTGCAGGAGGGATTTTGGCCCACTCCTCTACACAGATCTTCTCTAGATCAGTCAGGTTTCTGGCCTGTCGCTGAGAAACACTGAGTTTGAGCTCCCTCCAAAGATTCTCTATTGGGTTTAGGTCTGGAGACTGGCTAGGCCACGCCAGAACCTTGATATGCTTCTTACAGAGCCACTCCTTGGTTATCCTGGCTGTGTGCTTCGGGTCATTGTCATGTTGGAAGACCCAGCCTCGACCTATCTTCAATGCTCTAACTGAGGGAAGGAGGTTGTTCCCCAAAATCTCACAATACATGGCCCCGGTCATCCTCTCCTTAATACAGTGCAGTCGCCCTGTCCCATGTGCAGAGAAACACCCCCAAAACATGATGCTACCACCCCCATGCTTCACAGTAGGGATGGTGTTCTTGGGATGGTACTCATCATTCTTCTTCCTCTAAACACGTTTAGTGGAATTATGACCAAAAAGTTCTATTTTGGTCTCATCTGACCACATGACTTTCTCCCATGACTCCTCTGGATCATCCAAATGGTCATTGGCAAACTTAAGACGGGCCTTGACATGTGCTGGTTTAAGCAGGGGAACCTTCCGTGCCATGCATGATTTCAAACCATGACGTCTTAGTGTATTACCAACAGTAACCTTGGAAACGGTGGTCCCAGCTCTTTTTAGGTCATTGACCAGCTCCTCCCGTGTAGTTCTGGGCTGATTTCTCACCTTTCTTAGGATCTTTGAGACCCCACGAGGTGAGATCTTGCATGTAGCCCCAGTCCGAGGAAGATTGACAGTCATGTTTAGCTTCTTCCATTTTCTAATGATTGCTCCAACAGTGGACCTTTTTTCACCAAGCTGCTTGGCAATTTCCCCGTAGCCCTTTACAGCCTTGTGGAGGTGTACAATTTTGTCTCTAGTGTCTTTGGACAGCTCTTTGATCTTGGCCATGTTAGTAGTTGGATTCTTACTGATTGTATGGGGTGGACAGGTGTCTTTATGCAGCTAACGACCTCAAACAGGTGCATCTAATTTAGGATAATAAATGGAGTGGAGGTTGACATTTTAAAGGCAGACTAACAGGTCTTTGAGGGTCAGAATTCTAGCTGATAGACAGGTGTTCAAATACTTAACTGCAGCTGTATCATACAAATAAATAGTTAATAAATCATATATTGTGATTTCTAGATTTTTTTTTTCAGATTATGTCTCTCACAGTGGACATGCACCTACGTTGACAATTTCAGACCCCTCCATGATTTTTAAGTGGGAGAACTTGCAAAATAGCAGGGTGTTCAAATACTTGTCAATACTTGTGTACAAACAATGTCACGCAGTATCATTTACCTCAGAGTCAGAAATCATTCAGTGACCACAGCTGTTAATTCACTAGAGAAATCAACTCTTTCACTAAATATATGCACAATATTAGCCTATATATATATATATATATATATATATATATATATATATATATATACAGTGAGGAAAATAAGTATTTGAACACCCTGCTATTTTGCAAGTTGACGTCTGTTTGCTGTTTGACGTCTTTCCGTGGTTGAAACACTGATTGAGCGATTACACGACATATGATACGTTTCAGTAAGTGTTAATGTATCCTCAACATACCTTAAGATATTATGTTTATTCTTCTGGAAGAGATGATCACGTTCACTCACGCGCGCGCGCCGCGGCCGCTTGAATTGACGCGCCTATATAGTGATCATCAGTCGTCACATTAAAGAGCGTCTATACGGCATTTATCGTTTGAATTTCGTGATGAAATGGACTGAATACTTAATATGTTCGAGTGGGAACTAGGATTGTGTTCCGCGCTTAAAACATGCCGACTGTTCTCTGTTAAAGATTGCATTCGGAACCGTTCGGTAGCCTACACAAGCGCACCGAACCGAAAGCCCTGTACCGAAACGGTTCTGTACGAATACGTGTACCGTTACACCCCTACTAATAATTTAATTTGTATGTCATCATTTTGACTTTATAATTATGACTTAGTATGTCATTTTGACTTTTTATCTAAATATATTTATGTGGTGGAAATTGGCTAGTGAATAGTTGTTAACATATTTATGGACAGGAAAGCCCAGACGGAATCCAAACAACGGAAGTCTGACCTTTAGAATTTCTTTGTGAAATCTTCAACAGTGAGTCTAAATTGATAGAGACAAGAAAGCAGCTCCTCAGTAGTTCATATTTATGCAAATCATGCAGCTCCTCGGCTCTTGTAAGTCTTTTATGGAGTTTTGACGGATTGGTTATGAAGTGTGTGTAACACTAATAGCGTGTGGGTGTACTATTTTACTCTCGTCTCATCTTGTATCGCCCTTGTTTCAGAGAACGCAGCTAATAGACGTGCATAAAGGACGCAGCAGGTCTGTGGACAATGGTGGAGGAACATGGCACTGATCTAAATGACAAAGGTGCCGCGGTGGCAATGTCGAAGGTGGAACACAAGGGCCAGGCGTTGCTATGGCAGGGATGCAAGAGGAGGGGGGTGCTGGGACGAAACAACAGGCATCTCAAATGGCAGGTGTCCATTTGAAAAAGAGAGGTTGAAAATAAGACCTCTCCTGAGTATAGGTTTATCTGGTGTTTTTTATTTTTCGTACAGGAGTGCATGAATTCTGTCGCTTAATGGAAGTAGATTATAGTATAGTGACTGCAATATATACTGTAATAATAAATCAGTACGAGAAAAGTTAAATCATTAAAAAAGCTGTGGGTTAATTTTCTCCTTGGCATCACAAAATATGCAGTCCTGACACAAAATCCATCATCAATGTGTGAATATGCAATATAAGCCTTTACGAACTGCGGAAATATAATCTGTCTTTTAAGATTTCTCTCTCTATGCACTGCTGGGGTTTATATTTTATAGTCGAGCTGAATGCATGTGCTGAAATCACAGGAAAGATATTGATATACATGATTGAATGCAAACTCAATTGACTGGAGGGAAAGGGTTTTACATGCAGAATGCAAAAGCGGCTCTTGGTCCACTAAAACCTGTGGTAACACTTTAGTTTAGGGTCCAATTCTCACTATTAACTAGTTGCTTATTAGCATATTACTAGGATATTTGCTGTTTATTAGTACTTATAAAGCATATTAGTGCCTTATTCTGCATGACCATATTCTACATCCCTTAATCCTACCCAATACCTAAACTTAACAACTGTCTTACTAACTATTAATTAGCAGTAATTAGGAGGCAAAAAGTCATAGTTAATAGTCAGGATTGGACACTGAACTAAACATTTTTTTGCCACTAAAGGAGCTATCTGTTTTAAACTGTAGTCAAATGTGTGATCAATTTCCCAGTCAGATTGTAGCAGTAGGTTCAGTATTAGGATGCAGAAGAATCACTTGAGTTAACAGTAGTTGAGTGGGTGTATGTGGTTGTGGGTGTATGTTGATATGTGTGTGATCTGTAATGTGGACCAGCCAATAGTCTAAATATTTTGTGTAATGTATATTTTTATATATTTATATTATTCACACATTTAATAATATAATATTCATTTAATATACACTCACCAGCCACTTTATTAGGTAGATGCTAGTAAGAGGTTGGACCCTCTTTTGCCTTCAGAACTGCCTTAATTCTTCGTGGCATAGATTCATCAAGGTGCTGGAAACATTCCTCAGAGATTTCAGTCCATATTGACACGAGAGCATCACGCAGTTGCCGCAGATTTGTTAGCTGCTCATCCATGAAGCGAATCTCCTGTTCCACCACATCCCAAATACCCCTTTTCCACCAGTATGAACCGGGTGCTAGTTCAGAGCTAGTGCTAGTGCCGGTTGGTTCGACTGACGAGCCTTCTAAGAACCGGTTTGCCTTTCTACGGGTTAGAGAGCCACCACAGAACAAGGTCTTACGTCACTGTATACGTCTCATCTTTCTCAGGAACACAAGCGAGGCAGCGGGAAACACAAACACTGAAACACACCAGGCTTCTTCGAGACGGATCCGCGCATGATATCGAAGTATTGCAAATCTAAAGCATAAGGAATCGTATGCTCTTGCTGTACTTTGATGTCAAACGACGATCGGTCTGCACAGCGCCGATGCATATGGATGCATATGGCTTTGCGATCCTACATCGGCATCAAAACACAGCAAATCCAACGCATTCGTGCAGCTCACCGTATTTTGTATAGACAGAGTTACAATCGAGCAGCTATTAGCTCAATTAGCTGCTATTTCCAAAATGGCGGTCACAAGTTTGTGTTCGTCTTGTTGGTCAGGGTAACCCCGCCCCCAGCGCCTGACGCAAGCGGTTCTTACTTCTAGACCAGCAATGCTTCTTAAGAACCACTTTTCCTGGTTCAGAGCTGGTGCTTTGGGTGTCAAAGGCCAAAGAACCGATTTGAAACTAGGCTCTGGCTACAAACCAACACTCAAACTGCCTTGGTGGAAAAGGGGTAAAAGATGCTCTATTGGATTGAGTTCTGGTGACTGTGGAGGCCAATTGAGTTTAGTGAACTCATTGTCATGTTCAAAAAACCAGTTTGAGATTATTTGAGCTTTGTGACATGACGCGTTATCCTGCTGAAGTAGCCATCAGAAGATGTGTAAACTGTGGTCCTAAAGGGATGGACATGATCAGCAACAAAACTCAGGTAGGCTGTGATGTTTAAATAATGCTCAATTGGTACTAAGGGGTCCCAAAGTGTGCCAAGAAAATATTTAACACACCATTACACCACCACCAGACTGAACCTTTGATACAAGGCAAGACGGATACATGCTTTCTTGTTGTTTACACCAAATTTTGACCCTATCATCTGAATGATACAGCAGAAATCGAGACTCATCAGTCCAGGCAATGTTTTTCCAATCTTCTATTGTCCTTTTTTGGTGAGCCTGTGTGAACTGTAGCCTCAGTTTGCTGTTCTCAGCTGACAGGAGTGTCACCGGTGTGTCTTCTGCTGCTGTAGCTCGTCTGCTTCAAGCTTTGACGTGTTGTGTGTTCAGAGATGCTCTTCTGCAGACCTCGGTTGTGATGAGTATTTGAGTTACTGTTGCCTTTCTATCAGCTGGACCAGTCTGGCCTTTCTCCTCTGACCTCTGGCATCAACAAGGCTTCTTCACCCACAGAACTGACGCTCACTGGATATTTTCCCTTTTTCAGACCATTCTCTATAACCCTAGAGATGGTTGTGTGTGAAAATCCCAGTAGATCAGCAGTTTCTGAAATACTCAGACCAGCCCGTCTGGCACCAAAAACCATGACACGTCACTTAGCTACTTAAATCCCCTTTCTTCCACATTCTGATGCTCAGTTTGAACTTCAGCAGATCATCTTGACCATGTCTACATGCCTAAATGCTTTGAGTTGCTGCCATGTGATTGGCTGATTAGATATTTGCATTAACGAGCAGTTGAACAGGTGTACCTATAAATGGATAGGAAAAGAGGCCAACTTGTCATGCCAATTTTGCAAATGGAGCTTGAGGTAAGTAGTTTTAAGTTTTAGCAGTGATCAATTCGCCAATTCATGTTGCAGTTTTATTGGCTAGTCAGTAGACGTAGGTCGTAAAAGCAAACACACTGTGAGATGATCATGCAAAATTTCTGACACTGTCAGAAGATTATCGCAGGCTATCTTTGGTCGCATGACCGTGACAACAGCCGCCTTTGAACCTCTCTTACTGTATGATCTAGGAACACCATTCAGGAACCACAACAACAGAAATTACCATAATTGGTCCTCTTTCGTCTGGGACAGTGTACTGGGGAAATTAAACACAATGCCAGCAAAGCACATTTCCTGGCCCCGGACAGCCAGAGCTGCTGTTTGGCGACATGATTTTAGCTCATCTGAGAAATATGACTTTTCTTCAAAACTTGCTAAAACTTTGCCAGTATAATGAGTGCTGGCTAAGCAAAGAAGCTTCATTTGAGTTCAGAAGTATGCAGTGGACCTTAATGTATTACTAGAGGCAGTGCATGCTTGCTTGTGTGGTGTTAAACAAAGCCAAGAATAATGAATGAATGAGATGCAGAAAGCTTTTTTTTGTGTGTGTGTGTGTGTGTGTGTATGTATACAGTATATAAGGATGTGTGACAATGGAAGAAACAGATGTAGGTGTGTGTGGGTGTATCGCTAATCGAGTGTATAGCTGGGGCCACTGGAACAAGCATCATTGAGACATCATAAATGCAAGGCCATAAAAACCGCAGACAAAGGCAGCGTGTAATGGACTCCGACCAGGCAGGCCTGCTAAAGGTCTACTCGATACTCAAATCACTCTGTGATTTGAAGACTCCCTTTAGTCCGATAAAATCTCAGCACAGCACAGTTCACAGAATAAAGCAACTTCACAATAAAAAAAAACTGTTATCGTTACTCACCGTTAAAACGTTTCAAACCTTTTGGAGCACAAAAGGAGATACTTTATCGAATGTTTAAGCTGCTCTTTTCCATAAAGCAAAATAATATAGTGACCTCAAAGTGGACGTGAGTGTTTGGAATGAAAATTCAGTGCGATTTTCACATGATGCAAATTCACTCTATGACAGTAGGTGGCGCTTCTGGACAAGCAGAAATACCATGGTTACTCTGGTACACAAAGCACTACGCAACTTTCAGTTTCCGATACCCACTTTTCACAGAGAATTCAAACAGTATTTACATGTTTTCTAACAGAAAATCTTATTGGTTTGCCAGAATTTTTTGCAATGCAATGGAAAAGATATTAAAGCAATCCATCACATTAATGAATGCAAATTTTCATGTATGTCTGATGCTGCGTTCACACCAAACGCGAATAGAGTGCCAGGAGCGAGTGATTTCAATGTTAAGTCAATGGAAAGGCGTGTTGACACGCGTCCGGAGGTCCCGCAGTGCGGAAGGCGCGTTTCGCGCGGCGCGAAGGACGCGAATTGAGCATCTTGCGCGATATGTGCAAGTGGTGCTTTTTGTGCATTCACGCGTTTGAAGCGAATTTGGGGCTGACACCCGAGTTGAAAAAACTGAACTGATCTTGTGTTTTTGAAATTGTGAGATCCAGGCGATCACCGGGCGCTCAGCGCTCATTAACCCGCCGAGAGCCACCTTTCCTCGTCTAGACCTTCTGACGTTTGCCGCTGGATCTGATGTCCTGTAGTGGTTCGTCATGTGTGGATCTAACGGGCGATCTTTGTTCTCATGAATCATCATTTGAGGTCTGCCAAATCGTTTTGACTGAGGGCAAAGAGAAGTTTCATAACTTTATTTTTTAAGGATATTTAAATATATATGCAGAGAAGATAATGTAGGAGTTGCCTGGACCACATTTGTGTGGCTATTAATGCTTAATATATATTTTTTATGAAAATGAAAAGAGGCAGAGGTGTTTTATGACATATTTCTTCTGGAGCGCCTTGAACGCACGTCTATTTCTCTTCAAACACTCAATTTCTACGTGCGTCCAATTCGCAGCGGACGCGCAAATGGATTCAAAATGTTCACGCGTCAAACTAGACGCGGTAGACGCGATTTTGACGCTCTATTCGCGTTTGGTGTGAACGCAGCATGAGAAGACGCATTAACAGCCGTTTATTCAAATTAAAATGTTTATTGCACAGAATTTTCACACCTAAAATCACTTTTAGTGTGAACATGCAAACTCTCAAATCTTACTATCCTAACTAAAACTATGCTAGTTTTTATTTTAACTCTTCCCCACCAGCGTTTTTTTTTAAAAGTTGCCAGCCAGCGGCAGCATTTGATACTTTTCACAATATTTTCATGGCAACCAGAATATTTTGTTGTATGAATATCTGAACATGCAATATATCAATAAAGAAAGGACAAGCTTTTAAACAAAAAAAAACATCAACACCCCCAATAACTTGGACGTTTGATGGAGTATTTCTGTGCCAAAAATACTCCTTCTGGTTTCTTACAAGTCGAGTATGGGCCTATGTGACGTCAACAAGGGCGGAATTTCCTTGTACGGGCACTTTTCCCGGAAGGGCGAGCGCACACATGTCGACCAGAGCGAGAGAGCAAAAGCACGCCCATCGGGAAATCGTCTTCCCTGCATTTCGATGATTATTGTTTTATAAACAAGGCCCAGTTCAACTCCGGATTTGCAGATCGTCTAATGCTGAAAGATGGAGTGGTCCCAATGATAAGGGTTCACGGTCCTGCGGTGAGTAAAACTGCTTCAAATGTCTGTGTGTTGTTGGCTACCGACGCGTAAGTGCACATCAAGTACACAACATGAACGTGAGTCTTTAGCTCCGCCCACACGATACGCCTCCAGCCGCTCGGTTTTATTCTGAAAGACTCGGTACAGCGTATCTGTCTTTTATAAATATGATAAAACTAAAGACTTTTTGGAGATATGAAGGATGCAATACTACTCTATAGGTACTCAAGATTGACTTGAGATTGACACAAACTGTGTGTGTGACCCCCCCCCCCCTCATTTAATTTGGTATCTTTAATTTATATGCTGTTTAATGTTGATAATCGCATTATTTTACATATGCATCTGCATACATATGCAATCACTTGCTTCTGCTTCTTCTTCCAGTGTTTTAATCAGGAGATTCTGTACTCTCTCAGAATATCTGTAATAGCGTCCCCCTACCGTATAACAGTGAAAACATGGAAAGCCGGAAAACTATGTCAATGGCAGGGAAAGAGTTCATTTCAGTCAGCAAAAAGTTTTTATTTAGTTTTCAATTTAATTATCATTAACCCAGGTCACTGCTTTTGTTGTATTCAAAAGAGCAGCTCTGACATTCTGCATTATTTTCCCTTGTGTATTCCACTGAAAAAAGTGGTCAATGTATCCTTGCATAATATGGAAAAGAACAGCATTAACATTTTTCAAAAATCGCTTTTGCGTTCCACAAGCTATCCCAAAATCTAAAATTAAATCCCGCTTAAACAACAGTACAGATCCCAGACACCCACTTCCTGTCATTTCGAGTGATTAAGCAGAGTGATCGGATCGCTCCATCCAAGAACGTATAGAGTTTTCAGAGACTTTTTATGGAGTCCCCCAAGGCTCTGTACTCGGTTTTATTAGCATAACGCTATAGAGACTCAGACAGAAAGACAAGACCTCAGCTAAAGCGAGCACTGAAGGGCCTTCAAGAGGAGCACAAGTGCTGATGAAGAAAGGAAAGAGTGTGATTGGACAAGGAGAGAGAGCAAGAAAAAGAAAAAAGCTTCTTTTTTTACACTACTAAATCACTTATCTTCATCATACTGCTTTTATCAAGCCGCTGGATGCTGCAGAGATAGAACTGACTTGAAAAAAGGCAGATTGTAAAAGCAGAAAGAGCGAAGGGTTGAAAGAGAAAAAGGGGAGAGGGGCCAATGCAGTATAATTAGACTGAGCTGCTTGGTTACCTTCCAAACACAGCAAAGGATACTCTGAGCAGGAGAAGAGGCGGGGACAGAGAGAGAGAAACAGAGAGAGCGAGAGAGAGAGAGATATGAAGGGGATGATTGCATTCCACACACACTTGAAGCTCAGTCTCCCTAGGAGACGCAGGATAGCAGCATGACACTGCAGCATCTACACTAGAGCAAAACTGTGCGATTTTATGTCACGCTGAGAGTGTGTGAGAGCCAGAGAGAAAGAGAAGTTTGTCAGTTAGCAGTGAGAGCAAAGTAACAGCTGGAGAACAGCAAAGTAAAAGATATCAAGAGGAACAAGACTGTGGGAGTGACAGGAGAGATGCGCGTGGGGATGAAGTGGGTTTGTCGGAGGAGTTGAGCCGTGCTGCTCACACACACACACACACACGCACACACACTTCCAAAAGCTCAGGAAGGAGGAGAGAATGAAGAAACACTCGGCCCGAGTGGCCCCTCTCAGCTCCTATAGCGCCCAGGTGCTCACCTGCCCCATCTCTGAAGGTAAAATGCAATGTTTGTGTGTTTTTGAATACGAAATTGTCCCCAGAAATGAGCTAAATCTGAGAAAACCTTCCTTTGGAGATGCGCAGGGATATCCTTAAAGTAAAAAAAAAATCAAAAATGTGTTGTTGTTTTTTTATTCTAAACCTTTTTAAAAAGTTATATTTTAGTATACTTTAGTGTTAGAGTTTGAGTAATGACTAGTCTAGTAATTATAATTACTCCATGTATATTCTCATTTATTTAGCTAAACTAGTGTGTGTTTGAGTAAAGAAAGGGAAAAATGTACATACGCACAAAATCATAAGTTAGCGTGGTGTGAAATGTGTCGAGTGTGTGTGTGTTCGTTTTCAGAGGTTTGTGTGTTTGCAACCAAGCAGAAAAGGAGCCACCTCAGCAGTTTATATGTCACATTTTCAGTATTAAATTACCTTTTATTTAATGACGTATGGTTTGTTTATTTGAGTGTGATACAGGTTTCATGGTGCTGCGGTGTTTTCAGAGTAACACTTTTCAATAAGGTCTCATTTGTTAACAATAGTTAGTGTATTAATCAACTTTAACACTTTAACAACTTTTTTACATTTAATAATCTTTGTTTAGTGTTATCTCTTTATAAATACCTTTAGGCTAAAGGTACAAACAGGAGTTATTAACGATTAGCCAGCAATGATAATTCACTTTCAGTGTTTGTTTTCATCGTTAATCTACATTTATGATATTAGAATAGAAAAGAATTTCTGTAAATGTCTGTGTTTGTTGAAAGTGTGTTTGTGCTTATGATTGTGTGAATCATACTGTTTCCTGCTTTTGCGCTTGTGTTTGGTTAAGCGTTAAATAAACAGTCCAGTCCTCAGGGATACTGTTCTAAAGATGTGGTTTTACCACACGAGTCCATTAGGATGTCTGATTGTTTTCCAGTTGTGCTTTGGTGTTGGCTGTGGTTGTAGCAGCATATAGCATGCAGCACAGTTGCATTATGGGATTGTGATGTTTCTGGTTGCAGTGTTTAAAACTTCCTGGTTGCGATGTTACGCAAATCTGAAGTAATAGCCCAATTTACAATACCTGATGTTTTACATCTACATCTTTGATACATACTGGATTGGTCTCATACAAGCTAATTGCTACTACTTAGGTTCAGATTTAAATTAAAATATAATATTTGCATAACAAGTCACTGCAAGGTTAATGAAGTAGATATATAACTCTGATCAGGCATAACATTATGACTTAATATTGTGTTGGTCCCCCTTTTGCTGCCAAAACAGCCCTGACCCATCGAGGCATGGACTCCACCGGACTCCTGAAGGTGGGTTGCGAGGTGGAGCCTCCATGGATCGGACTTGTTTGTTCAACAAGTTTGTTCAATTCCGATCTATTATGACCTCTGACCTGTAAAGCTGCCAGAATAATAATAATAATAATACGCTGTTTGTTAATTGGCCAGAGGAGAACTGGCACCCCGACTGAGCCTGGTTTCTCCCAAGGTTTATTTTTCTCCATTAGGTCACCTAATGGGGTTTTGGTTTCCTTGCCACTGTTGCCTCTAGCTTGGCGTGCTCAGTTGGGGACACTAAATTTTTCAACTAAACATCGAAATAAATCTAATTAATAAACTAAATTAACCATATAAACTAAATTACTGATCTAATTATTGATCTAAAGCCCACACTGTCACCGTATGGAAATTGAAATGAACTGATGACATCAAATGGCTATACAGCTTAATAAAATTATGCTGCATTATTTTCCTGTTTAACACTGTAAAGCTGCTTTGAAACAATCTACATTGTTAAAAGCGCTATATAAATAAAGTTGACTTGACTTGACTTGACTTGACTTCAGCACATCCCACAGATGCTCGATTGGATTGAGATCTGGGGAATTTGGAGGCCAAGTCAACGCCTCAAACTCGTTGTTGTGCAAACTACCTACGCAACAAACTGCGATGCACTGTGTATTCTGACCAGTTTCCATCAGAACCAGCATTAACTTCTTGAGCAATTTGAGCTACAGTAGCTCGTCTGTTCGATCGGACCACACGGGCCAGCCTTCCCACGTGCATCAATGAGCCTTGGCCGCCCATGACCCTGTCGCCAGTTCACCACTGTTCCTTCCTTGGACCACTTTTGTCGGTCATAATGTTATGCCTGATCGGTATATGTATATAATAATAAATATATAGTATATAAAAATATGTATATAATAATAAACTCCTTTCATGTCGTCCATCTAAGCCTTGTCTGTGAAACTGGGCCTAAAAGTGTTGGGGATTTTTTTGAACTGACATAAGGGTGAAAAAAAAGTGACAGAATTTAAATTTGTTGGGTGTAAACTATTCTTGTTCCTTTTAAAAATACAAATATAGTGGGATTATATGAGCTAATCAAGTAATAATAACTTTTTTTGTAAAAAAAAAAATAGTATTAGTTTTAGAGTCACTGCCTGAGATGTCCTGTCAACAGCCAAACTGCTCATCATAAGTCAGTGTATATTACCAATCCCTCCCTCAAATGTCTTGTTGTAAAATTATGCTTTTGAATCTGTAAAATAGCTGTAAAATAACAATAGCATTTTGTGCAGCGCTGTGTAAATATGTAGGGGCGGTAAACCAGGGATTTACCATTGATGTGACATTTCCGTGCCTCCGCATCTTGGGCCTGCGGTTCCCTGGTATTGTTGGTTTCTGCAGGTTGTTAAGCTATCCAGTCAAGCTATCCGCAGGGTATAAAAAGTCTGTCAGTGTGGGTGCACACTGTGGGAGCCCTTTTATCAGCCCAAAATATGTCTAAAAAGTTGTCAGGTAGGGTTTTTTCTCTTTAAAAATTACACCATTTGAGTTGAGTTGTTATTTAGATACAACTACGTCAGAAAACATCTGGAATTGCTTAACATCAGACAGGACAAAGGTACTCATATCTGAAGTACATCTTTCAATATATTAATGCAGTTTTGTGGCCTCTCCCTGGACAGAGCGTGTTGCAGGGTTTCATATAGGCTCTTTGAACACAATTTAATATACGTTAAGGCATATGACGATCAATAATGCAAAATGGGGTCAGTGTCTTGTTTACTGGAAGTATCCAAGGCCTTGGGCTTTCCCTAATGCTGTCGATCTGAATACTTCAATTTTCAAAACGAACTAACAAAACAACCACATGGAAGAACTCTATACCATCATTTCGAATATGTCCAGCCTTTATAGAGTTAGAACACAAATTGTAACTCATTTTTAAAAGTTAATTCTTTATATAACATTTATATGTATTATTATAAAACTATATTAAACAATACAAAATCTAAAACATTTTCTACGTTTTTTAATTTTTTTTTATCAAATTTCATGAAATGTTAAAGAATCATTACATTTTAGGGTGTCACATGACTTATAGCGCACACAATCATGAGGGTCTCCTGTTTTGTAAATTTTTTTTGTGCATGCCTCTGCATGTTGCGCCAAATGTTGCCATTTTCAAGTCAGTGTATGTATGAATGCCAGTTTTAATTTAGTTTTTATTATGTTTTTTATTATGTCAATGACCTAAACAATACTTTCGAAAGATCTGTCAGATCTGACAGATTTTTTCCCTGTATTTCAATCAGAGTGAGATCCATGGCTTGATAGCAAGATGAAAACGACAATGTGGCTTTGTGAGTGTGTGTGTGTGTGTGTGTGTGTGTGTGCGCGCTTGCTGACTCAGTACACTGCAAGATAGTGACCATGGGCCAGCGCATGTCATCTTTTATTCCTGGTCTGGTGTAAATTGATCACTCTGAGTCTACAGCAGATCTTGGCTTTGTGATACTAGCTCTCTTCCCCTCTGTTCAATCTCCCACCGCCTCCCATTCACCACTGCTCTATCTATCTATCTATCTATCTATCTATCTATCTATCTATCTATCTATCTATCTATCTATCTATCTATCTATCTATCTATCTATCTATCTATCTATCTATCTATCTATCTATCTATCTATCTATCTATCTATCTATCTATCTATCTATCTATCTATCTATCTATCTATCAGGGGTGTGTGATATTAAAGAGAAATGCGATATCTTGTTAAATAATGTGATATGCGATATGATATTGCTTTAAGTGTGTAAAATCAATTGAAAAAATATATTTTTTAAAAATGTAAAAACTGAGAATGATACCGTTTATGTGTTTCACATTCTTTAGAAAGAAAGCATCGCTACAACTTCTGAAAGTGACCAGCAGTGTTTTAGCTAAAATGAATGTCACAAATCTGACAATATAATTTTAACATCAGTGTAAACAAACCAAAAATGTTATGCCGATATTTAAATATCAAAAACTCTTTGCTTGACTTGGTAATATATAGTTATATCAACCTAAAACTTGACATCAAGAACATCCAGGTAAACAAAGACACCTGAACTAAGGCTATTATTTATCTTTGTTATTAAAAATAAGAACTAAAAACAGTAGTCTTCACATGAATTAAATATGCACTGAATACACTGATACATAATAAAGCTACAAAGGTTATTCAGAGTGATTTTCTCTTTTTCTTTAGTTGTTTGACAGACAGCGGCAGGTTTACTGTATTAGCAGGTTTACTAGCAGGCTGTCACTTTAAGACCTAATGCACGGATCCTATTGACACACATTCGGTTTCTTTCCCCAACTGATATTGTTTACTTAAAGCATAATCGACTGTGTTTACATGAATACTCATCAAGACAGCCATTTTGACATAACTGTGTGTGTATTTGACAGTTCGAGTGTGTAACAAGACACGAAAAAAGAGCGGCTTGTGCACACGTTGCACACAATAATGCACAAACAAAATATTTTATTCCCTTCACAGCGCTCTCAACAACTCAGTACAATATAACTTTTCTCAGCAATCTTCCTCCAGCTCTCGTCTTTCTGGTCTACAAGTGCCCAGTCCGTCTCTCTCTCTCTAGCAGCGCTTGCAGACCTCGCTAAATCACGCCCCCTCCGCCACATAATCTAATACTCATTTCAAATGCAAAGATGTCAGCCAATCACAACAGTGGGCGTTTTCACTGAAGTCTCACATCAGACACGCCCCTTGAAACAGAGCATTCAAGCCAGAGGGCTAATATCAGGATAGAAAAATGCCTTTTATTTCTAAATTATGACATTTTATGATGTAAAAATCATACTAACAATATAAGTACACCTCAGGAAACATAAAATAAAGAAAAAAATCCACGCCACGGGACCTTAAAAAAAAATGATAATAAATAGCCTATGTAATGTGGTGCATATATTTATAAAAATGCTGATCTCTAGAGTTCATTTTTCTAGCTGACTTATGAGTTTATGGGCACTGAATGGGTTTTCTGAGGTAAATGTGACATTACGTCAGAGCCGGCCCAAGGCATAAGCGAACTAAGCGGTTGCTTAGGGCCCCCTTTGCCACCAGGGGGCCCCCAAGAGCACATTAAATGACTTTTTCATGATGATTGAAATCGCGAAATGGCCTTAAAAAATTATGTTTTGTACAGAGTACAGCAGAGCTTCCAGTTTCTCAATAAATGTTTTTCTGCAAAACTGCTGTATCGTCCCCTTGGAATTATAAGTTGTGTAGCCTATATTTTAGAAGTTTTTATTTAGAAAATAAAAAGGTTCTTTCTACACAGTCGAATGGAATGCAAAAAATTAAATTTCCGCCAAAATAAAAGCTCTGTTTAATGTTTGAAAGAAATCAACATTTCTTGTTTTTAAAAGAAGTCTCTTCTGCTCACCAAGGATGCATTTATTTGATCAAAAATACTGTAAAAACGGTAATATTGTGAAATATTATTATAATGTAAAACATCTTTTTTTATATGAATTTAGTAAAGTGTGATCTATTCATGTGATCAAAGCTGAATTTATCATCATTACTCCAGTCTTCAGTGTCACATGATCCTTCAGAATTCATTCTGATATGAGGATTTGACACTCAAGAAACATTTATGATTATCAGTGGTGAAAACAGTTGTGTACAATATTTTTAGGACTTTTTGAAAGCTTTCTATTGCAGAGAAATGCTGTTCTTTTGAACCTTCTATTCATCAAAGAATCCTGGGGAAAAGTGAGCATATTCAGCATAAGAAACTACTTACATTTTTATTTTATTTTTAAGTACATATCCCAGTCTGAACTGTAGTACTGTAAGACTTACTGTACTGTAAGACTGTTACAATTAAAAACCGTATAAGGGTAAGACCATTACAGCCAGACATGATGAAAGCAACACCGCTACAACTACTAAAATTGATACTGGGTGTGCGAATTATCAAGAATTGACAATAGTCTATCATATTGGTGGCACCGAGGGGCCCCCAAATAAAATTTTGCTTAGGGCCCCATAAGGGCTTGGGCCGGCCCTGCATTACGTGACATTGTTCACAAGCTGTTTTATTGATGTCTTTCCACGGTTGAAACACTGATCGATTACATGTGACGTGATAAAGATTTCAGTGCGTTTACATTTTTTAACATACCTTGACGTTCATTCATGTTTATTTTGCGCTGTAACTGATATTAAAGCGGGGGAGATGATCAGTTCACGTGCCGCTTCTCTTGAGCTGAGCTGCGCTACTGCGATCTGTCACATATTTATTTATTCAAAATTTCGTAATAAAATGGACATAATTTGACATCTGAGACTTTGTATCATATCAAAAGTAAAAAACGATTTATTGGATGGGAGGGGCTCTACAAAGTTACGTTCATTCATCAACTGAAAACAGGATGACTAATCGATTCTTGCATTTAAGAATCGATATTGGTTCATAAAAATGAGGAAAAAAACGAAACTTAAAAAATGACCCAACAATTCACTGCCATTATAAAGCTTTTTAAGAGCCAGGACATTTATTATATAACTCTGACTCCAAATTTTATTTGTCTGACAGAAGAATGCCATATACACCTAGGATGGCTTGAGAGTGAGTAAATCATGGGCTAATTTTCATTTTTGGGTGAACTAACCCTTTATGTAAAGTGGGACATGTTACTACTTTTTTTTCAGAATGTTCAAAGAACATTCAAAAGTAATGTAACTTCCCATAATGGTAAAATTGAATCTGTCTGTGTGTTTACCGACAAAATTCCTTCAGCATACTGAGGTGTAATGTTGTCAGTACAGCTTCTATGAAGGAGGTCATGACTGATGACAGACAGGATGTATTCTGATTGGCTGATGTTTTTGTGGGCGCCCTGTGGTGTCAAGTTTCTATGTATATCCCACCAGATCTAAATGGTCTCTGTGCTTCTCCATGACCCTGTGAAGCTATTTTTGACAGAGGCTTGACTGTGCGGCGCAGGCAGATTTGAAGCGCTGTCCAGCATTAGTGCTTCACCTGCAGGTAACTGACACTGTCAGCTACTGATCAATACATCCGTATTCGTACCACAGAGAAACATCAGGGGCAGCCTCACGAGGAAGTGTTGGTGAATTTCTCATGAATAAAACATAATTAGCATTTAATAACCCTGTCTAAAAATAATCAGTACTGTATTCCAATATTTGACCAAATAAAAGACAGGAACAGAACATTTTCACCATACTGCAGGTAAGAACAGAAAGAGTACAAAAAATGTAAAGTATATTTGCATTTCCTGCAGTAAATACCAGTGTTTGCGAAGCAACAAAGGAATAGTTTTTATGTTTTAGGCAAAACATAATTAGAAACAAAGTATACTTGAACATAGATTGAGGGAGGGATAAAGAAAAGTCCTTAGTCTGCAATAACAGTTTTAAGTAAAGTTTTACACCTAAATTTTTACAATCACTAGGACCCATTTCTCAATACTTGAGTCACCTTTTTTCAAAATTCTACACACAGTGACCACAACAGCAGCCTATGTGAGCCAAACTGTGCATCTATCATCGCTTTGGCACAAATGCATTCAATGACATCTGTCAAATTACATGAATTCTTTTCTCACTCAGACACAATCATTACCGTTTACATACTCTTTTCAAAACTGTTCAACTTCAGTTGAAAACCTACAACACAAAAATTAATAAGCCAGCAATTTTCTATATTTCTGCATGGATATGAAAAAACTATTCTAAATCAAAAAAATGGAATACTTTAGATTTAGGTGAACACAGGTGTTAGTCTTTCAATTTCATTACCATTTTTTTCAATTGCTAACAAGCATCAGTCAATACTGGACCCACTTTATATTAGGTGGCCTTAACTACTATGTACTAACATTTTAATTAATCATTTGATACATTGCACTTATTGTGTACATACATGTTTTTACACTGTACTTACATTTTTAAAAATACCTGCATGTAATTACATCTGCAATTAATTTATGTAGTTACATTTGTAATAACACAGCTGACCCTTCCCTTACACCTAACTCTACCCTTAAACTTACCCATACCACCACACCTGTCCCTAACTTTACCCGTATCCCACCTCAATATCAGCAAAGGTGTTTTGCAATACAATATGAACACAGTAAGTACATTGTACTTATTTTTTGATGTAAGTACATAGTAGTTAAAGCCACCTAATATAAAGTGGGGCCTCAATACTTAAGCTACATTTTCAAATCTCTTCACACATTCATTGAAACAGAAGTCTATGTGGACCAAACTGTGAATCATTTTTCATTGCTTTCACTCAAAATGCCTTCAATGTCCACATTTGCCAAAATCCATGAAAAGGTTTGTCATTCATACTTCACCGTCTGAAAAACACTATATATTTGTGGCACAATTTTTAGAATGCTAACAAATCAGAATGATGGCAAACTCTGTGTGTTTCTGCAGGAATTATACAGAAATATTAAATCTTGGCAGAATATTTACAATGAAATTCATAATAATTATTCCAAGCACAACTAAGTGCAATATTTTAAGCTGAAAGCTATTTTTAGTCTCTGTTACAGAAGTATTTTTTTATTTTGGTTATCTTTTGGTAAATCGGGATGGCTTTTGTTTGGAAGACACATCGGTGGGGAAAGAAGAGTGGCAGAGAGGGAGGACTAGAAGCCTTAAATTACTGTACATCCATCTAACCAGCAGCCACATCACCCTGTAGCCCAAGACTGGTTTCCCACTGAAGCTAAGCAGGGCTGAGCCTGGTCAGACTCAGTACCTGGATGGGAGACCTCCTGGGAAAACTAAGGAGCTGCTGGAAGAGGTGTTAGTGAGGCCAGCAGGGGGTACTCAACATGTGGTCTGTGTGGGTCCTAACACCCCAGTTTAGTGATGGGGACACTATACTGTAACAAGCACCGTCCTTCGGATGAGACATTAAACCAAGGTCCTGACTCTATGTGGTCATTAAAAATCCCAGGATGTCCTTCAGAAAAAGAGTAGGGGTGTAACCCCGGCATCCTGGCCAAATCTGCCCATTGGCCTCTATCCATCATGGCCTCCTAATAATCCCCATATACTGATTGGCTTCATCACTCTGTCTCCTCTCCACCGATAAGCTGGTGTGTGGTGGGTGTTCTGGTGCAATATGGCTGCTGTCGCATCATCTAGAAAAGCGCTATATAAAGTTAACAAATTATTATCTATTCCATAAACTTTCCAAAGTGCTTGTCCTATAGGGTCGTGGGGAGGCTGGAGCCTTTCCCAGCGTCTCAGTTCATAGGCAGGAAAACACACTGGACAGATGACCGGTCCATCACAGGGATGACGCACACACATTCATATTCACGCTCTCACCTACAGGCAAATTTACAGTCTCCAATTCATCTATTCTGTATGTCTGTAGATTGTGGGGTAAACCCAGAGGAAACCAACGTCAACATGGAGATAACATACAAACTCTACACAGAAAGATCTCCTGCACAGCTAGGACTCCCTTATAATTTTTATGTTTGTTTTGTTTTTTACAATCGCTAGTACACATTTCTCAATACCTAGGTCACTTTTTCAAAACTCGTCACACAGTGAGCACAACAGAAATCGTCTCGGGTTATGTATATAACCCTTGTTCCCCGAGAAGGGAACGAGACACTGCGTCATCGTGTGATGACACTTTGGGAACGCCCTCAGCGTTACGCATCTGAAGTATGAATGAAATCAAGCCAATCTGATTGGTGGTGCGTCATGACGTAGTAGATGACGGCATACCCGGAAGATACAAAGGGACGCTGATGCAAACACACGGCAGCTTTACCGCGATGAAGCGAGCGCTCTGACCGTGATGGGTGTGGCGACGAGACGCAGTGCCTCGTTCCCTTCTCGGGGAACAAGGGTTATATACATAACCCGAGACGTTCCCCTTCGAGGGAACTCGCACTGCGTCATCGTGTGATGACACTTTGGGAACGTTAATACCCACTAGGCCACACCGACATCACCCACGTCCCAGTGTGAAGCTGGAGACCAGGCACACTTAGGACGCAAGCACTCTAGCACCAGGTGTCACCGGGCGGTGCAGACTATAGAACCGAATGAAGGTGTGCGGGGTGGCCCACCCGGCCGCCTCGCAAACCTCTTGAAGCGAGGCACCAGAGAGGAGGGCCACCGAGGAGGCCATGCTCCTGGTGGAATGAGCCCTCACAGCCATGGGTGAAGGCAGATTGCGCACCCTATAAGCTGTGGCTATAGCCTGGACGATCCAGTTGCTGATCGTCTGAGTAGACGCAGGCAGCCCTCTCTTGGGTGAGCCAAAGCACACCAACAGTTGGTCTGACCTTCTCCATTGGGAAGACTTCTCCAGGTAGATTTTCAGAGCTCTGACAGGACAGAGCAGGTGAAGTCTCCCCTCTTCTGCCGTCAGGTGGGGAGGAGGATGGAAAGCCTGAAGAACCAAAGACCGAGCCACCTGAGATGGCACCTTGGGTATATACCCCGGTCTAGGGTGCAAGATGGCCTTAACTCCGCCAGGGGCAAACTCCATGCAAGTTGGCGTAACCGCCAAGGCCTGGAGATCTCCCACCCTCTTGAGAGAGGTAATGGCAAGTAGAAAGGCCACCTTGAGGGTCAGGTTCTTCAGCTCAGCCTGCTCCAGTGGCTCGAAGGGGGCCTCGGCCAGCCCTTCAAGTACCACCGCCAGGTCCCAGGTTGGGACTCTGGAATGAGCCGCCGGCCTCATCCTCCGGGCCCCACGGAGGAACTGTACAACCAGAGGGTGCTTCCCCAAGGGTCCCTCACCTAAAGGTGCGTGGAAAGCCCCAAGGGCAGCCACGTACACCTTCAGGGTGGACGGGGTAAGACCATAAGAGAAGCGATCTTGGAGGAACTCCAGCACTGAAGCCACTGGGCAGTTAACTGGGTCCACCTCACGCTCTCTACACCAAGTGGAAAAGACGTTCCACTTGAGGCTGTACAGTCTCCTGGTTGAGGGAGCTCTAGAACTGAGCAAGGTCTCGACTACCTCTGCTGACAGGCCCGCCTCTAGGTACTGAGCCCCCTCAGGGGCCAGACCCAGAGGCTCCATAACTCCGGCCGGGGGTGAAATATTGTGCCCCCTGCCTGCGAGAGCAGATCCCTCCTCAGAGGGATCTGCCATGGAGGGCCGTCTAGCAGAGCTATAATGTCTGAGAACCATGCTCGAGTGGGCCACCGGGGTGCTACTAAGAGCAGGCTGATGCCCTCCCGGTGGACCCGCAGAGCGATCGGGGGAAGAGCGTACAGACGTAGCCTCGGCCACGTCTGCACCATGGCGTCCAGCCCTAACGGGGCTGGATCCTTGAGAGAGAACCACAGTGGACAGTGGGACGTCTCTCGAGACGCGAACAGGTCCACTTCTACTGGGCCGAATCTCTCGCACATGGTCTCCACCACCTCTGGGTGGAGCCGCCATTCCCCGGGCCTCAGCCCCTGCCTCGACAGGACGTCTGCTCACAGATTCTGGTCCCCGGGGATATATATCGCTCTGAGAGACGATAATTTCCCCTGGGACCACAGGAGGATTTGATGCGCCAGTCTGCATAGAGGGCGCGACCTCAAACCCCCCTGGTGGTTGCGATACGCGACAACTGAGGTGTTGTCCGAGCGTATCAGGACATGGTGGCCGCGGAGGTCCGGGTAAAAGCTCCTGAGAGCCTTGTAGACCGCCAGCATCTCCAGGCAGTTGATGTCTCGCAAAGCGGCCGTCCATGACCGCGCCCCAGCCAGTGAGGGAAGCGTCTGTTGAAACGGCTCTCCGGCAACATGACGCTCCCAACGCTGGCCCCTGGGACAGGAACCAAGGTTTCCGCCATATGACGAGGGAACGAAGGCATTTGTGCGTTACCCTGATCATACGAAACGGATTTCCCCTCGGGGAAAACCCCTTGGCCCTCAGCCACCACTGTAGGGGTCTCATGTGCAGCAGGCCAAACGGTATCACGTTGGCTGCTGCTGCCATGAGTCCCAGCAGTCTCTGAAACTGCTTCACAGTGAGGCTGCGGCCTGGCTTCACTCTTGAGACCATCGCCAGTATGGACTCCACGCGTGCAGGGGATAACTGAGCCCGCATCGACGTGGAGTCCCATACAACTCCCAGGAACGTAGTCCGCTGGGAGGGCATCAACACGCTCTTCTTCGTGTTGAGTCTCAGCCCCAAGCACCTTATATGGGCCAGAACGACATCTCGATGCCGAACTGCCATATCGCGCGACCTGGCCAAAATGAGCCAATCGTCGATGTAATTGAGTATACGGATGCCCTGGAGTCTCAGAGGAGCCAGTGCTGCATCCATACACTTCGTAAAGGTGCGAGGGGAGAGTGCCAGGCCGAAGGGAAGAACCCGATATTGGTACGCTTCGCCCCCGAAAGCGAACCTCAGGAACTTCCTGTGACATTGAAGGATGGAAATATGGAAGTATGCGTCCTTTAGATCTATCGTGACGAACCAGTCCTCGGACTGGATCTGACTCACGATGGCTGGAATTGTGAGCATCTTGAACCTGAATCTCCTCAGAGACCGATTCAAGAGCCTGAGATCTATTATCGGACGCAACCCCCCATCCTTCTTGGGAACAATGAAGTACCGGCTGTAGAATCCGGACTCCCTGTCTGCCAGAGGAACCCGCTCTATGGCTTCCTTGGCTAACAGGGCTTGTACTTCCTGTTCCATAACCCGAACCTGCTCGGGGCCGACCACAGTCTGGACCACTCCCTGAAACTTCGGGGGAGGGGAACCGATCTGAAGCCTGTACCCCCGTTCTACAGTCTGCAGGACCCAAGTAGACACACTCGGAAGGCGAGACCACGCGCCGAGATAATCTACTAAGGGAACCAGCCTCTCGAGGCTGGTCTCGGGTGTTAAATGAGACTCGTTCTCGACCCCCTGAAGCCGCTGACCGGCAGGGAGAAGCCGAGAACGGAGCCCTATGGGTGCACACGCTCGCTGGCCGGTCGCAAGTCCTTCCGGAGGCGACGAAGGCAGTGAGCGCGCGCGGGAAACCAGTGAGGCCTGAAACGTCATAGACGGCAGGATCCCAGCACTGATTTCCCGAGAGCTCCGGGGGGAAAACGACCTCGGTCGCTCCACCCCGGGGGGGACAGCTCTCATCGATCCAGCCGCAGCTAGGACCGCTTTGTGGTAGCCTTCTTCGCCTCAAGGACGGTCCTCAGATCAACCCTAGGCTCTGAAGGCTTACCACGAGAGCGCCGCCTCTTTTGCCAAGCTCCCTCAGGAGGGGCGCGAGAAGCGACGCTCTCTTTTTGCACCTGTCGGTTCGAGGAGGAAAGTCTGGCCGAGTAGGGTTTTTCCCCAGGATCTACACAACTCATTGTGCAGATCCTGAAAAAATGGCAGGCCCCGGCGTGGAGGTTGAGACCCACACTTGAAGAACCTTTTATCCAGCTTACTGGGTGGCTGAATTTCAGGCTCTTCCTGTGGCCATTCAATGCTTAATTTGGCCACAGCGCGGGTCAAAACCTCCACTAGCTCCTCCTGAGCGGGTGCGTGACGCGATGGCTGAGCTTCCACGTCACCCGCCTCGATGCTCCGCCCATCCGACTCCTCGGAGCCGGACAGCTGAAGCATCGGGTTCTCCGCCTCGCGGGAAGAAGCCGCATCGCGGGCTTCCGCACGGGGCGGGAGAACATCGGAATCCTCGGACGAGGATAGGGAAAGTGCCTCAGCAGTCCCATATCCCGTCGCGAGGTCCCGTTGCGATCCCCATGATCTGCGGCGCCGCCGTGCCTCGGCAACGGCGGGCCCAGATCCCTGGGGATCGCGGGCTTGGCCGGTCTCATTGAACACGGCCAGCCGTGAGCGCAACACCCTGAGCGGCAGCTGATCACACTCGCTACAAGCGGCTCCCTCGAGAGCCGCTCTAGCGTGCTGCACGCCCAGGCATTGCACACACATTAGATGTGTGTCCGTGCCCGAAATGAAACGCGGACACGGATGCACACATCTCTTAAACTGAGCCATCTCACTTGCTTTGCAACGTTGGTAGACAGACAACACCAAATAGACAGAAGACAAAAACACAGAGCGCTTCAGCTGAAGAGCGAAAAGCTGCCGTGTGTTTGCATCAGCGTCCCTTTGTATCTTCCGGGTATGCCGTCATCTACTACGTCATGACGCACCACCAATCAGATTGGCTTGATTTCATTCATACCTCAGATGCGTAACGCTGAGGGCGTTCCCAAAGTGTCATCACACGATGACGCAGTGCGAGTTCCCTCGAAGGGGAACTGTGGGCTAAACTGTGGATCATTTATCATTGCTTTGGCACAAAATCCATTCAATGACGACATCTTTCAAATTACATAAATTCTTTTCTCACTTCGACACAACAACCGCCAAAACTCTGTGTACATACAGGCCAATTTGCACATGCTTACAAACTGTTATCAAAACTGTTAAACTTAAGTTCAAAACAATAGCACAATACAAAACTAAATAAGACAGGAGTTTGATACATTTCCACAGTAATATTGTAATGAAATATATTCTAAATCTAAAAAAATCTAATGCTATCAAAACATTGAAACTGAACACCCACACAAGCGTTAGTCTTTCAAATTCGTTATCATCCATTCGAAAAGGGAAACTCCAGAGTGTCATCCTTGTTTTGTAAAGAAATATTACAAAAGAATAATATAATTGTATAATGCTACCTGTTGTTAGTGTTTTTAGCTCATTGTTTTATGAGTGACAAAGTCTGTTTGTTGGTTGACAAGCTTTGCCAGTGACTTGATTTGAGACATGTATGAAATGTTTTGGCAGTTTTAGTGCATTTTGAATGTGAAATTTACTGCTGTGCCAAGTTGAAAGTTGGTTAGGAGAATTGTGTGAAGAGTTTTGGAAAAAATTACCTACTATTAAGTACTGAGAAATTTGTTGTAGCGATTTTAAAAACAACTGTAATATGATGTAGACTCACATGAGGTGCAGTCACATTAGCAAAAATTGTTGTGGATAAAATGCTCCAGTGTATATTGTTAATAGTGTAGTAATGTATGAAACACAGTTCACACATAACTCACTTTCAAACCAGCTTAATGTGAATCTGGGTAACCAACTTGAACCCATTGTGCAATCTGTGTGGTGAAATCTATGCCCTCACACAAAATCACCAATTGTGTGGATTCCAATTGAAATGATTGGATTTCACTCTTGAATATTCGCAGAACAGCGGTGAAGGTGCATTCACATTACACTGTAAACCCCAATAAGTTGGCAAAACTAAAGTTTACAGGGGTCATGAACTGGCTTTTAAAAATTTTTTATACTGTTGTCTGAGGTCAACTTAAGAAGTTTGCGTGGTTTTTACATTTTAAAAAAATCATGATGAATAAGTAATAGTCTATTTTCTGCCCTGGTTTTGAGCCTCTCTCATGGAACGCTCTGTTTTTATGGGCGTGCCGCACTGAAAACTTGGAAGTAAACGCCAACTGCTATGATTGAATAAGCTTTGCATATTTAATGAGCTTCGGCTCCCCCGTGAGTACACGTGAAGGATTGTTTTGAAAGCGTGTGGGGAAACGACAACCGGAATGATTCGTCCGACAGCTAGGGCTCGCAAAATGTCTTTATCAAACAAACACAATGATTTATCTCTCATCCTCCCGTAATTAGTTTGAATGTTATTTTTATATTACTTGGCCCTCCCGATCGGTGGATATATGTCACGATCACACACAGGAAACAGTAAGGTCCAATTGCAGTATCTTTAATAGGGTAATCCATACTCACAACCAGTCCAGGCAAGGGTATAATTCCAAACAGTCAATCCAAACATGAAACAAACACAAGAAAACAGAGAACCAGATCTAAAGAGTGACGTGACATATAACAAGGACTCCATCACAACACTGAAATAAACAGGGTAATATATACACACAGATACTAACAAGGTGACGGGAAACAGCTGTGTGCAATGATCAATGAGTGACAGAACAGGATGATGGGAAATGTAGTTTAGGAGTGAATGACACCGTGGGGAAGGAGGACCTCTAGTGGTTACCCGGGGAAAAACAAACCCGACACTGTGACAATATAACCGCAAACCGTGAATCATGAACACACACACACACACACAAGCCAGGTATGTTGCAGACAGCATGATCAAAACTTCTGCGATTGTATTTTTCCTTCAAATATCAAGTTGAGAGTGAACAAGGAATTTTATTTAACTATTTAAGATAATACGTATTGATAGCCGTCTGGAAAACACATAACCCAGGGTCCTTGGGCTTTGCGAGCCCTGTGACAGCGTGCTAAGTAGGGCTGTAATCAACCAAAGAAAATCTTGGTCAACTGAAGTCCTGAAATTTTCGACTAAAAATCGACAAAAAATGACGTTAGGAAAAAAAAAACCTTAAATTAATTAGCTGCGCACTGTGCGCAGTACTTGGTAGCCTTGTTGTCTGCCTAAATGAATCATAAATAAACATAAAAATTAGTAGGCTATTTGCAGTATATTAAATAGGTTTTTGAGCTGATTATTTTGCACTGAAATGAGACTGACACACGAGTCTGTCGGCTCTGACAGCGTTGCATCATGTGCACCTGCGCAATATCATAGCCTATGATTTCCGAAAATATAGTAGGCTACTATGTTGTCAACTAGTGATATCATCACAAGAACTTTTGAGGAATATGCAACATAATTTAAACAATTGTTTTTGTCATATGTAAGCTATTATAATAACTGACAGACACTATCATTTCAGCCGCTCTGTGCAGCTCGAACATACAGGAGCTCAGCTCAGCTTCACGGCTGAGACACGAATAGACTATTAACTTAAAGCTTTTACTCTTAAACACAAAAGGCACGTCCACTTTAATAAAAAATGAATATTTATTAAACAAGCCAGATAAAGAGCAGAAACGAAATAAAGTGCATAACTGAAAAATAAAGCATAGGCTCAAAACTAAAACAAACAGTGGGCACAGCATTAGGCGCATTAGGCTCCAAATAAAAAATAAAATAATAAAGTGCCCAAATCCAATAAATAATACTAGAAATAAATTAGCAGTTTGCACAATAATAAAAGCGACGGGGCAACTCAAAACAGACGGGGCAACCTAACGCAGACAAGTTAGGTTACCGTTTTAGGTGATATGACATGTTTGTCGTCGAGCTGTGATATGCAAACTGTTGCTTGCAAAATTTGCATTTCACTTTTTTCCCATTTTCTATTTTTAAAAAATGCTGCCACACTGCCGATGTCTTTGTTGACATGGTAGAAGAGGACTGACAAGGAAAACGCTCTCACAATTAAATAAATAATAGGCCTATACAGCAAAGTAGCGTACTTCAATCTGTCTCTCTTCTCCAGTGGGTTGGGCTAATCCAAAATATGTAAAAACAAGGGGGGTGCTCTGAAGACAGACTGTTACCTGTGAAACAGGGGTGCTCTGAAAACACCCCCATTAGCAATTAGTGCTTTCCACCTGATGAAATGAATGCGGCCAAACTGATGAAATGAACGCGGCCAAACTGATGAAATGAATGCGGCAAAAAATCGACCAATCAAAATGTTGGTCGAGCCAGAACGTATCGACTAAAAATCGACTAATCGACTGGAAGATTACAGCACTAGTGCTGTTATGTTCAGTTAGACACGTACACATAATCAATAGAAATCAAACGACCTGTAACAATGCAAGACTATCACATATAAAAAATTTTTTACTCAAATTAGTGTGTTCATACATTCATGTAATCTCACCCTGTCTGCAAATGCAGTCTCTTGTTTACAAATGAATCCGTGGTTAAATGAAGCAACAAACATGCAATGTCTTACACATGTGAGCTGTAACTTCATTAAAAATAAAGTTCAACGATACATTCCCAATATTAGAATCCGAAGGAAGCTTATGCAGCCACTGTGTTCTTCCACAACCAGGCACAGCGCAATATCTTGCTTTCTTTGGCATGTTTATTGCTCGGTAGTGCGATCAGTTTAGCTCCACGAGTCGGTGGGCGGGGCTACAGAATCAGGCGTACTGTTGAGGCGGCATTTCAGCATACGATGACATCACAGCCTGGCACATTCTGAGATCGAGCGTTTGCTGGGCCTGGTGTCAATTAAAGCTTTTTTTTTTTACTAACAAAGATGTTTTCAGCTCTGAAACGTACAGGATATTCTTATATCACGATGGACTCTTATATATCAAAGGCTGAATGAAAAGTAGATTTCTAAATTCATGACCCCTTTAAGTAAGCAGAACTTGCTGATTTTTATTTTGTACTTGTCACAGACACGTCAGGTTCCACCCTCCACCAATCACAGCGCACTCCTTCCCCAGAGTACTGATCACCATCACCTGCACCTCATCACCACACTCATCACCAGCACTACAAGACTCACAACCACACAGCACTCCACGTCCGGTCTCGTTCGCATATACCTACCTATGCTTACCTCAAGGACTCTCCTATCGATACTACCTGTCTCCAGCGTGTCTCCTTCCTTCCGTGTTCCCTGTCTGCTGTGTGGGTGTGTTCCTGTCCGTCCCTCTGTCTCCAACGATCTCCAGTCTCCAGCGATCTCCAGTCTCCAGAAACCTCCAGGCTTCAACGTCATTCCACCTTCAAGACAAAAGACAGTAACTCTCTCTCTCATATCACCATCCTATCTACCATCAACCGGTTTACTCACCTGCTCCACTTCCCATGCTCTACTGTGGTCAAATAAACTCTCATACCTGTTAACATCTGTGTCTGCCTCCTGTCTACTTGTAACAGAAGACCGGACCAAAACCGAGACCCAGTATGAGCCAACCGGATCCCTTCCAGGAATTGGTAGATGCGCTTCGGCGCACATTTCCTCCACCACCCACTCCAGTTACTGTTCATTCACCTGCACCAGCGAACACCAACCACTCTGTCAACAACCCTCCTTCACTACCTCCGTATGCTAGTCCCATGGCCAAACCGGCGCCCTACTCAGGATCGGCGGAGAATTGCAGCGGCTTCCTGCTGCAATGCACACTGGTCCTGGAGATGCAGCCGCACTTATACCCGAGCGACACCTCAAAGATCGCCTTCATTATTTCGCAGCTCAGCGACAAAGCATTAATGTGGGCCGATTCCATTTGGTCACAACAAGGTGCGGTAACGCAGTCATACTCAGCGTTCATTTCCCACTTCCGGGAGGTGTTTGGGAAGCCAATCACAGATTCGTCAGCTGGTGAGAAACTTTATAATTTCAAACAGGGATCCATGTCTATTTACGATTATGCTTTGCAATTCAGAACGCTTGCAGCAGTCAGCGGATGGAATGAACAGGCGCTGATAACTACATTTCGGCTAGGATTGGAACCTCGGGTACGGCTGCATCTCGCTGCATGCGAGGACTCCATCGGCCTTGAGAAGTTCATCCAGCATTCCATTCGCTGTGCCACTCGCATGCAGGCGTGCATCCAAGAGCACCAGGACCAGTATCCCTTCAACGTGCCCTTACGCCGATCCGAACCCGTCAGCACCCCAGAACCAGCCCACGAACCCATGGAGTTAGAGAACTCCCGACTAGCCCCTGAAGAACGCCGCCGTCGGCTGACCCTACGTCTCTGTTTGTATTGTGGTGAGCCTGGGCATGTCATAGCTGCATGCCCCACACGACCTCCGCGACCCATGGTGAGTGCCATTATTCCTGCTGATCATAAAATGAAACCACTCACCACTGTCCTCATCCTTACTGCCGCTAATGTCTCCCTTTCAGTGGTCGCGCTCCTCGACTCGGGGTCAGCCGGCAACTTCCTCTCCGGGGCCATCTGCCGCCAGTTACGCCTCAAGACCACTCCATCTCCGACCACCTACAGGATCAGCTCAATAACCGGAAGACCCCTCAGTCGCAAGCACGTCCGTACCGTGGCTGGACCAGTCACTCTTCAGGTCGGGCTTCTACATCGGGAAGAGGCTCACATGCTGGTTCTGGAGGATTCGACCGCTGACGTGGTTCTGGGGCGCCCCTGGTTGGAGCAGCACAATCCTACCATCTCCTGGAAAACGGGCGAAATCCTGAAGTGGGGCGACACTTGCTTCTCACAATGTCTGACGGAACTTCCTCTTCCATCCTCATCTCTGCCTGATCTGACTCTCTGTGCCACATCCATCGAAAGTCCAGTTGAACAACGCTCCGTCGATGTTCCCGAGTGTTACGCCCCCTTCAGCGATGTCTTCTGCCCGCAACGGGCTTCCAAGCTGCCTCCACACCGGCCATGGGACTGTGCCATCGACCTGCTTCCGGGTGAACCAGTACCAAGGGGTAAGATATACCCACTATCCATCCCGGAGGAGAAGGCCATGGAGGAATACATACAGGAAGCCCTCGTCCAAGGTTACATCAGGCCGTCTACTTCCCCTGCTGCGTCCAGCTTCTTCTTTGTGGCAAAGAAGGACGGAGGCTTGCGGCCATGCATCGATTATCGTTCCCTCAACAAGATAACAGTTAAGTTCCGGTACCCCCTTCCTCTCATCCCAGCAGCCCTCGAACATCTCCGTGGTGCCACTGTGTTCACCAAGTTGGACCTCCGCAGCGCGTACAACCTCATCCGGATACGTGAGGGGGACGAGTGGAAGACTGCCTTTATTACCCCTACTGGACACTATGAATACCTCGTCATGCCGTATGGATTGGTAAACGCCCCCTCCGTATTCCAGGATTTCATCCATGAGGTGCTCCGGGAGTTTCTTCATCGATTCGTCCTAGTCTACATCGACGACATCCTCATCTACTCCCGGAGCCAGGCCGAACATCGCCAACACGTTGCGGAGGTCCTAAACCGTCTACGTCAGTTCCATCTATTCCTCAAGGCCGAAAAGTGTTCTTTCCATCAAACTTCAGTTTCTTTCCTGGGATACCACATTGATCACAGTGGCATCCGGATGGACGAGAGGAAGGTGGAATCCATCACCACCTGGCCAGAACCCACCACTATCAAAGAACTCCAGCGCTTCCTAGGTTTCTCCAACTTCTATCGACGATTCATCAAAGGTTACAGCTCCATCACTCATCCACTCACCAGTATGTTACGCAACAAGCCCAAGTCTCTGTCCTGGACCCCGGCAGCTACCAATGCCTTCTGCCACCTCAAGAAAGCCTTCACCACCGCTCCCCTCCTAGTCCATCCAGACCCGGAAAAGCCCTTCGTCGTGGAGGTGGACGCCTCCACCACCGGAGTGGGAGCGGTGTTGTCGCAGCAGCAGGGGACGCCAAGTAGACTCCATCCATGCGCCTTCTTCTCCCGCAAGCTCAGCCCGGCAGAGGTCAACTACTCCATCGGTGACAGGGAACTTCTCGCAGTCAAGCTTGCCTTAGAAGAGTGGAGACATTGGTTGGAGGGAGCCAAACATGCGTTCCTGGTGCTAACAGATCATAAAAACCTTGAATATCTTCGATCAGCCAAGAGATTAAACCCCAGACAAGCCCGGTGGGCCATGTTCTTCTCCCGTTTCAATTACACCATCTCCTACCGTCCTGGTACCAAGAATCTTAAGGCTGATGCTCTCTCCCGTCTTCATGCCCCTGACGAACAGATCGAAGAACCAGAACCCATTATTCCAAGCTCCCTCATAGTAAGTCCTATTACCTGGTCCGAAGAAACCATGCCCTCCTCCAATGCCTCCACGAACCCTCCGCCGGGTTGTCCACCTGGCTTGCTATACCTCACTCGGACACGACGCACTCCCACCATTCACTCGGCTCACACGTCACTCGGTACTGGTCACCCGGGGGTCAATGAAACCCTCTCGTTGCTAAAAGAACGCTTCTGGTGGCCAGGGATGGCAAAGGATGTCAGAAGGTACGTGCAGGGCTGTAGGGAGTGTGCCATTTCCAAATCTCCACGTCATCTTCCAGCTGGTAAGCTCCTTCCTCTGCCCGTTCCAGAACGCCCATGGTCACACCTAGGAGTAGATTTCATCACTGACCTGCCGGTCTCAGACGGTAATACCACCATCCTAGTGGTAGTAGATCGCTTCTCCAAATCATGTCGTCTGATCCCACTCCCAGGTCTGCCTACTGCCATGGAAACAGCCGAAACACTCTTCAATCAAGTTTTTAGATACTTCAGAGTACCTGAGGACATAGTATCCGATCGAGGACCCCAGTTCATTTCACGAGTATGGAGATCGTTCTTCTCACTCCTAGGTGTGGCCGTTAGCCTGACGTCGGGATATCATCCACAGTCAAACGGGCAGACGGAAAGGAAGGTTCAGGAAATTGGTCGCTTCCTACGTACCTTCTGTCATGACCACCAGGACTCTTGGAACCAGTTCCTAGGTTGGGTCGAGTACGCCCAAAACTCCCTGAAGCAGTCGACCACAGGACTCACCCCATTCCAATGCGTACTCGGTTTCCAACCTCCACTGTTCCCCTGGGATGGGGAACCCTCCGATGTTCCTGCTATGGACTACTGGTTCCGAGAGAGCGAGAGGGTCTGGGACTCAGCTCACCATCAGCTGCAACGGGCCCTGCGCAGACGCAGGATGGTCGCGGATCTTCGGCGTTCTGACACCCCCGTCTTCCAGCCTGGTCAACTGGTATGGCTTTCTACCCAAGACATCAGAATGCGTCTGCCTTGCAAAAAGCTGAGTCCCAGGTTCATTGGCCCATTCCCCATCACCAAGCAGGTCAACCCGGTCACATATCAACTCCGTCTGCCACAAGGGTACCGTATACATCCTACTTTCCATGTTTCACTACTCAAAGCTCACCATCCCTCTGTTTCCCCCACAGGACCTGACATAGTTCCCGCCGAACCCCCCCTTCCAATCATCCTGGAGGACAGTACGGCCTACAAGGTCAATGAGATCTTGAACTCCCGACGTCGTGGTGGTCAGCTGGAATATCTTGTGGATTGGGAAGGATATGGTCCCGAGGAACGCTCCTGGGTCCCAAGGAACGACATTTTAGATCCCATGTTACTCCAGACATTTCACGACAGTCATCCTGAGAAGCCAGCTCCGCGGGGTAGAGGACGTCCACCACGGCGTCGGGGTTCTCTGCCCTCTGGAGCGGGCCGTGGAGGGGGGGGTACTGTCACAGACACATCAGGTTCCACCCTCCACCAATCACAGCGCACTCCTTCCCCAGAGTACTGATCACCATCACCTGCACCTCATCACCACACTCATCACCAGCACTACAAGACTCACAACCACACAGCACTCCACGTCCGGTCTCGTTCGCATATACGTCTACCTATGCTTACCTCAAGGACTCTCCTATCGATACTGCCTGTCTCCAGCGTGTCTCCTTCCTTCCGTGTTCCCTGTCTGCTGTGTGGGTGTGTTCCTGTCCGTCCCTCTGTCTCCAACGATCTCCAGTCTCCAGCGATCTCCAGTCTCCAGAAACCTCCAGGCTTCAACGTCATTCCACCTTCAAGACAAAAGACAGTAACTCTCTCTCTCATATCACCATCCTATCTACCATCAACCGGTTTACTCACCTGCTCCACTTCCCATGCTCTACTGTGGTCAAATAAACTCTCATACCTGTTAACATCTGTGTCTGCCTCCTGTCTACTTGTAACAGTACTCATACATTTTAATTGCTCAATTAAAAAAACCTCAACATAACAGAAACTCTTCTAAACTAACATTGCAAAACATTAAACAGTACTAAATCTCCACCTTAACATTAATCTTGCACACACAAAAAAACATTATATAGGCTAACAATTTGAACAGTTACTCTCCCTTTTGATTGTCATGGCAAAGCATGCTTGGAAATTGAAAGCCCAGTTTCAGTTAAATGTAAGTTTGTCTAAATTACAAGAAAAAAGTAAATAAAACTCAAAACAATGAAACAATTCAGATTACTTAAAATGTGTCAGTTTTGTGAACTCAAAAGAAAAATAAAGTTCGAAATACTCATAAAAGTTAATTTGATTGAACTAATTTGTTTAATTTGAGTTGGCTCTACTCAAACCAATTCATTATTTTGAGCTTTAGGGTTTACAGTGTACCAAAAAACAAGTCAATTTAAAACCAAGCAGCTTTCTGTTGGTCAAACCCATTTAAAGTGCAACCCATTTAATTACTTAGTACACTTTTAAATGTTACATTTCTGGAAATGTCACGTTTATAAAAACAACAACCCCTAGAACATTTAAAAACTGAAACAAGCTAACAAATTCATGTTCTGAAAACGTTTTGGAATAGTTTCTGAAATGTTAAAATATCTAGTGTTATTGTTGTTATTAGAATGTTATTTAAAAGGTTATGATAACGTTAATACAACGTTCTCCTAACTTTTCATTTGTTTATATGTAACATTCTAAAAATGAATATTCAGCAAATATTAATATCATAAGGAACGTTGAAAGAACGCTTTCTCTCAACATGATAAACAACATCATAAAGATGTTCCGAGAACATTGTTCTAAGAATGTATTTTTCTCAAAATCATCAGAACACATATTAAATATTAATGTTATAAGAACGTTCTATAAATGTTATTTTAAGAACATTTTATCTTAACATATTTGCTAAATATTTTTGGGAATGTTCCCTGGGAAATTATCTACAGAATAACATTTGCATGGACTATGTTAAGCATGGTTTGAGCTGCAGAACAAAAATAAAACACAGGGGATTTCATAATCCAGATTTATTACCAGGGATATAATGAGGCAAGGAGGTATAATGTGTGCTGTAATGGTGCAATACTGATCTCTGTGTTGCAGGAGAGGAGGGCTCAGAATCGCATGCAGAGACTCCAGGCAGTGAAACAAGTGGAGATCCCACCGCATATCAGACCTGCGCCAACACAGTGCTCAAGGTGCTGGGGGGTTTGCTGGTGGTGCTGTGCATCTCCTCGTCCTGGGTGGGCACCACACAAGTGGTTCAGCTCACGTTCAAATCCTTCTCCTGTCCCTTTTTCATCACATGGTTCAGCACCAACTGGAACATTCTCTTCTTCCCCCTCTACTACTCTGGGCACGTGGCCACCACCAGAGAAAAACAGACACCCATTCAGAAATTCAGGTGAAGTCAGAATGAATGAAAGCACGTTTTGGTAGGAAGTACAATAGCAGCTGGCAGGCAACTTACTGTACAACTATTACAGAGATAGTTACTCAAGAGCAGGTATGGGTAACTCCGGTCCTGGAGGGCCAATGTCCTGCAGAGTTTAGCTCTAGGCCTAGCCTAACACACCTGATTGTAGTTTTCTTGTACTCCTTAAGACTTTGGTTAGAATTTGTATGTATGTATGATTGGGGATAGAGCTAAACTCTGCAGGACAATGACCATCCCTCAGGGTCAGTAGAAACAATTCAGTCCAATTCATTGAAAAAGTTTAATTTAGACAAATTGAACATCTCTACTCCTCTTATGAATGGATATCTTATGAGATATCGGTAACACTTTACAATAAGGTTTCATTAGTTAACTACTTTTGTCAACATGAACTAAGAATGAACATTTATTAATCTTAGTTAATGTTAATTTCAACATTTACTAATACATTATTAAAATCAAAAGTATTTGTTGACATTTGTTAATGCACAGTGAACTAACATTTTTATTAACGAACATTAACCAAGTTTAATTAATACTGTAACAAATGTATTGCTAATTGTTAGTTCATGTTAGTTGTTAGTACTAACTAATGTTAACTAATGAGACCTTATTGTAAAGTGTTACTGAGATATCTTATGAGATATTCAGCGAATAATTACTGACATTTCTGTTTATTCCACACAAATATAATGTATACATTTAAAAGATGTGGAATACAGCTACAAGAGTAACACTTTAGTTTAGGGTCCAATTCTCACTATTAACTAGTTGCTTATTAGCATGCATATTGCTATTATTTTGATATTGGCTATTTATAAAGCACATATTAATGCTTTATTCTGCATAACCATATTCTACATCCCTTAATCCTACCCAATACCTAAACGTAACAACTACCTTACCAACTATTAATAATCAGTAACTAGGAGTTTATTGAGGCAAAAGTCATAGTTAATAGTGAGGATTGGACCCTAAACTAAAGTGTGACTGCAATGAGTTGTATGGAGCACTTTAAAGGCACAATATGTAAGATTTTTGGATTCAAATATCTGAAAATCACTAGGACAATGCAATATTTTGTTGACTTGTGTACTAACATTATCCCAAATGTTTCAAAGAATGTTTAAATCTAGACAAATCAGCCATTTTAACCAGGACACGGACTGTGTCCGTGTGTCGCCTATCAATGACATCATAACCGTGTTACCCTCGATTTTTTGTAGAAACCATGGAAACACCAAAGACATTTTAATATATTGTGTTTTATTAGACAGGTGAGCAACTGTTTGGATACATTCATTGAAATAAAACGAATTATTGTTATATGGCTCAACACAATTAATCTTGTTTTCATGATTTACCGCGAGTATCATGTTTTACAATGCCTAATATCGATCTAGCTCACTGCAGTCGCTCCAGCGGCCTCGTTCCGCTCCAAGGCTTTCAGCCTCACCCTGCTTCAAACTACAGTAACGTTAATACATCTTTAATACATTAGCTCATCCATGAATGTGATTCCTGCCTAGACATGTGCCGGTAAACGGTAATACGATATACCGCAATAATGAACATGCACAATATTGTTATCGTGGGCACTTCAAAATACCGTGAATAATTATTTCTTACGAATTATTCAGATTTTTAGAATGCATTTTAAGAATTTAGAACCGTCAACCGTTTAAAATGAACAATACGTCAAAGAGGACCGCGCACTGATTTAAACAAAACCCAAGCCAAGCACATGGCGGAACGAGTGAAGGGCTTGCCCTGAATGAAGTGAACATTCACTTTCTGACAGCAGAGGGCGCTGACGGAACAGCAGAAATGCAGCCGTTTTCCCGGTAATTCTCGTAAACAAAACCAAATACTTAATACTTAAAGACTTAAGGCTATTCGTTTTCAAACTTAAACATTTTATATTTTAATCTGGACTAAATGACATGCCCTAGATATGTTCTGATGTTATTCAGTCAAACACTTTATAATAAGGCTCTATTGTTTGTAAGTTTGTAAGACTCTAACAAACCGACAATGAAAAATACTTCTAAAACGTGTATTAATCTTAGTTAAATGTAAATTTCAGCATTTAATAACACATTATTAATATCAAAAGTTGTAACTGTATTATTTAATGGACCTTAGCTAACATTGACTAACAGTTGCTTTTTTAACTAACATTATCAAAGAATAATAACTGTAAAAAATTTAGCTATTCGCTCTTTGTTGATGTTAATGCATTAACTAGTGAGACCTTATTGTAAAGTGTTACCTATTGTTCTTTATAATTATTTTGCACTTAATCGGTTTTAAATATTTGTTTACTTTATACATTTTTGTGTATTGCTTTATTGTATTTAAATGTTTGGTTCTTTTGTTATAAGAAAGTTATTAAACCTGTTATAGTATGACAACACTTTTTTTGCAACAAATTTCAATATCGTGATAATACCGTATACCGTGATAAAAGCTTCAGCAATTAATCGCAACATGAAAATTTGATACCGGCACATGCCTATTTCTGCCCGAGTCCCGTCGGATTCTTTTCCACTGGCTGTCGGGATGAAGACGACAACTTTCCATGATTCCGGAAATCAAGGCGTCATCAAGCTATGCCTTTGTTTTTAATAAGCGACTTCTAGCTGCGAAAATTACATATTGTGCCTTTAATGATACTTTTATGATCTTTTTGGATCCTTTTTGAAGTTTGAAAATCTCATTTTCCTTTTGATTGTAATTTCATGTAAAAATTGACCAGCGGCAATTCTGCACTAGTAACAATTTCAACGTCATCTCATGAGACGATTTAAGGAGTGGGTAATTTTGTATAAATTTGTATGATTTGATTCATACAAAATTTTGGCAGGAGAAAAAAACAAAGCATGGTTCACCCCTAAATCTAACCCTCAGGATGACGTAAGCAGATCATATGCAACAATTCTACTTGAACAATTCTATTTTAATTAGCATTTTAGTGTGCCTCTCTGAAGCTTTATGCCATAGACCTGGAGTTCATTTCATTTGTACTTCTGCACATTTAATGTTGGCATGCATGTCGCAACTGGTACACAACACTTGAGAACCAACATTTATCATCGTTGGCATCAAACCTAGTTTGAACCTTTAACTACCCCACAGATATCTCTTGCAATCCGCAACTTTTTGGGTACTAATCTAAACCAGGCTGAACCACTAGTAGGCTACAGTGCTGCATTAACAGAGTAAGCAAAACATTTTCCTCTCATTTCATGATGTAGGGAATGTAGTCGGCTGTTTGGGGAGGATGGAATGTCTCTGATGGTGTTTCTGAAGAGAACGGCGCCTTTCTCCATCTTGTGGACGCTGACTAACTACCTGTACCTGTTAGCACTGAGAAAACTAACCGCCACAGATGTCTCAGCGCTCTACTGCTGCCACAAGGCCTTCGTCTTCCTCTTGTCGTGGATTGTCCTCAAAGATCGTTTCATGGGTGTGCGGGTAGGTGGAACATAACCCTGACTATTTAACTATTACTCGGCTAGTTGCATAATTTCATGTCTATTTACTAATTAGCTGTCCAAGCATCAACACCATTTTCAAGAGAAAGTTCAATCAAGAAAGTTGAAATTGGGAAAGAATTTGATTTGGTTCAAATGCTTTTAAATTCATTTAAAAAAAAATTGAAAAAGCCAAAATCCAATCAAAAAGCCAATCAAAACTCAGCAGACTATTGGGAATGGCGAATCATGATATTTTGTATAAATAGAGGGTGTCCTCAATCATTTCTACTCCAAGACTTATGAGAATTGGCCATAGAGGGTGCTATAATATTTACATTGATATATTTATTTGTATCTCAAGAACTGAATGGGATAAGCTCTAAATGATTGGCTTTTAATCCTTGAATTTGTTAATATATTATACAATCATACGCTATGGGAGTAGTGAAAAGCACATTTTTACAAAGGTTTGCCTTTAGCCTCGTTGTACCCTATAGTTTTTATGAAATATGATAGCTTTCAACTTTTAATTTAGGTCATTCATCCAGTTTACATTTAATTAGCTTTGTATCAAGAAAATCTCAAAACAAAAAAAAAGATATAACTGATTTGTATTTTGTGACTGCAATATCCAAAGAAGTACACATACATTAACTTTGTACACATGGTACACCAGAACAATGTACATACCGTATACATGTTACGTGTAATTAAAGGGTTAGTTCACCCAAAAATGTATATCATACCATGATTTACTCACCCTCAAGTCATTCTAGGTCATCTTCAAATAATGGCAGTGAATGGGTATGGCGTTTTTGAAGTCCATAAATCATCTATCCATCATATAACTGCTCCACACGACTCCGGGGGGTTAATAAAGGACTTCTGAAGCAAAGTGGCGCGTTTGTGTAAGAAAAATATCCATATTTAAAACTTTACATACGTTTGTTTGGCTCTGTCCTTTGTTTGCGCTTCTGTGTTCGTCAATACGCATGCGTCAAGGGTTCAAACTTCAAGGGGCAAGGGTTACTCTTTTAGCGCAAGCTTTGAAGAGCCAGGACATTTTTTACATAACTCTGATTGTATTCGTCTGAAAGAAGAATGTCATATACACCTAGGATGACTCAAGGATGATTAAATCATGGGCTAATTTTCATTTTTGGGTGAACTATCCCTTTAATTTCTGATTTTACGAGCCATTAGAAACTCCTCAAAGCTATGCAACAATTAGCAGGGAATTCAAAATGGCACATTAAAACAATTCCACAGGATTATTCTTTCTAATTTAGCTATTTTGATCATGTTATCCAAACAAGTGCCTGGGCCTTATTAATGGCTGCTTGCTGTTGTACTTTATTTAGTGAGTAGCCATTTAATTAACAGCCTTTTGGGTTATACAGGACCTCTATGCTTTTGCATTGGGGTCCTGCTCACCCTGTCAGGACTTATTTTGTGACAGCGACTGGCTGACATTACATTATCCTTTACATAGTATACACAGTCAGACCCATTAGGATGTATGAATGAATACACCATGATAATTATTACAGTGAGTGTGCTGTAATGAGTTGCGTAAGACGCACTGCCTGTTGATAAAATTATTCATGAAATTGAATTTAAACAGCTTGATAATTATAGAGAAGGGACAAGTGATGCAATGCTTATTTTTAAACAGATATTCAGATACAAATGGTGAGTCAATGAGAACAAAAGCCGTTATCATGCTTACATGAGAATTCTTGAATTTCATTGCATTTAATGTTTTAGATCTGGACCCATAACTTCTTTAGTATATGCAAATTACTCTCAGAAAACATGTTTCTATTTTCAGCTAGCCAGCTCAAATATGAAAGCAGACAAGTGCGATAAACTTGTTTTATTGATTATTCATATCTTTGTAATCTTTCCTTTTAGATTGTGGCTGCCATTATGGCTATCACAGGCATCGTGATGATGGCGTATGCGGATGGTTTCCATGGGGATTCCTTTATGGGTGTGGCCTTAGCAGTCGGCTCCGCCTCCACTTCTGCTCTCTACAAGGTCAGAGCAGTTAGTTTTCCTGCTCAGCTGAAAATACTGATTCCCAGAAGACCCTTGATGAGCATTACGACTCCTTTAGTATTGATATGCTTTTACTGCAAAACCTCTCTGTATCACTCAGGTGCTGTTTAAGATGTTCCTCGGCAGTGCCAATTTGGGAGAGGCTGCTCATTTCTTCTCCACGATGGGCTTTTTCAATCTCATCTTCATCTCCTGTGTTCCCCTCATCCTGTACTTCACCAGAGTGGAGCACTGGGGTTCGCTCTCATCTTTGCCCTGGGGTTACCTCTGCGGCGTGGCCGGCCTTTGGCTAGGTAACATGGAATTATTGAAATAACTGATTCTTCACTAGGTCCTGCATTATAACATTACTGGCCATTCCTATCTTAACTACATGTAACCTTCAATAATGCATTGTACAATACATATGTAATCTATAATAATCTAATGAAATATTTCTGGTTTTGGACGCTGGTAAACATAATGAAATATAAGATATATACACCACTGTTTAAAGGTTTGGGGTCAAGTAAGGTTTTTTATTTATTTATTTTGTAAGCTAATATGCATTAAATGTGACGGAAAGCATTTAATATATGTTAAAAGTTGTTTTGAACTTTCTATTCATCAAAGAATCCTGAGAAACGTCTATCACAGGTTCCACAAAAATATGAACAAAAACTTTATATATAGGAAGACGGTGCACTATGAATGGGAGAAAGTGCCCAATATGGCACATATGCCCCACCTTCTAAATGAAGCAAGTCACATAAGTAACAGTCGTGTGCCCAGTCTATTCTCTGCTATATGCGTTGACCTAAAACGTACACTTTTCACAATGTTGAAGTAACCTATTAAAATCATTCAGATATCGCGTGCCGTTGCGATATGCATATCGCGATATATACATTTGCGATATTTCGATATATTGTGCAGCCCTAGATTTCATTGGTGATTTCAGATATGAAATTGAATCGTAAGCTTGGCGAACAGTTTTGGTGAATTTTATGTTTCCCCATTCAAAAAGATAGGAGCTGCACTGCCCGGGAGGCGTTTCAAAGATGGCGGCCGAGTGAAATGACTTGCCTTGGCTATTAAGCAGTACACTGTTTTCAACATTGATACAAATCTTTCTTGCTCAGAGCTATAGCCATGTGGGCATGTGATTCAACATATGATGCAGTTGGACTTGAGGCTACGTCTACATTAATCCGGATACACTTGAAAACTGTGTTTTCATTTCAAAACTCTCTCCGTCCACACTAGTGTTTTCAAGCGTTTTCAAAAAGTTTCTTGTCCAAACTGAAACGTCAGAAAAGAAGAAGCTATATTCACCTTAGTGCACATGCGTAAAACCCTCATAAAAACACCCTGAAATAATACAGACGTAATAAAGTTATCACGCAATACTTCTGTCAGGATCATTTTATTTAGCAAAATATCTCAATTCACTGGACAGCAATTGCAAGTACATTTTCTGTCATCTTTGCAGGACTGTGATATGAAGAGTGTGCAAAGTAACATGTTTTATCAACAGTGTGAAAGTGAATAGCACATAACAGATGTAAACATGAATGTACAATATGCGTCACACATGACTAAACATGCTCCATTGTTTTCAAAGACCTCCGTTTTCACAGTCCACACTACAACACGGAAACGCTGTTTTCAAATGTATCCACTAGGAAAGGGGTTTTAGCAGGACAATTTTTCGCAGGACAAAAACGGCATCTCGGTGTGGACAGAAGACCAAAACGTATAGAAAAAAATAGTTTTCAAACAAAAACGTATTAGTGTGGAGAGGATGACCGAGGTTTGAATCCCAGTTCGAGGTCCAATTCCCCTCTCTCCTCTCCCATGATTTCCTGTCTGTCCACTATGTAAGGAAAGGCAAAAAAGCCCCAAAATAGAACTTAAAAATAATGTTATATTGTGCAGCAAATCAGCATATTAGAATGATTTCTGAAGGATCAAAAACATTTAAAAAACCGACCCCAAACTTTTGAACAATTGTATATTGCAAAATATAAAGATAAAGATGTACCATAATATGGTTGTTATGATATCTATAATAATAACTGGTCAATGCTAACCAGACCCTTGGTCAAAGCAAGCAACAGTAAATGAGGGGCGGAGCTTAGCAAAAAAGAACCTAAAGTCACCATGAATTCAAAATTGACAAATCTTGTTTTTTTATGCAGTGTTTATTGCAGTATTTATTATTAAAGATTTATCTTACATCATTTCTTTTTGCACAAAATTACAAAATAACTTTAGCTCCCTCTTGCAATGACATATCTTCTCTGATGACATGGTAACTGGCGTGAGGGCGGGGCAACCTGTCACTCACATCATGAGATCCACCAATAGCAAACCACAACCATCTAACGATCCAATCAATTCCTGATGGACAAAATCATGTCCCACCCTAGACCTTTTCTTGTTCGAAAAGCTGTTTCACTCTGATATAATATGCACAGGGAAGAAAAGACTATCGCAACTTCCATTTCATGTCAACTTTAAGTTTGTACACAGTTACTGGCGGTAAATCCTGCTGATGGCTTACCACTTGATTACTGCTGGTTCAGATGTAAGTTAGTGTTGTAGTAGATCAAATACAACACTTAAGTACACTTCCAAGAGTGCTTTAAGTGCTTAGTAAGCGAGATAAATCAGGGTAGAATCATCAGTTTACACCTCAAAGTAGTATTTCTCAGATATCCAATATGTGCTGCGTCAGACTGTATAAAGCTTGATAGTAACCGATTTACTGTATATTTGAGCTGAAGCGGAGCTCTGTGTCTCTAGGGTGTTTAAAGGATAATATGATATCCATTAACTTTTGTCACTTGTCCAAAATCACGTGATGTTCTCTGTGTATTTAGCCACTTGGAGAGGTCTGAATGACAAAAGTTTCTATATGACCAAACAAGCCATTACATAAAGTTCCTGTTCTCTCTCTCTCTCTCTCTCTCTCTCTCTCTCTCTCTCTCTCTCTCTCTCTCTCTCTCTCTCTCTCGTAGTATTTAACATCCTGGTCAATGTAGGAGTGGTACTCACATATCCTATTCTCATATCCATCGGGACATTACTCAGTGTTCCAGGCAATGCAGGTACGTCTATGCTGTGCGCCATGTAAGCCAATACAAAATAAATATTATTTGGAATATACTGTATATATAATCTTTTTGATGTTGTCTGAGACATTTCTGTCCCTCCGTTGACAGCTACGCAACTTATACTTTGACGCTTCAAAAAGTTCATAAAGAGATCGTAAAACTAATCCATTGAGCAGTTTAGTACACATTTTCTGAAGAGACTCAATCACTTTATATGATGAACAGATTTAATGTAGGCATTTATTCACATATAAACATTTATCAACTCACACATTAGTTGTGGTAAACGGAAGCTCAAACATGTTCGCTTGACATGCGAGAACCAATGAGGTTCATTTTCATGTTACGCAGCATGTTTGAGCTTCAGCGAGAACCAATGAGGTTCATTCTCGTGTTATGCCGCACATTTGAGCTTCCTCAAGAACCAATGAGATTCATTCTCATGTTATGCAGCACGTTTGAGCTTCCTCAAGAACCAATGAGATTCATTCTCATATTACGCAGCACGTTTGAGCTTCAGCAAGAAGATGTCAATAAAAGTGATCAAGTCTTTTCAGAAAATTTGGACTAAAACCATATGGATTCGTTTTTACGATCTCTTTATAAACTTTTAAAGCATCAAAGTGGTAGTTGGCTAGCTGGCAAGTGGCAATGGAGGGACAGAAATCGCTCATATTTCATCAAAAAGATCTTTATTTGTGTTCCGAAGATGAACGAAAGTCTTACGGGTTTGAAACGACATGAGGGTGAGGAATGAATAACGAAATTTCGTTTTTGGGTGAATTAACCCTTTAAAGAATGAATCTCACAAAACCTATCTGGGTCATATTTTCTATAATTATATTCAGATTTTTTTTTTTTTAAATGACAGGACATTATATTTTCCTAAATAAAATTAATAATTTCATTTTGGGACCATTAAGAATTATACTAATTCTCATTAGTATAACTAATTTGGATTTTTTTTATTTTTATCTGTTTTTAATTTTCATCATAATAATCAGAATGATTGATGATTCTGTAATACATGATATAATCATCAATCAAGATTTTTAACGTATTACAATGACTTTAATAAAATTGTTTTTGTTTTTAACGGATTTATGGTAATGAGGATTTACAGGCGAAAAGTGTAACTAACATTAAAATAATGTTACAAGGCAACAAAATGGTAATAAAAGACCCAGACATATGGTACTGTGCAAAAGTCTTAGTCTTATGTAGTACCAAAAAATGGTTTTAACAGATCATACACCCAGTATGATCTGATCTCACCATCATCGAGTCTGTCTGGCATTACATGAAGAAACAGAAAAAACTGAGAGACTAAATACAGAAGAACTGCCGCACCGTCTTCAAGATGCTTGAAGAAACCAACCTGAAAAGATACAGTACTGTGAATAGTTTTAAGCACTTAAAACCGTAAAAGTGCTGTAAAGTGAGGATGCTTTCAAAAATAATGTCATAAATAGATTCTATTTATCAATTAACTTCTATTAACTAAATCAAATCAATATTTAGTGTGACCACCCTTTGCGTTTCAAACAGCTTTTGTCCTATAGATACACTTGCACATAGTTTTTCAGGTAGCTTTTCAGGTTGGTTTCTTCAAGCATCTTGAAGACATTGCGGCAGTTCTTCTGTATTTAGTCTGTCTCAGTTTTTTTCTGTTTCTTCATGTAATCCCAGACAGACTCGATGATGGTGAGATCAGATCAAACCGGCTGTTTTCGGACTCCTTGTGCATACAAAAATCGCACTGGATTAATACAATTAATGGCAAACGGAATGTATGGAAATAAAACCTGATATTTCCTACTGACACACTACAGCAAAATATATAAAAAACTTTTAAAAGTTTAAAACACCCTTTTTGGTGAAAATATTAACGTGCCTAAGACTTTGGCACAGTACTGTTTTTGTGAGAATCGCCCTACGGGAAGTACAGCAGTGCATATCCCTCACCCTTCCCTAAAGCAAAATATGAAACTTGACTATAACTGAGTGTCTTCGGTCAAAGCGGTGGTGAGGTTGCCAAGGCGACACTAAATGCTTTAAGATGATGCTTGTCTTTAAAAACAGTCTTTCAAGGTCAGTGTGTTAAATTATGTGTGGTTTTTCTTCAGAAAAGCTCCATGATTCACTTACGACAAATAGTGTGATTAATTTGTTGTTTATGCTACATTCCTTATATTGTAAAGTATTGTGAATGTGAATGTTTAGTTACATTTTATTATTATAAACCATTTCGCATTTACAATAGCCAGTAATAAGGAACCAAGGGCTATAAACTTGATTAGATTCTTGCCTTCATTAGCACAAATTGTAAAATTTCATGTGTATTTTGAAGTCTGCAAACGGGCATTGGAGAACTCGCCCTATAATATATCAGCAACTAATGCTGAACATTTCCTTATTAACAGTAATGAATTTTCACTGGAGTTAATTGGTTGCGCAGCAGAGAAGACTTTGCCAGAGTCACAAAGTCTCGCACACTATTTAGACAGTGTGGGCACAAGGTCACATCTGAATTGTAGAAACTCTTATGTAGTTAAGTAATTAATAGGAATTGCTAACAAAACACTGTACTGTAAATCAAGAAGTCCTGCTCCAGTACGATTTCCAGAAGTTGTATTTAAAAAATTGTAGTTCACCTTATCAAATGAAGTGCAGCCAACATGCAGAAACATGCAGGGGAAAAAGCATAACATAGAGAGGACCCCTGTAGATCCTCATGACTGTGTGTCGAGGTCAGTAAGTTTCTAAAAATATATATTTAATTTTACCTTGTTATGATGAAGCAAAGTTAGTTTATATGTCATATACACCATGAAACCTTAAAGACGCAATGGTATTTAACAAAAAAAAAAGCCAACTGACAAATATTGGTGGAAAAAAGAAAAAAAAAGTTGTAAAGAGTATATGCTATTGCTTGATTGTGTTTTATTGTATTATTTGTTTGTTGTGGACTGTGTGCAAACGTATACACTACCAAAAGTTTGGGAGCTGTACTATTTTGATTTCTTGGAAAGAAATCTCTTCCAAGGCTGCATTTATGTTATTAAAGGTGCACTATGTAACTTTTCCATCCACTAGAGGTCGCCTGTTCAAAATAAAGGCATTCTTTGATGACGCCACGTTTGAGCGCAGAATCTTGGGACATTTGGTCTTCACCTCACCTCACAAAAGAATCGGGATAGGACTGATGAAATAAAATCATGTTCATGGATGCGATTATATACGTTACTGTAGTATGAAGCAGAGCAGGACCGAGTGTTGTGGAGCTGAGCAAGGCCGCTGGAGCGATTGTTAATGAGAAGAGCGGCAAGACTTTTATTATGACACAGTCTCCGGCGCCACTTCCGGTTTTCCGGTCATGAGTATGAGGTAACCAAGGGGGTAATCCAGCCCCCGGAAACCGTACCTTCCATAGGCGCGGCCATTGCTAACCAAGCCATCACCTGCTGTTAGCATCCAGGCCGGCCGCACACCCCGTCCGCGCGCAGCCCAAATTTCGAGACCGCGCGGATGGTCCGCGTGCAACAGCGCATGCGCCAGCAGTACAGAAGAGTCCACTAGGTGGCAATACGCACAGTATTGAGCACAGTGTTCAGCCGTCGAAGAAGAGTGTGCAAAGACCGGTTTAAAAACAACACGCTTTAAAAAAGAGAGAAAAACACGACAATGGACGGCGAACTAGACGAGCGTTTGAGCGAAGAGATTAGAAAGTACCCACATTTGTACAATTCATGTCTTCAAAGAGAGCGAAAAACTTGATAACAGGACTCAGTGCTGCCCCCCAATGTCTGGTAGAGCATAGGGAAAAAAATGTACTGCGCACTGCGATCATCCGCACGCATCCGTTGTGTAGTATACTTTGAAAGACGCGCGGACAGGGCTGCGCGCGTGACGCGTCCGGGTGCGGTAAGTGAAGTATACCCGGGCCTTTACACTATCGCCCCGTTGAAGCTGTTTTTGTCAAATATAGGCTAACGATTGCGTCATAACCACGCGACTGTGCCGCGCTGTTGAGCAAATTACCGTATAAACCAGAGGAGAAGCTCGTAGGCAATCTTTTACTGTCTATGAGGCAATCGGGGGAACGTGGAGGCATAAACACAGATAGAGATGTTGCAGATCCTGCTTCATTCATCAAAAGTTGCTCCTGCTCACCCTCTCTGTCTCTGTAAGATTCGGTGATTCAGATTTCACTTTGCACAACTACTAGAAGACTTGCCACTGTCAGACAGGTTGCTCACGTCACATCTTCGTCATCAAGCTCAGTCCGAGGTTGCGCAGTACACTCAGCCATCAGGAAGTGAGAGCTTCTATCTGACTTCAATTCTCTCCGTTGAAGTCTATGAGGTCGCTGTGTCCATTTCTTTTACTGTCTATGGAGGTAATGCAGCTCTGTTAATCATATTAGATACATCTGAGTGTGTTGAAAAGGAAGTTATGACGTTCGCTCGGCGGCTGCTATGAAACATGTTCACACTGCAGTGAGAGTAAAGCGTTTCTGCAAAATAAAACCAGAAACCGAGGATAAAGCAGATATGACGTCATTGACAGGCGACTCCCTCACATGTCCCGGTTCCTCGGTTAAAATAGCAATTTCTCACGATTTACAAATAGTTGGAAAAACATTTGGGATATTGTAAGTACTTAACTGAACAAAATATAAAACACTGGAATAGTGGTTTTTGGATATTTTACTAAAAAAAAATTACATAGTGCACCTTTAAACATACAAAAAAGCTGTAATATTGTAAAATAATGTAAAATAACTGTTTTCTATTTGAATATATTTTAAAATGTAATTTATTCCTGTGATCAAAGCTGAATTTTCAGCATCATTGCTCCAGTCTTTAGTGTCACATGATCATTCAGAAATCAATATGATGTAATATATCAATATAATATGATGATTTGCAATGTTGAAAACATTGTGTAAAAACATTTTTTAGGAATCTTTGATGAATATAAAGCTCAAAAGAACTGTGTTTATCTGAAATAGAAAGCTTTTGTAGCATTGTATTACCGTTCAAAGGTTTTGGGTCGGTAAGATTGTTTTTTTGGGGGGGGGGGAGAACTTAAAGAAATGAATACATTTATTCAGCTGTCACGGGTGTGTGCAGGCAGGAAGGCGAAAGCCCTATTCGCACGGAATTAGTATTATCTCGGGACCTCTGGTGATTTGTAATAATTGCAGAGAATGTCTGTGATCTTAAAGGTCCTGTTCTTCGTGATCCCATTTTTCAAACTTTAGTTAGTGTGTAATGTTGCTGTTAGAGCATAAATAATACCTGTAAAATTATAAAGCTCAAAGTTCAATGCCAAGCGAGATATTTTATTTAACAGAAGTCCCCTTTCAAAGCCTACAGCGAACGGCCGATTAGGACTACATCCCTCTACTTCCTTCTTTAATAACATCACTCGAACACTGAGCGCATGCATCTCTGGTAAGAGGCGTGAGTTTACCGGGCAACGTACGCTAAGCTGCTGTCGAATCACAACCTATGATCAAAACACAGGAACCGCTGGCACAATCAGAACTCGTTACGTATTTCTGAAGGAGGGACTTCATAGAATAAAGGAAGTCATCAGCCGTTTTTAGGAGAGTGAAAACGTACTCGGTTACTTAACGTAACCTCGGTTCCCTGAGATAAGGGAAGGAGTACTGCGTCTTTAAGACGCTGTATGGGTAGGTTCTCCTACTCTCGAATATACTGAAGTAATTGTAAAATCACGCAGTGCTACTGCCCAGTCAAAACAGTGTCGAGACATCTCGCACGCTATTGGCTGGCCAGTGGGAACTGCATGAACCAATGGCAGAACAGCGTAATCTGAGCGAACCAAAGGGCACAAAGCCCGCGAAGCTGAGCGCAAGAGCCCGCGAAAGGGGCATATAAAATACGCTGTAACTGTCAAAAACGTCAGGTTAAATCGACTGAAGCGACGATCACCCGAGTCAGCGCCATAGCACGGCCGTCTACGCAGTACTCCTTCCCTTATCTCAGGGAACCGAGGTTACGTTAAGTAACCGAGTACGTTCCCTTTCGAACGGTCAGTTCGTACTGCGTCTTTAAGACGCTGTATGGGAACCTGTAAAATCCCGCCGTGCTATGATAAGCGCAGTGACATGTACTCCCTCAAGTTTGAACACTTATTAGAAAGGGCTCAAGACTAGAGTTACTGACACATCATTTATATTAATAATATATATGTACACACGTCTTATACTACTGGGCTCATAGAGGCCGGTAACTATAAGGAATGTGTAAGCATTGAAGCATATGAAGGCCCCAATGCCAACTTATGACGGCGACGGGCTTACAAGGCCGTCTGATATTCGTTAGGCCGTCTTAGTATTTTTATACAGCGAGGACTTGTGCCTGCAGTGCAGGGACATCCAGACTGAAGAATCTGGTTAAAGTAGATGGTGAGGACCAACCTGCCGATCTACAAATGTCACCCATAGAAAAACTCCACTAGACCACGCCCAAGAGGAGGCCATGCCTCTGGTGGAGTGAGCTTTGACACCTATGGGGCATTGGAGGCCCATAGTGTCATATGCTAACGCTATCGCGTCCGCTAGCCATCTGGCTAGGTTTTGTTTGGTGACCGGAAGTTCCTTAGTTCGGTCACCAAAACTTACAAAGAGCTGCTCCGACTGTCTAAAGTGGGAGGACCGCTCAATATATGCTCTAAGCGACCTAACAGGGCCGAGCAGGTGTAACTGTCTCTCATCCTCCGAAGTGGGGAGGGCAGAGAGAGTGATTACCTGTGCTTTGAACGGTGTTGAAAGCACTTTAGGTACATAACCATGCCCTGGTTTGAGGATGACTTTAGAATCGCCTGGGCCAAATCTAAACATGATGCGTTCACAGATAACGCTTGAATGTCACTGACACGCTTAACAGATGCCAGTGCTAGTAGCAGGGCAGTTTTCAGCGAAAGTGGCTTTAATTCAGCCGTCTGCAGCGGCTCGAAGGGAGGTCTTTTTAGTGCTCTTAGGACCAATGAAGGTCCCAGGATGGCACCGTAGGAGGGAGAAGGGGGTTAAGCCTCCTGGCTCCTTTTAAGAATTTTATGACCATGGTGTGTCTGCGTACTGATTGGCCAGCTATAGGCGTATGGGATGCGGCGATAGCTGCCGTGTAGACTTTGAGTGTGGATGGAGTGTGTCCTGCATCCAACATCTCTTATAGAAAAACAAGAATTGTGATATCTCGCATGACACTGGGTTATAGTTCCTGACTGAACACCAGTCAGAGAACACTGACCATTTAAGGGCATAGAGACGTCTAGTAGACGGAGCTCTAGCTTCACTGACGGTGCTCAAGACACTCACTGGGAGGTTCTTGAGCCCCCCTTGAGTTGCCAAACATGTAACGCCCACAATTTTGGGGTGGGGGTGCCGGATTGTCCCGTTCGCCTCAGAAAGGAGATCTTTCCTTAGGGGAACTGGCCATGGGGCTGCTGATAGTAACTGAATCAACTCGGGAAACCTGATGTGGGTTCGCCAGAGTGGAGCCACTAGCAGGACTGTGTGCTCTCATTCCCTGATCCTTTTTAAAATTTGGGGAATGAGCGGTACTGGTGGAAAAGCATAAAGTATGCAGCTGGGCCATTTGTGGGCCAGCGCATCCTTGTTCTTTGAAAAATAGATTGGGCAATGACAGTTGTCTTCGGAGGCGAAGAGGTCGACCTCTGCCCTCCCAAAAACACTCCATATCATTTGAACCATTTAGGAATGGATGGCCCATTCCCCCGGGGACACGAGGCCCCTGGAGAGCATGTCTGCTCCCTGGTTCAGTCTGCCTGGCACATGCACTGCTTTTTAGTGAATGTAATTTGCCTTTTGCCCATAGGAGGAGATGTCTGACCAGTTGGTTGAGCCATCTCGACCTGAGCCCGCCTTGGCGGTTTATGTAGGAGATCACAGTTCGTGTTGTCCGTGCTGACTAGAACATGGTGACCTGAGAGACGTGGTAAAAAAGTCTTGAGGGCTAGCACTACTGCCAGCATTTCTAGACAGTTTATGTGCAACCGTGACTCCGTGCTCGACCATGAGCCGAAGGCCGGTTCGCCCTCGTACAGAGCGCCCCAAACTGAGTTGGAGGTGTCCGTGGTGACCACCACCCGTCTGGAAACTGTTTCCAAGTGACCACGGGGCCAGGGCTTTGACACAGCCGCGGCCCACTTTGATCCAAAGCTGGCCTGAATGCCACGCTTGGGAAGGAACCCGTGATTTCAGCCAGTACTGCAGGGGGTGCATGTGCTTCATACCCAGCGGAAGTACTGGAGAAGCTTTTGCCATTAGGCCTAGCATTCTCTGAAATTTTTTAGGGGTGTGTTGGTTCCCATTTTGAATGAACATGCAAGCTGCTGTGTAGTCAGAGCGCGTTCGTCCAATAGCCACGCCCTCATTTGGGCTGAGTCTAAAATCGTTCCCAGGAAGGAGGTTCTCTGCCTGGGAAGCAATAAGCTCTTGGCTGTATTTATTCTGAGACCCAGGCATTCTAGATGGCTGAGTAGCATAGATTTGTGAGATTTTATTTCTTCCTCTGACTGGGCCAGTATGAGCCAGTCGTCGAGGTAGTTCAGAATGCGCATTCCCGCTTGTCTTAAGGGGGAGAGAGCTGCATCCATGCACCTCATGAAAGTGCGGAGGGCCAGGGACAGGCCAAATGGCAGGACTGTGTACTGATAAGCCTTCCCGTCGAACGCGAATCTCAAAAGACTCGCCTTTATGGCGGTAAAATGCAGGGAACACGCATTAAGCAGACTCGTAGTTTACAATCATTGCATGAAAAAACATTCAGAACAGTATGTTTTTCTCCCTGACCGGAACAAAAAACGGGCCGTGAGGAGACTCAGAGTCTTTTGGGAGGCGGACCGGCTTGGGCGGGACTCAAACCTCCTCTCTTCCTGATCAGCCTGTCAGGGCTGCTTTCTGTGTTCAGTTTTGTCAGCATTCTGAAAGCCATTTGATAAGGGCTCTGTTCAGATGTCCGCCGGTTGGTTTGTGTTTGTGACACTGTGCGGACAGCACTTGTGTAGCGGAGCACACTTGTAGTGGGCGCGCGCTAAAGAGCGAAAATCTGTGAGAACAGTGCTTATGTGCAAGGTGCACGTATTTTAGTAAGGTCGTTGTTAAAACAGCATTGGTGGACAGGCGAGCATGTTTGACAACAGGCTAGTTGACTGCAATATTTACATCTCCAGTCGCCTGAACTGAGGGGATTGAGAGAATGTAAAGGAAGTCTGTGGTGGTAATCCAGCCACAGCAGGACTTTTGAGTGGTTCTATAGCGCTGAATTAACAGTGCATAGGGGTACACCCTATGTAGGGGACACACTGCCTGCAGTCATAACAGAGGAAAAAACTCTTAATTGTTTATTAGGATCGCCGTTAATACAACGTTTTGTGTACAGGCGTGCATGTTTTATAACAGGCTCGTTTACTGTAATGGTGAACCTCTCCATTCACCTGAATAGGTGACTGAGAGAAGTGGTGGAGTGCTTGGCCACCATTCACTAAATTGAGACTCACTCAGAAACCTGTGAGAGCGGGGCTCGAACCGGCAACCCTGTGTGCAAAAGTGCACCGTAACAGCAGAGGGCGTGGCTATGACGTAAGTCGCGCTCTCAACTGTGTTTGGTATGTAGGGTGTGCTTCATAACAGGCTCGTTTACTACACTGTTGAACCTCTTCAGTCGCCTGAATAGGGGACTGAGAGAAGTGGTGGAGTGCTTGGCCGCCATTCACTAAATTGAGACTCAATGAGAAACCTGTGAGAGCGGGGCTCGAACCAGCAACCCTGTGTGCGAAAGTGCACGTAACAGCAGAGGGCGTGGCTATGACGTAAGTCGTGCTCTCGGCGGTGTTTTGGTTTGTAGGGGGGGCGTGCTTCATAACAGGCTCGTTTACTACACTGTTGAACCTCTTCAGTCGCCTGAATAGGGGACTGAGAGAAGTGGTGGAGTGCTTGGCCGCCATTCACTTAATTGAGACTCCATGAGAAACCTGTGAGAGCTGGGCTCGAACCAGCGACCCTGTGTGCGAAAGTGCACGTAACAGCAGAGGGCGTGGCTATGATGTAAGTCGCGCTCTCGATGGTGTTTTGGTTTTGTAGTGTGGGCGTGCTTCATAACAGGCTCGTTTACTACATTGTTGAACCTCTCTAGTCGTCTGAATAGAACTGAGAGAAGTGATAGAGAGTGAAAAAGGCGCAGGGCTTGGCCGCCATTATGCGCTAGACAGCAATGACGTAAGTCACGCTCTCGATAGTGAGCGCGCGCTGAGAGAGAGAGAGGGAGCACGCGCTGCCGCTGTAGAAAGCGGAGTCTGTAACGGCCGCGCTCTCAATATCTCTAGCAGTCTGAGAGCGAGTAATGCGGGAAGCTCCGGCATTAGTTCGCTCGTCCACTCTGGCATTCTCTGTCCGCGGCGCTTCTTAGCGCGGCCCGAGTGAGAGAAGAGGAAGAGCGAGACGTTGGTAATCGTGCGGATTCGTCTTCCTCATTGCCGCAGAATGAGACCAAGCCCTCAGCGTTGAGCGGAGGGAGCAGGTCCGATCGAGGGAAAGTCACAGGGGAAACGTCTCTCTGAGGTGAAGACGAGTCACGCGGGCACTGGGCCGACGTGAACTCGCTAGCCTCGGTATACTCAGCCCTCTGGCTCCGCCGTTCTTTCCCGCCGCGGCTCGGGCGGAAAGGGGAACGGGAGAGCGCGAGGGCCGGGGTCGCGCTCTGAAAAGAGCGCTATCCGCGAACGGAGGGAGGAAATGGGCATACCCTCGCAGTGAGAGCAGCCGGACCCGGCAAGAGCAGCGTCCGCGTGGGCCTTGCCCAGACAGATCACGCACCCGTCGTGGTTATCCTCCTAGTGCAGGTAAGTACTGCACACAAGTGATATGTTTTTCTCAGTATTGTACAGAAAGGATACACCGTAGTGTTTCACCAAAGAGCGCAGGGGAAAGGCGTGACAGCTCGCGGGATCGCTGGCGATTTGAGCGCGCTGAAAAATACAGCAGGCCGCTGACTCTCGCAGGACGTCCGGGCTGGTTAGTTCGCTATTCCGCTGCAGGCTCGTCAATTCACGGTGAAGGTGGTGTAGTTCGAGTTTATCAGCGAGGACCGTAGATCGTCGCTGAAGGAGATTAATCTGACGTTTTTGACAGTTACAGCGTATTTTATATGCCCCTTTCGCGGGCTCTTGCGCTCAGCTTCGCGGGCTTTGTGCCCTTTGGTTCGCTCAGATTACGCTGTTCTGCCATTGGTTCATGCAGTTCCCACTGGCCAGCCAATAGCGTGCGAGATGTCTCGACACTGTTTTGACTGGGCAGTAGCACTGCGTGATTTTACAATTACTTCAGTATATTCGAGAGTAGGAGAACCTACCCATACAGCGTCTTAAAGACGCAGTACGAACTGACCGTTCGAAAGGGAACAGCGGTATACAGATAAGTAAATTGTGTTAAAAATACTGGGTTTTTTTACACGCGAAACATGAACACGTTATATTGCACACTGTAAACACAATCAAAGCTTCAAAAAAACTGAAAAAACGGGACCTTTAATCCCGTGCGAATCGGCCATGCCTGTAATTTGTAAAGTAAAAGTTCCCCCGCAAATTACCTACCATATTTCGCCGAACACCGAGGTCCTGTGATAATATTAGTCCCGTGCGAATCAGCATCTCTGTGATTTGGCCGGGATTAGGCGGATCGTATATAATTTTTGCAAGGTTTTTGTGTCCTGTACGCATTTTTATCTTTATCTTTCACGAAGAATGGCGCTAGGCTGCATATAATGCACACCGTTATGAATTCCCGTGCGGCAGCGCAGATTATACTTTCACTTTTGCATGAATGGTGTGTTTAATACTATTCTTAATGAAAAACACAAAAACAGAACAGTACAATGACAAACTCGCTTAAATGGGCGCTTTTACATTTAGCTTTGAAACTGAATCTTCCGCCGTATATTGTTATTATATTGCTCAGTTAAGATTTTCATTGTAGCGTCTGTTCTCTAACTAAACTCAATTATTTTTATTAGGCTACTATAAAACAATCAAAATTATATCGATACGACATCGATAATTTCATACAGCTATATCTATAATGAAAAAACATTTACAAGTCTTGACATCATAGCTGGGAGATTCGAGTAAAATCACAGGCTTGCTTATCCCGTGCGAATGCTCCACGCAAAATTCAGATGTGGGGGAGTAATTTCTAAATCACACGAGGTCCCCAGATAATACTAATCCCGTGAGAATAGGGCTGAAGACAGGTAAAGACAGTTCTCAAACGTAGTTTTATAGAAGTATTCTCAACATAGGCAGACAGGTAATAGCACAACACATTTAACATAACTGAGATCAGACAGAGACTGAAGGAACGGGAGGAACTTATATAGTGAACACAATGTGGATAATGATGACACAGCTGACACAGATGAACTAATAATGATGGTAACCGGGGAGACAGGCAAGCGGCGGGAAACAGGACAAAGGAACATGTGACATATGCAAACAAACTGAAAGTCCAATCAAACTGAAACTAAACGTGACTGTGACATCATCAATGATGCATTAAATTGATCAAGTGACAGTATAGACATTTATAATGTTGCAAAAGCTTTATATTTCAGATAAATCCTGTTCTTTTGAACTTTCTATTCATTAAATAATCCTAAAAAAAATTTACACAACTGTTTTCAACATTGATAATAATAATAAATGTTTCTTGAGCAGCAAATCGGCATATTCAAATTATTTCTGAAGGATCATGTGACACTGAAGACTGTGACACTGAACAATGATAAATTCAGCTTTGAATCACAGAAATAAATTACATTTTAAAGTATATTGAAATAGAAAAAAAAGTTTTTTTAAATTGTAAAACTTTGTAAACTATTTCACAATAGTTTTTGCTGTATTTTGGGTCAAATAAATGTAGCCTTGGTTTCTTTCAAAAACAATCAAAATAGTACAGTTACCAAACTTTTGACTGGTAGTGTAGTGTAACTTTTGACTGGTATCTTTACAAATCATTTATTCATTATTTGTTCATGTTTTTGCAGTACCCAATATATTGTCTGTTTTACTAACAGCTTGCGTCAGCGCAAACCCTCTTTTGTCATTAAAAAACTATTGTCAAGAGTTACTAAAGACACGCAGTGAAAATTTTGCTCTGAAAATGCGTGGACTGGGTTGTTTTTGTGGCTGACCTTATTGCATATGCATTTGTAGGAGTTTCCCTTTCAGACGTAAAATTTATGGGAGGAGAGTATTTAAATGTATCACGCAAGGTGATTTACTAAGGTTTGCGCTAGTCAATTTACTTGTGTTTGCGCCATTATTTAATGGTCCTAAAGGAACACGCCAACTTTTTGGGACTTTAGCTTATTCACCGTATCCCCCAGGGTTAGATAAGTCCATACATACCATTCTCATCTCCGTGCGTGCCATAACTCTGTCTGATGCACCCACCGCTAGCCTAGCTTAGCACAAAGACTGGAGGTAAACGGCTCCAGCTAGCCTACTGCTCAATAAGTGACAAAATAACGCCAACATTTTCCTATTTACATGTTGTGATTGTGTATAGTTACATCGTGTACTAAGACCGACGGAAAATGTAAAGTTGTGATTTTCTAGATTCTAGATTTTCTTTTTCTTTTTTCTTTTTTAAGTGTACATTCACATGTTTTCAAGTTATAAAGGAAATATATGACTTGTTACTTGCTTAAATTGAAATGCTATTAAAAAGTTGATCAAAACCATATGAAACTGACAAGAATACAAAAAGTGCATTTTGCACATGAATTTGAAACTGTACCTTTTCATTTCTCTGTGCGGCGAGCAGCCATTGACGTGCTGAAGCACGAGGTCATCTTCAGCGTGGTGCGTCTGGCTGCCACCTGCATCATCTGCCTGGGCTTCCTGCTGCTGCTGCTCCCCGAGGAGTGGGACACGGTCACCCTGCGCTTCCTCACCACCCTGGCCGACAAGAAGACGGAGGAGCACGGCGAGGAGCTCACAGAATCCAGCGTCCACACGCGCAGCCGGAGTAGAGCCAACGGGGCCGTATCCATCCCGATGGCATGACCTTTGACCTGTGAATGAGTATCAGCGTTGATCCACCAAGTGGCAGCCTTTCAGGAAAAAAAAGAACGGTTTGATTGTATTTAAGGTTTCGGAAAGAAGACAAAAGAGAAAGTGAATGTTATTGGTGTGTGAGTTTTCTTTAATAATAACCACAATAGAAAGATAAGAACAGGGTGTCCTGCCTTTAATAGAGATGACAGTGGAGGCTTGAGTGTTCTAAGAATAGCATCCCGCTAAAACAGGGATACTTACTGACAGTGTTTTTTATTTTATTTTACAGAAGGGATCTAGTATTCTCTTCCCTGCCGTTTCTATGGGAAGATATGCATCCATTCCATAGAAATGGACTTTCAGACTTTCGTTTCCCTCTGCACGCCATCCCTGCACCCTTGCACCCCTCCGCTAGCCCTCCCCATGGAATGTATTCTATGAATATAGACTCTGTCAGGGCCAGTTCGGCTCACTGTACACATGAATGCATTCAGAGATCAGATATATATGTATATGAAATATGAAGATTATTTGCATTGTACGTAGTAGTGTAATATACGTAGGAGAAAAATATTATGCTTTAATGAATGAGCCTTTCTTTTCCTTTTGTAATAAAACACACAAATAAAGATCTTCTTTGAAAACTGCCTGTCATGGTTTTATTTTGGAGACGTGGGCATATAGTGCATATTCAAACATAAAACATATAGGTCTGGCTTCACAGACAGGGCTTAGATTAAAGCAGGATTAGGCCATAATTCAATTAGGGCATGTAGTTTTTAACTCTTTCCCCACCAGCGTTTTTTTATTTTCTATTTTTATTGCCAGCCACTGCCAGGGTTTTTGATCATTTTCACAAAAATGTAATGGCCCATAGAATATTTTGTTATATGAATATCCGAGCATGAAATATATCAAAAGAAAGAGTAGACCCTCTGCTACGTTTTATTCTAGCTTCAGAAAACCACAATTTTGTCAAGGACTACATCCAGATCAGATTCAGAGTGATGATCAAACTCAGATGGAGTAGATCGAGTCCATCAACACCCCTAATGCTTCACAGTCCTACAGCTCGTCCTGGGTCGACATTTCATTCAGTAACATTCGGCAGTTTTGATTTATATGATGTTTAATGTTGATGATCACGTTATTTTACCTATGATCGCTTGTTTTTTGCATCTTCTTTGTCTGTTTTGATCAGGAGATTCTGTACTCATTCAGAAGATGCGTAATAGCGCCCCCTATCGTAAAACAGTGAAAACACAGAATATTCCATGTTTGGCGGGGAAAGAGTTAAGGGTGTGTTTACACCATAGACTGTTAAAAAAAATATGGACGTAGTGTCCGTGACGTCACCCATAGGATTCTGAAGAGCAGTTTTGAAACGTGGGCGGAGCTGAGGTGACACGATGACTAACAGACAGCAGATAAAGGGCTATCCACCTGTCACTCAAAGTGGCCACGCCCTTAATTATGCAGAACTTTAAGGCTTTATATAATGTAAACGAATGAGTATATAAAAAAATTCACCCCCCTCACAGTTGTCATGAAGGGCAAAATTAGCCGTAGAGACCAAAGCCACAATATGTACCAGGCTGTAAACGTGTTTTATTCTGCTGTAAAGTTGGGCATTTTAACATGAGGCTCAATGAGATTCTGCTCCCTTCTGGAGTCCTAGTGGCCAGTCGATGAATTGCAGTTTAAGTCACTTCTGTATCGGCTTCAAGAGAAACTGCGGGAGATTGCCGCTTGGTTCACACTTGGCATGTTTGATTTCATTAAAACGAATGCTGGTGCGGTTGCTCTGTGTGTAGCCTGGCTCCGCCCTCCTACGTACTTCCGCTCAATTTTCATTTTCCTTCAGTACTCCGTCTGTGACTGCGGTATATTCTTAGGTTTTCTCCCAACAAATTTTTACCGGTCCAATCAGCGAACAGCTGAACAGCAGTTCAGTAATGGCGGCGGAGAAAGATGCGTGCGAGACCATTCAGTCCGTTGTGGCACCACTGCCGAATATCCAGAAGTTAAAGTTAAAATTCACTGTTTATATCCTTTTTGACCACTGCAGAGCACCGTACGGTTGCGCTTCGCTGTAATTTGGATGCATTTCTAGACTTGTATTTCTCTAAATGCTGGCAAGTATTTACAAGAGCAATATATTTCATCACCGCTCAAAAAAGAAAAAGAAAAGGACGTAAACATTTGAATTAGGCCATTATTTACGGCAGCATTTATTCTTATCATACCAAGCATATGACATTTTATTCACAGCATACAATCATGCTACGGACCACGTGAGCAGCGTGATAAGTACACTGTTTTTTATTTTTATGAATTAATACTTTTATTCAGCAAGGATGCAACTGTTTTTATTTAATTATTTCAAATAAATGCTGTTTTTACTTTTAAACAAGTGAAAAATCATGCCAATATATTTCATTTTGATGGAGTTACATAGCCCTATCTGTGCACTGCAGTGGTCACCATGCATCAATGGTATAAAAAGTGATTCAATAGAACTCATTGTTTGGTCAGAAAGAAAAAAAAACATGTTTTTAAAACATTTACTAAGAGCAAATGGTATGAATACACATTAAGAACATTAAATAACAACAACAATAGAGAGGACATTTGAAAAGAGTATCATTAGGTCTCGAAACGTTGTAACCTGGCGTTACGTCGACTGAATGGGAACTAATTTGATTTGAAACCAATTAAAACCAGTATCATAATAAGTCTCATTTGATTTACCTTCTCCCACCCAATTAAAACTATTAATAAAATAATTATGAAATATGCCTACACTTTTATATGACCAAATAAATAAATATAGACTAAAATATGAAGACTATTTAAAGGTGTACTATGTAAAAAAAAACGAACGCACTGAGTAAATGTAATTTTCAACACACTCAGATGTCTAATATGATAAACAGAGCTGCGTTACCTCATACTCATGACCGGAAAACCGGAAGTGGTGCAGGCGACTGTGTCATAATAAAAGTCCCACCTGAGACTGTAATAATAAAAGTCCCGCCGTTCTTCTCATTAACAATCGCTCCAGCGGCCTTGTTCAGCTCCACAACACTCAGTCCTGCTCTGCTTCATACTACAGTAACGTTAAAGGTCCCGTTCTTCGTGTTTTTTTTTTAGCTTTGATTGTGTTTACAGTGTGCAATATAACATGTGTTCATGTTTCGCGTGTAAAAAAAAACTGTATTTTTAACACAATTTACTTATCTGTATACCGATGTTTTCACTGTCCTAAAAACGGGTTGATGAGTTCCTTGTTCTATGAAGTCCCTCCTTCAGAAATACGTAACGAGTTCTGATTGTGCCAGCGGTACCCGTGTTGTGATTTGACCGCAGCTTAGCGAACGTTTCACGGTTCCTGTGTTGTGATTCGACAGCAGCTTAGCGCACGTAGAAAGGTCACGCCTCTTAACGGGGTGATGTATGCGCTCAATGATCTCTACAGCATCCCTGGGAAAGCCAAACAAAGGTGATTTGACTCCGGGATGAAAATAACAGCGTCTCGACGACATGGCGACAAACACACTCAAACGCAACACTTCCTTTTCTCCACGCGACACGTCCTCTTCTCCACGTGAGACAGCAACAAGACCACGCCCCCTTTTTCGCGTATTCTTGTGGGCGGAGGTTAGTCTATTCTACTGTTCTACTGACGTCATTTATGAAGGAAGTACCAGGATGTAGTCCAAGCCAGCCGTTCGCTGTAGGCTTTGAAAGGGAACTTCTGTTAAATAAAATATCTCGCTTGGCATTGAACTTAGAGCATAAATAATACCTGTAAAATTATAAAGCTCAAACAGCAACATTACACACTAACTAAAGTTTGAACAGTGGGATCACGAAGAACGGGACCTTTAACAATCGCATCCATGAACATGATTTCTGTCTGAGTCCAATCCCGATTCTTTTCCACCGGCTGTGAGGTGAAGACCAAATGTCCCAAGATTCTGTGCTCAAATGCGGCGTCATCAAACTACGCCTTTGTTTTGAACAGGCGACCTCTAGTGGACGGAAAAGTTACATTGTGCACCTTTCATACTGCTGTTTAATAAAGCTATTCAAGTGTAAATAATATCATAGTTTTAACTATAACATACAAAATAAGGTGGAATCTAAATATAGGCACAATATACCCTTTGCACATGGTGTGGACAGATGTATTTTCTGTCACAGAAGAAAATGTACAAGAAAAATATTATTCAAATCTGGATAAAAGTATTTGTTACATCTTATTTAGCTGAAAAATATTTTTTGTTCCTGTCTGGTTATCTGAGAATAAAAGGATTTAACCCTTATTCTTGAGGTTCTTGGTGCATCTCCTCTTTCCTGTGCCATTTTGAATGTATGGTGCAATATCTAAAAACAACAAAGAGATACAAAGACAATAATTCAATGGAATCGTAGACAACACTTTGGGGGGTTCGACACTTTGTGGTTGGGACATGGTACTAAAACTTAAATGGTTCAAAATGGCTTCCAAATATCTGTCTACTGTATTGGAGGCCATGCATGAAAGGGTTAAATTCTAAAATAAAATAAAAAAATATTCCACAGTATTACTGTATAAATGCATCCTTGGTGAGCAGATGAGACTTCTTTCAAAAACATTTTACCGACCACATATTTTGAACAGTAGTGTACATTGTTTTTAGACTTCTAATGAATGGTGTCAGAGTATTTTCATTCAATATATAATAAGCAATTGTAGTAGCAGTATAATGAAGCTGTGAGAAATAATTATGACAAAGGTCAGACGCGTCTGAGAAAGTATTGTGGCCCACTGAGCAGTGATTGTAAAGTCAGGGGATTTCCATCAAACAACAGATGGCTGTGAAAGACCAAAGAAGATATCAAACCATTATTAAGAGGTGTGAAATAAATACATATGACTCATTGAGGCGTCTTGCCTCTGGGAAAGTGTTGATTGTCCTTGGAAAAGGTTAAAATAAAGATTATTTGGGCATCTTGCCTCTGGGAAAGGGTTGATTATCAACTGACAGGATTCCACAAGTAGAGAGAAAGACATGAGGAGTAAGATTCGATTGTGGGAAACAAGTGAAGTGGGAGGAAAAAAAACAAGTTGCATGGTCATTGCCAGACAGCAGATAAGAAAAATCTATAATGTTTCCTGAGGTGTACTTATATTGTTAGTATGATTTTTACATCATGAAATGTCATAATTTAGAAATAAAAGGCATTTTTTTTCTATTCTGATATTAGCCCTCTGGCTTGAATGCTCTGTTTCAAGGGGTGTGTCTGCTGTGAAACTTCAGTGAAAACACCCACTGTTGTGATTGGCTGACATCTTTGCATTTTAAATGAGTATTAGATTTTGTGGTGTGGTTTAGCGGAGACGGACAGGGCACTCGTGGACCAGAGAGATGGCGAGCTGGAGAAAGATTGGTGAGAAAATGCAATATAACTGAGTTGTTGAGAGCGCAAGTTTATTTTGTTTGTATCTTAGAGTTCTGAATGAACACACTCAAAAAAAATGTATGTCTAAACATAAGATGTATGTATTTGAATTGCATATAAATTTTCCATGCATTTAGAATTTTAACATAAACAAATTAATAAACGTAATGTGATTCATATTTGTAAGTTACACATAAATGTAACAGGTAAAATTTGTGTAATTGTATTGATAAACTGAATGTGATTCTTATATTTTCTCAGATTTACGTAAATGAAACAGGTAAGATTTATGTACACAACATTTTTTTTAAATTAACACTGCCAAGTGTTCATGTGTGTGCTCACTACTGAGTTAAAGTACCATTGAAGCAGTGTTGATGCTAATGAGATAATTAAGAAATGATTGAGTGTTAATTATGAACACCTGATGATAATGAGCAGAATCACTGACGGAAAGAGAAACACAAGCTCACTCAACTAGAACTGACTTCAGCCACAGCCTTAGATGAAATCAATTGAAGATAAAAGAAGACATTCAATCTCTCAAGATCTCAGCAGAGGAGGGTTAAACAACTCCACAAACAGCATTACCAGCTTCACACTTTACCAATCAGACTGGCTTTATATCTGTCATTTATGTTTTAATGAAAAGCGGTGCTGTCGAATCCATATCGTAAAAGTCTGTTTGTAAAGCCTGTGCAGACATTGCGATTAAAATAAACAAACTATTTTCTCCAAATTCTCTGGGCGGGCAAAGCAGAGGAAGAGGAGGTAACCTTTCCCCGTATGACGACATACAGGGAAGATTCCAGATCGGCTCATCTGAGCTTTCATTTTCTCAAAGGCAGAGCAGGACACCCAGAACTCGGTTTACACTTATCAACATTTCTAGCCACTTGGGGACCATATACAGGTTAGGGGAACTCATATTAATGTTAAAAAACTTCATAAAATGAAATTTCATGTCATGGGACCTTTAAATGACCCTGTGAGCATAAACACTCTATAGGTTTGAGCATGTGAGAATGAGAGTGTCCACAGCTCGGACCATGATACAAACCATAATACAGGAAAACAAACATGCTGATTGACTCAAAACCCATCATTCTATAATTTTCCCCTCACCTTCACAGCTGTGACAGCTGCTCTTTGTGAATGCATCGACTTTGCTTTCTTGGAAATGTAATGAGATATTAGCTGAGTGGACAGGCTGAACATCTTCAGAGCGCTGGAGAAGCCCATTAAAGCAAATGAGGCAGAGAAAGGAAGTGAGGGGTAACAGGAGGGGAGGTATATAGAGAATAGAGGAAGTCTTTAAATCCACATTATGGGGCCCAGTTCGTTCACCCTGGGATGTGCCGATAACACTCCATATGCTGACACAGTTCAACGGAAGATTTATAGTATTTGTTATGACCTATACTGCTGTTCAAAAGTTTGGGGTCGGTAAGATATTTCAAATGTTTTTTTAAAGAAACCTCTTATGCTCACCAAGGTGGAATTCATTGGATCAAAAAGACAGTGAAAACAGTAATACTGTAAAAAATATATATATACACACACACACACCGATCAGGCATAACATTATAACCACTGACAGGTGAAGTGAATAACACTGATTATCTCTTCGTCACGGCACCTGTTAGTGGGTGGGATATATTAGGCAGCAAGTGAACATTTTGTCCTCAACTTTGATGTGTTAGAAGCAGGAAAAATGAGCAAGTGTGAAAAATGTGAGTTTGAAGGGGTCAAATTGTGATGGCTAGATGACTGGGTCAGAACATCTCCAAAACTGCAGCTCTTGTGGGGTGTTCCCGGTCTTCAGTGGTCAGTATCTATCAAAAGTGCTCCAAGGAAGAAGCAGTAGTGAACCGGTGAAAGGGTCATGGTCCTCAAAAGTGACGGCAAAGTTTTTCACAAAAAAAAATTCATATATAAAATATAATAATTTCATCCATGTCTTTATGGGCCTTGCTTTGTGCACTGGTGTGCAGTCATGTTGGAACAGGAAGGGGCCATCCCCAAACTGTTCCCACAAAGTTGGGAGCGTGAAATTGTCCAAAATGTCTTGGTATGCTGAAGTATTAAGAGTTCCTTTCACTGGAATTAAGTGGCCAAGCCCAACCGCTGAAAACAACCTCACACCATAATCACCAGCCCCCCGCCCCCCACCAAACTTTACACTTGGCACAATGCAGTCAGGCAAGTCCCGTTCTCTAGAGCCAGTGGTGGCGTGCTTTACACCACTGCATCCATTGCTTTGCATTGCACTTGGTGATGTAAGGCTTGGATGCAGATCCTCGGCCATGGAAACCCAATCAATGAAGCTCTCTATGCACTGTTCTTGAGCTAATCTGAAGGCCGCACAAAGTTTGGAGGTCAGTAGCTATTGACTCTGCAGAGAGTTGGTGAGTTCTGCACACTGTGTTGCTCAGCATGAGCTGACCCCACTCTGTGATTTAACGGGGCCTACCATTTTGTGGCTGAGTTGCTGTTGTTCCCAATTGCTTCCACTTTGTTATAATACTAACAGTTGACCGTGGAATATTTAGTATTGAGGAAATTTCATGAATGGACGTATTGCACAGGTGATTCTTGAATTCACTGAGCTCCTGAGAGCGACCCATTCTTTCACAAATGTAGAAGCGTCTGCATGCCTAGAAGCGGGTGATTTTATACACCTGTGGCCATGGAAGTTATTTGAACACCTGAATTCAATGATTTATGTGTGTGTGTATATATATATATATATATATATATATATATATATATATATATATATATATATATATATATATATATATATATATATATATATATATATATACACACACACACACACAAATAATTGAATTCAGGTGTTCAAATCACCTCCATGTATGTATGTATGTATGTATGTATGTGTATATATATATATATATATATATATATATATATATATATATATAAATATAAGGGTTTTTATTTGACATTTAGGCTACATCAATAAAACATTTTAGTCAAAATGAAAGCTTACTCATAGTCATAAAGATGTGGATCAATCAGAGGTTGTAGCAGGCATAAGTTGTTATTTATTGAAAGAAAAACAAAATTTGTTCTACAAACTTATATTGCTGTGTAATAATTGCAAACCAGCTAGGTTGATTTTCTCTAAAGTCAAGTTATACCTGCTGTAATCAGGCAAACAGAAAACTGTCACTAATTCTGTCAATCATGAAGCCTGGTTCCCTGAGCAGTCGCATGCCTGAACAATCAGTGAAGAGAAGGGCCCTCTTACCGCCGCCCAAGCATTAATACACAGTTACAGAGTAACCTGTGGGGACAGTCACCATGGAAACTTACCTCATTACGCCAAAACCGAGAAATATAAAGCGAGAGAGGGGGGCACGCACCTGCCATTTCACTACACAACTTAGCCAGAGTTTCAGTTTGTACAGTTAAACAGCACTGAAGGGGAATACTCTTTGTTTAGGTTAAGTCAAAACTTAACCTTACGGATTCAACCTGGATACAACATTCAGATGGAGAGAAAAGTTAGGCCTGGATTACACCTTTGAAAACAGCTCAAGAAATGGAGACTAATGTGGTTCCTTGATAAACATTTTGGTATATAATTTGATACAAAACTTATCTTGGCTGGAAGTATAAATGGACCATGGGGAACAGCAACTCCAGGCCAAAGATTTGCCAAGTTGCACCATCTCTTGGTCAACCAATGGAGGATGAGCCTTCCCTGCTTCCAACCTCACCATGGATGATAACTGCTGTTAAAGGCACAGAGAGCCAAGAGAAAGGGATTGTGGGACAGAGGAAGACCAACCATCTGCCTCCTTTGACAGGAAGACATGAAGTGCCTCATATTGTTCATTTAGAACCAGGTCAGTGCTGTGATCTTTAGACTTTATGTTTAGCACTAATTATGAACAATATTATTCTATAAATCTTTACTCTTTTGACATTTGAATTTCAGAAATTGTCGTCTCTATTTATGACATGGCTAAATAAATGTTCAGACAGAAGTTTTACAAAGTGCATTAAATTCTTAAGGCCCGTTCACACCAAGAACGATAACGATAAAGATTTAGTTCTAAAAATCGTTCTCAGTATTAAAGAATAGCAGAGTTCACACCACAGCTATAACGATAACAGCACAGAGAAATAATATCATTGGAATCACTTTCAGAATGATTTTATCCAGCTGATGAACGATAAAAACATTGACAGCCAATCAGAATCTATCCTGTACAAGCTCAAGCGTTTAAAGTGACAGAAAAGCATGTGCTTAGAATAAATAGAAAGATGTCCGCTGATGTGGACGCTAATATATTTATCTTTATAGTTATCGTTCTTGATGCAAACGAGTATTTATCCATTTAAAGTGTGATTTTTCCATATAAAAATTATTTATCTTATCTTAGTAGGCAGAGACTATAAGGCTAAATTTTGAATAACAAACTAGTGTTTTACTTTCATGTTAGGGTGTAGTAAAGTAGTAAGCTATTCTGAATTCAACCTGGGTAAGCCATTTTGATGGGCCTGACATAGGCCTTGTTTTTTTTCATTCATGCTTGAGTTGTTGGGATGTCACCCACAGGATCTCAATGTGTCTGTGATAAAAGCATTATTAAGTCTCATCCACCACAGCCAGCAAAGGTCTGAACATGTTGTAGTTACTTTACTTTAAAGTCATTCATAGTATCCTTCAGTTTATTCAATATAATTTTGATCATCATTCAACTCACAGGGATGGCAAACAATGGCCCTTGCCCCAGAGGCTGATGTGAATCCTGTCAAACATGCACACATGGCATACAAAACGACTGAGTCTGAGGTCTTTCACTATGTTCTTCCACCTTCTCTGAATAGTTGAAATAGTTGAAAGAATGAATCACTTAAAAGTTCTAAAGAGGGCAAATCTGAGGGCAGCTAATGTCCTGACTTTTAATGAACATCAAGAGTTTTGTTCTTGACAGGAAACGGAATGGAGAGATGGGCCTGTCCATTGCTATTCCACTCCCAGCCTGGAAGGGCGCTGTGGCACAAGCAACACACTACAGGTATACAACTCTTTTCTGGGTAGACACAAAGGCTGTGTCTGAAAACGCATACTCTCTTGACTTATTTAGGATAATTCATTAATTCACAAAAAAGTATGTTCTTTATAGTATGAATCAATGTAATCTGGACATACTACATTGGCCATGTTGTCATTTTCATGTGACCTGCAGTTGCATCACCTTACTGCAATTCATAAATCCTCTCCCGTGGCCTCATGGGATAGTAAAGTGTCCATCGTATGCACAATTCAGAATCTCTCACTGGAAGAAGTAGGTTATCCAGGTACTTTTTGCCTACTCTACTGTGTATTTGGACAATTATTACTGCTTTTCACCTACTAGGGAAGTATGCAATTTCAGATGCAGCCAATGTCACATTAAAACAAACCTCCCAAGGTTAGCAAAAAAAAAGCATAACACCTGCTAATGCTATGGTACACATGGAAGGAGACCAGAGGTCTTTAAAAAAAAAAAAGGATATCAATGGAGGCTTCACTACGCAAAATAAATTGCTTTTCTGGGGAAACGGCTTATTTAATGAATCGACAGCCTAATGGCTAATCTTCGGAATGTTAGCTTTTAAACATTTCTTTTGGATCAACCTATCTTTAGAGTTTACACTTAAAAATAAGAGAAGTTTTATAAGAGAAGTCTCTGACAACTGCGCGATAGGCATGATTCAGTTTACGCACTTCTCATTCATTTCTATGGAATCTGCAAACAGTGATTGACTGTCGCACAACTATGAACAAAATTCAATGACGTCAAGGCTGTTTTGTGATTGGTTATCGAGGCACACATGATCCAAGTTGGCCATAGACCCTTGTATCCATAGATATACATAATAAAGGCTAGATGTCTTATGGCGGAGTCTCTAACGTCATCACCGGCGGCCATCTTGTCACAGGCAAGCTTTCTGGCGGGCTCTGTGGAACCTGATGTAAGGTGAGTGATCTGCACGAACACAAATACTCTTATTTTGCTGAAATCTTGACGGATTTACAAATGGTTTGGTTTCTTACAAACGTTATTAATGAGGCTATAATTCTGGATGCTTGAACAAATTATGAATAATTATTCATATGTGTGCAGTGTCATAACTACATCTCTGATGTTTATAACAAACCAAGCAGTTTGAAAATCTGTAGAAAATTGAGCAAGTTAAACACAATGTTATGAGTGAGCGAGCTGACTGTGACAAGATGGCCACCAGGTGCGGACGTCGACCTCCATTGGCCAGCAGCGCAGACGAGACATCTAGTCTTTATTATGTATATCTATGCTTGTATCTCCCAATAATAAAACCATGGTGGACATTTAAAAATTAAACATTTGTGAAACCAAACACATTTCCTTGAACCTTCTTAAAGTAACAGCTAAATTTGCACCATCAAGATTCATTGATGGGTTGTGTAGTATGTAATGGATAATGTGCAGTCAACTGGTCAATATTCGCAAAATAAACCTCCAGGATACCCATGACACCAAGCCTCAGCCCTGGGAAGCATTGGTGTAATTCAAACGCTGATCCTTCTCTTGCATATAGAAAAGTATGCAAATAGACGTGCAGTCAGATATATTCTGAAAGAGGGGGTTAGTGACAACTCAGGAACCGAGATTTTGTGATGGTGTTTCAAGACTAAAAGATGTAGATAAAGAGGGAGAAGACTGACAGCTGGTGAGCACTGAGCCTTGCCCTGTGGTCCCACTAGATCTGATTACGGTGTTGTTGGAGAGGAAAGTATGCTGGGGTGCGGCCGTGGTACCTTCATCTCTGGGATCCATCATCAGGGTACAGGGAACGGGAGTAGATCCCTTCACACTCTATAAATCCCAGTGTCGTCAACACCAAAAGTGTTGAAAAATGAAAGTGGGAGAAAGAAGAGTGGAGAAACCAAACTTTCCAATTAATTTGAATTGCACATTTGCATCATACAAGCAAGGACTGAGCCAAATGATGTCCAGCCCCCTCTCCGGATTTAATGGGTGGAACTTTCCCTAGATATGTTTAGGAATACGTTTATGGTTAGGGCGTGACTGGACCTTCAAGCTCCACCCATTACATCAAGAGAGCTGGACATCAAGCTCCACTCATTGGCCATATCCCACACTCTCAATCTCTAATCCAAAAGTGGGGCACTTTCTGTTGAGTCTTTCATTTGAAGTGTTATGACAATACCCCTTTAACACATTGAGGCTATTCTTAGGTGGATCACTTAAGCATTCTTGACCTTAGCAGGGACACACGAAAGGTCTTCTGCTGGCACAGACGATGCTCAATCACCAAGCAACCAAGAAGCGGCAAGCTCAGCAGAGGTGCTTTAGGGAAAGACGAGGGAAATCGAAGAGGGTGTGCACCTCTTATGGTGAGTCCCTCAGTTTGAACACTTTTGCCCAAATGGTCCTTTTCACTTTGATCGTGTACTTGAGCTCATCAAGGTATTTTCTTATCTATCAGTGGAAGGAGAAGAGAAGGAAAAAAGTCAGAGGGTCCGGCTTGTGTCCAGGCCAATGCAGCAAAATGTCTTCTGGGATGAGTTTGAGGGACTGATTCTGGACGTACGGGAGCTGCGGCAGCCAAGTCCACAGCTGACAGTCCCAGACGTGGGAGACATGATAAGCGACAAACCACTAATGGCAAATGGAATCCTGACAGAGGTACAACACCCAAAATTTGAAGGTCTGGGGAAGAAAAGTCACCATAAGGACTTCCTGCATTCTCCAAAGAGCAGAACAAATTTGGACCCAGAATTTATAGGAACTGTGAAAAGGTTTTATGAAACATGAAGTTACCTTGACTTGAAGGGACTTGAGGAGAAACATCATGAATCTAAAAATGGACATTACTCTAGGTTAGGGGTGTCCAAAGCCAGTCCTGGAGGGCCACTGTCCTGCAGAGTTTAGCTCCAACTTGCCTCAACACTGAAAGTTTCTAGTATGCCTAATAAGACCTTGATTAGCTGGTTCATGTGTGCTTAATTGGGGTTGGAGCTAACTCTGCAGGACAGTGGCCCTCCAGGAGCAGGATTGGATACCCCTGCTCAAGGTCATCCATATATATCTAAAAAACTGAGAAGAATGGGAACTTAACAAGAGGCCTTTCTTCCAGGCAGACTCCGAAAAGCAGCTAGTCTCAAGAGGATACAAGCACAAGGTGAAGTCTTTGTACTGTGGTATGCTGTCAGTTAGAAATACAACATTAATGAATTCTTCTGTTCATAAATGATTGGGAAATGTCATTACAGCAGTACACTTCTAGTAGGCCTACCATTTCTAGCAAGCAAGGCCATACCTGCTTTTAACTCCTGTGGTCAAGTCAACAGTGCTTTACAGATACACTATGACCCTTCCAAGTGTTGCCAGATATTTTCCTGTAGATATCAAGTGGACTGAACCAAATAAACCTTTTCTGCTAGTCATGACAAGTTGAAAAATTGAATATATGACATGGTAAAGACATGGTTAGTAAGCAATTATATCACACACCTGTCTAACATCTCATTTTAACACATACCTGCTAGAGTTTACATTTACATTTATGCATTTGGCAGACGCTTTTATCCAAAGCGACTTACATTGCATTTAAGGTACACGTTTTACATTTTGTCAGTTCTTGCTTTCCCTGGGAATTGAACCCATGACCTTGGCGTTGCTAGCGCCATGCTCTACTGTTTGAGCTACAGGAAAGCCAGGAAAGTTTAAGTTGTAAGTGCATTTTTGTTCCTTTTTTTCTTGTAAGCATTTATTCTGGAATAGTTCTTTTAAAAGTATTGAGAGCATAATGGTTAACCTGGGCTTCTAACACAAAAATTACAAGGTCAATTCCAAGCACAATGCATCCATCCAGGGTTGTGGTGATGCTAGAGCCAACCCCAGCGTCTCAGGCTGCAGGCAGGGAAACACCCACACACAAATGTCCAGTCCATCGCAGGACCAGCACGCATTCACACACACCTACTGGCAATTTACTATTTCCAATTCGCCTGCTTGCATGTCTTTGGATTGTGGGAGGAAAACCGTTAAAAAAAACACGCCAACATGGGGAGCACATAACTCCACGGAGAAAGTCCTTTAACTGGGAACGTTCTTGGTGTGAGATGACTAAAATCTAGTCTTCAATCCCAATCACCAGAAACCCAGAAATTGAAGTCACCAAACCATAGTCCTCCTTTACTGTGCTGCCTACAACATAAGAGCCCGGTTTCACAGACAGCGCTTAGATTAAGCCAAGATTAGGCCTTAGTTCAATTAGGATATTTAACTAGCTTTTAAAAATGTGCCTTAAAGAAAAAAAAGACAAAACAATGGCACTGATATTTTAAGATATGTCAGTGCAAGTTGCTTTCAGTTAAAAACATGTATTTTAGTCTGTGAAACCGGCCAAAGGTGTTCCAATGACATGTAATATTTATATCATCATTATTTTTTAACCCTGCAGGAATTGTTTTTTTTCTAGCTAGGCAAAATTGAGAGATTTGGAAAAAACATTTTGGAAAAAACTAAGGACCAAGTATAAACAAGTAACTTGCGAAAATTGTATATAACTGAAATTAAAACTGGTATACACACTCTAAAAAAAAAGGTCCTATATGGCACTAAAAGTGGTTCTTCGTCGTAATCATAGAGGAACTGCTTTTGGTGCTATATAGCACCATATCTTAACATGTTCTGTATATGGTAGCGGTGCTAGCACCTTAGTAAAAGAACCGGTGAAGAACCGCTGAAGAACCACTGAAGCACCAAAATTGAAGCATTAAAAAGGTTTGTCTATGATTGCGAGCCAAGAACCACTTTTAGTGCCATATAGAACCTTTTTTTGTTTTTTTTAGAGTGCACCGTTACACACAACGTGGTATGATTATGCAAAACAAGAAAGACATAAGATGCAAAATCATGCCGTTTGCCGTATATGTAGTCTGAGGAATAAAATTTAAATTGTCTCATGTGAATCAGTCTTGTGCAATTATGTTAAACAAAACATGTTTTGAGTACAGCTGCCTCCTCTTGACAACAAAAATGAATTTGAACAGATTTAAATTAGTGTAATTACACACACAAATTAACAGCAATGAATAATCAAGTACCTCTGCCACTGAAAAATAACTGCATATGAATACAGCTGATGTCCAACACGGTGTCCCTTTTGCTGTGGTGGCCTTTTTATAGTGAAGTAAGCAAGGTTTAAAAGGTCAAGTTTGTAATTGCTGCACCAGTATCAGCATCAAACAGAACTTGAAAAATAATGACGTTGCAAAGAACTTGCAAACAGTTCTCCGGCTGCCATTATTCAAACATGTTGTTTTGCCCACTCAAAAAAGAAAAGCTAATATTTTTTATCTGCACAGATTTCAGTTCCGTTAGCACAAGTAACTTTTAATTGTTATCGAATTGAATTCAAATCATTCCAAAGTTTGATTTCCCAGCCCTCCTTTCAGAAAAAACAAACTACTACATTTGCTTAAAAATCAAATAATTTATTTATAATTTTTAAACCAGGTCTGTTGTCCACTTGAAAACAAAGAAACTTTTGCAAGACATTTTGTCAGGGGTGAAAGTGGGAGGAGTGGAAAAAATTCTCATCAACATGCAAACGGTCGCTCTTCCCTCAACAAAATGGATCCATGTTTGAGGTGCAGATCTCACTCGTCCAAATCATCAGCTGAAAGTACAAGAGTTACACTAACTACAACATAAACTCCACCGTTTACAAGGGTGATATTTAGCCACAAGTGCAGATTCAAAATTAGTCCCATCACTGAATGATTCCCCAAAAACAGAAGCCAGTCAGATTAGTGTCCACATGTAAAAATGTGATCTTACCCAGCTAGAACCTGCCAGCTGCTCGGTCTAAAGCGGTTTATGGCCTAAACTTTGATGGACAGCATACAGTAATAAACCACAAAAGTCAGATATTGGCAGTGCAAAAAAACATCATTGTGCCAACCACCAGTATTTCTCCAATACGAAAATATGTGCAGCATAGAATGGCAAAGTTGGCATCGTGTGAGAAGCTTTGACTTTTATTAAAGGGATAGTTCACCAAAACAGAAAATTGTTTTTATTTACTCATGTTATTCCGAACTTGTATGACTTTCTTTCTTCTGCAGAACACAAGCCTTGAGAACTTCAAACCATTTATCAAAATGTATTCTAGTGTGTTCTACAGAAGACGACAATACATAGTCGAGACATGAGGGTGAGTAAACGATAATGTGAACAATCCCTGTATTTCAAGCTAAATTTACATCTGCCATCTAAAGACTGAAAACTACTCAAAGGCTCTCAAATTTCCATTTTAACATCGACTGTCCACACAAAGCAAAAGGAATCAAAAGACAAGTTGGCTGTTAATAACCACTGGGTCCTTGAAAGGAGCCCCTGACTATTGAAAGGAGAATTGAATAGAAAGCAAACACCTGAGCCGTACTGACATAGGGCATTGATGGGACTGTTACATTTCTGGGAGATGTACTACAGTTTGGGCTTTAAAAAACGCAATTAAAAAGAAAACAACCAAAAGATGCATAAATTCCTCTTCCCATAAAACCATCAGCAATATCAGTGTATTCAAGCGCAAATTTATAAAGCAACCCATTCATCTTCACGACAATTGAGAGCAGCAGCTCTATGGGGAACTTTTCTGATGACAATCAAAAACAACAAATCAAACTTCCATATGTACATTTAGCAAATCAAAAAAACTGTTTCCCACTCCAAACTTGAAAAAACTAAGTTTTTTTTTTTTTTCTCCAAGAACAACTCATGAGCCAGCAGCAAAGCAAAATGGGGGGTCTATTGGCAACGACATAGAAACACTTACATACAACGTGGGTGATGGTACAACCTGCCACAGCACACTACTGTTAAACACAAACCCATAAAAACAAGAACCTCTGGAAATTTCCTCCATTCAATTTTAAAAACACCTCTAAACATTGTCGTCTTGCATGTAAATCAACCTGTATCATATGGTAGCTTGTTTCCGCCACGGCATTATAATTAAAAAGATAATTGCGACTTCTCACAATTAAAAAAATACATATTCAGAATTACGTGATATAAAGGCGTAATTGCGAGAAATCAAGTCTGAATTTCAAGAACTTATAACAACTTCTCACTATTACAAGTTTATATCTCGCAATTCTAACTTTAGAACTCACAATTCTGACAAAACTCGCAATTGTGAGGAATAAAGAAATGACTTTTATAGCATATATTTAACTTTTCATTAAAGTTTATATCTCGCAATTCTGAGAATAAACTCAAATGCGTGAATAAACTCGCAATTCTGACATAACTCGCGATTGCGAGAAATAGAGAAATGACTTTCTCGCTATAACTTGCAATTCTGACATTATAACTTACAACTACGAGAAATAAAGAAATGACTCTCTCACAATTGCGAGTTCAATAATTGTGAGTTATAAAGTCAAATTGAGGAGAAAAAAAAATACTGACTTTTTATAGATCACAATTCTGACTTTATAACTCACAATTGCATGTTATAAAGTCAGAATGTAAAAAGTGATCTGTTGACAACTTTACTAAAGAGAGTAAACCCGCTGCCTTAAAATTAAGTAATAAACTTCACGCGCAACTGAAAAAAACAAGTTGTGAACTTGACAATTGCACATAACTTAATTTTTTTTATTACGCATGAAGTTTATTTACTTAATTTTAAGGCAAAGGGTTTACTCACTTTTTAAGTTAAGTCAACTAATCACTTATTACATCGAAGATACAAACTAGCAACTGAAAAAAAGTCAGAATTGCGACCCTATATAAGGCAATTCTGAGAGATAATTTTGAGAGATATAAACTCGCAATTGCGAGAAATTCGAAATTAGTCAATTTTTGTTCCATGGCGGAAACAGGCTCTCTTATTTTCATGACTTTATAGCAACTATTTGCATGAGTCCAATGGAGCAACTGAGCTGGTGAAATCTGCAGTCTGTCCCCTACTGGTCCACTAAAGCAGTGGCGGACAAGGGAACTACACAGAGCACAAATTCCCTATCTTCCCCTATCTAATCAGTGCAAAAATGAGAAGTGCGTCTGCTCGAGGTTCATTTCTCTAGTTCAGCATATCTGAATATCCAAACATTGTATCAGGCATGGAAAGGGAGTATCTATGAAGACGACTGGTAAAAAGTACTGAAAAAACGGAATACTCTCCTTTTAGGCCCATTTAGAAATTCATTTCCATTCATTTTAATTTAGTTGTACAAAACACTTATGTCAGAATCACAAGCCACATAAACCAATATGGCGTAACGTGAGCTAATATGACCAACTTAAAAGAGCAGAGATCGTGTTAAAGTGTTTCTGTATCGGTGTATGTTATTTTGTCGTAGATCAAACTTCTAAAGCAGACAAGGCTCTGCTCAAATGTTTTCAAAAAACATAAAATAAACACATAAAATAAACCACAGACCCCCGTACGCACAAAAACGCAAAGTAGCAGGCACAATCGCAACCTGCAATGCTCCCGTGCACCCTCTGTTAGGAAAAAGTAAAAAAAAAAAAAGAAGTAAAACAACAACTGATTCGAGTAGTTTCGTTGAGTCGGTTTAAACACATTTTCATCCTTCGCATTGTGATTGTTCATTAAAAAAAAAGGAAAAAAGAATGAGGCGCACTGTTTGCTTTCGGCACGATTCATTCCACCCAATGCCATCGACACATTCAGCCCATCCGTCTCCACCTCCTGACGCAAATACACAGAGGTCTTAAGCCAGGCTATTGACACCTGAACATCGAAGCCACCACGTGTTTTTCTTTTCGGTGTCAATGTCATATTAGTACCTGACTTTTTTTCTTTTCTGCAATGACCTCTCTTTTGTCTACACAGAAAGTTCTTAAAACACTTTATTATGATTGGTTGAAATTTCCCTCAGCGTTTCCCCTTCGTGGCTCAGCAGAGGTCGAGTGTCTTTCTATTGATGGGAAGTCAGGTGATCTGAGCCAAAGGACTGGGGCAGAGGAAGAGGAGGCCAAAGGGATGGAGAAAGAGTTGAGGGACCCCGTAGTTTGATTTAGCGAAGCCAGAGTTTAAGCCGAAGTGCGTCCACTCCGTTTAAATAATATCTAAACAGCCGCTTGTCTCTGACAAAGCCCAGGTTCTCATAGAGTTTCAGGGCTGATTTGTTGGTGATTTCCGTCTCTAGCACCACCTGAGGATGAAAATAAAGCATATAGAAATAATGGGCATAGCACATGGGCATATTTGAAATACATTCTTACAAGTAAAACATAGGTGAGGGGAACATAGAAGTCGTGGCATATTTGGAATGGCGTAGTACCACATACTCTTAGGGGCTGTTTACACCCGGTCATGCGTTTTTACTGATCTGTTCAAACGGTTACATTTACACTTAAATGCTTCTCCGCAAAAGTAAAATAAATCAAATCCTCAATTCCCGCGCTATAAGCAAATTTAACGGGGTTCACGCCAATGAATGAAACAGCTGTAGTGTTATCAATATAATGTTATTTCCAACTTCGATACGATACCTTGAAAAATATTGATATTCATTTTCGATACCAAAGAGAAAACTTCCATATATACCGCCATACTGAATTTTTTTCTATCATCTCATAATCGTTTGATAATTTGGGTAATTTTTTGCGTAATAGCTGAGCACAGGCTTTATTTGAATCATTGAACTAGATTGACAATGAAAAGACAAGTAAAAAGTCAGTAATAAAATAAGAACAAATAAACAAATTGCAAACAATGGCACAAATAAATACAACAGAATAAAGAGACGTGAAACAAACATGGCTTTACGTTTTTTCAGGTGGGTATGACAGTAGTTTTGCAGGTATGAAATACTACAGAAATTAAAGTAGGCTAATCAAATCTAAAATAACACTGGATAGTCTTCATTGTAAAAATTAAATCTTATGATTAAAGTTACAAAAGCAGGGTTTTTCCTGGGTCAAAAATGGTCTTCGGTGGTGGCTGACAGACATGGTCATGGTCACACACACACACACAGTAAAAAAAGTACCCTACCCACGTGATCTGCGAGCGCAATAGTGACAATGAATTTAAAAAAATGCAAAGAAACGGTTAGTAATTTTGCTTATCCTATTTTGATCTCATATTATGTATGATTTCCTACCTCGATGTTTGTTTCTTTTGTTCCTCATTTTTTACACACTTTACAGATAATTGTTTTGGCATATAATCATATCAATATTTAAAAAGTAGCATTAAAAATGAACTAATAGGATAATTTTCTGCCATATACAATTTAATAAAAATGATCAGCTAGCTAACTATGTTCTGGTTTCACCTCACTCCAGTCTACATGATTTTAGGCTATTTATTTTACTACACATTGTCAACAGAAATAAGCTGAAATACTGTGGATAATTAAAACTAATTCTCACAAACCACTCTTGCTAAATTGAGTAAGCACACTTGTGTTCTCATTTCAGAGGTGTTATGAGTAAATGATTCAACTGATTCGTTAGTTCAGTCTTGGACAGATCAGTTCTTTTAACCAGTCGTTAAAATGATTCGGTTCAAAGGAGTCATTAGATCGCGAATCGGACATCCTATGTATGCGCATCCTATCTGTTAGAAGTAGAACATTGTGAAAGATTTGTCAACACACAGAAAACACTTCATAACTGGATATAATTTGTTTCCCGTTTATTGAAAGTATGGTTTATGTCAGCTGGTCAAAGAAGAGTCAACGATTTTAGAGCGCAATTCACACCCAGCGGTAATTCAAAGAAAATTTGTCCGAAAGCACCACGTGCAACATGGATTCGGACTTCCGACCTTTTTGATTTTGATTAATATGTGAAATATGAGAAAGACGGAGCTTATTTTGACAACCAAGAGAGCTCTCTGATCGTTCTCTCTGTCACAAGCGCAGCAGCCATCTCTTCTACATCACTCATGAATCACAATAACTCATCAAATAAGGCTTTGGCGGGACAATAATTTGTTTTGGCAGCCACCAAAAAATGTTCAATGCAGGAAAAACCCTGAAAAGTTATTCAGTCAAGATCAGCCAGTGATTTTCTCTTTGTCTTTTGTTCTTTTATTAACATGGTAGGAATATTAGACTGCTGTCACTTTAAGAGCTATGCACAGATCCAATATACTGTTACACAACAGTTACATTCCAAAACGGACTGTATTTAATTTACCTGAACATTCGCCAAGATGGGCATTTTTTTGTGTATTTGACAATTAAATAATTTGACAGCAATAAACCACGAAAAAGAAGTCAATTTGGTTCTGGCGAGCTGTTTGAGACGCAGCTTGTAGGCTCCACTTATATAGATGAGCGGTGCACGCGAGAAACCTGCGGGAATGCAGCAGCACTGGTAAGATCAATTCGCCTCAATAATTTTAATGAAGATGATTGTGTTTTGAGCATCTGCTACTTACTTTTCAGTTTCATTTGAGGCAGTTAGCACATTTGCATTCTGTGGTGATGTGTGTTGCAGTAGCGACGTCATATCATGTCATATATCAATAACACAATCTCACATTAACATTTTGGGAGGAGAACAATTTATATATGCGTTTCAACAACCAGATGTATTTACACTAGTCCAGTTTCATTGGGAATGCGTCCCAGACAACCTCCTGAAGTGGTTTTAGAGATTGGATTTAAATCCGTCTTGAAAGTGTTTCGGAGGGCATTTACTCCTGGTCTTTTCATGATCGTATAGATATCCAATCAGAGAAAACGCATGAAGTGACCAGGTGTAAACAGGCCTTTAGTTGGAACGTAGGATGCATTTACAATACCGTTCAAAGGTATGGGGTCAGTAAGATTTATTTTTAAACAAATAATAGTTGTTGTTTTTTAATTATGAATGCATTAAACTGATCAAAAGTAATAGTGACATTTATAAAGTTACAAAAGAGTTATATTTTAAATAAATGCTGTTCTTTTGAATTTTCCTTTTGATTCTTTCATTTGCAGAATCCTGAGAAAAAAAAATCTATCACTGTTTCCACAAATATATTAACATTGTTTTCAACATTGATAATAAGAAATGTTTCTTGAGCAGCAAATCGGCATACTAGCATGATTTCTGAAGGATCATGTGACACTGAAAAATTTATCTGGACCAATAAATGCAGGCGTGGTGAGCAGCAAAAGACTTTTCAAAAACATTTAAAAAATCTTGCCGACCCCAAACTTTTATACAGCAGTGTATTTCATACAGTACAGTACAGTAATACTGTGAAATATTATTATTTAAAATAACTTTTATTATTTTAATACATTTAAAAAAAGTAATTTATTCCTGTGATGGCAAAGCTGAATTTTCAACATCATTACTCCAGTCTTCAGTGTCACATCATCCTTCAGAAATCATTCACATATGCTGCTCAAGAAACATTTTATATATTATTAGAAATTGAAAATTGCAAAACAAAAAAGAATTAACTATTTAAATGTTTGAATGGCAATGTACATATGCATTTGCATAATACAAAAAAATACTTTTAGAAAATAAAATAAAAATGGTAAACAGTGATGAATATTATGGTATTTCTAGCCTAGAAATCTAGACGCACCCTAGCGATAGCACATCTAATTTGCAGCCAGGGCGTCTAGCAACTCTCCGTTGGCTTGCGAGCTGGAAAAACTAAACTCTGGTCAGGCCAATCACATTGTGTATAAAGTCGATGGGCGGGCTTAACATAATGACGGCAGAGGTGCGGCGATTCCGCGTGCTACTTGTAAACAAAGAAGCTGGCAAACAGCGGCCTTTTGAATCGGCTTTGGCCGCAAGACTCTGGAAGACTTGGAGTTAAGCTTTTCTTTGAGGAAAGAACAAAGAACGGCACTGAAGTCATTCTTAAGAAAGGAAGATGTGTTCAGAGTTTTGCCGACCGGATACAGCGAAAGTTTAATCTATCAACTAGCTCCGCTTCACCTTTGTTGCTCTGGTTGGTTGTAGCGCTATCCTATTGCGTGCAGAGGGAATTTGAAAGACAACCGTTTATCCCGCCCCTCGGATTGAGCCCTGCCAATGGTGAGTTCCCAGACCCAACATCTTGATGTGGGTCTGGCTTGTCAGGCTAGTATATTCCCTCACTGGACAGAAAACACTGTATAACATTTATACTAACTTAAATGAAAATAAACTGCTAATTTGCATTCTAAATGCGCAGTACAATCACATTCATCATATATCATGACGAATAGCATTAGTTTCTGAGATCCAACGTTAGTACACATGACAACAATGTAGCATAAGGCAGTTTAACATGTATAACTGGTATAATTTACTATTTTAAAATTCAATTCATTATACTAATTGTAAATGTAATTCTAAGAACAATACTTTTAAAGTTTAATAACATTATTAACATAAGACTCTTTTCCACCTCTCCTGGGAGAATCCAGGCTTCTAAGTTTATCTCTACTGTGTGTAGTATGAAGTATGTAGTAGTATTCCATTCCAAACATATCCGTAGCATGAAATAATGACAAGATTAATCTCTTACCTCATCACAATCCCCCTCCACCATAGCATAAATGGCCTTTTTCACAAGGTTAGTGCCTAACAAACAAGTACAGCTTTTAATCATTCATAGTACATTACATACCTGTAAAATATGATAAATACAATATGAATGGAGAATACACATAGAATGAACAAGCTCCTTCGACAGAGGCAAACCATTGATTCATAGCCGTTCAAAGCATTCAAAGACACTAAATGTATCCATGAGCTGACACTGAAGCAGATGTGTGTCCTATAAAAAGATCCGTTTCTGTTGCCATTCTGAGGTGAGGGCAACCATGCTAGCATGGCTCTTACCGATGCCTTTCCTGCGGAATTTGGAGTCGACGGCGAGCATGGCGATGTATCCTCGACGGAACATCTTCTTATGCATGTCTAGCTTACACACAATGGCACCAACACAGTCCTTCTCAACCATCGCCTGTGACACAAAGAAAGTCATCAAGACACTGCAATTCATCTTGTGGGCAGTGAACTAGGAGCAAAACAATGACAAATATCTCCATTATTAGGCTCAATTTGTGATGATAATTACACCACCCTGAACTTATTGTGTTCATAAAGATATAAATAATATACTTGACACCTTGGAACGTACCATAGTTCTGACACACTGTGGTACTTTTAATAAAACCATAGTGACCACAGGTAAAACTATGATATGGACTGCTCCACATTACCACGGATAGATTCAGGGTTTTTTTTTTTTATGAAACTACAATATTCACCATCCATGTAATAAAAATAAGTGACGGCATATCCCATATTCCCACTGAATGATTAATTAACCGAACCTGGTATTGGTATTTCAGTACTATGGTATTAGTATGTCAAAAATGCACGGTATTATCATGGTACAGAAAATGTGTACCATGACACTTTTTGATGCTCATCTGTTACGCAAGTATACATCCTCACTCACAAATAGATTATGTAAACATTAAACACCATTCTTGCAAAAGATACAATAGATAATATTTAGTGTTACAACAGTAAATAGTCATATGGTTACATTTGAAATCACTTGAGCAATATGACATTTTAAAAAAGGACCATAATGAAAATCCATAATGAATACAAAACAAATTGTATCATGTGTTTTGGCCATGTCATGTCATGTTTGTTTATATATATATATATATATATATATAACTTAAATATTTAATAAACTGACTTGCCATATCATTTAAATACCAAGATATATGAAACCTCTAATCAATCAGTAACATTTTATATATCACTGTAGCATGATATTATCATCACTGAACCATGGACATATTATTTTTGATTATATCAGATGTGCTCTGATATTGATTTTTCATTTGTCAGTAGGAAAAATGGTTACTAATTAAGGTTACAACAGTAAAACCATGGTCAATTTTAAAAAGGGTCAGAGTGTGATTTAAATTTGGCATGGACAAAATCCAGGCCACCACTTCAAGCCATATGACATTGGAGGGGAATGACCAACACCAACATTTTAAAAACTTCAATCTAATATTAAAAATATATCATGTTTTCTTGGACATGGTTATATGATACATATGGTATTTTGTTTAGGGGTTTTGGAGACGTACTATAGTACTGCCATGTCTATTTTGAACAGTAATATCATGCTATTCTTTAAATAACATTGGAATATCATTTAAATAGCAAGACATACTAAATGCTAATCGACAACACTGTATTCGTCAATGTTCCATGGACATGTTAGACATTGTTATATCGGAAATGAGGTTGAATGCTTCGATATTAATTTCATCAATACTATCAAGAATAACTGAATGACACGATACATACCAGAAAACAGAGCTGAGGCCAGTTGTGAATAAAGTACCTATATGTATATATAGAGTAGGGCTCAGATAAGTCTTTAGTTATGAGTCGGATTATATCGGGCATCTGGAGCTCAGACTCGTATCTCACGTATCGGATGGACTCGTCGTGCTCCTCCAGCGCTAGTCTCGACATCGCCGCCGCCACCGGAGCGCTGTCAGCCGCCGCCTGCTCTACTCCAGCGCCCTGCGGGCCCGGGCCTGACTCAGCCCCGTCCATCAGCGCCGCTGCAGCCGCTCGAGCCGGACCCACCGAAGCAGTCCTGCTACTTACATCGTTCTCCAATCGACAAGAGCTGTTCTCCGTTATCGCCATACTATCCGTGCAGTTTATCCCGTTGTTCGGAGGCGATTGGCTCAGCGATATGTCACTACATCGTTTATTTCTCGTTAAATTGTTGTTTTCCGTGTGATCGCCCTGTGTCTCACCGACTCCGTCCAGGTGGTGATCAGAAGCGGGGTTTTGATTGTCGGACGGCCGATGTTGTTGGACGTGGTTCTGGAGGTGAGTGTGGTTGCACTGGACCCCGTTCAGCTGGGCTGTGTGGAACTGGGCGGCTGATGCATTGGGGTGCACGTTGTTCTGGTTGGATTTGACTATCGCCTTATGGTCGCTGGCGTGCTGGTGTCCTTGGACGGGGCTGATGATGTCCCGTCCCTCATCGTTCCCGAGTAAGGTGCAGCCGTCCACGGGCAGTGGTGTGATCTCGCTCGGGGATGAAGGCAGTGCGTTAGGCCCTGGCGGCACTTCAGCCATTCCACTGCATACAGTTACTATGATGACAGAAAAACGGGGTCGGAATCAGCCTCTCACAGCGAACGACGACAAAGACAGACGTCCGTGCGGCTGCCGGTACCTGATAAATATAGGAATAATATCAAGTTCGTGGACTATCTCGTGTCTGTTCCTGCCATTACTCAATTCACTCCACACTTGCTTATTATCTGCCGTAAAGCAGAGCAGATGATTTACGACACTATGTCGGCGCGCTGCAGTAAAAAGGCAGTAAAGAATGCTGGGAAATGAAGTTTTTAATAAACTGATAGAAATTAGAAAATAATTCGCACACACACACATATATATATAGGGCTTATTTTAAAGAAAAACGTCAGACGGACTTAGAGGCTCTTGCATCTGAAGTCCACATATAGATCCACGTATTATTATTGTTTAATTTGAGTGTTATTAAAAATATGTCTGCATAGCGTTTTTTCATTATTATTTATTATAGTTTTAGTTAAATCAAGTCTTGGCAACTGGCTGAAATACACACTCACACTCACACACACACACACACACATATATATACATACATACATACACACATACACACATATATATATATATATATATATATATATATATATATATATATATATATATATATATATATATATATATATATATATATATATATATATATATATATATATATATATATATATATATAGCAATCATTAGAAAATGGAAGAAGCTAAACATGACTGTCAATCTCCCTCGGACTGGGGCTCCATGCAAGATCTCACCTCGTGGGGTCTCAATGATCCTAAGAAAGGTGAGAAATCAGCCCAGAACTACACGGGAGGAGCTGGTCAATGACCTGAAAAGAGCTGGGACCACCGTTTCCAAGGTTACTGTTGGTAATACACTAAGACGTCATGGTTTGAAATCATGCATGGCACGGAAGGTTCCCCTGCTTAAACCAGCACATGTCAAGGCCTGTCTTAAGTTTGCCAATGACCATTTGGATGATCCAGAGGAGTCATGGGAGAAAGTCATGTGGTCAGATGAGACCAAAATAGAACTTTTTGGTCATAATTCCACTAAACGTGTTTGGAGGAAGAAGAATGATGAGTACCATCCCAAGAACACCATCCCTACTGTGAAGCATGGGGGTGGTAGCATCATGCTTTGGGGGTGTTTTTCTGCACATGGGACAGGGCGACTGCACTGTATTAAGGAGAGGATGACCGGGGCCATGTATTGCGAGATTTTGGGGAACAACCTCTTTCCCTCAGTTAGAGCATTGAAGATGGGTCGAGGCTGGGTCTTCCAACATGACAATGACCCGAAGCACACAGCCAGGATAACCAAGGAGTGGCTCTGTAAGAAGCATATCAAGGTTCTGGCGTGGCCTAGCCAGTCTCCAGACCTAAACCCAATAGAGAATCTTTGGAGGGAGCTCAAACTCCGTGTTTCTCAGCGACAGGCCAGAAACCTGACTGATCTAGAGAAGATCTGTGTGGAGGAGTGGGCCAAAATCCCTCCTGCAGTGTGTGGAAACCTGGTGAAAAACTACAGGAAACGTTTGACCTCTGTAATTGCAAACAAAGGCTACTGTACCAAATATTAACATTGATTTTCTCAGGTGTTCAAATACTTATTTGCAGCTGTATCATACAAATAAATAGTTAAAAAATCATACATTGTGATTTCTGGATTTTTTTTTATAGATTATGTCTCACAGTGGACATGCACCTACGATGACAATTTCAGACCCCTCCATGATTTCTAAGTGGGAGAACTTGCAAAATAGCAGGGTGTTCAAATATTTATTTTCCTCACTGTATATATATATATATATATATATATATATATATATATATATATATATATATATATATATATATATATATACTACGGGGCCGTTGAATGCTTGAATCTGATTGGCTGATGAACGTTCTGAGGTGTGCAATTATTTTCTGGGAAACGCACAGCGAACGTAGTTCCAGGCAGCTCTCTTGACCGCATTACAGTTCCATATCACTTCGCATAGTTACCTGTAATAACAGAAATTACAGGACTAAAAAAAACATGACAGACGATTTTCCTAAAGTAAATCTTAATATTTATGGTGAATAAAAAACGTTCAACAACTGGGCAGCAGCAGTATTAGATAGTCCAGATGAAAACCAACAAACAGTGTCCCAACTATGTATTACCTATTTCTTGATATGTAAAATTATTTATTTCACTTAGTTGCAAAGGCAAGATTTCTTACTATATTAAAACTCTTTTTAAATTTCAATTGATAAAAAACGATTTTTAGTCTTAATTTTAGATAACACTCTCCGAGTTCAAGGGCGCTGCCATGTTGACATCACATGACCAGTCAATTTGTTAGCAACTTGCGTTTAAAAACAGCGGCTTTAACATCCCGAATGTGAATATGTAATTTTTTATGTTGTAGAAAAAAACGTGGAAATCTCACAACGGTTTTAATTTACTTCAAAACCGCCGTTATAAAAAGCTATACAATTCCAGAGGAAACCAGCCATCGAGAAATAGCCTTCTTGGTTGCCTAGTAATGACTGAGATATTCCCCGAAATAATGTACTAAAACCACTTTCCAAGAAGAGCCACTAGATGGACCTATATACATCCAATTGTGTGTGACTGCCCCAGGCTAGAGCACATCGTGTGTGTTCATTGTTGCAGGTTGTTATGACGTAGCCTATTGCTTTAGTGAAATAATAGCCTGCTCTCTAATAATGACATGCTGAAACATTCGCGTTGCAGACCAACTCAATAGATGCACATTGTACTTTAATGAGAAAACCCAATCCTAAAGGATTTAATAATAATTTTCTTTTTTAAATTATTTTAGTATCATTGAGATACTATTATAGTTTTTATCAATATTCTGAATACTTTTTTTATTTTTATATTTTCCATTTCCAGTTTAATTGTTTTTATTATTATTTTTAAATATGGCTATAGTTTTTATTTATTTGAGTTAAATCAAGCCTTAGCAACTGACTGAAATAAAATAAAATAAGTTTTTGGTTTGTTTGTTTGCTTTGTTTCAGTTAATATTTATTTTATTTCAAGTAATGAAAATGGGTTTAGTTTTAGTTATCTATAATAACCCTGATTCCAACATGGCAAAATAATCTATTAGAACACATCATTTTTCAATATCAACTTTTTTTTTTTTTAATTACCAATGTATTGAAATGTCCCAAGGAGATACAATGAATTTAAAGGAAATCATACAGGATGTGCAATTTTCTCCAACTGTACAGTATATACAGTGAGGAAAATAAGTATTTGAACACCCTGCTATTTTGCAAGTTCTCCCACTTAGAAATCATGGAGGGGTCTGAAATTGTCATCGTAGGTGCATGTCCACTGTGAGAGACATAATCTAAAAAAAAATCCAGAAATCACAATGTATGATTTTTTTAAACTATTTATTTGTATGATACAGCTGCAAATAAGTATTTGAACACCTGAGAAAATCGATGTTAATATTTGCTACAGTAGCCTTTGTTTGCAATTACAGAGGTCAAACGTTTCCTGTAGTTTTTCACCAGGTTTCCACACACTGCAGGAGGGATTTTGGCCCACTCCTCCACACAGATCTTCTCTAGATCAGTCAGGTTTCTGGCCTGTCGCTGAGAAACACAGAGTTTGAGCTCCCTCCAAAGATTCTCTATTGGGTTTAGGTCTGGAGACTGGCTAGGCCACGCCAGAACCTGGATATGCTTCTTACAGAGCCACTCCTTGGTTATCCTGGCTGTGTGCTTCGGGTCATTGTAATGTTGGAAGACCCAGCCTCGACCCATCTTCAATGCTCTAACTGAGGGAAGGAGGTTGTTCCCCAAAATCTCGCAATACATGGCCCCGGTCATCCTCTCTTTAATACAGTGCAGTCGCCCTGTCCCATGTGCAGAAAAACACCCCCAAAGCATGATGCTACCACCCCCATGCTTCACAGTAGAGATGGTGTTCTTGGGATGGTACTCATCATTCTTCTTCCTCCAAACACGTTTAGTGGAATTATGACCAAAAAGTTTTCTATTTTCTGACCACATGACTTTCTCCCATGACTCCTCTGGATCATCCAAATGGTCATTGGCAAGCTTAAGACGGGCCTTGACATGTGCTGGTTTAAGCAGGGGAACCTTCCGTGCCATGCATGATTTCAAACCATGACGTCTTAGTGTATTACCAACAGTAACCTTGGAAACGGTGGTCCCAGCTCTTTTCAGGTCATTGACCAGCTCCTCCCGTGTAGTTCTGGGCTGATTTCTCACCTTTCTTAGGATCATTGAGACCCCACGAGGTGAGATCTTGCATGGAGCCCCAGTCCGAGGAAGATTGACAGTCATGTTTAGCTTCTTCAATTTTCTAATGATTGTTCCAACAGTGGACCTTTTTTCACCAAGCTGCTTGGCAATTTCCCCGTAGCCCTTTCCAGCCTTGTGGAGGTGTACAATTCTGTCTCTAGTGTCTTTGGACAGCTCTTTGGTCTTGGCCATGTTAGTAGTTGGATTCTTACTGATTGTATGGGGTGGACAGGTGTCTTTATGCAGCTAATGACCTCAAACAGGTGCATCTAATTTAGGATAATAAATGGAGTGGAGGTGGACATTTTAAAGGCAGACTAACAGGTATTTGAGGGTCAGAATTCTAGCTGATAGACAGGTGTTCAAATACTTATTTGCAGCTGTATCATAAAAATAAATAGTTAAAAAATCATATATTGCGATATCTGGATTTGTTTTTTTTAGATTATGTCTCTCACAGTGGACATGCACCTACAATGACAATTTCAGACCCCTCCATGATTTCCAAGTGGGAGAACTTGCAAAATAGCAGGGTGTTCAAATTCTTATTTTCCTCATTGTATACAATAAAAAAAGTACATAATATCCAATAGGATGCAAATGTTTTTCCCACTTTATATTAAGTGTCTTATATTATGTACTAACATTTAAGTGGTGGTGGTGGTGGATGGGTCTTCTTCTGGTGCCCCCCTCAGCACTTGGTGCCCTACGCGTGATGAGCGTGGTGGGAGCGGCGGCGCTGGGTAGGCCACGTAAAATCACAGAGCGGGGTCAGCGCATGCTGCAATCAATAGTACTCTGCAGAGTCAATAGTTACAGACCTCCAAACTTTGTGTGGCCTTCAGATTAGCTCAAGAACAGTGCATAGAGAGCTTCATGGAATGGGTTTCCATGGCCGAGCAGCTCATCCAAGCCTTACATCACCAATTGCATGATCAAAGCATCGGATGCAGTGGAATGAAGCACGCAGCAGTGGAAACGTGTTCTCTGGAGTGACGAATCACACTTCTCTGTCTGGCAATCCGATGGATGAGTCTGTGTTTGGCGGTTGCCAGGAGAACGGGACTTGCCTGACTGCATTGTACCAAGTGTAAAGTTTGGTTCAGGGGTTGGGCTTGGCCCCTAAGTTCCAGTGAAAGGAACTCTTAATGCTTCAGCATACCAAGACATTTTGGACAATTTCATGCTCCCAACTTTGTGGGAACAGTTTGGGGATGGCCCCTTCCTGTTCCAGCACGACTGCGCATCAGTACACAAAGCAGTTCCCATAAAGACATGGATGAGCGAGTTTGGTGTGGAGGAACTTGACTGGCCTGCACAGAGTCCTGACCTCAACCTGATAGAACACCTTTGGGATGAATTAGAGCAGAGACTGCGAGCCAGGCCTTCTCGTCCAACATCAGTGCCTGACCTCACAAATGCGCTTCAAGAAGAATGGCCAAAAATTCCCATAAACACACTCCTAAACCTTGTGGAAAGCCTTCCCAGAAGAGCTGAAGCTGTTATAGCTGCAAAGGGTGAGCCGAACCATTAATAAACCTGACGGATTAAGAATGGGATGCCATTAAAGTTAATGTGCAAGTAAAGACAGGCGTCCCAAAACTTTTGGCAATACAGTGTAGTAGCTAAAGACACTTAATATAAACTGTGACCCAAATTTTAATAAAACAATCAACTATCTTATATATATATCTCAGGATTGATTCCTAATTATCATAGTAAATCCAATTGGAACCTTGAACCGCATTCCTTTAGAATTGGGACTAACTAGAAATGATGTGGAATGGCCCAAATGACTACAGGAGCCGGTCAGACTAAGAGGAAGTGTGAAGTTCTCTTGTGAGAAGCTCTTTGAATACAGACAGACGCATTAAAGAATTGAAGAGGACCTGATTGGGGACTTGCCTCAGCCATAAGATTGATCACGCTCAGTGTTCTAGGAGGAAATCCTTGTGAGAATGCAGCCTTGCCTTGTTCTTGCAGAGACGCAGCAAGGCAATCAGTCGACGTGGCAGACAATTAATCTCTCAGACAATGGTTTGCTTCGGTGGAGAGCTCTTATGTGGCTCCAGCTGAACTATCATCATCATCTCGCCGTCTTCTCCATGGAAATTCTCAGCCGGAATTGACAGCCAAATGCTACTCAGCCGCTAAACATACATATGCAGAAATGACTGCTTGCTGCTCAAAACCATAAGGTGACAGAATTGATGCTTGTATTTTTAGTTTTAACATTTACCTAAACTAGGATAGGCAGCGCAATTGATTTTCTATTGTAACAATTAAAGAGCAGGAGTAAAGGGTCCTTTAGTTGCGAGGTGGATGACTGGTATTTTTAAGTCTCCATTAACTGTTTTTGTTGGGCAGGAGAGAGACGGAGACGAGCTTAAGTGGGACCTCTATGGGTCACTTTGGAAACTAATTAAGAACCTCTTTGGATACCAGTCTGGTATTTCTCTTTAACAATTGCCTTCTCTCCTTCTCTGCCATAAGAATACACTCTTTTCAACCTCATCAAACAAACACAGGGCCAAAGTCCTCTTGTGAATGAGCTCAAGGAGCCTCTATATAAAGCAGCTGAACAGCCAATAGGGAAAACCCGAAGCCTGAACAGCAGTAAACACTTAGGGACCGGTCTGAAGCGAAATAAAAGGACTGTTAATTGAATTTGAATTCTTCATTACTTCTTATTAGTAAAGACGAAAGAACATTTCACTAAAAATGGCACAGATAAAATAACTAAAAAATAAACAATATATTATATTATATGATATGATAAAAGTTCAGGTTCTCTCTGACCAATCATCCATTATATACCAGCCCATTTTCAGCTAAATAAAGGAGTCATGCTCACACTGACACACTGAATATTTTATTTTGACAGATTCGAAAAACCATACAGTAAATGAAGGTCATACTGAAAATGAAAGCTAACACTGTATGACAGCAACATTGGTCAGAGGCCACATTTCATATAAAACATAATTTATTAGTCTCTGATCCTTTAATACCGGCAATGATTTATTAAGGCCAGTGTGTATTAATTCAGCATGATCTCATGAAAATGCGTATCTATAGCACAAATTGTATTTATTATTCGATTTATAAACCAAAATGAGTTTTTACGTGCATATTTTATGCAGTTTTCACGTGCATATGATCAGACTTTATAACGTGTTATATGCACGTAAACCCACACCACTAAACCTACCCAATGGCGTTACAATGCGTATCATATGCACGTAAAAATCGTAGTAATTTGTGCTATATATACGCATTTCATGAGAACGTGTTGATTAATTAGATGATGTCAGCACCGTGAGTCCAGATGAGATGGGGGCGTCCCCTGTTGAGTTCCAAATGTAGTATTCTGAGGAGACCAGCTCTCGTGCTAGAAGGAAAAAGGTATAGGTTCATTATCATTGCTGATGAAATTAATACTTTTTTTTGGTGAACTTTTGTAAAACTTATTTCAACATGTAATCACTGGTCATCACCTGGAGTTATTTTAATATTATATATATATATATATATATATATATATATATATATATATATATATATATATATATATATATATATATATATATATATATATATATACACTATTATAATATTTTTTATAATATATTTAAATGAATTGCCAAGGCAACATTTATATTTTTTTCTAATATTTATATGGTAACACTTTGCAATAAGGTTCCATTTGCTAACATTAGTTAAAGGGATAGTTCACCCAAAAATGACATTTCTGTCATCATTTACTCACCTTCATGTCGTTCCACACCTGTTAGACTTTCATTCATCTTCGAAACACAAATTATGATATTTTTACTAAAATCTGAGCGATTTCTGTCACTCCATTGACAGTCTACGCAACTAGCATTATGTGAAGCCTAAATTAAATCTGTTCATCATATAAAGTGATCGAGTCTCTTCAGAAAATCTGGACTAAACTGCTCAATTCATATGAATTAGTTTCATGATCTCTTTATGAACTTTTTGAAGCTTCAATGCGGTAGTTGCGTAGCTGTCAATGGAGGGACAGAAATCTCTCAGATTTCATTAAAATATCTTAATTTGTGTTTTGAAGATGAAAGAAAAACTTACAGGTTTGGAACAACATGAAGGTGAGTAATTAATGGAAGAATTTTCGGATGCACTAACCCTTTAACATTTACTATTACATTATTAAAATCAAAAGTTGTACATGGTAATATTATTTAATGGACCTGAGCTAACATGAACTAACAATGAACACTAGTATTTTTTGATTAATTAATGTTAATAAAGATTAATAATTACTGTACTGTAATGTTTTGCTCATTGTTGGTTAAGGCATTAACAATAACTAATGGAACTAATATTAATAACTAATGGGACTAATGGGTTAATGTTTATATTTGATGTTATTTCAATTAACGAAAATTATTTGTACAGTTTTAGTTTTATTTCCCAATAACAACACTGTTACTGTGAATCACTTACTTGTGACAATACGCGGTTTGGCAGATGAGTAAACCTGCACTGAGTGTTGGTCCACACAGCAACCAGACAAAGTCAGATCTGGCACACGGAAATAAAGCTGAAACAAATACAGTGCCACCTGAACTGTTATTATGCACATTATACAGACATCTTGAGCAATAAATTGACACTTAATAAATGAATTTATCCTAAATTCACCCACTTTTATATATGCAGTGAGTCCTGTGCATAGAGGATCTGTCGGTCCAGCAACAGTCCCTGAAAAATGAATAGTCCCCTCCAGTATTGCTTCACGAGACTTAGGAAACTTCTGACCTGAGAAGGTACAAAGACAAATCTCTGTTATATAGTTATAAATAATAAATATAGCTGCAAGCATCAATTAACCAAGCACAAGCACAAAAAAAGCATGATGAGTTATGCAAGCATAGCTTGTAGTATCAGACCAACTGCAACAATGAGTAATTAAAAACATTTTGAGATGATTTGAGTCAAAATGACATAAATTTAGTTAATGCGTTATTCCAGAAACACTAATCAAAACCATTAGCATTTTTTTACATTTCATCATAAATTTTCTCCACAAGGTGGTGTTGCTCTGAGACCTATCTAAGTACATTCGGGGCATGGTGCCGATGACCCATATCGAGTTTAGTAATATGCTAATGTCCATCCATCCATCCATCTTCTTCCGCTTATCCGGGGCCGGGTCGCGGGGGCAGCAGTCTAAGCAGAGATGCCCAGACTTCCCTCTCCCTAGACACTTCCTCTAGCTCTTCCGGGGGGACACCGAGGCGTTCCAAGGCCAGCCGGGAGACATAGTCCCTCCAGCGTGTCCTTGGTCTTCCCCGGGGCCTCCTCCCGGTTGGACATGCCCGAAACACCTTCCCGGGAAGGCGTTCAGGAGGCATCCGGAACAGATGCCCGAGCCACCTCAGCTGTCCCCTCTCGATGTGGAGGAGCAGCGGCTCTACTCCGAGTTCCTCCCGAGTGACTGAGCTTCTCACCCTATCTCTAAGGGAGCGCCCAGCCACCCTGCGGAGAAAGCTCATTTCGGCCGCCTGTATCCGGGATCTTGTCCTTTCGGTCATGACCCAAAGCTCATGACCATAGGTGAGAGTAGGAACGTAGATTGACCGGTAAATCGAGAGCTTCGCCTTACGGCTTAGCTCTTTCTTCACCACGACAGACCGGTACATCGACCGCATTACTGCAGAAGCTGCACCGATCCGTCTGTCAATCTCCCGTTCCATCCTCCCCTCACTCGTGAACAAGACCCCTAGATACTTGAACTCCTCCACTTGGGGCAGGAACTCTCCACCAACCTGAAGTGGGCAAGCCACCCTTTTCCGACTGAGGACCATGGCCTCGGATTTGGAGGTGCTGATCCCCATCCCAGCCGCTTCACACTCGGCTGCAAACCGTCCCAGTGCATGCTGAAGGTCCTGGTTAGAAGGGGCCAACACGACAACGTCATCCGCAAAGAGCAGAGACGAAACCGTGTGGTCCCCAAACCTGACACCCTCCGGCCCTTGGCTGCGCCTAGAAATTCTGTCCATAAAAATTATGAACAGAACCGGCGACAAAGGGCAGCCCTGCCGGAGTCCAACATGCACCGGGAACAAGTCTGACTTACTGCCGGCAATGCGGACCAAACTCCTGCTTCGGTCATACAGGGACCGGACAGCCCTCAACAAAGGACCCCGGACCCCATATTCCCCCAGCACCCTCCACAGGACGCCGCGAGGGACACAGTCGAATGCCTTCTCCAAATCCACAAAACAAATGTGGACTGGTTGGGCAAACTCCCATGAACCCTCCAGCACCCTGTAGAGGGTATAGAGCTGGTCCAGTGTTCCACGACCAGGACGAAAACCACACTGTTCCTCCTGAATCCGAGGTTCCACTATCGGCCGAATTCTCCTCTCCAGTACCCTGGCATAGACTTTCCCGGGGAGGCTGAGAAGTGTGATCCCCCTATAGTTGGAGCACACCCTCCGGTCCCCCTTTTTAAAAAGAGGGACCACCACCCCGGTCTGCCATCCCAGAGGCACTGTCCCCGACCGCCACGCGATGCTGCAGAGGCGTGTCAGCCAAGACAGCCCCACAACATCCAGAGACTTGAGGTACTCAGGGCGGATCTCATCCACCCCCGGTGCCTTGCCACCGAGGAGTTTCTTGACCACCTCGGTGACTTCAGCTTGGGTGATGGACGAGTCCTCCTCTGAGCCCCCAGCCTCTGCTTCCTCAATGGAAGACGTGACGGCGGGATTGAGGAGATCCTCAAAGTATTCCTTCCACCGCCCGACAACATCCCCAGTCGAGGTCAACAGCCGCCCATCGCCACTGTAAACAGCGTTGGTAGGGCACTGCTTCCCCCTCCTGAGGCGCCGGACGGTTTGCCAGAATCTCTTCGAGGCCAGCCGATAGTCCTTTTCCATGGCCTCACCGAACTCCTCCCAGGCCCGAGTTTTTGCCTCCACAACCACCCGGGCTGCAGTCCGTTTAGCCTGCCGGTACCTGTCAGCTGCCTCAGGAGTCCCACAAGCCAGCCAGGCCCGATAGGACTCCTTCTTCAGCTTGACGGCATCCCTTACTTCCGGTGTCCACCACCGGGTTCGGGGATTGCCGCCTCGACAGGCACCGGAGACCTTGCGTCCACAGCTCCGAGCAGCCGCTTTGACAATGGAGGTGGAGAACATGGTCCACTCGGACTCAATATCTCCAGCCTCCCTCGGGATCCGGTCGAAGCTCTGCCGGAGGCAGGAGTTGAAGATCTCTCTGACAGGAGACTCGGCCAAACGTTCCCAGCAGACCCTCACAGTACGTTTGGGTCTACCGAGTCTATCCAGCTTCCTCCCCCGCCATCGGATCCAACTCACCACCAGGTGGTGATCAGTTGACAGCTCCGCCCCTCTCTTCACCCGAGTGTCCAAGACATACGGCCGCAGGTCAGATGAATATAATATGCTAATGTGTTTTATTAAAATACAGCTTTTTACAACAAACCCCCAAAATGGTCGAATTGGGTATCGTTTGATGAGAGCAGTTTTATGATTTTTGGGCAAACCATTAAAAGTTATATGGAAAAATATATATATTTCTTCATATCTCCTGACCAGTAGGTGGCGCTGTGCCAAAACGCTGCAAGTAGCCTCAGGTCATGCTTGTGATGACATATACCAAGGCTGAATCCGAAATTGCCCCCTAAACCCTCAATCACTATTCCCGATGTCAGGGGTGTCCAAAATTTTTTAAAGGGGGAGATATTTTTTTTTAGCAGCGTGGAGATATAGCCGCGCATCGAATCAGTTTGCAGGTTTTTTGAAAACGATTGGGTCTATCAGAAAGCTTTTAATAACTTTTTTCTAGCATGATCGGTAGATGATCGGAGCCAGAAAAGAGTAGTTTTTTTGGAAAATTCAAAATGGTGGATTTTTTTATGAAAGAGGGTCATAAGGTGCAATCAAATCATCTTGAGCCAATGAATCAGAGGGAAAAAGTGGACTTGTAGCCCTTAAGGTTCAAAAGTTATTAGCATACATTTAAGTGCAAATTCGGGCAGTTGGTGGCACTAGAAAGGGATTGAGTTAGAGACTCCAATATTGCTGATTAATGTGCAGACTGTCCTCAATCTGTGCCAAATTTCATCCATTTCTCGCAAGTGTTTCTATGGGCTTCCATAGACTCAAGAGCAGAAAAAGAAGAAGGAGAAGAAGAAGCATCTGAACAGGCAGAAGAAGCTGAAGAAATAAATAGTCCCCTACAGTGTTGCTTCACGAGACTCAAACAAAAAGAAGAAGAAGAAAAAGAAGAAGAAGGAATAATAAGAAGAACAACACTAATGGATACAATAGGTGCCTAGGCACTCTTGGTGCCTGGCTCCTAAAAATGATTAACGCATATGTAAAAACATCATGCAATATTAAGTTTAGACATACCAAGGACCCAAACCAGCAAGTTCTTCTCTTTCGACACCTCAAGCTGTCCTGAGCTCACTTTGACCTCCACACTTCCCATTAGATTCCTGTGAAAAAGCACACACAAGCACTATAACAGCCTATTTATAAGCACTTTCTATAAGCACAAAAATACAGAACCAGCTGAAGAAGTACAGACAGCTACATAATCAGCCATTATAAATGACTGACTGAGAGTGTAAATCACTGCATCACACCCTACATGTGTGGAGTACAGGATTTTTGCGTCTTAATACAAATTCACATGACTTACTTGTTGAAAAATGGAAGGTGTGCCTCACAGTACTCGAAGCTGTTTTTGACACTTTCATGGAGCTTCAAGACGACATTAACCTTCAGATGATTCTCCTCTGCCTTCAGCTGGTAGGAGCCAAGAATTGGTGGCACGGGTACCTCAAAAAAGTCATAAGGTGGTTAAAGACTCTACAGCTTATAGTGTGTGTATACCATAATGAGAGAGAATTAAAGTAATGTACACTATCATTCTAAAGTTTGGAGTCTGTATGTTTTTTGTTTGTTTGTTTTTGAAACAAATTAATACTTTTATTCAGCAAAGATGCATTAAATTGATCAAAAGTGATAGTAAAGACATTTATAATAATACAAAAAAATCCTTTTAGAATGATTTCTGAAGGATCATGTGACACTGAAGACTGGAGTAATGATGCTGAAAATTCAGCTTTGATCACAGGAATACATTTCATTTAAGAAAACAGTTATTTTAAATTGTAATAATATTTCAGTAATATATTACAGTTTTTACTGTATTTTTACTGTAAGAGTCTTGGTGACCAAAAAGAGACTTAAAAAATGTAATCTTACCAATCCCACACTTTAGGAAAGTAGTTTAGATTTAAGGCCCTGTTTACGCCTGGTATTAAGATGCGTTTTGGTCGATCGGATCACAAGTGGGCGACACTAAATACAGGTGTAAACGGGGTCTGATACGTTTTGAGCTTGTCCACTTTCGATCAATTCCAGAGGTAGTCAAAAACACATTAGACCGGATTGCTTTCGCTCATGTGGTCAAATGTGTTCGAACAGCCTACGTCCATTCTCCGCCTACTGATCTAATGTATAAACTTCATGGGACACGCGCTAGCCAGACAGGATTTAAACTTTGTCGTCTGAAGACCCAAGTTTGGTTTGAAGACGGAAAATGTACCAGCACAATGTTCTCTCACCATTCCTGATTTCTAACACAAACTCACTGTGTTCGGCATGGTATTGCGGCTGTCAGAACAGAAACTAAAGCTGATGCCCTTCATATGTTTTGTCCGTTGTCTCCTGATGCATTCATATGTAAATTGAGTGAGCTTATTTTGTCCTTTAGATTCGAAAGATCTGAAAAAGCCCATATATTTACCCATATACCCTCTCCTCGAAGAAATCAGGACAGAAGTGGTTGAAAGTGGACAAAAGACACGGATTAAAACTCCAGATGTAAACGGGTATGTGTCTCCCTCGTCTACTTTTGATTTGATCGACCAAAACGCATTGTAATACCAGGTGTAAACGGCCTTAGAGACAAAAGAGACTATTGCTAGAAGAAGCTTTACCTGTGAGGTGTAACTACAGAGTCTGAAGAGCTCCAGAGGTGGTGAGAAAGGGAATTTGTATGGCCCCGAAAAGGTGAAACTGTCATTCTCTTCCACACTGCAGGCAGTGAGAATGCTCGCATCCAGAGACGTCACACAGGGATGGACAAGAATGTCCTGCAGGGGTGAACCGTTGGGTGGGAGTGTGAGGGTGACGGTCACATTGGGCAGAACACCTTCAACCTCACACTGAAAAACATGAAGTAGCAAATGTAATGCATGTTTAATAACACAAATCAAACTATAAGCTCAGCATACAGGATGGGGACTAACTTTGCACATGACCATGCCGTACACATCCCAGAGATCCTGTCGATTACTCTTGCCGTACTGCATGGACCTCACCTTCTCGGTGAGGGCCACACTCACTACCGCCCTGCCTCGATGGACCCCTGCCTTCCAGGCTGGTTGTTTCTGAGCCCCTCCTGGGCTTGGAGCCACAGCAACAGGCACCGATCCAGCTGGAGGAGGGGTGTCCAGTGGTCTCCCCAAAGGGCAAACCTGCAGAAGCACAGAGGGAAGGGCAGCCAAACGGGAGACCAGCACATCAGGCTCTGGTTTACCTCCAGGGCCACAAAGGAAATCCTGCAGCCCTGACAAGAGAGCTAAGCCATGAGAGACTGAGGCCAGGCTGGGGAGAGGAGGCCGAGGCTCAGGGGGTGCTTCCACCAGAGGAAGGCAAGCTAGGATTAACGCTCCCTGAGTGACGATGAGAACGGGCCAGAGAGTTCTCCCACCTGAGCCATCTACACAGAGTTCCACAGCCGGTGAACGGTGCTGACGGGCACAGTCGTCCCGTGCATCTACGTAAGGTTTTTCAGCATCCACCTGGCCCAACTCAGTCAGCAGAAGCTGAGGTATGACACGGTCCTCTGGAACAGTCACATACTGAGCTCCAGCCAAAGATTTGGCACGGAACTCAACTGTTGGGAATCGTCTAAATGAAGACAATAATCAAAACTGAAGTAAAAAAGAAAAATGGCTGTTCGAAAGAACATGCTGTCATTTTAGTCACACAATTGTAGTATGTATTGCTGTGCACAGTTTGTATTTTTTTTATTCATGGACATTCCAGATAACTGAAAGTCACAATAAAATCAAAATTGACAATTTTTTTTTCTTTTTTTGCAGTATTTATAATAAATTATCTATCATTGCACATTGTTTTTTACAAATCGTGTGCCATAGTAATATTTAATCAAAATAACTTCCACCCCTTTTGCAGCTCTTCTCTTCTCTGATGATGTGTTTACTGGTGTGAGGGCGGGACAACCTGTCACTCACATGAGATCGACCAATAGCGAACCACAACCATCCAATTATCCAATCGATTTCCAATGGGCAAGTGAGGTCTGTGTGTACACTAGACCTTTTTTACACCCGTAATTCAATGTGTCCTACCTGATTTACAGTGTGCTCCACCCACTCAATTAAGCATGCAGCGTAAGAGTGGGCCTGTCCCAATACACACACTTGAGGTCTTGGACACTTGAGAGCATATAAGCACAACAGGAAGTAAGTCTATAAGTGCTAATACGCTGTTTTGAATTCAGCCATTATAGTCACCATGAAATCATTTACGATTCTTGTTTTATTTTTTATGGAATATTGCAGTATTTATTATATGATTTATCCTAAGCCTGCCGCACTCGTGTTAAAAACTGAAGCCAAAACGATCGATCGCCCCCAGGTGGTTGGTCCCAGACTCCCAGTATTGGTCATCATAACCCATGTCCCTCCGTGTTTTCTAATGGACGCAAGACAAACTAAACAATCAAATTACACTTCAAATAGTTTTTCGCCAAAGATGGTTTCTGTCATTTTAGGCCGTTTTTAACATGCTGATTTCAATTCAAGTGTTCTTTTTTTTAAATAAGTTTGGTTTTAGTTAGTTATTTGATGCTATAAAAACGGGGGGTGTGACGTCATGATTGACAGCTGAGATTGACGGCTTCTCTGAGTGAAGTTGTCACTGAGGCACTAACAGACTTTTTCCGGGATTTTCAGAAGGAGATTGGAGCTTTAGCTTTAATTTCTACATTTCCATAACACAGACATAATGAATTGTTCTGCATCTGCGAGAGTGTGGGCGGGCTTTTGATATCACGCGCTCTACTTCCTGCTCTCTACTGCGCAACTCCAGTCCCAAATTTGCGCAAGATGTCAACGCCATATTCGGACCTCCGGCGGCTTCACTTTTCTTCAGCGGAAGAGAAAGAAGTTGCGTCGTCCATAGTTTTTTACGGTCTATGATTTATCCATGTACACCGTTTTTTTTTTTTTTTTTTTCATGTGCTTTCTAAACTTTAATCAAAATAACTTCCTCTCCCTCTCGCAGCAACATCTCTTCTCTTCTCTGAGATCGACCAGTTGCAAACCACAACAATCTAACGATCCAATCAATTCCCAATGGACAAAATCAAGTCCTGTTCAACATTTTTTCTTGTTCGAGATGCTGTACTACCTGTAAGTCACAATAAGGAAGAAATGACTATCGCAACTTCCGTTTCATGACAACTTTAAAGGTCCCGTTCTTCGTGATCCCACTGTTCAAACATTAGTTAGTGTGTAATGTTGCTGTTAGAGCATAAATAATACCTGTAAAATTATAAAGCTCAAAGTTCAATGCCAAGCGAGATATTTTATTTAACAGAAGTTCCCTTTCAAAGCCTACAGCGAAAGGCCGGCTTGGACTACATCCTGGTACTTCCTTCATAAATGACGTCAGTAGAACAGTAGAACAGACTAACCTCCGCCCACAAGAATACGCGAAAAAAGGGGGCGTGGTCTTGTTGCTGTCCCACGTGGAGAAGAGGACGTGTCGCGTGGAGAAAAGGAATTGTTGCGTTTGACTGTGTTTGTCGCCATGTCGTCGAGACGCTGTTATTTTCATCCCGGAGTCAAATCACCTTTGTTTGGCTTTCCCAGGGACGCTGTAGAGATCATTAAGCGCATACATCTCCCGTTAAGAGGCGTGACCTTTCCACGTGCGCTAAGGTGCGGTCAAATCACAACACAGGAACCGTGACATGTTCGCTAAACTGCGGTCAAATCACAACACGGGAACCGCTGGCACAATCAGAACTCGTTACGTTTTTCTGAAGGAGGGACTTCATAGAACAAGGAACTCGTCAGCCGTTTTTAGGAGAGTGAAAACAGCGGTATACAGATAAGTAAATTGTGTTAAAAATACTGTTTTTTTTTTTACACACGAAACATGAACACATGTTATATTGCACACTGTAAACACAATCAAAGCTTCAAAAAAACACAAAGAACGGGACCTTTAAACAGTCATATGCTTAACTGTTGCCACACATACACATATAAATTCAGTAAGTGGCATCAATCATGTTGGAAATAAATACTAAAACTAATTTTTCATTTTAATTCAATTTTGTTACATTTATTTTATCTGTCCAATTAAATAATTAGTTAAAATATAGATATGTAACCTAAGAAATGGAAGATCATGCTGAGAGCAATGCATTGTGGGCTAAATAATTCCATGAGGTTGTGCTTGCACATTTTAAAGAAATAGACAGTATGCAGCACATACTACAAAGTATGCAAAAAGCACAATTATGTCCTTACCTGGAAAACCGAACTTTTCCAGATTCACCCTTCTCGTGTGAGACAACCCATAGTGCTCGTATACTCATAATGCGGTTTCTGTCCCTATTGATGAGTGGGACTAACGTTAATCTAGCGTGCCAAACATCTAGCGAGTATGCAATTATTAGCTTAGACGATGTGTTTTAATTGTTCACAGTTCAACACTAAGTAACCTACATAAATTTAAGATACATTTTTAAAGAAAACAAAGAGAAATAGAGGAACTCGCCTCTGTCATGTTATTCCCATCTGACAGCTTGTTCTTCCTGTTTGCCAGCGTTCACGTGACATTTTGAGGCGTGGTCGAAAAACGTCCTGACGTAGGGTCAGCCGTAACAAACTGCGCTGTTTTCAGCTACGTTGGAGTAGACTATCCTAACTGATCTCAGATCTGCTCTCAAGCACACAGCCCCCGTATCCTCTCCCCTCCTATTTCTATTTCCGCCCCGGTCATGGCAGCTGGATGCAGGAAGCAACTGTTTTCACTATAGATATAAACAAAAAGCAAATTATAGTTTCGAAAGACGCTCTTTAAAGAGTATTTGTGGACTTACCTTTGCTTTCTGGCGCCGTGAAATATGGCCACGACAGCTCAGTTATTCGAGGTAAGTCTGTTGTAACAAAAATGGCACGGAGGCTGTCATTGTGCTTGCGTATAATACATTGTTTTCATAGCTCATGAAAGTGCGTCATTCGCGTGCTATATATGTACATAGTTTAATTTTGACATTTCATGCTGCATGTTTGCAGTACTAGCTCTGGGGAGAAGCTAAACACCAAACTGTCACAAAAATACTCTGCCCAGCTGTTCTGTTTGTGTTGTCAGACGACCTGTTCATGCAAATTATGAATAAAAGCTGTTCAGATTCTCTAGGCCAGGGGTTTTGAATCTTTAAGATGCCACGGACATCATCTTCGTGTCATGGACACCCATCCTAAAATTTAGTAGGCAGCTAGTGCTTGTACTTTTATATGTAAAACCCCAGTTAATAAATTAAACTGTGAGAACTATACTCACATTGTGCAAATTATTTATTGTTTATTGTAGAGTTTACTGTGCTGTGAGTAATTGTGTGCGCATCAGATGTGTAATCTGATGCTGCTTAAATGTTGTACATGTCATGTCATGACTACTATGTTGCTCAGAACTGCACCTAAGAATTTCACCTACTGTTGCACTTGTGCATATGTAGAGTGACAAATAAAGTGATTTGATTTTGATTTTTTTTTTTATTTAAAGGCATGGTAACGTTAGGTGATTCGTTCCAGAAACATTGCTGGTTGAAAGTCTCTTCACATCCCGATAGCAATCACAAGTTATCTAAATGTGTTTATATATATATATATATATATATATATATATATATATATATATATATATATATATATATATATATATATATATATATATATAATCTCGTCTGTGGAAGGTGTAGGACCATAACATGTTCGTCCAATGATTTGATGTCCTATCTGCCTGTCAGCATATGTATTTCTGTCAGCGCGCTTCATGGAGATTAAGGGGCAGTCACACTGCCCTTTTCATTCCTTTGACTTCCATTGAAACGCATGCAAATTCATCAGTAACGCAAGCTCATGCGAAAAGTTTTGCAATTTACTGCATTCCAAAGTTCAAGCTTGGGGAACTCTGAGCTGTGAATTCGCATCACGTGACGACGTGTGACCAGTAGAATATTGATACGTCATGACATGACTTCTTTGCTAAAGTCGAGTAGATTGTATTAAAGGTCCCGTTCTTCGTGTTTTTTTTAAGCTTTGATTGTGTTTACAGTGTGCAATATAACGTGATCATGTTTCGCGTGTAAAAAAAAAACAGTATTTTTAACACGTCGACATGGCGACAAACACACTCAAACGCAACAATTCCTTTTCTCCACGCGACACGTCCTCTTCTCCACGTGGGACAGCAACAAGACCACGCCCCCTTTTCCCGCGTATTCTTGTGGGCGGAGGTTAGTCTGTTCTACTGTTCTACTGACGTCATTTATGAAGGAAGTACCAGGATGTAGTCCAAGCCAGCCGTTCGCTGTAGGCTTTGAAAGGGAACTTCTGTTAAATAAAATATCTCGCTTGGCATTGAACTTTGAGCTTTATAATTTTACAGGTATTATTTATGCTCTAACAGCAACATTACACACTAACTAAAGTTTGAACAATGGGATCACGAAGAACGGGACCTTTAATATTTGATATGTGTTGAATTCATGTTTATAAAAAAACGCTTCAAAGATTGACGTCATATCACGACCATTGCAGTCGTGGACTAATGGTTAGAGAGTCAGACTTGTAACCTGAAGGTTACGGGTTCGAGTCTCAGGTCCGGCAGGAATTGGCGTTCACTACTGTGTGTGTGCACTTGGATGGGTTAAATGCAGAGCACAAATTCCATGTATGGGTCACCATACTTGGCCACATGTCACTTCACTTCACTTGCAGCGTCCGTCAAAATTTTGCATGCTCAAAGTCTAGTGTGACCGCGGATTTAGACGGAGATCAGTCACAAGGTACCGAAACCGAAACAGCAGCCGCCTTTTACAATTCCTCCTGAACCAAAACAGTGAGCTCATGCTGCGTTCTCGCCATAACTACTGTAATTTAGAAGAGTTGGAAACCTGTGACGTTATACCATGGGCATCGGAACCATTGTATGTGGGTGGGACAAGACCCACCCACTTTTTAAGACCAATGATATTGGACCTACTCACTTTTACCGTCTCTAATTCAGCGCATGTCTGTTCACGACCCATAACCAATAAACACTTTATTATTAAACGCACGTTTTTCGATTATTTCCTTAAAGCTACACTGTGTGATATTTTCCCCCATCTAGCGGTGAAAAGGTATATGACCATCCAGTAAATATTAGTTTCTGTTTCTCCCAATTCCGATTTCGTTTACGGTGGCCGATTTAGTCCATGGCTTCCAGTTCAATCCAGCAATCCCCCTCTTCACATTCAACACGGTGCCATCGAGTGTTAAAACGCGAAAGGCGAAGCTTGAATTTACGGGTATGTCCCTCTTTGGCTAATGTACTTTCAAGATGGAGGGGTAACATGGCGACCCCCATTCGAACCCCTTACCCGTATGTATTTTCAATGGCATATTATAAACTTACGAGAATACTTTATTACTTGAAAGAAGTAAATATACATTAATGAGCACATATATTTTTGACAGAACTAAGTGTTTTTAGCTAAGAATAAACTAAAAAAGTTACACAGTGTAGCTTTAATTTTTACTGAAAATAAATGCTTTTCCGATCTGATATGTGATGGGAAAAGGGAGTAGAGCGAGTTTGGCAAAAGGCGGATTTCGAACTTCGGATCGATTTGCGTCAACTTTCTGCCATGTGCTTTACCCCTACACTATTGCCACTGTTAATAATTTGGTGTCTTCTGTAGTTTTGACTGTCTCAACCAGACGTTTAGTAAACAAGACGGGTTTGAATGGCATCTACACTAGTAAAATCTTTCAGGGGAAGGACCCACCCACATTTTTTTTGCTTCCGTGCGTTATACGATATATATTTAGTATATACTTATATATTTATCTGTTTCATTGGCAACACTATCAACGGCAAAATGAATCTGCAGCAGTCAGGTGGTACAGGCCAGAGCTTGTTAAGTTGCTTATGTTTACAATTATTGTAATGTTATGTGCTTTGAGACCATTTTTTTTGCTCCTTGCTGTACACGTTCATGTGTTTTGAAGAAGGCGTGACTTTGGAGACGCTCTGAATGAAGCTAGCTTGCTATTGCTAGCGTCTCTGAAAATTACCTTCCCTAAATCTTTTTACTCACTACAGTACTATACAGTTATATGTATTATTTATTTAAATGCATTATTTTTTTAATCGATTTATTTATTTAGTTAAATCATTTTTTTTTTTTTACTTTTCTGCACACACCCTTGTTAACATCTTCATATAAGCAGTTCAGATTATCCCTCTTTTTTATTAAAGCTTATTTATCTGTGCATGGCATTAGCAATTACATTTTTGGTTTTTCATCTTTATTTTTTTCATAATATCTATCTTACCAGGAGCCATTTGATGCTGATGAGTATATTGAGAGACTGGCATGGAGAACACCTGGAGGAGGTTCCAAAGGAGGTGCAGAGGGATTCGACCCCAAAAAGTGAGTCACAAAATATTGGTCATTGTCAGAAACATACACCACTAGTCGTACGTTTCGGAATTCTTGACTTTGATTTTATCTATATCATGTTATTAAAAACCTCTTGATATAAAGGCTTATGATTAAATGTTTGAATTTGTAGACAAACATACATTTGCTTATATATGAATTTTATCTTTAAATGGTTGAGTTGTCTGATATTGTAAATGAAAACAAGAGGGCCAGTGTAAGTGGAAACTCCTTCAGTGCTGTGTAAAATGACTTTCCGTGTGCACATCATGAAATCGGTTAAGAGAAGACCAGAATGTGCAGAGCTGTAAAATAGCCAAAAGTTGGACAATTTATAGAAGCTGTAATATAAGATACTTTTGATTTTAACATTTTTATTTTATATTATAAACACAATTTCATAGACACAGTAGTAGACTGTGAGAGAGAGGTGAATGGGATGGGAACAATTTAATTTTTGTCTTATCTCATAGTTTTATTACTATTGTTAAATGTATATTATTGAAAATCATAAAAAATGTATAATATGGATACACTTTTGACTGAGCATACAGCTTTTAGATTTTTCAAGCAAAACATTTGACAAAAATAAGCTAAAATAAGTTTTAAATAATTCAACAATACATATATTGTTTAAAATGAATGCAAGAAGTATTTGGGCACTTTCTGGTCGTCAAACATTGGACAGGTGGAGCATGTTCCAAAACCGTAAGACTTTCGTTCATCTTCGGAACACAAATGAAGATCTTTTTGATAAAATCTGAGAGATTTCTGTCCCTCCATTGACAGCTACGCAACTTATACTTTGACCAGTTTGACGCTTCAAAAAGTTCATAAAGAGATTAGCCCACATTTTCTGAAGAGACTCTCACTTTATATGATGATCAGATTTAATTTAGGCTTTTATTCACATATAAACATTCATCAACTCAACATCAGTTGTGGTAAACAGAAGCTCAAGCATGTTCACTTTGTGCAAGAACCAATGAGGTTCACTCTCGTGTTACGCATCACGTTTGAGCTTCCTCAAGAACCAATGAGGTTCACTCTCGTGTTACGCAGCACGTTTGAGCTTCAGCAAGAACCAATGAGGTTCATTCTTATGTTACGCATCACGTTTGAGCTTCTGCAAGAACCAATGAGGTTCATTCTCATGTTACGCATCACGTTTGAGCTTCAGCAAGAACCAATGAGGTTAATTCTCGTGTTACGCAGCACGTTTGAGCTTCAGCAAGAACCAATGAGGTTAATTCTCGTGTTACGCAGCACGTTTGAGCTTCAGCAAGAACCAATGAGGTTCATTCTCATGTTACGCATCACGTTTGAGCTTCAGCAAGAACCAATGAGGTTAATTCTCGTGTTACGCAGCACGTTTGAGCTTCCTCAAGAACCAATGAGGTTAATTCTCGTGTTATGCAGCACGTTTGAGTTTCCTCAAGAACCAATGAGGTTCATTCTCATGTTACGCATCACGTTTGAGCTTCAGCAAGAACCAATGAGGTTAATTCTCGTGTTACGCAGCACGTTTGAGCTTCCTCAAGAACCAATGAGGTTAATTCTCGTGTTATGCAGCACGTTTGAGCTTCAGCAAGAACCAATGAGGTTCATTCTCGTGTTACGCATCACGTTTGAGCTTCAGCAAGAACCAATGAGGTTCATTCTCATGTTACGCATCATGTTTGAGCTTCAGCAAGAACCAATGAGGTTCATTCTCGTGTTACGCAGCACGTTTGAGCTTCAGCAAGAACCAATGAGGTTCATCCTCGTGTTATGCAGCACGTTTGAGCTTCAGCAAGAACCAATGAGGTTCATTCTCGAGTTACGCAGCACGTTTGAGCTTCAGCAAGAACCAATGAGGTTCATTCTCGTGTTACGCATCACGTTTGAGCTTCAGCAAGAACCAATGAGGTTCATTCTCATGTTACGCATCACGTTTGAGCTTCAGCAAGAACCAATGAGGTTAATTCTCGTGTTATGCAGCACGTTTGAGCTTCAGCAAGAACCAATGAGGTTCATCCTCGTGTTATGCAGCACGTTTGAGCTTCAGCAAGAACCAATGAGGTTAATTCTCGTGTTACGCAGCACGTTTGAGCTTCAGCAAGAACCAATGAGGTTCATTCTCATGTTACGCAGCACGTTTGAGTTTCCTCAAGAACCAATGAGGTTAATTCTCGTGTTATGCAGCACGTTTGAGCTTCAGCAAGAACCAATGAGGTTCATTCTCGTGTTACGCATCACGTTTGAGCTTCAGCAAGAACCAATGAGGTTAATTCTCGTGTTATGCAGCACGTTTGAGCTTCAGCAAGAACCAATGAGGTTCATCCTCGTGTTATGCAGCACGTTTGAGCTTCAGCAAGAACCAATGAGGTTCATTCTCGTGTTATGCAGCACGTTTGAGCTTCAGCAAGAACCAATGAGGTTCATTCTTGTGTTACGCAGCACGTTTGAGTTTCCTCAAGAACCAATGAGGTTTGTTCTCACGCATTCAAGCAGGTTCGGTTAAGCTTCTGTTTATGTTTGCTGATCAATGTTTATGTGAATAAAAGCCTAAATTCAATCTGTTCATCATATAAAGTGATCGAGTCTCTTCAGAAAGTTTGGATTAAACCGCTCAATTCATATGAATTAGTTTTACGATCTCTTTATGAACTTTTTGAAGCGTCAAAGTGGTAGTTGTGTAGCTGTCAATGGAGGGACAGAAATCTCTTGGATTTTATCAAAAAGATCTTCATTTGTGTTTGAAGATGAACAAAAGTCTTACGGGTTTGGAACGACATGAGGGTGTGTAAATGATAACAGTTTTTTTCATTTTTGGTTAACTATACCTGTGGTTTTGCTGCTAGGACATCTGTGTGAAATTCAGAGAAACTGACTTCAAACATCCAAGAAAAATCACCTTGAGATTAGTTGGTTAAAAGTAATTTGTAAAGTGGCATTACGTAACTTTTTTTTTCCTCCAGAGAAAAGGTCTAGCACCATTTACTTTCAGATGCCACTTGTTTCACCACAGATGTCACCGATTATATAGTTTTCTTATTCAATTAAATTAATTTTTTAGTGTTACTAATTGCCGAAAAGTCAAATCAAACTTTTTCAGAGTTCCTTTTATAATAATAATACAGTGTCCACAATCACAACTTGACTATTTTGACAGTCATTTCACTTTCAGAGACAAAAGCATAAAAAATACATGAAGTTTACTTTAACACACACACAGCAAAAGTGCTTTTGACTGCCAGAGCAGAAACATCGCCCCAAATTTTACACCAAGCTCTCAAATAACCGACCATGAAGAGGCTGTTGTGAGCTGGGCAAACCATTGACTTACAAATGATGGAAGAGAACAAATTTGAGGGGAAAAGATGGAGAGGAAAAAGAACTTAAGCTGCCAGCAGCGTTTAGGGAATTACGGTGATATGAGATTATATACTCATCACTTCAGAATGTTTTGCTACCACCCAGAGAATCCAAACTTGCTGAGTTGGAGCTTTTGACTTTGCTGTCCTACAAGTTCTTTGAAATGCAGCTGACGAAGCTTTTGGTTGTATGTGTGAGGTTTCCTAAATATTTACGCACACGCACAGAGAGGCTCTTTTTATGAAGAACCACAATTTATGGTAACAGGCCATTAGCTGATTTGCTGCCGAGGTAAGTGCTTATGTGATCTTGACAAATAAGATGCTCTCCCTGGATGCTTTTCGCTTCACAGTTTGAGATCAGTCTCTGAGATTTTTTCAGAGTCTATTTGGAGAAGTATTCATGAACGATAAATGAATCTCGGCCCAGCATATACTGATCCCTGCCGTTGAGCTGGTTTCGAGATCTGGGAACAGAGCTTGAGGCATTTTCATATGATTGGTCAGGTTTTGTATAACATTTCCTCACAGATTACATGCTAGCCAAGCTAACCTAATTTGGGACGTAAGCCTGCCTTTTGCAAATCAGACTGTGAAATGGATCCTTTTTCAGTGTTCTTTGGAACGCACATCGAAGCCTCCACTCTAGTGTACTTTCATGCTTGAAAATGACTCCAGAGTTCTGGTTAAAATCTACATTGTCAGCGATTCTCCTTCTTTTTGGGTAGTAACTAGCATCCACATATAACCCATCTGCCCATATTTCAACATAAAGTAAGATCCAGAAGTGTGTGACGACTTGTGTTTCTTGTGTTTTGCTTTTCTTTATATTTTTAACAATAAATGATATTGTCAGCATTACAATTTGATTGTAGCTTAATTTTAAAATTTTCTGAGCATTTGCAGGCACATATCTGTAAAATCTGATGATTATATTATTCCTGCATGATTTGTGAATGTTAAGAAAATATGATAATTTGTCCAAATTATTTTAATTTTTAAATTTGCTTATTTGGCAAGTGACCTAAAATTATACACTCACCTAAAGGATTGTTAGGAGCACCATACTAATACTGTGTTTGACCCCCTTTCGCCTTCAGAACTGCCTTAATTCTACGTGGCATTGATTCAACAAGGTGCTGAAAGCATTCTTTAGAAATGTTGGCCCATATTGATAGGATAGCATCTTGCAGTTGATGGAGATTTGTGGGATGCTCTTCCAGAGCGCGAAGCTCCCGTTCCACCACATCCCAAAGATGCTCTATTGGGTTGAGATCTGGTGACTGTGGGGGCCATTTTAGTACAGTGAACTCATTGTCATGTTCAAGAAACTAATTTGAAATGATTGGAGCTTTGTGACATGGTGCATTATCCTGCTGGAAGTAGCCATCAGAGGATGGGTACATGGTGGTCATAAAGGGATGGACATGGTCAGAAACAATGCTCAGGTAGGCCTTGGCATTTAAACGATGCCCAATTGGCACTAAGGGGCCTAAAGTGTGCCAAGAAAACGTCCCCCACACCATTACACCACCACCACCAGCCTGCACAGTGGTAACAAGGCATGATGGATCCATGTTCTCATTCTGTTTACGCCAAATTCTGACTCTACCATCTGAACGTCTCAACAGAAATCGAGAGTCATCAGACCAGGCAACATTTTTCCAGTCTTCAACTGTCCAATTTTGGTGAGCTCGTGCAAATTGTAGCCTCTTTTTCCTATTTGTAGTGGAGATGAGTGGTACCCGGTGGGGTCTTCTGCTGTTGTAGCACATCCGCCTCAAGGTTGTGTGTGTTGTGGCTTCACAAATGCTTTGCTGCATACCTCGGTTGTAACGAGTGGTTATTTCAGTCAAAGTTGCTCTTCTATCAGCTTGAATCAGTCGGCCCATTCTCCTCTGACCTCTAGCATCAACAAGGCATTTTCGCCCACAGGACTGCCGCATACTGGATGTTTTTCCCTTTTCACACCATTCTTTGTAAACCCTAGAAATGGTTGTGCGTGAAAATCCCAGTAACTGAGCAGATTGTGCCCGTCTGGCACCAACAACCATGCCATGCTCAAAATTGCTTAAATCACCTTCCTTTCCCATTCTGACATTCAGTTTGGAGTTCAGGAGATTGTCTTGACCAGGACCACACCCCTAAATGCATTGAAGCAACTGCGTTGTGATTGGTTGATTAGATAATTGCATTAATGAGAAATTGAACAGGTGTTCCTAATAATCCTTTAGGTGAGTGTAAATATATTTGTTAATTTTACATTATTTTGAATTTTCCAAACACTTACAACCTGTTTATTTCAATGTTTGAATAAAAAAAAGTATTTTCTTTGATCTCTTTTTAAGTCCACTAAACCAATAAAATTGGTAATGATTAATGACATTTAAGTATGCCGATGTTATTAATATTATGAGTTATTACCATATCGACACAAAGAGGAAAATTAATATAAAGATAATAAATGTGTGTGTGTGTGTGTGTGTGTGTGTGTGTGTGTGTGTGTGTGTGTGTGTGTGTGTGTGTAAAAGTATCTACTGTCACTTTTGACATATTTAATGCATTCTTGCTGAATAAAAGTATTAATTTATTTTAAACACTAAAATCTTATTGACCCCAAACTGTTGAACAGCAGTGTACACTTTTATATCACAAAACTAAGCTTCAAAAACAGTTTGATCAGAATTTTGAAGTTAAAATGTCAAAACTACCAGGGCCCTAATATATGACCGGCCAGAATAACTAACCCTCCTTTTCCAGCATACTCACTATCCATGCATTCTCACTGATAAAGACTCCAATCATATACTGTATTATCATCCATTACAAACCTAACATAAACTACTTGCAAGGCTTATGAGGCAAATATATAATAATAAATCATTATTATATGTGTTATGTGGGGCGGCAGTGGCTCAGTGGTTCATGTAGGTTGTCTACAAACCGGAAGGTTTGTGGTTCGATCCCCGGTTCCACCTGACCAAGTGTTGAGGTGTCCATGAGCAAGACACCTAACCCCAGCTGCTCCTGACGAACTGGATGGCATTATATAAATGCAGTCCATTTACCATTTACCATCTCTATGTAGGCTATGCATGTTGTGTATGAACAGCACACTTACAAGTTTTAAAATACAGAGGTGTGGTGAAACTAAATTAGGTTTTTGTTTCAAGAAGCCAAGAATGACATTATAAGGCGACTTCAGGGACAAAAGTAAATGCTACAAACAAACATGTAGTTTTATATTTCTTTTAATGTATTTAAAATGCTTGACAAGTCAGAAATTGTGTTTTGCCGCCTGCAGCTCTTTAATGCCATGTCTTCGGTTCCAGGTTGCTGGAAGAGTTTGTGAACCACATTGAGGAACTAAAGCTGCTGGATGAAAGGATCCAAAGGAAGGTGGAGAAGTTGGAGCAGCAATGTCATCGTGAAGCCAAGGAGTTTGCCCACAAGGTCCAAGACCTGCAGAGGAGCAACCAAGTCAGTGGCCTTTACATTTTTGCATTTATTCTAACATGGGTTGGGTATTGACACAATTTTCACGATTCGATTCGATTTCCATTCACAAGCTTTCGATTCGATTATGATTACTGATTTCAATATCGATTATTGTGGATATACATCAGATACAGTACATGGCAAATTTTCTTGAGAAAAAAAACTGCTGTAAACTATACATGGTAGTCAGTTGGTACATTACTAATATTGAAGGTTAACATTAACTGATTTAAATACAAACATGAATTACACTCAAGGATGTTTTTTTTATAATAATAAAGTTATGTTACTAACTTTACAATTATATAATCATATTTCTACTCCAATAAACATTTAAATGGTGGCAATCATAATAACTTTAAAAAACGGATTTATTCAAACATGCATTAATATTGAAGAACATTACAAATTATTATGAATAGCCTATGTAATGTGGTGCATATATTTATCAAAATGCTCTTCTCTAGAGTTCATTTCTCGCTGACTATTGAGTTTATGGGCACTGAATGGGTTTTCTGAGGTAAATGTGACATTATGTGACATTGTTCACAAGCTGTTTTATTGATGTCTTTCCACGGTTGAAACACGTGACGTGATAAATATTTCAGTCTTCATTTTCAAGTCAGACATTTATTTTGCGCTGTAAGCTGTGCTACTGCGATCTGTCACACCACATTAAACAGCGCCGAAACTGTATTTATTTTTTAAAATTTCATAATAAAATGGACATAATTTGAAATCTGACACTTTGTATCTTATCAAAAGTAACCAAGCACAAAGATTATTGCGATTGATTTGGATGGGAGGGGCTCTACAAAGTTACGTTCATTCATCAACTGAAAACAGGATAAACGAATCGATTCTTGAGTTTAAGAATTGATATAGTTTCATAAAAACAAGTCGATTAAAATCGAGAAATCAATATTTTTTTACCCAGCCCTAGTCAAAAGGCAAGGAGCTTTGAACCATTTGGGTAACCTTGTCTTACTTTACCATCAATTACATGTATAACCTTAACTTTCTTGTTATTCTCGTTTCAAAGGTAGCTTTCCAGCACTTCCAGGAGTTGGATGAGCATATCAGTTATGTGGCCACCAAGGTGTGTCACCTGGGAGATCAACTGGAAGGAGTCAATACACCAAGACAGAGGGCAGTGGAGGCTCAGAGACTCATGACATACTTCAACGAGTTCCTGGATGGAGAGTTGCGCAGTGATGTCTTCAACAATCCTGAAAAGGTCAGATTTAGATCGACTGCCTAGCAACTTCAGAAGCCAAGAGGACCACATTTAACCTCAAATGATAGAGGACTGACATCGTATATTATTGTTAATTTTTTTTTATGTTAAAAAAAAAAGATAGATTCAGGTCAGTTTTATTTCAAATGTACCTGCATAATTCAGAATCATGAACATGATTGAGAGAATGCAAGAGTGTCATCTTTTGAGGATGGAAGTTAATAGTGTTGTAAAATGCATGTATGGTTTAGGGGTGTAATGGTACACAAACATGACAGTTTCGTTACTTCGTGTTTCGTGAGGGGAGGGGGAGGGGGGGGGGGCTAAACATAAAATGGTTTCTTTTGTCTTTATTAAACTCTGTTTTGTTTTTAACAAAAGTGTCTCCGCTTTTAAATAAATTGTTATATTAAAATTTTTCTTAAGGATAAAAAAAACTTAGCTAACGCTGTAAACTATATAGGGAGCCCTTACTTACACATTACCATAATATTAAAGGTTACAATTTACAGAGCCCTAATTATTAAATTCGGTTGCTGTTTATTTTTTAAGCAGGTTTTGCATTAAATTCTAATCTAATTATTTTCGACTCCAATTCATTTTTGAAATATAATAATTTACACAGTGACTGGCATAACTTGTTTTCATGACAAAGTTATTTAAACATGCATTAAATAATCAAGACATTGCTAACAGGTTAAGTAAATATAATGAATAGGCTAATATAATGCATACAAAATGCATACGTGATGGCTCGGGACGAATAAATGTACCGTTACACCCTTAGTATGGCAGGATCTGGTTCCATAAATCATCCAAAGCCTGGTTTATGTTTGACACATTTGTACAACGCTCTGTGCCCATTTCACATTGTCATGTGCTTATTTGTGGTACAAGAGATCATGCTATTTTAGCTGATGACTACTTCTGTTGAATGTATAACAAGTTCATGTCAGAGGTCGGTTGCACCAACTGTGCCAAAGTTCTTTGTGATGTATATTTGCTCTAAGGTAAAACTTATTCATTAGCTTATTCACTTCTAAATGTTTTGCACCACAACAGGACTTTCTAGACAGTGGTCTATGTTGAAGTTGTAACCGAAGCAACTGTTGCAACCAAAACCGCTAAAATATGCAACAGTACATACATTACCGCAATAATGGATGCCTGAGGCTTGTATATGTGACCTGCTTAGATGTTGATTTACGCCAACTTAATTGGAAATGACACTTTATAAATTAATCTCTCAAGTCACTCGGTAATGATGTGACCAACCCTGGGTGGCAAGTCTTACATCTTCTGATGCTATTAGCATAGGGCCACCAACAATCTTCTAGAGAGCCATGTGGGAATATACCCGCCAGACTTTTCAATATTTCTCAAGACGTACACGCCTCCAGAAGAGAAAAGAGGGGAAGTGAGAGGAGCTGCCGGTGAATGGCTAAGGGGGGGAGTGAAGGGAAGGGAAATGGAAGGAACGAAGGCTGGGTTAATCCCTGTGAAAGGGAGGGCCAGGCCCAGGCAGCGAGGAGACAAGCGCCGGTAAAACCCCCTACTGCTGGGAGACGGCTACATCACTTACATGGGATTTAGCTAATCTTAGCTGGGGGACAGATACTTAGAAAACCTCAGCGAGGAGAGCGGAAAAGGGATGGATCCACCTCACGGGAGCACAATAATGATGTTAGCTGAGGCAGGCAGGAAAAGGAGCGTAGGAACAGAGGATATGTGGACGGCAGGGCCTTTTTCTTCTTCTCGTCCATCGGGCTTGAAGGGAGGGGTGAGGGGTTCTTGACAGGGTCCTGTTTTTGCCTAGACCTCCTACCTGCCTATGGGGACAGATTATGCGAGGTGATTTACTGAGGGATTATCCATTGTCCATTCTTAATAGTCATGAGTGAACGTAAGGTGTTGGCTGGGCAGCGGCTGACGGACAGGGGTTAAGGTCTGGTGCTGATGAGGTTCAGGTGTGCAGGGCTGAGCTTACTCTTATCATCCTCATAGTGGACGAGAAGAGCGAGGGATGCACACGAGACGGACAGATTTACCGTAAGCTGATCCCCAGATTTAAGGGTGCTGCCTCTGGCCTGTCTGTCCTGTAGTGACCATTTTCTGTCTCTCACCACAGTCTCTTCTCATCCCAAACAGATAAAGGAAGCTGCAGACATCATTCAGAAGTTGCACCTGATTGCTCAGGAGCTGCCATTTGATAGGTAAGCAACCTGCAGATGGAGTTTTGGACATATTGGAGGTTTGAGGTACAGCATAATAATGGTGTGATGTACAAGAGATCATATAAACAGTCACCTCTGCTCTGCAAAAATGTAATGAGAGTGAGCATTAACAGTACGTACCATGATATAAATATTATGCTTATTACGCCACACGCACAGTGCGTAACCCTAGCCTATTCATAAAAAACTAAGTAAAGTTTGGCCTTAGTGCTGAAAAGTTATGCGCAACTAACCAAATGCAGTTGCAAAAATATGCACAAAAAATTGTGAACGGATTTCCAAACACTCGCCCATTTGCCTTGAAAATGCAACCGAACGCACTTCAAAGCAAGCGAATCTATTAATGCATTGGCCAAGACATAACAAATTAAAACTTTTTTTTTTATTTAACAAAGTTTATTTTAACTGTGTCTGAGATCTAAGCACACAGTTCAAACACTCTCGCTGATCATGAATAGTGTTTTGGTCTGAAAAAAGATTTGTTTTAATTTCCCCTGTTCTTCTCTCTCTCTCCCATGCTTGTTTTCCTCGTTATGTACCTGTTCAGATTTTCTGATGTCAAAGCCAAGATAGCAAGTAAGCAGCTGTAAACTAAACAAGACAATGTTATTTACCCATCTGCTAAATATGCAGTGTTAACATAAGCCCTGTTTGTTTGACAGGTAAATATCATGACCTTGAGCGTCAGTTGATCCAGGAGTTCACAGCAGCTCAGCGAAGGGGAGAGATTGGACGAATGCGTGAGGTGGCAGCAGTCCTGCTACATTTTAAGGTTTGTTGGGAGCTACAATGAGAGCCTTCAAGTTCAAACCAGATTCTTTTGGACAAGTTATTATTTCTTATCTTATTTGTTGTAGGGTTATGCCCACTGTGTGGATGTCTACATCAAGCAATGCCAAGAGGTATGTATTATTTGAGGATGTTCACTGTTTCTGTTCTTTATATCCATCAAGTGTAAACTTGATTTCAGGCTCAATGTTTGTTTTGTTCATATCACCATGTTCTTTTGGTGTTTATAGGGAGCGTATATGCGGACTGATGTATTTGAAGACATTGCTGTTCTGTGTCAGCGGGTTAATAAGCAGGTTGGAGAAGTCTTCTGCAGTCCAGAGACTGTCATGGCCAAACTCATTCAGAGCATCTTTGAGAACAAGATACAGGTACATAACGCACCGTATGCACGTGTACGCATAAAACAATTATTAGTACTGCTTGCTAAGGCTATATAAGTTTAAAAAGCAGCTGCTTATCAACTGGTACTGCATCGAGTCGGTATTAGCAATAAGGGTTGCACAAACTAGTTGACTTTAATGCTCTGCCATGAGGCTATAAGCTTGACGTCGACTAGTCACTGATCATGACCTATAGAGGGCGCAACAGGATAACAAATCTTTGAAGTCCACTTACGCTCTGTTTCCAACTTTTAAAATGACAAATAAATGCATACCACAAGACTATGTTTGACTATACCATCTGGATGCTCAAAATTGATCGGGAGAATGCACGTTTTAAACAGCTTATTGTAGATAAAAGTTAATTCCTGTTCTGAATGAAAGGCTGATTTATACTTCTGCGTTGGACCTACGCCGTAGCCTCTTGTCTACGCCATAGGCTACTGGTCAGTTTTCATTTATACTTTTGCGTCGTTGTCCACTTCGACGTGCAATTACACATGCGGGCCGCTAGTAGGCAGTGTCCAGGGGCAAGTTGATGTATCAAGGCAAAAGCCGAAGAAGAAGCAGCATGTTGTGTACGTTGTTGAAGCATCAGCAGTGATGGCGGCAAATAGACAGCGACTTTTGTTGCAGCTTGAGTTGTTAAATATCAAAGAACAGATCATTTATAATCGACAAGCAGAAATGTGTTTGAGGAAATGTGATGCTATCGCAGATTATTATTATTTTGACTTGAGGTAGGGGTTCTAGCTGACCAATCACATCACGTAGAATTGATGCGTTGTTACACTTTTGGAGAAGTGCACGTCAGGCTATGCCATAGGCTATGCATGCTACACACAGCCTAAGACGTAGCTATGCAGTACCCTTAATCAGACTTAATGCGCTGCTGCATTGTAACGCACACACATAAGCTGTGTCTCATTTCGAAAGGCTGCGTCCTCCAGAGGTCGCATTTGAAGGCTGCACATGTCATCAAGGCTGTCTCATTTCAGAAAAGTAAGTAGGGCACTCCAAATGCAACCTTCAAATGTGCCCTTCTTTCACCAGAATTCGGAGTGTGCATGAGGTGTATCCTTCGGTGCTGCAGATAACCCATAATGCTTTGCATCGCCATTAACAACCGCCATGTTTTTTAAATATTATTTGAAAAAATGCAGACGCCGGCAGGTATACATGCAAGCGAAGATGTGGTGTTTAAATTTAAGTCGTTTCAAGCTTGTTTTTGTTTTTAAGCTGTATTACCTCAAAATAGATAGCTGTGGTAAACAGGATTACAAGTGTTTAGTGGTTTTTAAACATTTAGAACAGTACTTTGCTGTCAAGGCAAGAAACATTTCATAGTCATTTTCAAGTTTTCATAGCAACGTGATACTCTTGCCTGTGTGTCCTACGAAGGACGTCTCGTTTAATTCTAATTAAGGACACTCCGTATACCGCATCCTTCACAGGATGTGTCCTCTGGAGGACGCAGCCTTCGAAAATTTTATAAAATGAGACACAGCTATACAGATTGCACATACACAGGATCATTCAGAAGAGCAGAAATACTGCCAACACTGTTCTGTGATTTATCAATAAAATATCATAAAAACTGAAAAGTTCTAGCATACAGTTGCTGGTCATATAATTAGAATATCATCAAAAAGTTTATTTAATTCACTAGTTCAATTCAAAAAGTGAAACTTGTATATTATATTCTTCCATTACACACATACTGATATATTTCAAATGTTTATTTCTTTTAAATTTTATGATTATAACTGACAACTAAGGAAAATCCCAAATTCAGTATCTCAGAAAATTTAGAATATTACTTAGGACCAATACAAAGAAAGGAAATCTTTCAGAAATCTTGGCCAACTGAAAAGTATGAACATGAAAAGTATGAGGATATAGTGCACTCAATACTTAGTTGGGGCTCCTTTTGCCTGAATTACTGCAGCAATGCGGCGTGGCATGGAGTCGATCAGTCTGTGGCACTGCTCAGGTGTTATGAGAGCCCAGGTTGCTCTGATAGTGGCCTTCAGCTCTTCTGCATTATTGGGTCTGGCATATAGCATCTTCCCAATACCCCATAGATTTTCCTGGCCAATTAAGAACAGGGATACTATGGTCCTTAAACCAGGTACTGGTTGCTTTGGCACTGTGTGCAGGTGCCAAGTCCTGTTGGAAAATTAAATCTGCATCTCCATAAAGTTGGTCAACAGTAGGAAGCATGAAGTGCTCAAAAACTTCCTGGTACACGGCTGCGTTGACCTTGGAAACTTTACACTGGAACTCAAGCAACGTGGATTGTGTGGCTCTCCTCTCTTCCTCCAGACTCTGGGACCCTGATTTCCAAAGGAAATGCAAAATTTACTTTCATCAGAGAACATAACTTTGGACCACTTTTTTCCCTTTTTGTCTTTAGCACAAGCGAGACGCTTCTGACGCTGTCTGTTGTTCAAGAGTGGCTTGACATAAGGAATGCGACAGCTGAAACCCATGTCTTGCATACGTCTGTGCGTAGTGGTTCTTGAAGCACTGACTCCAGCTCCAGTCCACTCTTCGTGAATCTCCCCCACATTTTTGAATGGGTTTTGTTTCACAATCCTCTCCAGGGTGCGGTTATCCCTATTGCTTGTAAAAAAAGTTTCTACCACATCTTTTCCTTCCCTTCGCCTCTCTATTAATGTGCTTGGACACAGAGCTCTGTGAACAGCCAGCCTCTTTTGCAATGACCTTTTGTGTCTTGCCCTCCTTGTGCAAGGTGTCAATTGTCGTCTTTTGGACAACTGTCAAGTCAGCAGTCTTCCCCATGATTGTGTAGCCTACAGAACTAGACTTAGAGACCATTTAAAGACCATTGCACGTGTTTTGAGTTAATTAGCTGAGTGTGCCACCAGGTGTCTTCAATATTGAACCTTTTCAAAATATTCTAATTTTCTGAGATACTGAATTTGGGATTTTCCTTAGTTGTCTGTTATAATCATCAAAATAAAATGAATAAACGTTTGAAATATATCAGTCTGTGTGTAATGAATGAATATAATATACAAGTTTCACTTTTTGAATGGAATTAGTGAAATAAATCAACTTTTTGATGATATTCTAATTATATGACCAGCACCTGTATATTTCTTAGTAACTTAACCCCACAGCTTCACTATTGGTAGAGAGGCCCTGCCTGGAAGAATGAATTCACACGCAATCGCACTCTCACTAAGGCATTCATGTAAATGTCATCTTTACTGTGCTACTTTATCTGTATCTGATTTAGAACGAGCAGAAATCTTTGAGAAATATAACAACCCAAAGACAATAGAATTGATAAGCTGTTATGTAGGAGCAACATTTACTTATTTTTTGTTTAATGATGCCATCAGCGTCTAATAGACAGGACTTTCATCACATAAATGTCGACTTTAATTAGCAATACTACAGAACGGATGGAATTGTTAAATTTTTAACATTTCGGAATCAACTTAGTATTAGTGTTGTCAAAAGTACTGGTACTTCGGTGCCATGTTACACAAATTGCCTTTATTCACCTGTAAGATTAGTTTATGTAAATATAGTGCATACCCAGAAATAGACACAGTTGATCTATCTCCTTTTTAAAAATGGCTCAAATGGTCCCTTTTTTGCTTTTAGGCTCATGTCAAAGAAAAATTAGACGAGACCCGCAACTCTGATGTGGAGCAATACCTCAAGAACCTCTATGACCTCTATACACGGTATTAATCAGTTTTTCGTTATTATTATTTAATTATTATAATTGTTAACTTTGCTCTCATCAAACCCTGTTTTTCTTTTTTTCTGAAATGGTTTAAGTCTCACGTTTGTCAAATTCGTGTGCTTTACGGAACACCAATTTTGATCTGTTGTAACCCATTTGTTTTTAGGACAACGGCACTAGCTGCTAAACTCACAGACTTCAACTTGGGCTCAGACAAGCACACATTTCTATCTAAGCTGATAAAGAATATCTTCTCCTGTTATCTGGAGAGCTACATAGACATGGAGCGACAATATCTGCAAAACCGCAGCGGCATGATTCTTCAGCGCTATTACGACTCTAAGAACCACCAAAAACGCCCTGTAGGCACTGGAAGGTGAGGATATTTGTTTTGTTTTTTCCCAAAACTACTTTGAAAAATTAAGACTGTTGAGTCAAATGCATGTCTTTTTATATGCCTCTTAACTTATCTTCCATTTCTTCTCATTTTGACAGTATCCAGGAGCTAAAAGAGAGAATCAGACAACGCACAAACCTGCCTCTAGGACCTAGTATTGACACGCACGGAGAGACTTTACTCTCACAAGAGGTTGTAGTCAACCTGCTACAGGAAACCCGGCATGCCTTTGAGAGATGCAACAAGGTATAGGAATCTTCAGCACCGATTTGTTTCAAAAGACCTGAAGGGCCCTTTCATACACCCGGCGCGATGCAAGTGTTTTTTGCTAGTTTCAGCCCTACACTGTTGTTCAGTTGTTTAAATAGCAAATCCTCTCGCGTCCATCTGTTCACCCATGGGCGTGCTGGTCTGAAAATGAGGTGTGTTCAGACGCATTGTTGGTGCGTTGCTATTTTGAGTCAACTGAAAACGACTGCAACATTGACCAACAAAAACCTGGTATAATGTCAATAGTGCAGTATTTTTTATGTTATTTAAAGGGTGTGTTAGTAATCTGTGCCTATAGGCGAGTGCACAATGTGCATACACTCTGCATATTATACACACAGGGACACGCAGCAGCACACAAACATTTTTAAATATTAAAAATAAAAGGATTCCTCTCTGGAGAAGCGATCAGTCTTTCCGCTTGGAAATTCCACCATGTAAATATCAATCCGCATTGGTGCAAGAGCAAATGGCTTTTAAAGGGAATGGGAGATGAGACTATCCCCGTTTCCACCGAAATTACCCAGAACAATTTGTCCCAGGAACTTTTTTCCCAGGAACTCTTTTTCCCTCAGACCTGCTGGTGTCTACGGTCTAAAGTACCGTGAAGATTTGTCCGGTTACATAGGATTATGCGCACATTTCCAGAGCCCACTGGATTTCGTCCTCCACAAATAAACTTAATAAAGCCTGAACCTCATCATCAGTCCATCGGTCGTATTTTTTAAACTCCATTGTTGATTCGAATAGTAAACTACTCTTACTGCACGCACTGCAACAGACTTTAAGTGGAAATAAAATGCTGCGTGAACTCAAGCAATGAGCATGTTCAGTGCCCAAGTCCCACCCCCGAAAGTTCCTGAACTTTGAAAAAGTACTACCTCGCGAGCAGGGCCGTTTTGAGGGGGAAAACTTTATTTAGACCCTGGTTCCTGCAGTCGAAACACACCAAGTACCACCCCAAAGTCCCTAGTTCCTGAGGAAAGTTCCCGCGGTGGAAACGCGGCTTCTGATTGGTTTATTGCATGTTACACCCAAAACACACCCAGGACTCATTAATAGACTAGGGACAACACTTTTAGACCATGCGCCTGGTGCACTGACCATTTTTTCCATCGTTAAACTAGCAAAATTGGATTCGGACACGCTCTGAGTGCACCTTGCGCCATGTGTTTAGATTGTTAAAATAGGGGCAAAGTCTTTTTTCAAAGTTGGAAGTTGGGGGCGATAATAATTAGCATTATAGATTCACTTTCTGTCTTTGTTGCAGTTGTCGGATCCAGCAGATCTACCAAAGAATGCCTTCTCCATCTTCCTGATTTTGGTGGAGTACCTGTGTGTGGACCATATAGACTACGCTCTTGAGATTGGGCTCTCAGGTATGACAAACACCATCTAAAACAAAGAACAGTTGATAATATTATATTGCACAGTATGTGAGCAACAATGATCATTCAATGCATGACCTCCATTGTACAGTGTTACTCATTCCTACTCCTATATAGCTTCCTTCCTGCAGAGTGTATGCTATTTAAACTCTTTATATGAGTTTAGAAATTGTAATTACAGGTTTGTTCAAATCAAGTTTATTATCAGAAACTAAACTGAAGACTAAACAAATGAACATAAAATAAATGCTCATGACTCTGAAGTGAACTAAAATAATGATTTAATATAGTGTTGCCCTTAAACCTACCTGCTACCGTAACATAAACATGCCACTAGAGGACGATACTATACAGGCCTATTGACATGTTTGTGTTAGCAACAGCAGTGTGAGAATTACTACCATCATGGAAAAAACCCAACTATCAAGGAACTTTAAAAGTTTAGGCCTGTTTTTAGGCCTGGAAGAATAATGGAAATTATTAAAATATTGAAAAATCATGGAAAAGTCATGGAAGGTTTGGTAACTTTTTAGTTTAGGGTCCAATTCTCACTATTAACTAGTTGCTTATTAGCATATTACATAGGATATTTGCTGTTTATTAGTACTTATACAGCACATATTAATGCCTTATTCTGCATGACCATATTCTACATCCCTTAATCCTACCCAATACTTAACCTTAACAACTACCTTACTAACTGTTAATAAGCAGTAACTAGGAGTTTATTGAGGCAAAACTCATAGTTAATAGTGAGAATTGGACCCTAAACCAATGTTACTCATTGCGCGGCTCGCACCAGCTTAATCTGCGGCTCGCATGGCAGTACATAATTTGGTGAAATGATCATGCAGTCAATGCATATATTTCATAAAAACAAGCAGGGCTATAACATAACCCATTAAAAACTCAGTGTCTGCTCTATGACAAATAATTTATATAAAAAAATACCCCAAAACATGGAAATACAGACTAGAAAGGATATTTAAACTTGCTCTGCCCTTACGCCCATGACTCACTGCGGAGTTGTCAGTTTTGGCTGTTTTTCCAGCTTTTAACTGCGAATGTGCTCTTATAGATCAACACGTTCTCATGAAATCCGTATCTATAACACAATTTGTATTTATCATGCAATTTATATGCCAAAATGACTTTTTACGTGCATATGATACGCATTCTCAACTAGGTTGAGTGGTGTGGGTTACGCGCCAGCATCATGAGCACAGACAGTGCGCCAGAATAGAGTTCTCTTTCGCTCTTTAACAAACTATAACACACAGAATTATGCCTAAATCTCCGTTTTGTCGACTATCCTCAGAAGAACAGTTTTAAATGAGTTAAATAACGTCTTAAATTAACTTAAAGAGTTGTGAGGAAATGCAACGCGCGTGACAGCACGCCAGTTCGGCAGCGGCAGATCTTAAAGTCACAGCAGCACTAACTACTAATGAAGTGTGAATTTACTAATGAATTTACTGTGAAATTATTACATTATAAAATATATTAAAAACGTGTTTTAAACAGAAAAATGTGTGAATAATCTAGTTTAAAACAGCACTAAAGAAAGTTTACATTAAAAATATATTATGTCTACCCACTATCTATCTACCTTTTTGTATTTATTGCATAGCATATAGTATGTTCAGGGATGACAGACTGATAAGCGCACATGCTATTTATGACTGGATGTAACTTTTGAAACTTTGCGGTAAAAGTGGCTCTTCTATGGATTTTGTCCTATCAGTGTGGCTCTCCCGAAAAAAAATAGCGAAGACCACTGCCCTAGAACTAAAATGTGACTGAAATTTCTATTGTGGATATAAATGTTGTAGTTATGTTCTGCTCTGAAATATACAAGAAGCAGATGGATATTGCTCTTGTGTAGAGTTAAACTAGCTTGAAAGCCACAGTGATGTGTAATTGTATGCAACAAAAAAAGTTAGTTGGGGTGTTTTTTTTAATTGGTCAAACCAGTTCACAAGATCGTCTGAATTCATTAATATTGAATCAGTCTGAAATTAAATCAAAATATTTTTTTAGTCTTATTCAATAATTAATTCTAATTCAATAAATTCTCACCCAAATGACCTCATTGAGAAGTCATATCATAAAAAATGTATTAAAAGAGTGATTTACAAATTTGGGGAGTCCAGATACTGTATATGATCCATTGCACAAATGTATCTTCTCCCCATTGTCCATTTTAATCCTTAATATAAAAATAAATAATACAATATAATGTACAGAAAAACTAAACCTAAACTTGGTTTTAATGTATTTGGAGTAAAATGGACTGACCTTTTTCTGTTACTTTTTGACAAAGACGAGAAGCTTTTTAGTGCAACATAATGAAAAACAAATGATACCCATTGGGTGTTTCATTTATTAGTGCATTTTATTATTATTTTAATGCTACAAAGAATGATTGGAAATGTTTTGTTTGTTTGTGCAGTTCAGTCTGTCGGCTAATCATGGGTAACCTGGTTTATACAGGTTTATATGCTTAATATGGGTAAAACACTTGTCCACAAGCTGCGTCACATTGTATCTGTGTGTGCCATTAGATTTGTGTAGTAAATTGTAATTGCCAAATATACTTGAAACCGTAGTGCTTTGCATTCACAAATCATGTCAAGAGAGGCAATGAGAATTCATCTGAAGTGTTTGCATACAAGCCACAAAAAAGCCACTCTAAAGTCAGAGCTCAAAGTGAAAATACTGAGATTCCCACCTAAGATATTGCCATTCATGTGGTAAATACGATCATTCCCACATGACTTGAAGGCAGCATTAGTTCAAAGTCTAATCAAACAAATTTGCACCAAATGAAATGAATGAATCTGAAGTGGACCGTACATGACAATGCTCTCTCATTTTTCTTCCAACTTGCGCAGCCATCCCATCTGCAGATGCCAAAAATGCCAACCTCTACTTTTTGGATGTGGTTCAGCAAGCCAACACAATCTTTCACCTCTTTGATAAGCAGTTTAACGATCACCTTATGCCTCTTATTAGGTGAGTTTGACCGACTTTGCTTCCCTGGTTTCTGACTCTTTGTCTCTGCGACAGCTGGATTGGTGACTTTCCTGTGACTTTTGTTTGAACTCTTAACCCCTGTAGCTCCTCTCCTAAGTTGACGGAGTGCCTGCACAAGAAGAAAGAGGTGATCGAACAGATGGAGGTGAAGCTGGACACTGGGATTGATCGGTTGGTTCAAAACTCTCTGAAAGCTCTGTTTGAAGGAGCTTCTTCCTTAATCAAAACCAATCTTTGACTTCATCGTTGTCATTAAATGCAATTTCTGTGACCTTTCTAATGTTTCCTTGTTTTTAGGACACTAAATTGCATGATAGGCCAGATGAAGCACATCCTGGCGACCGAACAGAAGAAAACTGACTTCAAGCCAGAAGATGAGAACAATGTCATGATACAGTACACTACAGTAAGATCATGCACTGTATAATAATTGTGTTGCGCAGTGAAAAGATCACTTTGAAATACTTAGAAAGATTTTTAGCAGTAGCCATATTCTGCCATGTTCTTTTTCTAATGTGTTATTTTTCCTGTGCTCTTTCTTCAAGGCATGCTCAAAGGTGTGTGCCTATGTGAGCAAGCAGGTGGAGCGTGTGCGGAGGTCCATGGATGGTAAGAATGTGGACACAGTTTTGACCGAGCTGGGTGTGAGGTTCCACAGGCTGATCCATGAGCACCTGCAGCAGTTCAGCTACAGCTCCATGGGTGGCATGCTAGCCATCTGTGATGTGGCAGAATACCGCCGCAGCGCCAAAGATTTCAGGGTAAGGAGAGGTCAAAGGTCTTATTTTTGCCACCTTGTGGCATTCTGTATATATTTTTTTATAATGCCTTAAAGGGATAGTTCGCAATTACTCACCCTCATGTCGTTCCAAACCCATTAGACTTTTGTTCATCTTCGAAACACAAATGAAGATATTTTTTAATGACCACTGAGAGATTTCTGTCCCTCCTTTGAAAGTACATTCCTCCTAAACTTTAAAAAGTTTATAAAGATGTCGCAAAGGTAATCCAAATGCATCAAGCAGTATAGTAATAAAATCTTCTGAAGATACTCACTTTAAAGGTCCCATGGCATGGATTTTTTAATTATTTTATAATGTTTCCTGAGGTGTACTTATATTGTTAGTATGGTTTTTTTACATAAAAAAATGTCATCGTTTAGAAATTAAAAGCATTTTTTCTATCCTGATATTAGCCCTCTGGCTTGAATGCTCTGTTTCAAGGGGCGTGTCTGATGTGAGACTTCAGTGAAAACCGCCACTGTTGTGATTGGCTGACATCTTTGCATTTGAAATGAGTGTTAGATTATGTGGCGAAAGGGGCGTGGTTTAGCGAGTTCTGCAAGCACTGCCAGTCCAGAGAAAGACAGACTGGGCACACAAGATTGCTGAGAAAGTTTTATTGTACCGAGTTGTGGAGAGCGCAAGTTTATTTTGTTTGTATCTGAGAGTTCGGAATAAACACGAGTGAGTCCCAGTCACGCGACCCTGTCGTCTTCCTTATTCTACGAACTTTGTAACACATGTGGAACCCCTCTCGAATACTTTTACTACGTTTTTTTTTACCATCACAGACGTCGAGATGAACGAATCGTCAAATTGTTGACTATAGCATTATTTGTAGATCTTTTCCCGTCACATGAAAGGCATTGAGTAGACAGACAGTCTGTTGATCGCGTGAATGCAGTGATCTCGTCATTGCAGCGCGTTTTTTCTCACAAAATGCTTTCACCACAACAAACCGCAAACGCAACATCGACATGAATACAGTAAGAGCTTCGTTGTGCAGCATAACAGCACCATTCATTATAACGGCAGTTTGGACAAGTGTGCAGATACACTCGCGACGTGTGATTCACCGCTCTGAACATTATAAAGATGGTCTTTGATCGCTCTCTGTAGTTTAATCATTTTAATTACGGATTTGTTTCATGCTACTAACAGAATTGATGTGAAGTTGATCGTTTTAGTCACTGGCTTGATTCACTGATGCATTACGCTTAGGGCATCAAGACGGCCAGCAGCGGGACTGACAGTATTAAATGATTTTGAAAGAAAGTCTGTGTGAACGTGAATGATTAGCTACACATCAGAAATCACTGATCACAGATGAGGCATTAATGAACACTGTTACTCACTGTTTGTGGCGGTGCTGTCGAATCCATATGGTAAAAGTCTGTTTGTAAAGCCTGTGCTGACATTGCGACTGATAAACTGAATCCATTTTCTCCAAATTCTCTGGGCGGGCAAAGCAGAGGAAGGGGAGGTAACCGTTCCCCGTATGACGGCATACAGGGAAGATTCCAGATTGGCTCGTCTGCTCTCATTTTCTCAAAGGCAGAGCAGGACACCCAGAACTCGTTTACACCTATCAAAATTTCTAGCCACTTGGGGACCATAGACAGGCTAGGGGAACTCTTATTGTTGTTAAAAAACCTCATAAAATGAAAATGTCATGCTATGGGACCTTTAACATTTAATTTAGGCTTTTATTCACATATAAACATTGATCAGTCCACATACATAGAGCGCTCATCATATATGATAAAACCTCAACCATTTTTCTTTAACAAAATAGATATGTATATCTAGGGCCAGATTTACTAAACAGGGCAAATTAGTGTGAGAGCGCAATTTTAAAAAAGCGCAGGTGGGAGTGTAACGTTCTGCGCATGATCTACTGATGACGCATTAATTAAAGAACACGGACACAGTCGGATCATTTCCATAATGACCAACGCTATCTACAAAGAGCAGCGCAAAATAGCATCTGGTTTAAGACATGCTTTTTTGGGGGGCGGTAAATAATGCCGCAAATACCAGCATATTGACTTGCTGAAACCTTAGTAAATCACCTCGCATGATTCATTTAAATACTCTCCTCTTATGAATTCTGCATCTGAAGGGAAACTCCAAATGCATATGCAATAAGGTCAGCCGCAAAAATAACCCTGTCCATGTCTTTTCAGCGCTAATTTAATCACTGCGTGTCTTTAGTTTGCGCTGGCCCATACTCTGCTAAATGAATACATACAGTGGGGAGAACAAGTATTTGATACACTGACGATTTTGCAGGTTTGCCCACTTACAAAGCATGTTAGAGGTCTGTCATTTTTATCATAGGTACTCTTCAATTGTGAGAGACGGAATCTAAAACAAAAATTCAAAAAATCACATTGTATGATTTTTAAGTAATTCATTTGCATTTTATTGCATTACATAAGTATTTGATACATCAGAAAAGCAGAACTTAATATTTGGTACAGAAACCTTTATTTGCAATTACAGAGATCATACGTTTCCTGTAGTTCTTGACCAGGTTTGCACACACTGCAGCAGGGATTTTGGTCCACTCCCCCATACAGATCTTCTCCAGAACCTTCAGGTTTCGAGGCTGTCGCTGGGCAATACGGTCTTTCAGCTCCCTCCAAAGATTTTCTATTGGGTTCAGGTCTGTAGACTGGCTAGGCCACTCCAGGACCTTGAGATGCTTCTTAAGGGGGCCACTCCTTAGTTGTCCTGGCTGTGTGTTTCGGGTCGTTGTCATGCTGGAAGACCCAGCCACGACCCATCTTCAATGCTCTTACTGAGGGAAGGAGGTTGTTGGCCAAGATCTCGTGATACATGGCCCCATCCATCCTCCCCTCAATATGGTGCAGTCGTCCTGTCCCCTTTGCAGAAAAGCTTCACGGTTGGGATGGTGCTCTTGGGGTTGTACTCATTCTTCTTCTTCCTCCAAACACGGCAAGTGGAGTTTAGACCAAAAAGCTCTATTTTTTTCTTTGTCTCATCAGACCACATGACTTTCTCCTATTCCTCCTCTGGATCATCCAGATGGTCATTGGCAAACGTCAGACGGGCCTGGACATGCGCTGGTTTGAGCAGGGGGACCTTGCGTGCGCTGCAGGATTTTAATCCATGAAGACGTAGTGTGTTACTAATGGTTTTCTTTGAGACTGTGGTCCCAGCTCTCTTCAGGTCATTGGCCAGGTCCTGCCGTGTAGTTCTGGGCTGATCCCTCACCTTCCTCAGGATCATTGATGCCCCACGATGTGAGATCTTGCATGGGGCCCCAGACCGAGTGAGATTGATCACTCGGTGATCATTTCGTCATCTTAAACTTCTTCTATTTCCTAATATTTGCGGCAACAGTTGTTGCCTTCTCACCACGCTGCTTGCCTATTGTCCTGTAGCCCATCCCAGCCTTGTGCAGGTCTACAATTTTATCCCTGATGTCCTTGCACAGCTCTCTGGTCTTGGCCATTGTGGAGAGGTTGGAGTCTGTTTGATTGAGTGTGTGGACAGGTGTCTTTTCTACAGGTAACAAAATCAAACAGGTGCAGTTAATACAGGTAAAGAGTGGAGAACAGGAGGGCTTCTTAAGGAAAAGCCGGAATTCTTACTGGTTGGTGTAGGTCATCAAATACTTATGTCATGCAATAAAATGCAAATTAATTATTTAAAAATCATATTATGTGATATGTGTTTTGTGCACAATTTAGATGCTATCCTCTTGAAATTTCTGTTCAAAGAATCCTCCAAAAACAAAAATCATGCTTTATTTTTGTTTTGCAGAATTCTTTAAACAGAAATTTCAAGAGGATAGCATCTCTTTGAAATATAGATATTTTGTAAGATTGTAAAAAGGTTTTACTGTCAATTTATGAATGTAGTGTGTCCTTGCTGAATAAAGGTGTTGATTTAAATCTTACTCCGCAAACTTTTCAATAGTAGTGTATCACAGTTTCCACAAAAGTATTAAGCAGCACAATGTTGATGATAAATGTTTGTGCACCAAAACAACATATTAGCATGATTTCTGAAGGATCATGTGACACTGAAGACTGGAGTAATGGTACTGAAAATTCAGCTTTGCCGTCACAGGAATAAAATACATTTTAAAAATAGAAAATGGTTAAATTTTAATTCTATTTCACAGTATTACAGTTTTACTATATTTCTTTTAAAATAAATGCAGCCTTGATGAGCAGAATAGACGTCTTTTCAAAAAAACTAAAAAATCCTTCCAATTGGTAACAGTGTTTTAACAGTGTTATTAAAAATTTGTCAATTAAAAAATCTAAATACCTAATGAGGGAAATCCTAATACTTTCTTTCCCCTTCAACCTTCTGGCTTCAATAGGAAATAGTCACTCCTACAGCTCAGCAGGTTTAAGTTATTAATTGTGTGTGGTGACAGCATTGGAAAATATCCATTACAGCATTGTGATTGAAGTATTTTCATTGTAGCCTTATTTCTGATCAATTCAAAAGTTTTTAATATGCATGCACTACACTAACAGTTGCATCCAAACCCTCCACAGGTTCCTCTCGTGCTCCAGCTCTTTGACACGCTTCATGCTTTGTGTAACCTCCTGGTTGTTGCCCCGGACAACCTCAAACAGGTGTGCTCTGGAGAGCAGTTGACCAACCTTGACAGGAACCTCCTCCACGCTTTCGTTCAGCTGAGAGTAGACTATCGCGCCGCCCGACTGGGTCGGCATTTCAGCTAATGACTGGCAGGTCCCAATTACCACAGCCTACCGAACTGCCGTCCACTCAGAGCTGCGGGAAACACAAGTGGCCAATCTCGAGTGGCGTTTGAACTGTTTTTGTCAATGATTCAGTGTGGAAATTAAACTTTGTGTTTAAAAAAAACAACAAAAGAGCAACTGTTTCAGAGCCCAGGTTGCTCCGTTTTAAGTTAACCTATTTTGTTCTACATACACGCTTTAATGCGAGCATAGTGTTTCATCTCAGATTTGCTCTTTTTTTTTTTCTTTTGTTTATGAAATGATTTTAATAAGATAAATAAGAGTAGAAGGAGGTTTTGTACATCTTCCCTGTGTTTCTGGCTTCTAATGGGAGAGGATGAACTGAGGTGGACCCCTCGAAGGGACTTGGGTGGTCAAGAGACTTCATTTTTATTTGCTTTTACTTTGATTGTGCCAAATCCATCCTCTGTGGCTCTTCTGGGACGAAAGGGGAGGTTCAGCACGCTGCTCTGGATCAATGAGTCGGTCCAGCTCATTTCACTCAGGCTCTTGTGCACACATAGGGCTTCATGGAGATGACAATTACTGTTTTGAGCTGAACAATGCAGATGTTATACAAATGTTCATTTCATTTCATACACTTACAAATACCATTTACAATGGTTTTAAACACGAGTACATGAACTCGTTTAGTTTTACTTAGAGTCATTAAGAGGTGTTTAATGCTGAATCCTGTTGATAAAATTAGTTTTAATTTCTGTCTGATTTACGTGCAAACTTCCAAAGCTGACCTTTCCCAGTGTGCTCAGTGCTAAAAGAATAACCTCACACAGGTAATACAATATTTTTGAGATGTAAATGATAATTATTGCATCTGTGCTAAACCCGCTGCTCACTAAAATCAAAGTAATATTTGCATACACTCATATAGCGTTAACATAATTAATGAAGAACTGATTGGCGCACAGCACAATATGAGGCGAACAGCTTTGAGAGTCGTATGAGGTTTCAAAGGGCTCGGGTCACATGGTGTTGGGTTTTTGCTTTGATTCTTTGCTTTTTGTATTCTGACATCTGTATGGATCTTCACAAAGCTCAGTCACAAACCATTAATCCAAGAGACTTTCATCTGACAGGGATGTGTTGAATGCAGTTGTGTCATATGACTAGTTGAACTAACCCTTAACCTCTGCTGAAGAGGCAGGGGTCAAGATCTGTGACCTCTAGGCATGACCTAGGTGTTAGACTGTTAGAGAGGATTAGATGATTGTTATACTGTATTGATTTTAAACATGAATTTGTCAAAATGATGCTACATATGAGCTGATTCATCTGTACAAGCTGCTCATTATGATAATCAGTTATTTCCAAAAATAAAAGTGTGAAACAATGAGACAAGTTTCTTTTAGGTTGGCCTCAAAACCCTGGGGACTAAAAAAAACCCATTATAAATAAAATGTATTATATATGCAGTACATATTTCTGTCCTGATCATGTGTTTATTTATTAGATAGATCCAAACTATTATCAAAATGAAAATGTTATAGGTTGAAAAAAATATGATCAAGTGAGCAAAAGGGTACATTTTAGGTTACATTTTGGTTTGAGCAGATGTTGCCATTTTTGCATTTGTATTTTTTATTTTTTTTACAATGCACTCATTTCTCAAATGCAAAAACTGGCAGTTTATTATGGAATTTTACTGGCGTCTCTTTTTTTCTTTCTTCAATCAGATTTTTCCAGACATTTTTTCTTGGAATATTGTCTTAATTGGTAATCAATTAGACTATTTATAGAAATATTTTCCCTCTGTTTTTTATATATTTAAAATAATAACATGATTTAAAAAAAAAAAAAGACTAACATCACATTACTGTCAGCGTTTATTTCTTTTAATTTTGATGATTATAACTGACAGCTAAGGAAAATCCCAAATTCAGTATCTCAGAAAATTAGAATACTGTGAAAAGGTTCAATATTGAAGACACCTGGTGCCACACTCAGCTATTTAACTCAAAACACCTGCAAAGGCCTTTAATGGTCTCTCAGTCTAGTTCTGTAGGCTACACAATCATGGGGAAGACTGCTGACTTGACAGTTGTCCAAAAGACGACAATTGACACCTTGCACAAGGAGGGCAAGACACAAAAGGTCATTGCAAAAGAGGCTGGCTGTTCACAAAGCTCTGTGTCCAAGCACATTAATAGAGAGGTGAAGGGAAGGAAAAGATGTGGTAGAAAAAAATGTACAGGCAATAGGGATAACTGCACCCTGGAGAGGATTGTGAAACAAAACCCATTCAAAAACAATGCAGAAGAGCTGAAGGCCACTATCAGAGCAACCTGCGCTCTCATAACACCTGAGCAGTGCCACAGACTGATCGACTCCATGCCACACGGCATTGCTGCAGTAATGTGGCAGTATGACCAACTGTGTCGCAGTATGGTATGGGAGCTGCTCTGTTGCGGAGCGCAAGGCACTGCAGCGGGTGGTGAAAACTGCCCAGCGCATCACAGGGACTCCACTACCTGCCATCGAGCACATCCAGAGGAAACGCTGTCTGCATCGAGCTCACAGCATCCTCAAGGACTCCTCTCACCCAGCCCACAGACTGTTTTCTCTCCTGCCCTCCGACAGGCGTTTCAGGATTCTCCGGACCAGGACCAGCAGACTAAAGAACAGTTTTTTCCCCAGAGCTGTCTCTTTACTGAACTCAAACCACCATTGATCCACTTCCCTCATAAACTGCAAACTCTCCTACCTCACACCTACATTCACTTTGTTATTTGCACTACCGACTGTTTATTACAGTAACAACTGTTTACTTATGCATTTTGCACCACCATATCTTAACTGGAATATGCTCATTTGCACTGCCGACTGTATTTATAGTACCAATGTTTACATTTGCATTTTGCACCGTACTTCTAACTGTAATATGCAACCACTTTCCACTGCACTTTTACACTTTCTTTCGGATAGCTCTGTCCATAATTTATTGCACTACCTTAATCCACTGCTATATTCCTCATATTAGCCTAACATATTATTGTATACCTCTATCTGTAAAATTCTGTTTATAGTAATAGCCATCTGTATATTATATTCATAGTACATATTCACCTGTAAATTCTGTTTATAGTAATAGCCATCTGTATATTTATATTTATTCACTGTATATATTCACCTGTAAATTCAGTTCTGTTTATAGTAATAACCATCTCTCTACTTATACATATTTATATATATTCAGTACATTTTTATGTCCTGCACTTATGCAACCACTGTATATCCTGCACTTGCTGCTATTGCACTTCTGGTTAGACCTAAACTGCATTTCGTTGCCTTGTACTTGTACTTGTGTAATGACAATAAAGTTGAATCTAATCTAATCTAATCTAATTCAGGCAAAAGGAGCCCCAACTAAGTATTGAGTGCTGTACAGGCTCATACTTTTCATGTTCATACTTTTGAGTTGGCCAAGATTTCTGAAAGATTTCCTTTCTTTGTATTGGTCTTAAGTAATATTCTAATTTTCTGAGATACTGAATTTGGGATTTTCCTTTGTCTTTTATAATCATCAAAATGAAAAGAAATAAACATAGTCTGTGTGTATAATGAATGAATATAATATACAACTTTTTGAATGGAATTAGTGAAATAAATAAACTTTTTGATGATATTCTAATTATATGACCAGCACCTGTACACTCTTAAAGCTATACTATAGCTGCATCTCATTTCGAAAAGCTGCGTCCTCCAGAGGTCGCATTTAAAGGCTGCATGCGTCATCAAGGCCGTCTCATTTCAGAAAAGTAAGTAGGACACTCCAAATGCGACCTTCAAATGCGCCCTTCTTTCACCAGAATTCGGAGTGTGCATGAGGTGTATCCTTCGGTGCTGCAGATAACCCACAATTCTTTGCGCCGCCATTAACAACCATCATGTTTTTTAAATATTATTTGAAAAAATGGCATTGCCGGCAGATATACAAGCGAAATGTGGTGTTTGAACTTAAATAGTTTCAAGCATGTTTTTGTTTTTAAGCTGTATTACCTCAAAATAGATAGTTGTGGTAAACAGGATTACAAGTGTTTAGTGGTTTTTAAACACTTAGAACAGTACTTTGCTGTCAAGGCAAGAAACATTTCATAGTCATTTTCAAGTTATAAATAATTTTCATTCATATAACTGGTGCGAGAGCGCAACTTCACTGTGAACGTGTTGGCATAGCAATGTGATACTTCCTGCCTGTGTGTCCTACGGAGGACGTCTCGTTTAATTCTGGGGGTCAATTATATGTTAATTGTGTCAAGACATACAGGAATACCATTACTATGCAGCACTGGCTATATACTATTACAATAACATGTATGGGCATGATCTATATAGATCAACTGTGTGTGTATTGCCACCACATTAGTACCTGAACTATAGGTTAATGTTAGTGTTTAAGACAAAGAATCAGAAATAATAATCAAGCCAAAGAGTCCTCATTAGCGACATACCCATCCTATTGTCTTCTCAAAAATGTTGAAAACTTTCTAGAACATCTGAATCTGTGTTTCCAGACACAATGATAGGATCTATGTTAAAAATACAAAAATAATTAAAAACATTTATTTAACTCAAAAGGAAGGTGTTTGCGAGTCGATCTGGTGGGGGAAGAGAGCATCCTAAATGTGTGAATGGATTCACGACAGTTGCTTTGTCTAGATCAGGGGTGGCGAACTCCGGTCCTGGAGGGCCACTGTCCTGCAGAGTTCAGCTCCAACCCTGATAAAACTCACCTGCCTTTAGCTTTCTAGTAACCCTTCAGACCATGATTAGCTTGTTCAGGTGTGTTTGATTAGGGTTGAAGCAAAACTACGCAGGACAGTGGCCCTCCAGGACCGGAGTTCGCCACCCCTGGTCTAGATGTTTAACGAAGTTTAAAGACATTTTATCAAAACCTTTCTGGTGATTCTGGGATCTTATATGGATTTGGCGCACATAGTTTTATCTTTATTTTTGTTTTTAAAGAAATGTTATAGCTTTTAATCCAACTATACACTGTGCGTGCGTGCGTGCGTGCGTGCGTGCGTGCGTGCGTGCGTGCGTGTGTGTGTGTGTGTGTGTGTGTGTGTGTGTGTGTGTTCTCAGCATACGTAACGTACCTGATTTCTGTGAGTGGCAGGTGTTGGACACACTCTTCATCAATCGAGTCCTCTGCCTCCTCAAACACACAAACACATTTCTAAGCATTTTAAATCTCTCAAACACTCTTACACACTAGCAATGAATGACTAATAGTAATAGTTTAACAATGTTCTGATTAAATTCATAACCTAATCACACACAGATACCAATATCATCTGAAACAAACTTATAACAGTATAAACTCACTGCTGTGTAGCCGGTGGATGCATGAGGGTATATGTTTGGCAGCAAATGTTCCAGGTTGTTGAGCAGGTGCTCTGTCAAAGCATTATACAGAGACTGTTCCTCAACCATGGTGGGGCCGAGAGGAACGCTGCACACACAGATAACAAACATGTGCCACATTATAGACACTTCAGTCCTTGAGTTATGTTGTAATGTGCTTTTAATTACAGACTATATCAGATTAATACACAAATACAAACACTTACTGAAAGATAGTGGGTCCAAAAACTATTGACAAGTTCTTGGATGTCATAAGATTTAGATGGCTCTCAGCAGCCACACGGGACAGGAAGAACAACAGGTAGCAGAGGACGTTAAAATGTTCCTCAGGAAGACGGTTCAGGATCGTCCTCACAGCCTGATTTAGTTCTTCCTCTTTTAAATCTGCAAGATACAATAAAGAATTCAAGAAGATTTAGTTAAATCAATTTTGTTGTGCAGCAGGAACCCAAAATGTTCTCTCATCACCACCCCAGCTTCACCTACCCCTGAGCACTTTCAGCAGTTGTGTCCTGTGTAGCTCTGGAATAAGTCCACCAGGCAACTCCCTGAGGAAAAGTTTCAATAAGGAGGCAAGAGTAGGAATATCCCCACTGTCAAACTCCGGAAATCCTCCTTGATCAAAACTTTTCCTCAATTCCTTGCAGCGTTTCACTTTCCCACCAACCCTGAACAGGCCACCTTCACTGAGACCTAAACACAAACACACATTATCTCAGCATAGATGTGGCTATTGTATTGACCAACACTGAGAAACATACGAGCCACAGCACTCACCATGAGTGCTACAGGAAGACCCTGCCTCATCTGTCCACTCTTCCTCAGGCTGATCAGGGGCACACCAAACACAGCTCTCTGTGTTTCCACCTGCACAAGGCAAAAGTTCATGAAAAACAAAAAATCCAGACAGTCTATTGGTAAATATTGTAGGAGTGCACACATTATTTTTTTTTACATGAAGCTGTCTAACAAGCATGCATTGTAGCAACAAAGAGAGCAGGGCTGTGCAGAGAGTTCTTCAGGGGCAGGGGCTCAAATGTAAAAAAGGGGCAATATGTAAATTATATATATATATATATATATATATATATATATATATATATATATATATATATATATATATATATATATATATATATACAGGGAGTGCAGAATTATTAGGCAAATGAGTATTTTGACCACATCATCCTCGTTATGCATGTTGTCTTACTCCAAGCTGTATAGGCTGGAAAGCCTACTACCAATTAAGCATATTAGGTGATGTGCATCTCTGTAATGAGAAGGGGTGTGGTCTAATGACATCAACACCCTATATCAGGTGTGCATAATTATTAGGCAACTTCCTTTCCTTTGGCAAAATGGGTCAAAAGAAGGACTTGACAGGCTCAGAAAAGTCAAAAATAGTGAGATATATTGCAGAGGGATGCAGCAGTCTTAAAATAGCCAAGCTTCTGAAGCGTGATCATCGAACAATCAAGCGTTTCATTCAAAATAGTCAACAGGGTCGCAAGAAGCGTTTGGAAAAACCAAGGCGCAAAATAACTGCCCGTGAACTGAGAAAAGTCAAGCGTGCAGCTGCCAAGATGCCACTTGCCACCAGTTTGGCCATATTTCAGAGCTGCAACATCACTGGAGTGCCCAAAAGCACAAGGTGTGCAATACTCAGAGACATGGCCAAGGTAAGAAAGGCAGAAAGTCGACCACCACTGAACAAGACACACAAGCTGAAACGTCAAGACTGGGCCAAGAAATATCTCAAGACTGATTTTTCTAAGGTTTTATGGACTGATGAAATGAGAGTGAGTCTTGATGGGCCAGATGGATGGGCCTGTGGCTGGATTGGTAAAGGGCAGAGAGCTCCAGTCCGACTCAGACGCCAGCAAGGTGGAGGTGGAGTACTGGTTTGGGCTGGTATCATCAAAGATGAGCTTGTGGGGCCTTTTCGGGTTGAGGATGGAGTCAAGCTCAACTCCCAGTCCTACTGCCAGTTTCTGGAAGACACCTTCTTCAAGCAGTGGTACAGGAAGAAGTCTGCATCCTTCAAGAAAAACATGATTTTCATGCAGGACAATGCTCCATCACACGCGTCCAAGTACTCCACAGCGTGGCTGGCAAGAAAGGGTATAAAAGAAGAAAATCTAATGATATGGCCTCCTTGTTCACCTGATCTGAACCCCATTGAGAACCTGTGGTCCATCATCAAATGTGCGATTTACAAGGAGGGAAAACAGTACACCTCTCTGAACAGTGTCTGGGAGGCTGTGGTTGCTGCTGCACGCAATGTTGATGGTGAACAGATCAAAACACTGACAGAATCCATGGATGGCAGGCTTTTGAGTGTCCTTGCAAAGAAAGGTGGCTATATTGGTCACTGATTTGTTTTTTTTTGGTTTTTGAATGTCAGAAATGTATATTTGTGAATGTTGAGATGTTATATTGGTTTCACTGGTAAAAATAAATAATTGAAATGGGTATAAATTTGTTTTTTGTTAAGTTGCCTAATAATTATGCACAGTAATAGTCACCTGCACACACAGATATCCCCCTAAAATAGCTAAAACTAAAAACCACTTCCAAAAATATTCAGCTTTGATATTAATGAGTTTTTTGTGTTCATTGACAACATGGTTGTTGTTTAATTATTAATGTTGTAAAATTAATCCTCAAAAATACAACTTGCCTAATAATTCTGCACTCCCTGTATAACACTGATTGTATTTGGCTGAAGGAAGAAAGTCATAAGATGGCTAAAAATCATGGGATACTTTACATTTTTGGGTGAACTAACTCTTTAAGAAGAAAAATAGGTTATTTTAAGAACTAGCTAAGGTTATTGGAGGAACCAAAATTGGTTCTTCTATGGCATCACTGTGAAAATCCACTTATTTTTTAAGAGAGTGCACTAAGTATAATCAATAAAGTTCATGAGTTTTAAATATTTAGAACAGACTTTGAAAAACTAGTCTTCTCAAGGTCTCATCGTGTATTCTTAACCATGAAGGTTTAGGGTAATATCTTCCCAAAGGAGGAAAATTATTCCCGCGACTTAAAAGACAAAATGGGAGAAAACCGCAAAGCTTAACCACCCAGCAGTGTTTAAGATGTGTGCGGTCGTCACGGCCAGGAAAGGCCGAGAGAGATAGAAACGCTTCAGAGCTGAACTGAGCTTCTGTTTCCACCACAGTGTGCCGTTTCTACAATGGTAAACAGGCAAAGTTAAACAGCACTATTAATTAGGCTAATATGAATATGATCACTGCCAGGGAAATTCAATTCTCTCAGCCCTAATCACAACTGGATAGCTTGTAAAAATTATTTTGTTAGGCCCTGGTGCAAACAGCGTGGCCTTTTCCAAACATTTGAGAACTATTTGTTTTGCATGGCGATTAGCGCTTTGCTCGTAGCGCGGAAGCGGAGGGGCCGCGATAACCGTTGAGAGACGGGAACGCGCAGGCTCCCGCGGGAACGGCTGACTCAGGGCGAGTGTGAACGCGGGCCTCTGCTGTTGTTTATGGAGGACTGTGTGTTTGAGCAGGTGGCGAGGATTAGCGGTGCTGTCAACACTGAACGCTGGATAAAGCCTCCGCTCACCCTTTCCTCAGTCTGCTCATTAGAGCTCATCATTACCCTCACACACATATCTGAAGAGGTAAGGTTTGTTTTGGGGAAGGAAAACGTTCACAGACGTATCCTCATGTGGAATGATGATCTTTCTCCAGTTGTGGATCATCCAAAACGTTACTTTTCCTCACATTTTGGAACAATGCACTTAATTTATACAACTTTCAAGGACAGTTCTCCATTACCATTAAATGTTAAACGATTTTGAAATTATACTATCTCAATCCCCTCCTGACACCCAAACATGTTTTTTGGCATTTAGTTTTTTTTTTTTTTTCCTTCTTACGTTCATTACGTTACGGTTTTATAGTGTTCAATAAAGTGCTAATAAGGCATTAAGGCAAAAGCATAGACAGTTAAAAATAAAAAGTCACCTGTGTAACGTTAGGACAAAGGTTTTATCCACGAATGTCAAAATGTGGTTTAAATGTTATTTTAAATTGGAAAAAATGGCCAAAACAATGTTTTGATATTTTTGTCACATGTTACCTCCTATATTTTCACAGAATAGTCCTGGTTTCTCCTATGTTTATGTCTGTAAATTTCAGATAAATTTGTGTTTTCAGATTTTTGGCACAGAAATTATACTCTTATAATGCAGTAAACATATAAATCAAACTTATGTTATGAAATATATGTAGCTAACACTTTAGGTTCCAATTCTTACTATTAAAGGCACAACACTAAAACAGATATAATATGTTGACTTGTGTACTTACATTATCCCAAATGTTTCCAAGAATATTTAAATCTATAGAAATTAGCAAATTTAACCAGGACATGGAACGTGTCTGTGCGTCCTATCAATGACATTAAACCCACATTACCCTCGACTTCCGGTTTTATTTTGTAGAAACCATGGTAACACCAAAGACGCTTTAATATGTGTTTTATTAGACAGGTGAGCAACCTGGTCATGGGTCATGGGTTCGATTACCAGGGAACCCCGCCAAGGTCATGGGTTCGATTACCAGGGAAAGCAAGAACTGACAAAATGTAAAATGTGTACCTTAAATGCAATGTAAGTTGCTTTGGATAAAAGCGTCTGGCAAATGCATAAATGTTATGTCTTATTGTTTAAAGGGGTGGTAAAACACATTCTTTCGAAGGCTTGATTGTGTTTGTGGGGTGCACTGTAACATGTGTTCATGATTCGTTTTTAAAAAATTGCATTATTTTTCATATATTTTACCTTTTCTATTCCTATTCTACACTGCTCTGTCCCTCCTTGTAAAATCGGTCTGATGGTTTCCGGGTTCTATGAAGCCAGTCCCTCAAAAATACGCAATGGGCTCAGATTGGTTAGCTGGCCCAGTGTGTTGTGATTCGCTAACCGCCTAGTGCACGTTGGTCGGAAACGTCATGCCCCTTACCTTTACCGGTAGCCTCAGGCTACTAGCCTGTGCTTTGTGCAATGGCGTCAATAAACCATACCAATTTGAGCCCGAATCAGACCCAGACAATTTTAGTTAAGATGATCGAGCAGAACCTGTTCAGTCCTCAAGAGTAAAGACTGCGGATCTATAGTGATCGCTACTGAATGGCACCGTTACTTTTGTATTTTTAGAACGATTTGCCAAATATCTGTCGCAAGAACGAACACTAAACATTGGCTTTACTATAGTATCCAAATCAAACACAGAACCATGTTTAGCATGCTTGTAGATAAACAATACATAAAAGCTCTAATCAAAGAATAATTTACACTAATGCCAAGTTCACTGTTGAGATTTTAAAAAGTTTGTAACGTTAGGTGTTTGTCGGATAATGTTAATATGAATGAGCATTTAACAAACTGGTTTGCAGAGCCAAATGAGCGTTGTCGTCTGTTTACTTCCTTGCTACAACGTACAATTAACAATACGAACTATTACAGGAAAACACATCGACGAAAAATAAATCATACTTACAGGTTGTGGCCCGTAAACAGCTTCTGTTTTTAAATCCATCTTTCAGGACAAGCCGTTGTAAGAATCCTGCATTGAACTCGCGAAGATTGTGGAAGCTTTCCTCCGTGAAATGTGCAGCGGGAGCCGCACGCGCCCGCCTGTCTCGCGCAGCTGAACCGCGGCTCATGTATTGCAAATACAGACGAATATTGTCCATTATGTCACATTTTCCGGTCTTCTCCTCCGACCCCTGTCTGTCTCGTGCTTTGATTTGTGATGGGCAGCTTATATCTGCTGCAAATGCGACCGTGTTCCCCTCTGTCTCATACACACATGCATATAACGTTGTATGATAAACGCACTGCAACACACCCCTGTCCCTAGGAAGGCTGAACAAAGTGGACCTGCACTCCGGATGAAAATAACAGCGTTTTGTTGCGGCAACAACACTCCAGCCTACTAACTATACCACAACAACGCTTCCCTGCTGCGATACAAAATGGCCTCGCCCCCCCCCTTATTTAATATTCTCGGAGGAGGGGTTTATGTAAATATTGGGGCTGGTGATGTCAGCAACCCTGGAGGAATGTGTAGTAGTCCCTAGCGGCCGTTTGCTGTAGTCCTTAGAAATTGATTTCTTTAAAAGCAAATAACTCCCTTTGCTTTAAACTTTGAACGTTGTAACTTTGCAGATGTTGTTTATGCTCAAACAGCAACATTACACACTAGCTAAAGTTAGAAAAGTGAAATCGTGGTTTACCACCCCTTTAAATCTCATTTTCGTGATTTACCACGAGTACCATGTTTAACATGCCTAATATCGATCTAGCTTGTGCAACAAATGTCTCACAGTAGCTGCTGAGCGAGCGCACAGAGTAGCATTATAACATCATTTTTAACACGCTCAAATAATGTATCTAATATGATAAAACAGTGCTGCATATGCATGACCGGAAAAAGCGGAAGCGGCCGTCTGCAGCATAATAAAAGCTCTGCGAAATCCAGTCGTCATCAAGCTACACCTTTGTTTTGAATAAGCGACCTCTAGTGGTGAAAAATTACATATTGTGGCTTTAACTAGTTCCTTAGCATTCATATTGGGAGGATATTGGCTGTTTATTAGTACTTAAAAAGCACATATTAATGTCTTATTCTGCATGACCATATCCTCCTGGGACCCAGAAAAAAAAGTTTTTTGAATTTAGTATTTTTTTTTATGTCAGTACATTGTTTAGAGCATAAGAAACTAATGGAATTTTTTTTTTTTTTTTAATGATATTTTATTCATATGTTATGATATGTACTCTGTAGTTGACAGCAGGACTCAGTTGTTAAAAAAAATTTAATGACATGAAATTGCATGTATAGGCAAAAACAATGGGATTTATTTTTAATTCACCAATCAATTATTAGGTTTCAGGGTTTTTTTTTAAACAAACTTTATTTAAAGATGATTCTGAACTATGTTATGAAAGATATAATGAAATGCATTCATATACCATTTTACTTTATTAAATATGTGGGTAAAATGGCCATACTTGGATTTTCCCATTCAATACAATGTATCTATTCACTGCATCTAATTTGCATATTAATGTGTTCTTGGTGCAACATGTAATGAAAAAAGAAGTGTAATAATGGGAGGAAAAATTGGCAACATTTTCATAATATCTAATATTTCATAGGAATATTGATATGTAATTTCTTTCCCTGTTCACTTGTTATGTCTCCAAAATGCCTGATAAACATGATTTAAATCCTGGTGTCCACTACAGTGGTCATTTATGAAATCAATGCCCTGTTTTGTAACAGAAAGTCATATTTTGATTAGAAACCCCATAACATTTTCCTGAGATGTTGATTTATAACAAACAATTTGAAAATTAATCAGATTTAAATTATAATTAAAAAATATGATCATATTTCCATAAGAGTGCTAAACATTAATGTCAGCCGTTTTTAAAGACCAAGAAGTTGTTGTTGTCCTGGTGAAACCTCCAAACATTTGGTATCTCTGCAAAAGCCCCGAATGTGCTCTTTACAGGACATCCAGACTGTGACATGTGACATGTATGATGTCAGAGAAATTCACTAAAATATAATGTCCACTACAGTGGACAAAAGTCTATTCTTGGGTCCCAGGAGGATATTCTAATTCTCTTAATCCTACCCAAGACCTAAACTCAACAACTACCTTAACTTTTAATAAGCAGTAATTAGGAGTTTATTGAGGCAAATGGCATAGTTAATAGTGAGAATTGGACCTTAATGTAAAGTGTGACCGAAATATACTAGCATTTGCTCAATGGTTTAGGCTGTTAAACCAACAATAGTTACAAATGCTAGTTGCAAAATAATATATTGCCTACTGCTCTTTTTTGCTTTACTGTAGCTATTTAACAAAAAAAAATTAAGTTGTTACAGCCAAATTCAAGCATCTGGTCTCTGGCAATCAGAATGTCCTTTAGGATGCATCAGGACTAAAACTGTGGCATATATGGTCTCAGAGAAATTCACAAAAAATGCATGTCATATACAAAGGGGAAAAAAATGAGCTCCTGGGTCTCAGGTGAATGAGATAATTTTCTTTTTCACAGGTAAGAAAACATTTTCTGATTACGGCACTGTTTCTAATGTTTCAATGTCAACCGTATCATTGCTTATTTAAACCTGTAAAGCCTGACATATGAAATAATAGTCCGAAAAATCATTTTATTGGAACAGTTTATTCAACCTTGAGACAAAATATATATAAGTTTACATATTTTTTATGTGTATCATATTTGATACATCAGGCTTTAAAGTCAGCATGAAACGGAAGTTGGAGTCGTTGTTTCTTCCCTATTGTGATATACACTATATTGCCAAAAGTATTGGGACACCCAAATCATTGAATTCAGGTGTTCCAATCACTTCCATGGCCACAGGTGTATAAAATCAAGCATCTAGGCCTGCAGACGCTTCTACAAACATTTGTGAAAGAATGGGTCGCTCTCAGGAGCTCAGTGAATTCAAGTGTGGTACCGCGATAGGTTGCCTCCTGTGCAATACGTCCATTCGTAAAATTTCCTCACTACTAAATATTTCATGGTCAACTGTTAGTGGTATTATAACAAAGTGGAAGCGATTGGGAACAACAGCAACTCAGCCACAAAGTTGTAGGCCATGTAAAATCACAGAGCGGGGTCAGCTCATGCTGAGGAGCGCAGTGTGCAGAAGTCACCAACTTTAGTCAATAGCTACAGACCTCCAAACTTCGTGTGGCCTTCAGATTAGCTCAAGAACAGTGCGTAGAGAGCTTCATGGAATGGGTTTCTATGGACTACAGACTGCATAAAATGCATGTAAATTTCAGTTGTCACTATATCTTCAAATAATATGTCTTAATAAGATGATATTTAAATGCTTGGCTATATGAACAAAATTGTCATTTTTACATCGGGGATCAAAACATAATGCAATACAGCTTATAAATGTTCCTCAAAAGCCTGATGTATCATATTTGATACTTACATTCTACTGATTTTTTGGGATAAACAAGTAACCTAAGTTGCTTCAGTCTAGTAAACGTTTATCTTGAAATATTACCAACAATATAAAAGTTATTCTAATGTTTACTTTCTCAAAATCATTAAAGATTTCACAACAAAAAGACACGTGTACCAAAAGGCCTTTTTTACTTGCTGAAAAAGTACGAACTATGAATCCGAGGGCAGAAGGCATGTAGATTGTGCACAACTGGTTTTCCATCAAAGTTCTCACAACTTAACTATAGCTTGTGGTTACAGGAGCCTACCCACACATTTAATTAGTTATTAGATAGTAAATCCAGTATTGTTCGCAGTGTTATTAGAGCTCCCACAACCGTTTCCTTTGGTCCACGCTGCCTCCAGTGCCCTCCAGTGTTATGGCATCCCACAAATCCCAGCTTGAGCGCATCACTCTCTCAAATCGCCCTCTCTCTGCCTCCTGGAGCAGTGACAATACAGCATTACAGCACTCAATCCATGTCAACAGCAGCTTTGCTTAATGCCAGCTCAAAGCTTTTAAGCTAAATCTTCACCTAATGATGCTGAACGATTAGCCCTTTGCTCTTATGCCTGTCGATAGACTCGTATCAATTAGTGTTTGTGTTTGTTCATTGGTATATTGAGGTGAAGCTCTCGTGCGTTACAGTATTCGAGCTTCAGGCACACCGTACAGTACAATCAAAAGTAAAAAAAATTACTATTAATTTCATTTGATTGAATATTTAAAAATAAATTGATTTCAAATTTTTTGGAGCTCTGTTTGGATTACAGTAGTGTTTCATTTCTGTTCATAATTTTTTCTGCAGTCTTTTTTTTGTTCATGAGGTTTATGTGTGTGTGTGTGTGTGTGTGTGTGTGTGTGTGTGTGTGTGTGTGTGTGTGTGTGTGTGTGTGTGTGTGTGTGTGTGTGTGTGTGTGTGTGTGTGTGTGTGTGTGTGCAGATGTCTCCTGTTGTGAAGCAGATGTTGCCCTCTGTTTTTACCCACCTCTGATCCCTTTATGCCATGCCAAGCCCCCAGAATCAATGGTGCCATGCTAAGTGAGGGACACAATGGATATGCAAAAATCCAGCAGAATACAGGTATGAACCTTGGGAAAGGTTGGTGTGTAATTTGGATTTATTTTTGAAAATATCTTGTTTTGTGTGAGCTGTCTGAGAGTTTTCATGCCAAAATTGTATCTATTAAAAACTTTTTTCTGGCACTATATATCTGATATTATTTTTAGGAAATACAATATCACATACCATTTTCTGTACATTTCAAAGGCTCAACAAATCACAAACTGTTATTTTTGATTATATGATTCTTTAAAATCAACAAAAAATGTGTGATCTACATTTCTGTATATAAAAAATTCTAGTCATTCATATGTGTTTTAAATATTTATTCAAAACCATCTAATAAGCATCAATACAATTAATTATACAATAAACTAGTGACAAATAAATATAGAGGTTTTCCTACATTCCAAAATATTTTGTGGCCACCAAAATTAATCTTTGTCCTGCCAAAGATTTATTTGATCATTTAAAGGGTTAGTTCACCCAAAAATTAAAATTATCCCATAATTTACTCACCCTCAATCCATCTGTCAAAGGGTACTCTTCCGCTGGAACTTGACTTGTGTACGGCCGTTACCGGAAGCCAGTGATTATAGTTTATAAAGTTATAAAAATGTATATTTTTCTTATTTTTCTTATTAACCCCCTGGAGCTGTATTGATTACTTTTATGATGGATGGATGTGCTTTTTTTGGGCTTCAAAATCTGGGGTACCATTCACTCCCATTATAAAGCTTAGAAGAGCCAGGATACTTTTTTAATATGTGACCCTAGACCAAACCAGTCAACCAGTCATAAGGATACATTTTTTGAAATTGAGATTTATACATCATACTGAAAGCTGAACAAATAAACTTTCCATTGATGTATGGTTTGTTGGGATAGGATAATATTTGGTAGAGATACAGTTATTTGAAGAGATGGAATATGAGGGTGCAAAAAATGTAAATATTGTAGTGCTGGGAATCGATTAAAAAAAATTAACAAATTAATCACATTTTTTCTGTAATTAATCGCGATTAATCGCAAGTTTTTAATATTTTAAGTTTTTAATATTTTGATATTGTAATAATTTCAGTTACTCTCCAAATTAATGTATAAACAATTTAAAGATAGCATATTTTAAATGTGTTGTAATGACATCTTTTTATGAATGAAGGCCAGTATCACTGATGTCTCTATGAAACATTAATGACGTTTCATTACAGTATAACTGAAAGCTCCCAATTTTAACATTAATTAGGCTTTAAAAAAACAACTTTTAATTTAAGTGAACTTAAAACAATCTTTACATAAACCCAAAATAATAAATGTTATATTTACCCATGACCTTCCCTGTTAGACATATACAGAAATTTAATAGTTATCAAACACTTTTCTTAACTGCATAAATAATAAATTAAATATAGATGAATCATCATTAAAGCTACAATTTTCTTTGTTCCCGTTGTTCATTGATGAACATTTGGCATCATCAGTGCTCCTGTCACTTTAAGATCGGCCGCTGACGAACATGATGCGGATCTGACGCGCTGTCCCGCGCATCTCATTTCCTCACAACTCTTTAAGTTCATTTAAGACGTTATTTAACTAATTTAAGACTCCTAATGTGATAATACTCAAAATTCTCTGTGGTGTTGTTATTGTTTGTTCAAGAGCAAAAGAGAACTCGATGTGAGCAGGAGACTGACGCGAGTCTGTCTGTGCGTCGAGTGTGTGTGTGTGTGTGTGTCAGAGTGTCCCTTGATTAGCTGACATGAGACGCACCCACACAGACAGGACATTGACATACAGCGTGTTCTCTTGTGTCTTGTCGCGCTTGGAAGCATTTACATGAATAGGAGCGTGATCATGTAACGCTAGGCAAAAATGGATATAAAAACGGATGCTGCATTATTTGCGTTAAATATTTTTAATGCGCTGAATAAATTAATCGCCCGCGTTAATGCGTTAAGTTGCCCAGCCCTAAAATATTGTGAAAATCACCTTTAAAGTTGTCCAAATGAAGTCCCTAGCAATGCATATAACTACTACTAATATTTTTTTAAAATATATTTAATTTAGGAAATTTGCTAAATATCTTCATGGAACATGATCTTTCCTTGTATCCTACTGATTTTTGGCATACAATAATCATTTTGACCCATACAATGTATTGTTGGCTATTGCCACAAATATACCCGTGAGACTTATGACTGGTTTTGTGGTCCTGGGTCACATAACTCCTATTGTGTTTGGCTGAAAGAAGAAAGTCATATACACCTAGGATGGCTTGGAGGGAAGAAGAGCGTTAAAGGTTTCTGTTTACAACGTGTTTTTGCAGCGCTGAGCTTTGTAGCCACTCACAGACATATCTGTTGAGCGCGTGAATGCAATGGCCAATCAGATGTGTTTAAGTTAGTCAGAATCTGAGTTTCTGTTCAGCACGATGCCAGCAAAGTATAAACACAATGTCAATAAGAGATTCATTGCACAGCATAGACAGCTTCATTGATTATAATGGAAGCGATCTTTGCTTGCCTTCTGTATAGTACCTATATATTCTTCATGCTTCTAACTACAAATCAAACTTTTCTGGATTAACAACAATATTTAAATGCACAAATGAATCTGATTAAAATTGACAACTAGCAATGGACAAAACAAAACAATCTGATACTGTATGTCAAATGATCTGTGCATTCATTCTTGGAGTGTAAATGCAAAAATGCCACTTTTTCTATGTAATGTTACTTTGTTGTTCATTTTATTACTAACTTTTCAAATCAGTCACTCAGTGACTTTTTGCATATAAATGTACAGATTTTTAAATCTAAAATAGTTCTAAGCACTTCGTTTTATGCTCTGTCCTGACAGTATTTCATAAATTAATAGGATAAGTTAATATATGTTATGTAATAAATATTTATGAGACTATTTTCAATAATGACACTTTGCCTGAAGTGACTTTAAAATGATCAGTTCACATCCAATGCCAAAAGCAAATGTACTTTATTTATAATTTCCTGTATAATGTGTTTCTTTGGTCCTAAAATAAAACAATATGTGGAATATTTTAAGCTTCTTGACGCTGCAGTAAACGTGACGGAAAGGCAGAGGGCAGTAGTGCACTAAAGCAGCCCTCTCTCCCACACTCCCTCTCTCACAATGGAAGTGCGCCCGGGGGGGGAAGTGTTGCTTTTTTAGGTCTATAAGCCCGTATCCCTTAATCCCTCGCCATGATTGACAATCATGATTTAGGGTATATGGTGTCCCATTCTAATCCAGCAGCACTGCTTTCATTTGCATACTTGCCGTGCATGGCCTCATTTTCAGGGGAGGCATACTGCCTGCTGCCTTTGTAAGAGATGCAGGGAGAGGAGAGGAAAAGAGAGGGAGAGAGAGAGAACAAAAAGGGAAATAGGAGATAGAAAGAGAGCTGAGAGGAGCGAGAATTTAGCAAAAGAGAGTTGGCTGGCATTGAGGAGAGAGAGAGAGAAAGAGCAAGGGAGAGAATGATGAAAATTAGATTAGAGAGAGAGAGAGATTAGAAATTGGGAATGTTTGTGTATGTCTGCCAGGAGTGAGGATAACTGTGTGTGAGAGAGACAGTGTGTGTGTGTGTGTGTGTGTGTGTGTGTGTGCGTGTGTGCGTGCGCACCAAAGTCAGTCCTTGCCATCTAGCCACTTCAGTATCTCTCAATTGCCCTCCAGCTCTAAAGATGCGTCCCAAGGCACAGATGAGAGAGAGACAAGGAGAAAGGCTAAATTAGCATTAACTTAATTAATGAGGCATTTGCGATAACAACGTAGAATGTCATATGACACCTGCAAATAAAACTGACAGAAAAATTATGATTTACAATTTTAACAGAACTGCAACCATTGGAAATCATTCATCGGCTACTTTATAGCATGAAAAACAGGAAGCATTCAAAATGAAAATAAATTGAACATGACAGTGAACATACAATATCACAGAGTAAACCATTAAAAATGTTTTGTTATTATATAACAGTGTATGCCATATAATGTAATTGTGTATGACCTTCATTTCCTGTGTATATATTTTCAACTGCCTTTTCCAATGAAGTGCAAAAATGTCATATGCCAAACTCTTGTTTTCATACAGTGAAAACTTTTGTAATTTTGTATGATATCATTATGTGCGAAGAGAAGGTCAAACATTTACAGTCCAAACATTCAAACAGAAGGTCAAACATTTACAGTCCAAACATTCAAACAAAAGGTCAATCATTCAAACAGAACGCTTTGTTGTGACATATTTATCAATTTAGTTTCCCTGCCGTTTGAATAATAAAATGTAAATAACATCAAATAATCAGTTATTCAAATTTACCAGTTTAATGTTATGGCCAGAAAAGATCAGAACATTTTTGAATGTAGTAATATTATGACATGATTAATATAATATAGTAATCATTAAATAATAGTCAGCAATAATAACAGTAATATACATTATTATTATAGTTATTATTGCACTTTTATTTTTTGTTATATATCATGATGTTTGGTCAAAAACAATGGAATAATCTAATCTAATATATTAATCATTAAGTAATAGTAGCCAATAAATTAAAAAAAACACTATAATTATTATAATGTTGTGTATTATTTTATAATATATTATAATTAAAATTGCATATTGAATTATTTAGGAAGATCTTTGGTCAATGAACAATAGAATTAAAACCAAATATAACACAGTAATTATTAAATAAAATGTAGCCAATATAAATAATTATAATATATTATAAAACAATCACAATCAGTTATTATAGTTAATATTGCATATTTATTTAGGATGACCTTTGGTTAAAGAACAATGGAATTAACACCAATATCATTAAATCATTTTAGACTATATAAATAGCAGTAATTATATAATATTATAAATTAATAAACAGTTAAATACAAATAATAATAATATTAATAATTGTGTATTTGTTTATTTCTGTAGGATGGGTTAGATCTTTTGTCAAAGAACAAATGGATAAAAAACAGCTAAATGACAAAGCGAATCAATGTGTGTGCGCTGATAAAGAAAAACGCGAGAAGGTGTGTGTCATACATATGCTGTATGAAGTGTGGTGAATCTGATCTGATTAATATCTGTCTGTGTAAGCTTTGGCTTCCCGTAACTTATCCAATGTTTACTAGATTAAGTGGTTTCATTTCTACGTACACTATCCACATATCCGTACACATTAACACTTACCCAATTTGTTGGGTACCCAGTGTGCGTTTGCATTGTGTGCTTGTGTTGTGTGCGCACATTATACAGCATATCTCTGAGTCTGAAGGAGACATGGGGAAAAAAGCCTTCACTTATTCCCCCATTTTGAGAAATTAAACTCTTGTACTTGATCCAGCTAACAGGATTTTCTTAAATTACTTTATAAAAGACCATCTTTTAACTTCCCTCTCTCACATGCAATCCATTCATTAGCAGGTCTGCCTGAAGGGCCTCCCCACATCAATTGCTTGGGTTAAAGTTACAAACTTAGGCAGCTCTGTGATGCTCAGCGCTCATGGTGGTTTGCGGAGGCGGGGGCCAGAATTATTAATTTCTCAAGTATTAGAAAAAATAACGAGATTGAATTAAGAGTATTGGCCCACTGTTATCCTGAGCGGCTAGCCTCGGGGTCCGACTGTGGTGGAGGACATTATGCAAATGCTTTCTTTCTATATCTGCACTCTCCCTCTCTTCCTTTCTCAGTGTTTTTCGGTGTCTCTCGTTTTTTCGCTCTGCACTCTGTCTTCTGCCACTCCTATGGCTTTAGTTCAGTGTATCATTCTTCTCATGCCCTTGTGTGTCTTTTTTCCTCACTTGTCCCTAAACTTCATACACTTTACAAGAATAGAATTCTCTGTTTCTTCCCATCTCTCCTCTCTCTGTTTCTCTAATCTCAGAGCAGGATGAGATTGTGACTGGTCCCATAAAAGAGACAGCTGTCAAAACACAGCCTGTTCCTGTCATCCCAGCCCTCCCTCTTTCTATCTCTCTCTCTCTTTTTCTCTGTCTCTCTCTCTCTCTCTCCGAGGTGCTGATGTTCCTGCAATCTCTGGATGTAAAATGAGAGAGAGGATAATCTGCATCTATGTCTGTCTCGGTTTCCTTTTCGCTTCAGTTTCACTGTGACAGCTGAAAAAGCTCCAAGTTCGAACACATTGTGTTGCTCCTCGCTGCTCGCATAACATTCAGTATTAACACAACTTTTTGTTTTCCAAATCAACACCGCAATGAACGGTTTACAGATTAGGTTAAACAGACCTGCACCCTTAAAATAAAACCAAAAGGAGTTTTACAGTCATAGAAACTTTTTAAGTTCCTGTCATGTAGGAGAACCTTTTCAGTTCTTGTTATGCCTCAAGACAGAGGGTGCGTTTTGAATAAGTGTGAACGCTGCCATTCGAACCAAACAAGCGGACCAAGACCGCTGAAAAGATGGGTCTCGGCCCGCTTCCAAACAAACTTTGCAGTTCGACTGAAATATGAACGCAACACGGACCAAAAACGAGACACGATGACAAGATGCGACACTAAAAAGGACTCAGTGCTCAAGCTTACCTGTATTTTCTCATCATAGTCGTGATGTTGCCCATCACAGTTCGGTACAGGCATCAGAACTGCGTCTCCTCGCAGCAGATCTTGGTTTGTGTGTGTGACGGAGGGATTTCTGCCGCTGTTTTGACTCCTTTACACATTTTATAAGCTCTCTATGAGTTCTCAGCTGGTCAAACTATGATCATGTGTAGGCTACATCCAAGCGCATTGTTTCTGTCACAAAATATACATAATAAAAGCCTGATCAGGCTGTGAACATGTCCCTTTGCCTTTAGGTTCGATGTTAAAATGCCAATGTGAACGTTAAGCGGACCAGGACTAAATGGGTTTTTTTGGTCCGAACTACAAATGTGAACACACCCAGTGTTATAATTTCGTTTGATGTCACTTGTTCCTCTAATGCTAGTGTTAATCTTGTCAAAAAATTTTTTAGTGAAATCCACACTCACCTAAAGGATCATTAGGAACAACTGTTCAATTTCTCATTAATGCAATTATCTAAGCAACCAATCACATGGCAGTTGCTTCAATGCATTTAGGGGTGTGGTCCTGGTCAAGACAATCTCCTGAACTCCAAACTGAATGTCAGAATGGGAAAGAAAGGTGATTTAAGCAATTTTGAGCGTGGCATGGTTGTTGGTGCCTGACGGGCCGGTCTGAGTATTTCACAATCTGCTCAGTTACTGGGATTTTCACACACAACCATTTCTAGGGTTTACAAAGAATGGTGTGAAAAGGGAAAAACATCCAGTATGCGGCAGTCCTGTAGGCGAAAATGCCTTGTTGATGCTAGAGGTCAGAGGAGAATGGGCCGACTGATTCAAGCTAATAGAAGAGCAACTTTGACTGAAATAACCACTCGTTACAACCGAGATATGCAGCAAAGCATTTGTGAAGCCACAACACGCACAACCTTGAGGCGGATGGGCTACAACAGCAGAAGACCCCACCAGGTACCACTTATCTCCACTACAAATAGGAAAAAGAGTCTACAATTTGCACAAGCTCACCAAAATTGGACAGTTGAAGACTGGAAAAATGTTGCCTGGTCTGATGAGTCTGGATTTCTGTTGAGACATTCAGATGGTAGAGTCAGAATTTGGTGTAAACAGAATGAGAACATGGATCCATCATGCCTTGTTACCACTGTGCATGCTGGTGGTGGTGGTGTAATGGTGTGCGGGATGTTTTCTTGGCACACTTTGGGCCCCTTAGTGCCAATTGGGCATCGTTTAAATGCCACGGCCTACCTGAGCATTGTTTCTGACCATGTCCATCCCTTTATGACCACCATGTACCCATCCTCTGATGGCTACTTCCAGCAGGATAATGCACCATGTCACAAAGCTCGAATCATTTCAAATTGGTTTCTTGAACATGACAATGAGTTCACTGTACTAAAATGGCCCCCACAGTCACCAGATCTCAACCCAATAGAGCATCTTTGGGATGTGGTGGAACGGGAGCTTCGTGCCCTGGATGTGCATCCCACAAATCTCCATCAACTGCAAGATGCTATCCTATCAATATGGGCCAACATTTCTAAAGAATGCTTTCAGCACCTTGTTGAATCAATGCCATGTAGAATTAAGGCAGTTCTGAAGGCGAAAGGGGGTCAAACACAGCATTAGTATGGTGTTCCTAATAATCCTTTAGGTGAGTGTATGTGGGCTTTTTTCAGTGTTAACAATTACAAAGATGAGATGAAAAATGTGCATCATGATGCTAATTAAAAAGGGGGTTTCAGGGGCGGGAGTTCCAGTCTTTTGGAGTGTTGTTCGCACCGCAGGAACTGGAAATGATTTTAGCTGTAGAAACGCATTTTGTGGGGGCTAAAGGGGCTTTCATACCAGGTGGTTATTAGCCACCAGGGTGATCCTGTGAGAACTACGTTTTCCCTTAGGGGCATTTTCCTGGTTACATTCGCACCACCAGTAGGAACTCTGAAGTGACGTTAGCCAACCGACAGCGACATCAAATGAGCACGGCTTTCAGCGACTGGAGAATGGAGGACGCCGTGATAGGAGCTGTGTTTTTGTTGTGTGTCTTGGGTTTTGTGATAATGGAGATGCTATGTAGGACGTTTAAATTATGCAATTGGGCTAAGAGACGAAAACTCCTTCGACATCTTGCAGTGCTACATATCATCAAGGCTGAGAAAAGAACACAACGCGAGAGTCGTTGACATTGTTGAATGCCACGCTTAAATGATGTCGCAGAAAAATCTAAAAAGTATGTGATTATTTCAGATAATCCAAACATAGTCAATAATGTCATGGCTTGATCCACTTGAACAGTGAATAAACATCGGTTAGTGACAAATGCACAAGTAAACTTGCGTGTTTGTGGGAATATGCAAGTCATTGTGAATACATGGAGACAATGAATATTATATTATTTCGGGAGCTCAGCTTTTCACAACTAGGACATTTTTCACCACTTTTGTTAAATGTTGATACATATAAATGAATGTATAAAATGTTGGGATATTAAGTGCCTGTGATGACATAGGAGAAGCTTTATCATTTAGTGTGATGCTCAAATTATGTAATTGAAAGACTTTGTATAGTTCCTGTGACGCCAGAAGAGGACCTTATCAAGTTCTATGTCCCCTCCACCAGAAAACCTGTATATCAGAGTCTCAAAGAACCCTGGAGGGCTTCACTTATCCACTATTAATAGATAATACTTAGCACACTGATCAGAAGAACACATAATGGGACATGAAGGACTTTTAGATCTCCAAATAACTATAAAGTCAACTCAAGAACCCTACATGTTAAAAATGGTTACTGATATGAAGAACCATTAAAATATTTTTGAAAGGGTTAGAAATACTGTATGAAACTGACTTATCAGTGCTCAGGGTGTTGCTATGCAGTTAGCAGGTGGTTGCTCGGGTGTGTTTTGGTGGGGGATAAGGGATTGCTTACTTGTCAAAGTCAAGTCCCTAGTTTCTGTGATATTCTGGTCTCTATAAGGCTCAATAAAAGGCTAATTGAATTTTTCAACTAAACTTTGCCCAACAAGCCGCACAATTTGAGATATAATTTAGCACAAAAGGTGTGGGATGAGTTATGTACTGAATGAGTTATGGCTGACGCTGTTCACGTGAGTACCGCAATGCATGCGTGTGATGCTGATGCAGGAGCTAGCCAATGGTGAGCCGCCATTCTAACGCAGAACTCAGAAGCGTGGCACTGTATTTACTACGTCAACAACATAGGAGACTAACACAGACGAGAAGAAATGATTGAATAAAGTCGTTATTTATGTTTCTTTTGACTGTAGTCACATGGACTATTTTAACAATATATTTACTACCTTTCTGGGCCTTGAAAGTTGCAATGACGTTGCTGCCTATGGATGTTTCAGAAAGCTCTCGGATTTCATCAATATCTTAATTTGTGTTCCGAAGATGAACGAATGTCTTACACTGTGTCCTAACTACACGCGCCGCGACACGTGATAAAAGGCATCTTTTCCATTTTAATTAGAGTTTTTGTCCTAACCAGCCACGACGGCGACACGCGTTGAATCTATTTTAGAAGCGGTTTCTATTTCTGCGACGTTGCGACTGACACAAAACGTTGCAACGTTGCGACTGAAAAACAACACAAAACATAATCTCAGGTAATGTTTATGTGCTTTATTTAATGTTAAAAGCATGTAATGTGACTTTGAATATAATTTAGTGCGCCCAGCTTTGTAACGTAGTAATACTAAAAGCAACAATGGATAATTCACCTCAGATCTTAAAATTAAACAAATGGAAACAAGAACATTCAAACTGAACAAACAAGTATATTCTATGACAACGATTGTTTTAGTAACTCAGTATGTATTTTAGTAATGTTTAAATTGTGTAATATTTGTGAATTTGATTATTGTAGGCTACTTATCCATTTCCTTGCAAGTGTCAAGATTAATCTCTGGTGCCGTGCACTTGCTGCAAGAGCCCGCCCACACGCTGTTCTGATTGGCTGTGGGTTTTTGAATGATTTGTCGCATCTCGTAGTCGCGTCGCGTCTGGTGTGAACAGACAAGTTTCTTGTCGCTGGAATCTGGAATCACCGTGTAGTTAAGACACGGTGTTACGGTGTGTTTTGCAGCAACATGAGGGTGAATAATTAATGATAGAATTTTCATTTTTGGGTGAACTAACCCTTGAAGAGTTATGCTCCAACCCTGATCAAAATCACCTGCCTGTGTCTTTCTAGTAATTCTGAAGACATTGATTTGGTGATTAAAGTTAGAGCTAAACTCTGCAGGAAAGTGGATCTCGAGGTCCAGAGTTGGCCATCTGCATTTTATTAAGATGTCACACATTCATGTCTGAAAAATATTAAACAGAAGTAGCTTAAACAAAACAAAAGAATGATCTAACAAATACAGTTTTCCTGCGGACCCAAACATTTTTTTTATCACTCATACCGTACATGGTATTCTCATTCCAGAAGCCGTTTCACTTGGATAAAGTCACAATTTCTGTTTCAATGCGACTTTACATAGTAAACTAGCTTCTTGGTTTTGATACTATAGCACAGCCATAAAAGGTGGTTTTGATGGTTTTGATATCAGTTTCAGAATAGCAGTCCTGGTGGAGTTCAGGATCAGCTGGCAGTGCTCATGTCACTTCCTCCAGCTTCAGATGAGAGGCGAGTAAGTACGGACAGATCTGATGTCAGTAAATATTAGCTCTACACCTGCCACTACATTTGTATGTATATATGTTTCCTTGATTCCTTGACAAGCTTATTGCATATTCAGAGGCAGATGTTGCTGGAGTTGTAGCGCAGGAGAACGAGGGAGAGCTGCAGAAAGGAGGGGAGGGGAGGGGGGCTCCTGTCAGAGGAGAAGGTAATTGGCCCCCAGGCGATGGCGGGTACAAAGAGAGAGTGTGAGAGAGGCAATAGTTCTCGTCCTCCGCTCCCCCTCACAGTCTCTCATCTCTGGTTCTCGGCAGATCTGATAAAGATAAACGTGTGGCAAACGTGTCATTTGATGAAGGAGGCTCTGGGCAAACACAGGCGACATGATGAGCCTGTGATCTGCCTGCATGAGTGTCAGCAGGGGACGGGCCAGAGATCTCAATCCAGAGCCCCGCTCTCACTCTCTGATTCTCTACTATCAACTGTACAGAAGAAGAGAGAGTCAGTGTTGTACATTAAAATCAGATTTACATTTACATTTATTTCATAGCTCATGGATTTTTCTTTACTATGTTCCCTGATCCAGATCCAATTATGTCACAAAAATCACCAAGAACAATCATAAAAAAACATAAGCATAATATATATGGAACTTGTGATAATATAAGCATATACACTATAGTCACTTATATTGCCAAAAGTATTGGGGACAAAATCATTGAATTCAGGTGTTCCAATCACTTCCATGGCCACAGGTGTATAAAGTATCTAGGCATGCAGACGCTTCTACAAACATTTGAGAAAGAATGGGTCGCTCTCAGGAGCTCAGTGAATTCAAGCGTGGTACCGTGATAGGTTGCCACCTGTGCAATAAGTCCTCACAACTAAATATTCCACCGTCAACTGTTAGTGGTATTATAACAAAGTGGAAGCAATTGGGAACAACAGCAACTCAGCCATGAAGTGATAGGCCACGTAAAATCACAGAGCGGGGTCAGCGCATGCTGAGGCGCACAGTGTTTAGAAGTCGCCAACTTTCTGCAGTCAATAGCTATAGACCTCCAATCTGTGTGTGGCCTTCAGATTAGCTCAAGAACAGTGTGTAGAGAGCTTCATGGAATGGGTTTCCATGGCCGTGCAGCTCATCCAAGCCTTACATCACCAAGTGCAATGCAAAGCATCGGATGCAGTGGTGTAAAGCACACCGCCAGTGGACTCTAGAGCAGGATAGACGTGTTCTCTGGAGTGATGAATCACGCTTCTCTGTCTGGCAATCCGATGGACGAGTCTGGGTTTGGTGGTTGCCAGGAGAACGGGACTTGCCTGACTGCATTGTGCCGAGTGTAAAGTTTGGTGGAGGGGGGATTACGGTGTGGGGTTGTTTTTCAGGGGTTGGGCTTGGCCCCTAAATTCCCATGAAAGGAACTCTTAATGCTTCAGCATACCAAGACATTTTGGACAATTTCATGCTCCCAACTTTGTGGGAACAGTTTGGGGATGGCCCCTTCCTGTTCCAACATGACTGCGCACCAGTGCACAAAGCAAGGCCCATAAGTCCTGACCTCAACCCGATAGAACACCTTTGGGATGAATTAGAGCAGAGACTGCGAGCCAGGCCTTCTTGTCCAACATCAGTGCCTAACCTCACAAATGCGCTTCTAGATGAATGGACAAAAATTCCCATAAACACACTCCTACACCTTGTGGAAAGCCTTCCCAAAAGAGTTGAAGCTCTATATTAATGTGAATGTCATTAAAGTTAATGTGCCTGTAAAGGCAGATGTCCCAAAATTTTGGCAATATATTATATTATATTGTATTGTAGTGTAGTGTAATTAACTTTCCCTTGATGTGGAAGCCATGCCTCCAATCACACTTTTGCTGTTGTTTATGCATTTATAAAATTGTCTTTTTCTATTCAGCCAATGTCATCTTTTACATTTTGTTAGGCCTATTCATGGTGATATTTATACATTAAAGTCAGCATGAAATAGATAATTCACCCTATATATTTTTTATTGCATGATATTGATCTTATGTAATTATTCTTCCATGCATTTGTTAATGTTACTGTGTTGGGTCATCCCTTGATGTGATGCGTACAGTCTGGGTCCTGTAGCAAAACCAGCTGAGAACCACTGATCCAAAGCATACTAAAGCATTAACAGGAAACAGGAAGTTGGAGGAAGTAGGACCCATGAGAGCATTTTTGGACTTCCTCTATGAAATAAATTGTGTGCTCATATCATATATTGGAGTGAAAGAGAACAAGGAGCTTTGTCAATGGAGTGTATTTCTTTCTCTGTGTGTGTGTGTGTGTGTGCGCGCGCGCGCACTCACGTCACCCAGCTTTGAAAGCCAAGTCCCCTGGGCAAGGGCTGTGAAGAGCTCGAATGAGACATGCACAATCAGTTCCACTCTTTAAACCTCTCTCAGAAGCATATCTACTGCCACAGTGCTGTCTTCATGGGCCTCTCCATCAGTTAGTGGGCTGTGATCTGGCACCCTGCTCTGGCATATTCTTCCTGGTCTCAATGAGGTGCAGATGGAGACTCTTTTGCCTTAATATCTCTTCTTAATAGTTTGAATGGTATCATTACTTAATTCACGCTATTCTATCTTAATTTCTACTGGTAAATTGTTTCCTTTTGGAGAAAATATATCTTTGATTTTCATCTCTTTTGGGGATTGTTCACTACATCCAATTTCTGTCCTCTTCCTCCTTTCTATCTCCAGTTTTTTTTCCCCATTTATGCTGCATTCCAACTATCTTAGAAAGTCGAAAGAAGAAAAAGTGCAATAGCCACTCGACTCTTGCCAAAGTTTCTACATTACATGTTAGCATACATGTGCAGGTGTGTAAAACAGAGAGAAGTCTTCTGAATAAACGGTCCTAGTACATACAGAACTTTAATAAATAAAAAACGTTTCGTTTTGAATAACTTTTTACACTCACCTAAAGGATCATTAGGAACACCTGTTCAATTTCTCATTAATGCAATTATCTAATCAACCAATCACATGGCAGTTGCTTCAATGCATTTAGGGGTTTGGTCCTGGTCAAGACAATCTCCTGAACTCCAAACTGAATGTCAGAATGGGAAAGAAAGGTGATTTAAGCAATTTTGAGCGTGGCATGGTTGTTGGTGCCAGACGGGCCGGTCTGAGTATTTCACAATCTGCTCAGTTACTGGGATTTTCACGCACAACCATTTCTAGGGTTTACAAAGAATGGTGTGAAAAGTGAAAAACATCCAGTATGCGGCAGTCCTGTGGGCGAAAATGCCTTGTTGATGCTAGAGGTCAGAGGAGAATGGGCCGACTGATTCAAGCTGATAGAAGAGCAACTTTGACTGAAATAACCACTCGTTACAACCGAGGTATGCAGCAAAGCATTTGCGAAGCCACAACACGCACAACCTTGAGGCGGATGGGCTACAACAGCAGAAGACCCCACCGGGTACCACTCATCTCCACTACAAATAGGAAAAAGAGGCTACAATTTGCATGAGCTCACCAAAATTGGACAGTTGAAGACTGGAAAAATGTTGCCTGGTCTGATGAGTCTCGATTTCTGTTGAGACATTCAGATGGTAGAGTCAGAATTTGGCGTAAACAGAATGAGAACATGGATCCATCATGCCTTGTTACCACTGTGCAGGCTGGTGGTGGTGTAATGGTGTGGGGGATGTTTTCTTGGCACACTTTAGGCCCCTTAGTGCCAATTGGTCATCGTTTAAATGCCACAGCCTACCTGCGCATTGTTTCTGACCATGTCCATCCCTTTATGACCACCATGTACCCATCCTCTGATGGCTACTTCCAGCAGGATAATGCACCATGTCACAAAGCTTGAATCATTTCAAATTGGTTTCTTGAACATGACAATGAGTTCACTGTAGTAAAATGGCCCCCACAGTCACCAGATCTCAACCCAATAGAGCATCTTTGGGATGTGGTGGAAAGGGAGCTTCGTGCCCTGGATGTGCATCCCACAAATCTCCATCAACTGCAAGATGCTATCCTATCAATATGGGCCAACATTTCTAAAGAATGCTTTCAGTACCTTGTTGAATCAATGCCACGTAGAATTAAGGCAGTTCTGAAGGCGAAAGGGGGTCAAACACAGTATTAGTATGGTGCTCCTAATAATCCTTTAGGTGAGTGTATATCTTATTGTGAAAGAATGATATGCTGAGTGACAGAAAAATTATCTATTTACAATCTATAAATAAATGTTTGTGTAAATGTTCTATTGATTATTACAAAAATAATTCTACAAATGATGCTAAGAACATTATAACCGGGTGTGTAGACAAGCACACTCAGCTTTTTCAGGTGCTGAATCAGGTGCCTGGTGTCCCAGTGAAGTTTGGGAGGTTGCAGTGGTTTGTTGCATCCAATCTAGCACTAAGAACCAGGCACCAATAAATGACTATTGACGAGCTATGTATTGTAAGATAATTCGTTCATCAACATATTACATGACCAATGGCGCTGTTATGCAGAAACACACGCAGGTCCACTGACATGCGTTTAGGGGTGGATTGTGGGTGGTGCATTTGCAGGGTGTCTCTCCAGGGGTCACCATGTTTGACTCTTCCCACAATCCCCTTAGAACAAAGGCGTCATTGACAGAAGGAATGTGCCAGGCCACCAGCTAACATGCTAACACCCTCCTCGAGCTCCCTCCCCCTTAACACGCGGGGTCTAACCAAGTGATTAGTTGGGGATTAAAATATTTGCTGTGCAAATACCTGCCGTGGCTGTCCGAATCAACGCCACAGTGTAGTTCAAAGACACTTGTTGAACTCGAGCGAGACCTCTAAACTCATGCTTCAGACCCACCAAGAAAGCTTCTCAATGAACCTCTAGACATCTACTAATGACTGAACCTTATTCACCTTTGCAAGACACAAACAATAGACCTTCTAAAGGAAAAATGTTCACCCAAAAATGAAAATTCTATCATCTTTTACTTTTGTTTTTACCTTTTATGTATTTCTTTCTTTAGTGAAACATAAAAGACAATATTTTCTAAGATTGTTGGTAACCAAACAGATTTGGTAACCATTGATTTCCAATGTATGGACGAAAATCACTGAGACATTTCTCAGAATATCTTCTTTTATGTTCCACAGAACAAAGTCATGCAGCCAACACTGTATGTTTACATGTTTATTTGAGCTACAGCAGGTTTGGGGATGTAGATGACCTACAGTTCCGATCTCTTTGTCAAAGAATACTGTACATCAGGGGTCTCCACACACTGTCCTGCAGAGTTTAGCTCCAACCCCAAATAAACACACCTGAACCAGCTAATCAGTGTCTTACAAGGCCCTAGTAAGACACTGATTAGCTGGTTCAGGTGTGTTTAATTGGGGTTGGAGCTAAACTCTGCAGGACAGCGGCCCTCCAGGACCGAGTTTGGAGACCCCTGCTGTACATGATACAAAAAGTACAGGTAATTTAATACACAACACAGTCTTCCAAAGCTTGTATGCATGCTGGATAAAGGTGCACATTTTGTAGGCAAAAAAGGTCCACTGTCGATTGTCAGTAGTGATGCATGCAACACTGCTTGCATCTCTTTCAAATCAAGTTTTCTGTTGGTCAATATGGCAAATTCACATGACTATCTTTCAATTTCTTCACCTTGCACAAAATTCTTATCCAACCTTATTTTTCCATGCGTAAGTAAGCTATTTTCTGTGAATGTGTGAGACTTCTGATTCATTAAGGCCGTGACACACCAAGCCTACGTTCTGGTGTCGGCCATTGTCAGGTCATCGTTGAGTGTCTGCCAGCCCAGTTTGAGATGTGTTCAGCACTTTTGGCACTGGTCGGACAACTATTGGTCACATTTCAGCAAATTAAATATGTTTATTTGGAGTCGAGGAGAGCGATCACTCTGGGTTGTGTTTCCGTTGTTATCAATGTAGTTCAACGAGTCTGTGTTTCCCGAAACCATAGTTCCAGTGAACATTTGAAACGGCATCGCAAAGTTGAGTGGTTGGAACAACAGCTCACGGCCTGTGAATAGAAGCATTGTTTCTTGTTTACATGACGTGGACTTAATTAAAGCACCGTTTTTGAAGAGTGCACGTGCGTACGTGCTCTAGTAGGTAAGAACGAGCCTATAGGCCTGTGTACACCGGAAAGATTATCGTATGCTTGGTGTGTCATGGCCTTAATGAATCGGAAGTCTCGCACATTCACAGAAAATAGCTTATCGTTTTTCGAGACTTTTTTCAACTTGTCTTTGTGTTCACACCCAAGCGTTTTTTCACTGCTGATGCGCCGAGTGAACGTGCAAATTCAGTAGATGGTACTCCCGGTAATACTCCCGTATTTACGTGCTTGCCAAAATCATTCACACACTTTTTGCTAACTGGCAAGCAGCATTAGCAGCTCATCTTCTTCTTTGTCTACTTACTTCCTCTTCATCGTATCAATGTGTGCTCGGCAAGACCGTTTTGTGCTTGGGCGCCACCAAGTCGTGTTTTACTGTAACTTCAGCAGCTCCAGGCACGTGAACAAAAGCGCAGATCTCATTGGTCGGCCATTTTTTAACGTGGCGCGTCAAACCGAACCCGAGGAGTTTTTTAAAAAAAAGGACACTTTTACGCCTGCCGTTTTGCACGTTGATGTGCATACTCACATCGGCGCCCTTTGTTTAGTCACAAGGCATTATACGCGCGTGATAATCGTCCCGATGTGAACAGGCTATAACATTGAATCTGGAAATAAAAATAACTGAGAAAAATGAGAATTACTCCTCAGATCCCATGTCTAATTTATAGCAAAAAATATAACATTAATTCGATCTTAAACTAATTCATTAAAAGAAGTTATTACTCCACCATCTGGATGACATCATTAACCAACATGGTTGAATGACAAATTTGCGACAATACGGTTTCGGGAAAATCTTAACTAGCTAGTTGATTTCTTCAGCGATGCATCATACTATGGTGGTTAAGCAGTGAGTTATGTCGTTGTACAGGAAATGCAATTGGCGAAGAAAAACCACAAAGCAACAAAGTCAAGTTGGCACACACAGAACATGTTAAGAAATAATACGGATTAACGATGGATAAACTCAATTTAAAGATGTAACCCCACTTCACAAAAAACGGACTTCAGCCAGAAGTTAGTCCGAATTTTTCACGTGCATGTAAAAGTATGAAGTAATTAAGTAATTAGTGTGAATTAATCTAACTTTTAAAGTTCATGTAATGCAATTATAGTGTCAGTATCATTTTAAGGAAACTCTCTATATATAGAATACACTTATAGCAAGATCTTTTGTTAAAAACAATATTGTAATCAACATGTCTAATTTTTTGTTTGTTTGTTATTATGACCAGCTGTTAGTTAACAAAGAACTTTCATCAAAACCAATTTCTTGTACACACTAGCTGCCAAATTCATTACGACTCCATGGGTTGAAACAATGCTGACTGTACACACACACACACACACACACACACAAACCCCAAACCATCAGTCCGACCACAACCTGTGCCTACAACAATGTGACCTGTTCTTGTTTTTTGCCTTCTTGTGCAGTTCCTTTATTAAGGAGCCCTAACCCCTACGACTCCAACCTTTAGTATTATATTTAGCTTCCAGCAGTCATTTGGCACCAGTTTCTCTTGATTTTCGGCTGCCTCCCTCCACACACCTTTTCATCACGCTGCATTTACTTATGTGCGGCTGGTTGTTGAAGCAAAGATTTAATTACTTTCTGTTAAATTAATTTGAGAAGGAAAATGAGAAGGCTGGTGGTAGGTCTGAGGAACAAAAGGCAGGGAGATGCTGGGAGCGAGAGCGGAGAGTGAGGGTTGCTGAATGAGGCGAGGCACGCGGGGGAAAGGGGAAAAAAAGCCGGACTCCGACAGGTTTCAATTAAACAGACCCCTAGCAGCTCAGAGCAATGCTACCTGCAGCCCTTCAGAAACTTATTGATGCAGTCCATATATAAACATCAATCACTGTCAGGCATCAGGGCCGTCTTGCGCTCGTTCACCCACGCCACTGTGACTGCATGTGCATTTATTAAGACGTAAGGTCCACTGTTTAATTTGTCAGTCTGCAGTGACTTAAAGGGATGGTTCACCTAAAAATAATAAAAATTCTGTCATTATTTACTCACCCTCATGTCTTTCTAAACCCATATTACATTCATTCGTTCTTGAAACACAAAATAAGATTGTTTTTACACTATACTGGTCACTCTTTTCCATGAAAATATAATGAATAGGGTCTGCAGCTTTCAAAAAGAAATGTAAACATATCATAACAGCAGTAATACAACCCGTGCACTATATTCCACGTCTTTTGAAGCCAACAATAGCTTTGTGTGAGATAAATAGGCCCTTATTGACTAAAAAAATCTTCACTCTCCAACCTCTTCAGGTTTCAATAAATCTGTTCATTTGATTCCTAAGACTGGTTTAAATGATTAATTCAGGTTTAGGACAGATTTGATTTAAAAGTATAAACACATTGTCAGTGCCTTACTTACTCAAGTTAATGCTGTACAGAAGACCAGGGCCGTTTTAGTGCCACCCAGATGTGCGAATGAAACATTGAAGCCATAAACCGATTTGTAAACCACAAAAAGATTTTGTTAAACAAAACAAAGCAAAAATGAGCCATCTTATCCTTTCCCGGTATTCCTTTCCAAACAAATAAAAAATGAAACGGACCTTTTCATTTAGAGGTCATCTTTTTTTAATTTGGATTTTTTTCACTAGAATGTGAATAGTAATATTGTTGTATTTAATATTTCATCCATATAGTGACACAACACAACTTATGTTAGTGTTGACATCATTTTCAACAAATTTAGATTTCGTTAGATTAGATTTGTGATGACAAAATAGTGTTATTGAGCCACAATAAACATAGAAGTTGCTTTTGTAAAGGAGATTCTTCCTGTAGATGTTAGAGGAACTTGTTACAACCCTTGAAACGTATGGTTCAATTAAGGAAGTCAATGTATATAAGATGCTCTGAATTTTTTAAATACTGTACATACTGCATTTTCACTTTTTTTAGTTGTGAACACGTTTATTTTCCTCTTTTTATCTTGCATTGCATATTTTGGAGTACACAGACAAACTTCACAGTGAATCAACAATCTTAGCAAACTCTTTTCTCAAAGTTTTCCATCAGGTCTTTCCTAATTTGTCTATGGCATTAACAGGGCTGTGAGGTTAGTGAGGTGAGTCAGCACTATGTACAGCGCCTGTTTTTAATGCCTTATTTTGGACTCACTCCAGGGCTTTTAAGAATACCACTCCCCTCCACATCGCACATCCATCACCGCTGTGGCCACGCACGTGTGTCGTACTTCATATTTAGAGCATTTTCAGAACTGTTTGAGGGAGGTGGCGCCTATGTCAACTTGATTATTTTCCAGTGACTTTGCTGCTGCCTTATATACTATACAAAAAAAGAAAATGTATTTATTCCTCGCATGCAGCCTTTAATAAGCCTAAAGTCTCACACACAGTATATATTCCAGTGAACATTTTGCCAACGTGATGATAAATACCATTCAGGTTGGTTTCAAATTGATCAATATTCTAATACTAATTTAGAGGCATTATAAATTTAATTTACATGAAATGAATGTTTATGTCTGAAACAGATACAACTAGAAGTGTTTGTCATTCTGTTATATATTCGTGAAAAAAAAAAAAAGTTTCCAGAGCAAAACAACAGACGTTTTTTTTTAAAAGTACGTTTGAAATAAACATCTTTTAAAAAGTGTTTAACTGTCACATGACTCAAACAGCTTCCGGGTGGTCACAGTTGTGTCTCTCAGCTATGTCTGCCCACCCACAGAACGTAGGTGTTGGTAAATGAGTGGAAAATTTGGATGGGGGGAAAGAGTGTGTGTGATTCTCTGTAGCCCTCAGCAGACTAAACCCATTATGCTACCTCCATAAGATCTGTGTGATGTCAATGTAGTGAAGGTGGTTTGCCAACAAATTATCCTTTTCACATGCATCTTGTTGGTTTGAGATTTCCAACTCTCTTCGATGTAAACAGTCACGTGTACTGTAGCACAAGCACACACGATGATATCCATCTACTCATGTGTGCATAAATATACCACTAAACATCTCCAGACCTAGCCAACAGGTATCTACTCACTGGGCCAATACAGCAAAGTCACCAATATACTTTTTTATTATCTCTTAAACTGACTATCAGTCAGGGGTAGCGAAGCATAGCCTGTAACCTATAAGAGGGATGTGTTTAAAAGGACCCCATGAGCTCTCTTAATCACTTTATCAAGTTGTAAGATCAATAAAGCTTAGTGTCTAGGCTGTTTTAATATAGATGGGCAAAACTAAGGCAGTGTACTCGGCAAACATTCTTCCTGGCACTTGTGCATTTTTTGCACTAAAATTAAGTAGGATTAAGTGAGTTAGGAGTTGTGTGTGTTGCTTAATGGAATGCTGTGTTCACGCCATGTCGCAATTACCGTAAATAAGAGATGACAGCACGTGACGCTGTACTTGGGGCTGTTCGCATCCTCAGATTCGGACATTTCTCTTGCACTATTAACGCCAAAATAAATCTGCAGTAGTCGCATGATACAAGTCATAGACTTGTACATTTCGTAAAGTTGTAATTACTAGTTCTAGGATCACGTGAATGCTTTTTATAAATCAGAATACGGTAATTACGACTGAATGCACCAGAAGTTCAGCATGGATCCCTGAGGCTTTGGTTCATGTGACGATTACTAAATAGGCCCTGTGACCAACTGCAGGCAATTTAATACCACACACACATATGCATTTACTAATTTTAAATGACAAAACGTAACATTAAGATGCCTTAAATTAAAGCATCATTTATTATTTAATAACACACTATTCATATTTATTGTATGCTGTTAAATCAGCAGTGGAAAATATCTTTGCAAGATTTTTTTTCTTTATAAGAACTAGATCTATTTTTTTTACCCCTTTTTTTTCTTATGTTATATTATAGCATATATGTTCTACAATTTTGTAAGATGTATATTTAAAATAAGAAAAAAAATTGTAAGCTGTAACATTTCTAATCAAAGTATAAACATTCAGTACTTTATATTCCCTCTAACCCCCACTTGAAATGCAATAGTGTTTAGTTTATTTGTTAGTGTCTTTCTTTCATTGCACACCAATTTTAACATCGCAAGAATGCTTTTTTCCAACCAACATTTGATAACACACCACTGAAATCCCTTGTTTCAACTGAAGTGTGCTCAATTATTCCCACTTTAATTAAGTCAAGTTCCGGAACACTAGAAATCAATTCAGTTTCTGTTGATTTGTGTTCTTTTGTAAAATGTTTTCTGTTTCAGTGTTTTTCTATGATCTATAAGCCCTGTTAAGAAATTGAAAATTTTCTGGTGTGTGTTAAAGAGACAAAAAAAGGGAGATAGAGGGCAAGAGATATACAAACTCAGAGAATGTGATGTCTGTAACTGTGGGTGGCATGAGGAGCAGGCTACCTAATCTGCTGTGCCTCACTACACCCTAAACAAGGATTAGACACCATGGCCAGGCCTCATGACTGCCCTGCTGCCGTAGCACACACACAGACCGCATTTGTGTTTGCGTCAACTTCTAATCCATATTAAATAAGTTTACACAGCCTTAACAAGGCTTTTGGCCAACTGAATGGCATGACAGCCCTCACTTCTCCAAGTAGGCAGTTTACACGATGCTGTAAGTAATTCCTAATCACATAAATAATTTGGTTGTCTAGAACGTTAATTCACTCACTCACTCGCTCAATGTAATGTAAGTTTGCATGGAAACAGCCCTTATCATCAAAAAATGTGTAGCCAATACCTCATCAATGGATGGATGGATGGATGGATGGATGGCCAACAGCTATAGTTTTGAGGGTTTGGGTTTCTTTTAGAATAATTACCGATAGAAGGTTGAAATGTCTGGATTTTGTCACTATTTTGTCACTGGTTTAAATGACACAGACCAAGCTTTTTTTCTGCACACACATTTGATGCTTTACTGAGAATTTTAAATTTTTTTGCTTGTGCCCATCAAAAGAACATCTAGGTCGAAGATTTGTGTTTTCTGTGAAAAATTACTTGTCTTGAGTCATCAGCTCAAGTCCAAGTAGTAAGTAATTGCAACAAAATCAAAGTGAAGTCTCAAGTATTCTAATATTTACCAAGTCAAGTCATCAAGACTTCAAAATTGCGATTTGAGTCTCACCCGGGTCCACATGTGAGATAGATGCATATACAGATAGATTTCCTCATGGGGAAAATTAGACTAATGCATTACTTTTCCTGTCCTAGTTAGTAGAGTGTAATGGAAGAATTAATTGCTTTTGCTGCAAGTATCCAAACCATGTGGAGAGGTGCATTCCTGATAGAAATATATAAGTTCCAGAGCAAGTGTGTCTCCTGGAAGAGTGAAATCCTCCCCATGAGAGCTATTTGTCAGGGTGCCTGCCTACTCTCTTTGCCATTGCTGTTCGGTGTAAATATTCATGAGGATTTGAGCAGTATAAATAGCAGAGGTGTCCACACTGCCACAACGCTCTCTATCTATGCAGAGAAAAAAAGACGGCTTAATGGGCTTATTATGAGGCACATTACATCACCAATGCCCAATTAAAAATCTCCATAAGAGGAGAGGAGGCAGCTTATGCTGGTAAACTTTGAACAGTGTGCTTTAAAAGTTGAAAGTAAAGGCAACTTGTGACTGTGAATTTGGGAGCGTGCTCAAAGGAGTGATGTTATTAGAAGCCCTTGAGACTATAAATAAAGGCAACCAAGGTCACTTTTTTGAATCTAGAATGTCATTTTATGCTCCGTGTATTGTGGGTACAAACGTCTGCGTACCATTCAAAAATAGGTGTTTGGTTTTGTTGCTTAGGTAATCCAAATGTGCTGAACAAGCTTTATGTCGGCAGAGATTGATGGGTAGTTTGAAAAAGTCTGTGCACCACTTTAGAGGACTCTGAAAATAAAGATGCAGGCATTAAACAAAACAAAGTCAAGAATTCTTGATGTCTTTTCATTTACGATTTATAGCTTGTTCTTCAAAGCCACTGAAATATAATCCTTAAGATTGTTTACTAGTCCAATGATGTCACAATCAACATTTAATATTGTAAAGTTCTGGATGTGTGGAGAATAACAGAAGCAGGTCAGATTTTCGAGATAAAGAAGGTGGGGCCATGCGGTGTGGGGTATATGTAAAGTTACGTTAATAGGTTTTGTAGGGGAGCTCGACGATCACCTAGAAAGTGCAACACATTTCTGAGAACATGTCATGGATGCCTGCAACTTGTGTTATAAACAAATACAGCTGCAATGGCAGGTGGGCAGGTGTGAAAGAGATGGGAGCAAAGATGTAGAACAGCAATCTCACGATGAGTCCACCTCTGATAGCGAAGTGGGGATTGCGCTCAGTCAGGACCTAGAAGACGACAGGAAAGACGAAGAAAAGATGCAGAGAAATACTAGAGGACAAAAGTCAGCAGGCAATAGCAGCAGGCAGCCCCTAAGGACTGGAAGCACCCTGTTCTCCAAGGCCTCCCCTCACTGGGTGCTGGTCCAGATGCAGATGTGGAAAAGGGAGAGACAATCGGCCGGGCAGCACGATGGGCATGAAGGGAGGGAAATGGGGAGAGAAAAAGAGAGGGGGAACAAGTACCATCCCCGCCGCTTTTTATCGCAGCCATTGATCGTGGCATGTGTGCATTGATCCAAGTCGACCATCTGCTAGAGTTAGATAAGCATGTGAGGGTCTGGGCATTGTACTGTCACTCAGAGAGAGAAAGAGAGAGGGAGAAAGTGAGAGATGGGGGAAAGAGAGGGAGAGAGACGGCGAGAGATTAAGCAGAGAAATAGTGAGACAGTGCGAAAGACAGCGAGAGAGAATGTTAGAGACAGAGGAATAAAGAGATAGGGTAGATTCAGTGAGAGAGGAAAGAAGTGATGATGATGGGGAGGGAGGGAGGGAGGGAGCGATGGATGGATGGGGGTTTGCTTCTGCTGCAGGGAATTACGGAGGCAGGATTAGCCTCTTCACTCCCAGGAAACTGAATTTTAAACGGCTGTCTCCTGGCTCTTTCCCTTTCTCTGTCTCTTTCACTCTCTCCCGTGCTAACCCTACCCTCACAGTGCCTCTTTCTCTCTCAACTGTACCTCATCAGATCTGTACCTCATCAGAGTTTGGATCCCCTATGTTCACAGTGATGGAGTCCCTACAAGGCAATAGCATCATATTTACCCTGAAGGTCTACAAAGTCATCCAAGTTCCCCCCAGACTCTTTGTCTGTCTCCTGGTCTCAAATCTCCCATGTAAAGAAGTGTTCTCTGGCCTACCCTTGTCTTCCAACTTTTTCCAATCACTGCCTACTACATAGAGAGCCACATAAATGCAGGCACTTTGCGTAGATATTTGATAGACATTAAGGGGAAACACCCCCTCCCTCAGAATAGTGGTTAACCAATATGGGTTCTTCAAAAATAAATTCTTAAACTATAACATTTGGTCTTCCCCAATCTTGGATATTTAGTTGTGGCCTTAATGTAAACAGTCTTAACTTACTCTGGAAAGAGAAAGAGATCTTCCAACTCTAAAGATACATGTACTAATACAAGTGATGATCACAGTAAATGTTGTAATGTCCTCTCTAATTGTTATTGAGGTAAAGACCTAGATTTCTCTAAAGATTACTTTTTAGTTCCTGAGTAAGGCCGCCTTGTTTTGGAGTCTTATTTGGGAGATGAATACTAAGGTTTTGAGGGAGTCTCACGGCATACCCTGTTGCCAAGGAGCCCACAAAAGAGCAACAACAGCTTTTCCGAGGGACACAAGGTATTCTGCCACCCACACCTCCTTTAGCCTTCTCCGCCCTCTGTCCTTCCATCCCGCACTTCATTCTCTCTGTTGTGGCAACTTTTTACTTCACTTCATTTTCCTCTTTAGAATGTGCACATTGGGGTCTGACTCCCAGTTAGGACTGTGCCATTGTTGAGGTGTGTGGGGGGGTGAGGTTCCATTGGGTATGGGGGGATTAGCGAGACTGGTTGGATCATCTTACAGCCGCCAACCCCCCTCCCGACCAGACCCACGGACAATGGGGATTAAACTTCTCTTATTCTTCCCCCCAAATCGACGGGATGACAAAGACGGTATTCCTCTGGGCCTTTTAACACCGGGCTGCACAGCTGAAGTTACGGTCGGGGGTGGCTAGGGACAGCAAGAGGGGGTGTGGGGGCGCCTTGAAGAAAATTAATCCTATGGAATTTTCTCCCTCACCTCTCCTTCTCCTGTTCATTGCAAATGGAGCTTTGTGGCCCCTCTCTACTATCTTGGCCCACCAATCACAATGAACGAACACACACGTAAGTTGGTGAAAGGGGCACAAGAAGGATAACACTGACACCTTGCTCCGTATTTAACACCCTAAAAGAGAAACCAGCAGACGCCAGCCAGGAAAGCTTTGAGTAAAGACCGATAAAGATCTCCGTGAACTGGCGTGGCAGCACAGGCCGACGTGTCAATAAGCTCGTTTGGCTGTTGACAGTGATAGCTTTAATTAAGTTTCTTATACACCGGTCTCCCGCTGGACATCCACTTAGTTTAATCACCATATGTCATTCAGAGACGGCCTACACGCGTAATAGCCTTTTGAGTGCCTCTCACATCACTTCCACACCATTGCAGCTTGTTCCCACTGTATTTGTGCTGGACTGGAAGTGCAGCGTGTACTGCAGGTACAATGAGACTTACATCAATTATATTTTCCTAATCCATGAGGGGAATATGCATCCATAGGAAATTAACAGAAAAGACAGCTTTGGTGATTTCAATGGTTTGATGTTACAGCATCATTCAAAATGAGCATCAGATTTAAGTCCACTGGAACCTGCTGCTGCCGTACTACCAAAAATTTACCACCAAAGTCTTGTTGACCGGCGTGTTCTTTTTGCTGCAACTTATTGACAGAGGAGTCTCTCAAGTTAATTGGCAGGTGAACTGAATATTATTCACCAGCAAACTGAGCTAGTGTAACTGATTGCCTAGCATAGTCTTTCTTGTTTGACCTAGAAAGTAATGTTAGCTTCGATGCCTGGTGAGGGCACCTGCATACCATCATCCCATGTTGTTATGCTGATGACCACCAATGCTACATTTTTTTGCTGGGAAATCTGACATGTGGAAACTAAAGGCCCTGATATACAGTACTCGCAGCAAAGTTCTGTTTTGAAATTTGCATCTGTATACTTTTAGAAAACCTCCCAACTGGGAGTGGTGTTTAGATGAATATGTAAATATGTGCATGGGCTTTCACCTCAATAACAAAATAAACAGACAAAAATGACAGTGATTGGAAAAAAACGCAATTAAGAAAGCATTGTAGCAATGTGGATATGTTTGCACAAGCTCTGTAGTTCGGCACTCCAGTCAAGTCATGTCACATTTCTTTATTTAGAACTTTATACAATAGATTGCTTTAAAGCAAGTAGCTTTACAGTATTACACTTGTAAACAGTGTCAGGGTCTCTCAGTTAGAATTGCAACTTGAATTTCTACTATAAAGCAGCTCTCCAGTGTGTTCAAGTTTTTACTCACGTCTGACCTCAATGGACTTAAAGCCTGGGACACACCAAGCTGACTTCAAAGAACTAACGGCGGCGAACACCGACGGTGTTGTCGCCTCGCATCGGCTCTGTCTGGACAAAAAAACCTGCGCTTGAACACATAGGTCAGACTACAGCCAACTGCAAACTAGCATCTGCGTGTAAGGAATGAACTGTCTATATCAGCAGGTATGAATATTCGTCATTCAAAAGGAGAAACCAAAACAAGGATATACGAGATATACGCAGATATACGAAACGTAAGCAAAGCAATGCTTGCTTACCATTTTGAATATCAGTTGTGTTGATAACTTTCTTAATTTTAAGAGGCTTATGTTATGAAAATATTCCCGTTTTGTAATGCTCAGATAGGATAAAAACTTTAGATCAGCCTTCTGTCTGCATGGTCTTGACTTGCTTGTTATCATGCACTGACCTGACCTTAACAGAAGAAATTAACCAGAGAGGATTTCCACATCAAAGAAGGTGGAGCACCAGAACACACCTATTCATTATGTAATCACCAGGGACCAATGGTAGATTGAAGGCATTTACAAGCCGGACCTTTTCAGAAAGTTCACTTTGGCAAGCTTTTTCGAACTCCCGAAACATTCCATCCTAAATTGTGGACTTGAACCTGCTATTGATGATTGTGTGTAGAGCTGTAATTGGGCCTTAAAAGTTAGGCCCGAGCCTGACAGAATTCGGCCAAAGCCTGACAAGTACATTTTGATTGACAGCTTTTTAAAAGCCCGAACCCGTTTACAGCCCGACATTATTCAAATGTGTGTACACACACAGCTCTTTTGCCTTTTGTCAAGAATGAGTCATTTATACATTTTTTTAACAGAATTTATTGACTAACGTAGGCTATAGACCACTTGGAAGTAAAATAAGTCCTCCGTAACATCGTAACATCTCAGCACTCTAAATAGGCCTAGGCATACACTTAGTCTATAAATAGGCCTACAGGCCTATAAAAATGTGTCTTTCTTAACAAATTAAATCAAGATAAATTCTAAACTAAGATGGGTATTTGGCAATAACAAAATAAAACAAAAAGTTTCATAAAATTGAGATTAGGCCTAAGCCAAACGAAAACGGGACTTGCTTGTGGCCGCCTCTCCACAATCACCAATACGAATATAAATAGGCCAATGTGCCAATAAAAAAAAAAGTCTTTCTGGCCCCACTTTATATTAGGTGGCCTTAAGTACTATGTACTAACATCAAAACACAACATTGTATTGCAAAACACCTTTGCTGATATTGAGCAGTGTTAATTTCGTTGACGAATAATTTGTGTCATAATTTTCATCAATGACCTTTTTTCACTGACGAAAACGAGACGATAACTAAATAAAAACTAGTGTTGGATGACTAAAATTATGACGAAAACTTACTGTCATTTTCGTCAACAAATAAAAACGAGACGAAAATGTTAGGGAGGGTCGATTTGGGAAGAGATCCAGTCAGAACTGATGTCCCGTGTAACAGATGCGCACATTTGATTCGAACGTGCTGATCTAACCGCTGGAAAACACTGCGCTATTGCGCTTCTCCAGGCTCACACACCCCCAATACAGCGCTCCAGAGCGGCTCACAATCAATGAACATTAGCGCACATTTATGCCAGGCAATTTTAAATGAACTAATGATGATGAATAATGGCAATGTTTACTTTATGATGTTTATATAGTAATATGTTTTAGACGGTTGTAACAATACATATTTTATCTCCTGAACTTGAATGAGCTCCTGCAACTGCAAAAGTAAGGCGCAGACGTTTCAAAATAAGAGTCAATGTGTATTTCAAGCTTGTTTATAATTTAAAAGTCATGCATTATATATTCGTATTTGGTTACACAATAAACTGTATTTCATTTAATTCCCATTTAATTCATTGTCAGGAGGAAAGACCAGTATTTGACACATATTCAATAAAGTATCAGGGTTATAATAGTTAACTAAAACCATTTTAAAAAATCATTACTTGAAATTAAATAAATGTTAATTGAAATTAATAAAAAATAAATAAACACCGGGCACATAAAACATAAAACATAAATGGGCACCGGGACCGGCGGATTAATGCGAGTAAAAAAAACGGGTTTAATTTTGGACACATGGAACACGGGATGAATCCTCCTATACGCAGGATGAATCCTCCTATATGCAGGAGGAAGATTGAGGCGGACTGCCACCGGACAAACGATCTTGGTGACAGAAAATGGGCCTATGAATTTGGGAGCAAGCTTACTCGATACGGAGCGAAGAGGAATGTTCTTGGTAGAAAGCCACACTTTGGAACCGACGACGTATACGGGAGGCCTAGACCGGTGGCGATCGGCTTTGGCCTTGTTGCGCGATCCCACTTGGAGTAGAGTCTCACGGGCTCTAGTCCAAGTGCGACGACACCTCTGGACGAAGGCGTGAGCGGAGGGGACCACGACTTCGGATTCTAGACTAGGAAAAATAGGTGGCTGGTAACCTACACTACACTCAAACGGTGATAGGCCCGTCGATGACACTGGCAACGTGTTGTGGGCGTATTCCACCATAGACAGTTGTTGACTCCACGAGGAAGGATTCTTGGACACTAAACATCGTAGCGTTCTCTCCAGATCCTGATTGGCTCGCTCAGTTTGACCATTGCTCTGGGGGTGGAACCCTGAGGACAGACTGACAGTCGCCCCAGAAATCTACAAAACTCTCGCCAAAATTTGGACACAAACTGGGGTCCTCTGTCAGAAACCACGTCTGTCGGGAGGCCATGTAACCGAAAGACGTGATTAACGACAATCAACGCTGTCTCCTTGGCTGAGTCAAGTCAAGTCAACTTTATTTATATAGCGCTTTTAACAATGCAGATTGTTTCACAGCAGCTTTACAGTGTTAAACAGGAAAATAATGCAGCATAATTTTATTCAGCCGTATAGCCATTCTGGAGAAAATGGTGATGTCATCAGTTCATTTCAATTATCATACAGTGGCAGTGTGGGCTTTAGATCAGTAATTTAGTTTATATGGTTAATTTAGTTTAATAATTAGATTTATTTGGATATTTAGTTGAAAATTTTAGAAAAATGTAGTGTCCCCAACTGAGCAAGCCAAGTTAGAGGCAACAGTGGCAAGGAAACCAAAACCCCATTAGGTGACCTAATGGAGAAAAATAAACCTTGGGAGAAACCAGGCTCAGTCGGGGTGCCAGTTCTCCTCTGGCCAATTAACAAACAGATTATTATTATTATTATTGTTATTATTATTATTTATCTGGCAACTTTACAGGTCAGAGGTCATAATAGATCGGAATATTCGAAGGACCGGAGGCAACACGCGAGAGACGGGTTTATTGCGGATGACATATCGATTTAAGCATTATTAAATTGTAATATTCGAACAATCGGAGTCATCACGCTGAGGGTAATTTGGGCAAGGGAATGAAATGGGCCACCTTCGAGAACCGGTCCACCATGGTCAAAACTACCGTGCTACCCTGAGAGGGTGGGAGGGCAGTGATACAATCTGGAGCGATATGGGACCAGGGTCTCGATGTGGGACCAGGGACTCGAAGAAACCGGCAGCGGTTGAAGTAACCCATCTGGAAGTCGATTGGAAGTCTTACCCATGGCGCAAACTGAGCAGGCCAAGACAAAACTGTGAACGTCACAAGCCATAAGAGGCCACCAGAATCGTTGCTTGCCACATTGGAACAATGTCCCCACTGAATAACGCTGGACCATAAATCCTCAGGCACAAAAAAACGGTTCGGTGGGCAATGGGCCGGAGGCGTTACCCCTTCTAAGGCCTTCTTGACCTTCGATGCGATGTGTAGAGATGAATAGAGACTCTGGTAAAATGCACTCGGGTGTAGCCGGGCGTTCGGAGCAGTCAAAAATACACGATAAAGAGTCGGGTTTGATGTTTTTGGAACCCAGGCGGTACAAGAAAGTAAAATCAAAACGCCCGAAAAAAAGAGCCGAAACGAAGTAACCCTTCAGTGTGGCAAATGCAGCCTTGGCTGTGTCTGACCACCTGAACGTCGTTCTGGGGGAGGTCAAGGCGGTCAGTGCGTGGCTAGTTGGCTGAAATTGCGAATGAAACGCCGGTAAAAATTGGCAAACCCCAGAAACCTTAGCTGGGCCTTACGGGAATCTGGACTTGGCCAATCCACCACAGCCTTGATCTTCTCAGGATCCATGCGCATTCCTTCAGCCGACACGATGTAACCTAGAAAAGGAACAGACTGTGCATGAAAAGCGCATTTCTCCGCCTTGACAAAAAGCCCATTTTCTAACAACCTCTGAAGCACTTGTCGGACATGCTGCACGTGTTCCTGGAGAGACGAAGAAAAAATCAATATGTCAGCACATCGTTGACAAGTGCCTGGAAGACTGCTGGGGAGTTGGACAGTCCGAAAGGCATGACCAAGTATTCAAAGTGTCCCCTATAGGGGTGTTAAAAGCGGTCTTCCATTCATCACCCTCCCTGATGCGAACCAAATGATAAGCATTACGTAAATCCAATTTCGTGAAGATAGATGCTCCCTGTAACCTCTCGAAGGCTGAAGACATCAACGGCAAAGGATAAGTATTCTTGACTGTGATGTTGTTCAGCCTCCGGTAATCAATACAAGGTCGCAGGGATCCATCCTTCTTCCCCACAAAAAAGAACCCCGCCCCCGCTGGAGAAGAGGAATGGCGGATGAACCCCGTTGCTAAAGAATCAGAAATGTATTTCTCCATGGCCTCTCTCTCTGAGACAGAGAGAGAATATAACTTGCCCTTAAGCGGAGACGTACCTGGCAATAAGTCTATGGCACAGTCATAGGGACGATGCGTGGGAAGAGAAGCAGCCCGAGACTTACTGAACACTTCCTTAAGGTCCAGGTACTCCGCGGGCACATTAGATAAATCCACTACCTCTTCCTGAAACACAGGGACAGAAACAGACGAACAGGCAGAAACAAGACAAGACTCATGACAATGACTGCTCCACGCCGACACAGACTTCAGCTGCCAGTCCACTCTGGGGTTGTGATGGGTGAGCAAGGGAGTACCAAGGACGATGGGTGCATGGGGAGTGTCCAGTATGTAAAAGGAGATGGTCTCAGTATGGTTGCCGGATGTGATGAGGGTAACGTCTTCAGTGGCTTATGAGATAGTGGGGAGTTCTTGAACATTAATGGCGTGTACTGCAATCCTGTGCGTAAGTGGTCTGAGGGGAACTTGAAGTCTAAGTACAAATTTATAGTCCATAAAATTACCTTTAGCCCCAGAATCCAGAAGTACTCGACAGTCGTGGAGGTGAGTTGACCATCGGAGTCTTACCGGAAGGAGAGTAGATGTGGATGAGGTCTTCTCGGCAGAAATCCCACCCGATAGTAGCCTCATACTTACTATCGGGCTGGACCTTTTAATGGACAGTTGTAGGCGAAATGTCCAGCTCCTCCACAGTACATGCAAAGGCCCAGGGATCTCCGCCTCTCCTTCTCCTCCCGGGAAAGCCGGGTTCGACCCACCTGCATGGGCTCGTGAACGTAGACGGGGCTGACCACGTCCCCGCCTCCAGAACGTTGTCCCCTGAATCCTAGACGTGCGTCCACTCTCAACGCCAGTGCAATTAAATCGTTGAGTTTAGTGGGAAGGTCCATGGCATAGATCTCCTTTTGGACGCGGTCAGCCAGCCCATGCAGGAACATGTCCCACTGCGCCTCCTCGTTCCATTGGCTCTCCGCCGCTAAGGTTCGAAACTCGATCGAAAAGTCTGCTACCTGTCCTCTCTCCCCGTCGCAGATCAGCCAACACTCTGGCTGCCTCTCTTCCAGCAACGGCACGGTCGAACACCCGTTTCATCTCGGCAGAGAGCGTCTGAAACGAGGAGCAGCATTCGTCCTGGTTTTCCCACACCGCTGTTCCCCAAAGCGCCGCTCTCCCAGTCAGTAGCGTCAACACAAAGGCCACCTTGGTTCGCTCATCATGAAATGTCCTGGGTTGAAGAGAAAAATGCATTCGACAGTAGCTGGGTTCACCTGAATATGCCCCAGGAACAGGTAGGCGGGGCTCCGACTGAGAAAGGTCCACTGGTGGTGGTGGGGGAATCGGCGGTGCGGGTGGCGCAGTGGGCGCTAGCAGAAAAGCCTGAACAGCGAGAGCTGTCTCGTTGAGATTACTCTCCTGGTTATCCATTCGAAGTATGCTGTTGTTCATGAATGCCTCCAGAGAGAGTGAAGAGTCACTCGCTGCTTCCATAATTAATGGTCAGATCGTTCTGTCACGGATCAGAGGCGGAAGCAAGTGCAAGTAAAACTCTCTTTAATATATAAATGATGATGTACACAGAAGAAGTTCAAAGAGAGCAGGCTAGCGGCGCAGGGACTCCGATGGCCAGATGAAGATGGTGAAGAGAGTGCAGGAGTGCGAGATGAAGAGGTGACGATGAATCCAGAACCACAGGAACACGGACAGGAACAAGGAAGGCACAGGACTCTAATGAGTGGGCACGCCCACACAATCAGCACGCACACACACATAACAACAGCACATGAGACGAGAAAGAGACATGGATTTATGAACCGTGACAGCTTTAGCTTTACCTGATTTGGCCTACTAACTAAAAGAAATACAAAGTTATAAAAACTATATAGATGTTTTTTAAAAAACAAACAAAAAAGTGAATTGAGCTCCTCTCTTTCGTGTATTTTTAATGTCAAAAACAAATTGATGTCAAAATTAAATGGAGCGTAAATGCTTAATGTATTACAATTGAACTAAACTCATTAGATTTTAGGAGACTAAAATCTTATGATATTTAGTCGACTAAAACTAGACTAAAACTAAAAACAATTCAGGTGACTAAAATATGACAACAACTAAATGGCATTTTTGTCAAAAGACTAGGACTGACTAAAACTAAATAAAAATTTGCTGTCAAAATTAACACTGATATTGAGGTGAGATACGGGTAGAGTTAGGGACAGGTGTGGTGGTATGGGTAAGTTTAAGGGTAGGGTAAGGGACAGGTGTGGTGGTATGGGTAAGTTTAAGGGTAGGGTTAGGGACAGGTGTGGTGGTATGGGTAAGTTTAAGGGTAGTGTAATCAACTGTGTAATTACAAATGTAACTACAGAAATTAATTACAGACGTAATTACATGCAGGTATTTTTTTTTAAATGTAAGTACAATGTAAAAACATGTATGTACACAATAAGTGCATTGTATCAAATGATTAATTAAAATGTTAGTACATAGTAGTTAAGGCCACCTAATATAAAGTGGGTCCGTCTTTCTTAACAAATTAAATTAAGATAAATTCAAAATTAAGATGGGTATTTGTCAATAACGAAATTAAGATATAGGCTCCGCGGGATTTTGCCACAATCCGGCTTCAACGCAAGGGTGCAGCAAACATTTTCACGCTAATAGAAACGCATCACCTGACCGCTCATTTACCGTGCAGCCCGAGCCTGTGTAAAATGATAGAAATAAAGAACCGAATTCCTCGGGTCCCATCGGGTTGGGGCAAAGATCTTCAGCTTTAATTGTGTGTATGTTTGTGCTCACTCACTTTCCTGATTGGACTGACACACTGGAAGCTATAAGATGTAAATTTATATCTAATTTCTACTGGCCTCCAGCAGAAATGGACCCCCGCTATCTTTGGAACCTCCGCAGTACACTTGCAGCAGAAAAATAAACTAAGTGCATAAGTGTGGCAAGCAACACACTCCATTTTTCTGCCTTTTCCAGCATTGTCATAACCTAGCAACAGGGGCAAACAGCTGCTGCTTTGATGATTCAAGCATACCGTTGTTCTGACCCAAGAAATATAGGTATGAACAGAATCCAAAAGTCAAACCAAGTGTGAAAGAACCTAAAACAACCCTTTAATCTGTCACATTTAAATGCACAAACCCCTTCTTTTTTATCATTTCAACAATTCAGTCTCAGAGGGCCAGCTGCGGGTCCAAACTGATGACTTTGGGATCCCTTTGCACCATGTTGTTTCCAAGGCCACCGCAGTCGTTCAATGTCAAGCCATTAACATGCATTGATGAGCGGTAACCACAGTTGTTTCGCTGGGGGTTTGTGAATGTCGGCCTTCAACAACAAATGACAACCTTTCACACACAATGCAAGCTGAATGATTTGCCTCATAAAATTGCATCTTTTACTTATTAGGGCGAGGATATGCAAAATGTTTGCGCGTTATCTTGTTCTTTTCACCCTAGCCTCTCTCTCACCCCTCCCCTCCTATCTCTCAGTTGCTCTCTCTCACTCCCACTCTCAAACATGCATGTTTTCTCCCTCCCTCACTCTTCCTCTCTCCGCAGTAAATAAAAGATTAAATGAATGTTCTAAAAACACACACTGGTCACCAGAAGATAATTGTTTCAGCTTTGTTTACTGTGCGTGAGTGTTTTTTCTCTCTCTCTTCTCTCCTCCCCCTTCTTTTTTTCTTCTCTTTTTCATTGTGCGCCATAATTAAAATTCCTTTATTTTCAAAGAAGTTTTACAAGAAGAAGCTAAATTGCCTTTTTTGTATTTATGTTGCTGTCATTAGCTCACTGTCGTATTTAAGGAAGAATGAGAAAGGAGAAAAAAGAAAGAAGTGGAGAGAGAGAGAGAGAGAGAGAGAGAGAGAGAGAGAGAGAGAGAGAGAGAGAGAGAGACTCCGAATGTCCTTGGAAAAGACAGAAAGATCCACTTCATAGCATGTTTATTCAGTTCATGCTGTCCTTTCACCAATCTCTCCTCTATTGCAACCCATCTCCTCTCCTCTCCTCTCCTCTCTCTCTCTTTTTTTAGAAAAGATCAGCTCAAAGTCATTTTGTCTCAAGGGTTTGAACCTCTTCTGATGTGCTGAAATTAGAACTGTACTCATTTGTTGCATTGTTGATGATCCTAATTGACACTATGCGCTATGCCGAATTTTTTAGATTGACAAATCTGCACATATAACGAAGGCCATGGATGTAATGATTCCCTAATGGGTCTGAATGCTCTATGCTTAACCATGCCTATCAGCTAGAAAACACAATAAATATGAATTTCCGGAGCGTGTGAGAATGCTGTCATGGATGTTCCGCAATCACCCTCCCTTTCCGGGCTATTCTGTTTTCCCCAAACACTACATTTGGAAGACAGACAGGGAGCTTGTTATTAAAAAGGTGACAATGAGATTTTGAGCTAAAATTTGCCACATGCCTCTTTCATAACCCATGCACGATCAAGGCCATCTGACACAAGCTGACTGAATTGTCACCAGAGTCCTGATGCCAGCAGACTCATCTTGTGCCGCCACTGCAGAAAAGGAAACCTAGCAAATTAATATTCAACTATTGACAGGAATAGAAATACAGCAATTCAGTGGCAGTAACACCAGTTCCTAAAAACAGTTTTTTTTTTTTTTAAATCCCAAACACTGAACATTTTTATGCTAAATAGGTATGGTGAAGATCACAGATTAGAAAAATTATTAAAGTCGGCATGAAACAGAAGTTGCAACAGTCTTTTCGGACCCACTTTATATTAGGTGGCCTTAACTACTATGTACTAACATTTTAATTAATCATTTGATACAATGCACTTATTGTGTACATACATGTCTTTACATTGTACTTACATTTTTAAATATACCTGTATGTAATTACATCTGCAATTCATTTCTGTAGTTACATTTGTAATTACACTGTTGACCCTTCCCTTACACCTAACTACCCTTAAACTATCCCATACCACCACAACTGTCCCTAACCCTACCCGTATCCCAATATCTCAATATCAGCAAAAGTGTTTTGCAATACAATATAAACACAGTAAGTACATTGTACTTATTTTTTGATGTAAGTACATAGTAGTTAAGGCCACTTAATATAAAGTGGGGCCGTCTTTTCTTCTCTATTGTAACACATCAGAGTGAAACGGCTTCACGGACAAGAACAAAATCTAGGGTGTAAAACTTGATTTTGTACATTGAGAATTGATTGGATGGTTGTGGTTTGCTATTGGTGGATCTCATGTGAGTGGCAGGTTGTCCCGCACTCACGCCAATAAACGCGGCACATGAATTCAACATGCACCAATGCTAAATATATGCTATGTATCCCAATCATTTGTTAAAGGTCCCGTTCTTCGTGTTTTTTTGAAGCTTTGATTGTGTTTACAGTGTGCAATATAACGTGTTCATGTTTCGCGTGTAAAAAAACAGTATTTTTCACACAATTAACTTATCTGTATACCGCTGTTTTCACTCTCCTAAAAACGGGCCGATGACTTCCTTGTTCTATGAAGTCCCTCCTTCAGAAATACGTAACGAGTTCTGATTGTGCCAACGGTTCCCGTGTTGTGATTTGACCGCAGCTTAGCGAACGTGGCACGGTTTCCTGTGTTGTGATTCGACAGCAGCTTAGCGCACGTGGAAAGGTCATGCCTCTTAACGGGAGATATATGCGCTTAATGATCTCTACAGCGTCCCTGGGAAAGCCAAACAAAGGTGATTTGACTCCGGGATGAAAATAACAGCGTCTCGACGACATGGCGACAAACACAGTCAAACGCAACAATTCCTTTTCTCCACGCGACTCTTCCTCTTCTCCACGTGGGACAGCAACAAGACCACGCCCCCTTTTTTCACGTATTCTTGTGGGCGGAGGTTAGTCTGTTCTACTGACGTCATTTATGAAGGAAGTACCAGGATGTAGTCCAAGCCGGCCGTTCGCTGTAGGCTTTGAAAGGGAACTTCTGTTAAATAAAATATCTCGCTTGGCATTGAACTTTGAGCTTTATAATTTTACAGGTATTATTTATGCTCTAACAGCAACATTACACACTAACTAAAGTTTGAACAATGGGATCACGAAGAACGGGACCTTTAACAACATATATTCTTTACTTCAATGAGCTCATTGTTTGAATGAATGCTTTATTAGCTAACTGCGTGATTTGTATATATACATTTCTGAAATCCATAACTTGGATACAGTCACCTCTGATAACAGATCACTCTAAATTGCAATGTAGACGTATGTATTTTCTGTAAAGCTGCTTTGAAACAATAAGTATTGTGTAGAGAAGTTAACACTATTTTAAGGTGACATAGTTAAAATTTGCATAATTACATGTACAAGTAACTAAGCCTAAACCAAAACGTAACTGTAGCTCTATAAGTACATGCAAATTATTATTATTATGTTATTATTCTGTATTTATTTGAGTAAGTACAATGTAACTACGTCACCTTAAAATAAAGGGTTACACTGTATTATAAGGTGTCATTGTTTGCACGGTAATTTTAACTATATGTAGTTACTATAGGATTAAGGTTTGGTTGATGGTTAGTTGCATGTAATTATGACTAATTTACTGTTATTACTATGGTAAGTAAATATAACAAGGACACTGTAAAGTGTAACATTAGAATTGTCCATTTTTATGATGATTTTTAAAGATGTTTTGGTAACACTGTATTTTAGTGTCCTTGTTACACATTACATGTAGTTACTTTAATAATAATAACACTAAACCACACCCTAATCCTAACCCTGTAGTAAGTACATGTAGTTAATTATTATTACTTAGTACTTAAATGTATAATTACAGTAGAACCATGACACTTTAAAATAAAGTGTAACCATGTTTTTTTATCATCATAGCCATGGCCTAGTGTTAAGAGCACGTTCTGCACTGAGCTGTGCTGTTCAGATGGACGATGTGAGTGTGTATTTGCCTTGCAACATTTCCAAAAAAGTTGCCTTTTGTATTTCAGAACCTGTGACATACATACACACACCTCCGTTTCGATCAAGCCTTCCTTCTGCTTTTGATTTTGCTTAGTCAGGCACTCATAATTGAATCTCAGGTTAAGATTACTTCTAGCAGCCACACTTGACTCGGTCAAAAACAACTATTACAAAGATCCAATGTTTTTTTTACACGGCTCTTCACATTGATTAGGCAATGTGCTGCCATGAGAAATGCACTGGATTCTAAATGACAGTCATTTGCATTAAATAAGGAGCGCGGGGCACTGGGGACCTTGCCTGCCTGGATCATATTGGAACTGGAAGTAAATCACACAGAGCTGTGGGTTTCATTGTGTTATAGTCAACACACGTGTGAGTCGAACATGTTCTCATCAACTGTTCTGTATCACGTATACTGAAATTGAAAATGTTTTTTTAAACAGCAAGACTTTTTCTCCCTTTCTTTTCCACTCATTCTCTGTAGCTTACAATTGGATTCCACTTAACTAATCTAACATCAGCCAGATAACAAGAGAACTATTTAGCCATGATTCATTGACATAGTAATTACATTTTTAATGTCTCTGAAAGTTTTTTTTTTTTTTGGTAACTTAATTTTACGGTGTCCTTGTTACATGTAGTTACATTGGTACAGTGGGGGCATTTCACAAAAGCCTATATGGCATGATTCCTTCTGGCCATACAACAACGACATTCCCAAGTAATCATGTAAAGATGTACTAAATGTACTCATGTACTAAAATATCGGACGGAGTTCACAGACATGCTCAGACTTAACAACAATACGAAATCAATGCAAATTCTGAAACAGCCCTATAAGCCTACAACGTGTCCTGACCAAACGCGATGTAACACGTGAGAAAATGGATCTTTTCCATGTTTTTTTGTAACCTATACTAATTTCGCATTTTATTTTACGAAGTTTTTTATTTCTGCTGCATCGCGGCTAGATAGACAAAGCCTACTGAAAACAACAATGAATATTGTGCATTGTTGCTTTCAGTAGGCTATGTCTATAAAGGTCACAACAAATTATATTTATATGCATCTGAGGCTAATTCACCTCAGATCTTGAAAACAAATTAAGAGGAACAATATTCAAACCGTCAACTCAAGATGAACAAACAAGTGTATTCTATGATAAAAAAGATGGTTTCAGTCACTCATTATGTGTTTTTATTTATGCTAAAATTTAGATTAATTTCATGTAGGCTACTTATTCATTTAGTTGTGAATGCAGTCAGTGCGCTTGAAGAGAGAGCCCACCCACACGCTTTTCTGATTGGCTGTGATTTTTGATTGATCTCGGGTCGAGTCTGGTTTGGACGGTTTGGTCAGACAACTTGCTTATTGCATCGCGTCTGGTTAGGACACAGCGTTAGGCTGTTTAAATTCGCTTTTCAAAGCTGCAATTTCTTCCAAAAGCCAACTCAAGCAACAGAACTAACAAACAGCATAATGAGCTGTTTATTTCACCCGTTTTGTCTGAATGCTAGGGTATGGCAACTGCCATACTCTGCCATACATAAATGCCGCCCCTGGTAATAACTTGTGCATAATTACACGCAACTAACCCTGAACCAAACCTATAGTAAGTACATGTAGTTAATTATTATTACTCAGTACTTAAATGTATAATTACACTGTAACAAGGACACCTTAAAATAAAGGGTAACACTTTATTGTACAGTGTCTTTGTTGCATATGTTACTTACCATAGTAATAACTGATTAATAAAATTATGCATAATTACATGCAACTAACTCTAATCCTGCCCTAACCCTACACTCTAAAAAAAAAGGTTCTATATGGCACCAAAAATGGTTCTTGGCTCGTAATCATAGGGGAACCTTTTTTAGTGCTATATAGCACCAATTTTGATGCTTCAGTGGTTCTTCAGCAGTTATTCAGAGATGCTATATAGCACCTTAGTCGAAGAACTTCTGAAGAACCGCTGAAGAACCACTGAAGCATCAAAATTGGTGCTATATAGCACTAAAAAAGGTTCCCCTATGATTACGAGCCAAGAACCATTTTTGGTGCCATATAGAACCTTTTTTTTTAGAGTGTCGTAAATACCTCTAGTTACTATATAATTACACTGTAACAACCTTTAAATAAAGTGTAACCATTTCCCCCTGTATTTTAGTACACCCTTTAAGTTTACTGTTTTTTACTACTTTGAAATTTACTTACAGAAAATTAAGATAGTGTACAATAAATTCATTGTAATATATTTTTAGGAATGAAAATTAAATGGATGCTTTCTTCATTCATAACACTGAACATAAGGTCTTTGATGACGATAAATATGGCGAGTCTAGCAAATACATTAAAGTAAGAATGAACTGCTCAGTCTTTCTTAGACTGCGTTCTCCACTGAAAGATTTAACCAGCATGCGTTTTTATGCCCATACAGGTTAATTTGTACTTGTTAGTTTTGATGCTGGTCTAAATGGGGGACCAGCATTGCCCTGAGTGTCCATTGTTCACACTTCAACACTTACTGGTGACGCTGGCTGCCCAAAGTAGCCTTGCTGGTTAAGTTAGCTAAGAAGCCCGGTGATCACACCAGCATCGCGTGCTAGGGGACCAGCATCCAAAACACAACATATGCTGGTGACCAGCTATACGGGTCCTTTCAGCAGGGTTGGAGTTCTAAGAAAAAGCATACAATAAATAGTTTAAAATCAGATGTACCTGACTGGCATTACATGACAACAACACAAACGAGATTAAAATAGTGCTTGAACTACAACAATCGTTAATGACTTGGACTTTTTTGAATTTCTTCATAGGTTTTGATGGTGTTTTCTTTTCTAAGTCCCACTCTCCATCATTTAACCTCCCAGTCACAACAGAAGAACAGAGGGTGCTGGGAAAGGAGGGGTGAGTGAGGTAAGAAAGAAAGGAGGCCTCTAAAAAAATAGGGAAAAAAATCTTTTTTATTTTCAAATGAAAGGCCAAAAAACGTTTTGCTTGCCTCCTCCTGAAGCGCTGTCAAACTCAATCAGCGGTGAGGACTGCTGATGGCTGTTCATTGGCCAGACTCTAGTTGGGGACAATAGAGTTTCCTGTGAGCCACAGCGCACACACATACTGCACGGAGCTCGCAGCCAATCACGGCTCTCTTAGAACAAGCCTGTCAGAGAACAGTGAACAAAACCCCAAAGACACGTATTTACCGCATAAACAGAAAGGCATAAACATTCACCACTTTCGCTGAAACCATTGTTGGGCATAAAAGAGAAATTCATAAAAGAGAAACTGAGACAACTTAGCTAAATAACAACATTACGGCCAGCTGCTACAGTGCTGCTTCGCATTCGCAATGCACAGCAAAATAAAAACGTCACCGTAATCAGAATTATAAACAAAACACCTCCATAAAACAAGCACGCAGACGCACGAATCCACGTGTGCACACGAATGAAAATGGGCCTATAATATGAGTGGGGTAAAATGGCCTTGAGCCTCAAGCCCTTTGCTCAGAACCCAAAAAGGCCTTGAATAGACAAGCCTCAAATCACATTGTCGAACAAATCTGGTATTAAGAAGAGGAAGAGAAGACTTTGCTCCAATTTACCGTCTCTGAAGACTTTAGTTAAGCTAGTTACTCTGGAGCTTAGGTGGAGATGAGGGGGCTATGCTAGTATGTGTGTGTGTGTGTGTGTGTATAAATCCTTCTTCGTGTTTCGGGGACTGGGAGAAGGGGCCACTGGTCGCCAGACGCCCAGAGTCTGACACTCCTTCAACTTGAACCCCCCTCTTGCCAAGTCTGTGTTTACCCGCACCAAACAATAGGCCTGCTATTGGCAATTAAATGGCATTTGGAGATCCCTGGTGCAAGTTAATGGTATTACTGTTGTGATTCTTTCTCTGAATGGTGTGAGGGATTTCTTTCTGCACCAATAAAACACAGCTCACCGTCTTACCAGCATTACATAGCTTACCTAAGGCTTATGATTCACGGCTGCGTGATTACCGTTTGACTGTTTCTTTAAACGGCATAGTCACAGCTATGGCTGCCGGGCCAGTCTGCTGGATTGCCTCATGTAGCCTCATTACCCATTTCATTTGTCTCGCCATTTTGCCTGTTGGTCGCGAGTTGCTGTTAATCTCCAAATTGAAATACGTCAAATGCGGTCCTATGTGACACTGCATTGTTCGCCCACATGCTTGTTTAACTTCTGAGTTTTTCATTTATCAAATTGTAGCACTTTGGTGTAATACAAATATTTTGCCTTAGATTCCACTTGTTTTTAAGTTTTTCGGATGTTCACGCACCACCTTATTTATTCTCTAGATTTCCTCAGACCCAAAAGAAGACTTGCAGAGGAAAATAACTATAATTCAATTAAATATACAGCGGCTCCAAAAAGTATGTGGACATGTTAGGCATACGGAAAAATGTATGAATGTCATTTGAATTATATATAAAAAAAGAATCAATAAAAAATGACAAATACATTTTTTTCTTCTCTATTATTTTTTTTTATGAATAGCACTCATTTTAAATGTCTTTTCTACTCAAGGAAATTTGTGAGGGGTTTATGCGTGTTAAGTATGAAATAGTACAAACTCCCTTTTCGAGCAAAACGTTTCAGAAATAGAAGTTTTGCACATTTTTAGTTGACATATCATGGGGGGGGGGGGGGGTCCTTATCAACAATTTGCATTTACTTTTAAATATTAACTTATACTAATAGTAACTTAAACTAATATTTAGTTATACATTTACCATGTGCAGGATGATGATGCATCAGGCAATGTATTATTATAGGAAATAAATAGAAACATTTGCTAATTTAGATGTTATAGCACAATATGTTATAGCCCCGGTTGACTAAACTTGTACAGAATGTATTAATGACATTTGATATAATTCTTATCAATATGTATATATATTTTTTTAAGTGTCATTAATGTAAAATACTAAATCAGCTATTCTATTTAAATAATTTTCAATTTAGTTGAATAATTGAATAACTGATGACAGACATAGCTGAATCCCAGTAAAATAAATGTATCTAGGTAAAATTACTCTATGACTTGTATACAGGCATATGCATATTTACATATTTAATTGCCCGTATTTTAATTTAAGATCAATACATCTTACCTCAATTATCTAATTTTATTTTTGTACTTACTTTATTGCATGTACAAGTGGATAAAAGTATTAAGTAAGTACTAAAAAAAATTAAATAGCGCATATTTCCTGCCTATCATCATTTGGTTATAAATGGCAAATAAAAAAATATATATATTAATGCAAGGAAATCCATAGGTTTTTGGGGCCACTTTATATTAAAAACGCCTTCTTTTCTTTCACTCGCATGCCATTGGTCACCCCAACTGTCGTGTTTTTTCGCTAGTTCCATTGCTTGATTGTGCGGACGGATTGTTTTTCTTCACTAACACCAAAAAATAACACTAAATATATGTACAGCACAAAAAAGAGCAGTTATTACTTCACTTCTTTTACTTCTTGGTCTACGAATCCTTTAACAATGTCTGCTATAGCTCCCACCCTCCACTCTCGCCCTCTCCGTACCTCGTCACTTGTTTGCCCAGAGATCCTGTTTAGTGTGTCTTTTTCTCCCAGACAAGGGGCTTTGAGAGGAATATGAAAAGACAGATTTAAAGGTGAGAGGTGCTGGGGGGAGGGAGGAGGGAGCGGGGGGCTGTACTATAATAGCTCTCCTGCTACATTCAGATACTTCGCTTTTTATCAACTGGCAGAGGAGGGGTTCACCAATATTAAAAAAATCCTCCACAAGCAAAGGTCAAGTTTCTGAGGAGAGAGGAATTGAGCAGGGAAGAAAAATTCTGACTATGTTTAACTGGCTAAATGATTTTTACCCAAAAGATGAGACAGCGTTGACCCTCGAAGTAACAGATATCTTCTTTATTAACTGAGAGAGTGTTTAATATTCCAGTCACTATGCGACGCGAACGTAGCTTAGCATATAAGAGCACAGCATGCAGTCCTGTTTCTAAATACATGCAGTTATCTAATATTCTGCCTTTTTATAAAGAGTTTTTTAGAATGTTGTATTATTTTATAGACTTGTGTTATAATTTCTTATAATGTACAAAAAAAACTTAAAACACTTTGCAATGAAGTTTCATTAGTTAACTACATTAGATAACATGATGAACTGCATTTATTAATCTTTGTTAATGTTCATTTCAACATTTACTAACATTATTAAAATCATAAGTTGTATTTGTTAACATTAGTTAATGTGAAGTAACATGAACAAACAATGAACAGCTGGATTTTTATTAACTAACATTAACAAAGATGAACAAATAACAAACGTATTACTGTAAAGTTTTTCATGATTTATCACAACTTTTTATCTTTTGTCAAATCAACTTAGATAATTAATCTGGTTCAGATAACATAATATTTTGCGCATATATATATATATATATATATATATATATATATATATATATATATATATATATATATATATATATATATTTATATAGGATGGTTTTTTATATAATTTAATACATTATATATATATATATATATATATATATATATATATATATATATATATATATATATATATATATATATATATATATATATATATATATATATATATATATATATATATATTAAACCAATCATTGTATTAACTCAATTTTTTATTTCAATGAACTCAAAATGTTAAGCCAACCAAGTAATTTACTTTTTTAAGTTAAACCAACAGTTCATGTTATTTAATACATTTAACAAATCAAAATGAAACCTTTTTGTAAAGTGTTACCAATATTTTTTAACCTTATATGTTAGATTTTGCATTTGCACATTCAGTCTTTTAGATTTTTTTTATTAGTATTGGCATGATAGGATGGAGAACAAGATCAAGTACTGACACAAGTCCGATTCAAACTAATTTCTCAGAATGAGCACCACAACTCAGTGTGTCAGAGAATGAATTCTTTTTTTCAAGGCCACATCTCTGACTTCTCCTTTTTTTCTTTTCCTTTTTTTCTTTTTAAACCAACAAATGCTGACATCTGTTTAAAGTTATCCCCAAACATGGCATCTAAATTTAACATCCTAAAAGGCGTAAAACTGTGGATTTTAGAAGCCTGTCTAAAATTCCAGAGGGGATATAACAATCAAAATTGTACACGTGTCTAGTCAAAAGAGCCAATTAAGTAATGACATAGCGGGGGAGTCAGGATCAACACTGCCTGAGGAAAACCCATCGGAGAAACACACACACACACACACACACACACACACACACACACACACACACACACACACACACACACACACACACACACACACACACACACACACACACACACACACACACACACACACACACACACACACACACACACACACACACACACACACACACACACACACACAGGGCTGTCATAGCCCCGGGCTCTTTCACCTCTCACACACTCAATAGCAGCTTAGTTGCATAAACCTTATACTGTGTGGCATTATAGGAAATATTATTATTAACATGATCACTTTTTACCTGGTGAATGTGTCATTGAAAATGTGTAATGGGCTTCTGGATGCCACAAAATGTTATAGCGTGTAAATGTGAAATGGGCAAAATTGATATTTTTGCATGGAACCACAGAACAACTGAGTACCATCTGTGGAATTTAGCTTGTACACTACACTGTGAAAAATTATCTTCATGATTTATCAAATTTTTTTCTTTTGTCAAATCAACTTAGATCATTTATGTGGTACAGATAACAATATTTTGAGTTTCTGTTGATTAAACTAATCTCCATTGTATTTACAATTTTTTATTTATTTAAATTAACTAAAAATTGTAAAGCAACCAGATTACTTACTTTTTTTAAAGCTGCAGTTCGTAACATTTTTTGGTTAAAAATTATCCAAAATCAATGTTTGAGCAAGTACATAACCTGCCAGGTTCAAAATGATCTCCTTACCTTAGCCCGATTCACAGCAGTTAGCTTGTAAAAATGTGTTATAATTTGAGTGGTACTGGTAGCTTTATGCGGGAAATGCGAGCTTCCGCCGTTTGTCTTTGCGTCATTACGTCACGTCTTAATACATAAAGTAGTCCGGCTAGTAGGCTATATCGCATGCGAGGATGCTGCAGGTGGCGGATCGTTTGTGGCCTCTTCTTACAGCAGCTGGAATGTAATTAAACGTATAATTTTGATACATTTCAAAAATTTATTTCTTTTAATTTTGATGATTATAACAGACAACTAAGGAAAATCCCAAATCCCCCTCAGAAAATTTGAATATTGTGAAAAGGTTCAATATTGAAGACACCTGGTGCCACACTCTAATCAGCTATTTAACTCAAAACACCTGCAAAGGCCTTTAATTGTCTCTCAGTCTAGTTCTGTAGGCTACACAATCATGGGGAAGACTGCTGACTTGACAGTTGTCCAAAAGACGACAATTGACACCTTGCACAAGGAGGGCAAGACGCAAAAAAGGCTGGCTGTTCACAGAGCTCTGTGTCCAAGCACATTAATAGAGAGGCGAAGGGAAGGAAAAGATGTGGTAGAAAAAAGTGTACAAGCAATAGGGATAACCGCACCCTGGAGAGGATTGTGAAACAAAACCCATTGAAAAATGTGGGGGAGATTCACAAAGAGTGGACTGTAGCTGGAGTCAGTGCTTCAAGAACCACGACGCACAGACGTATGCAAGACATGCGTTTCAGCTGTCGCATTCCTTGTGTCAAGTCACTCTTGAACAACAGACAGCGTCAGAAGCGTCTCGCTTGTGCTAAAGACAAAAAGGAAAAAAATTGGTCCAAAGTTATGTTCTCTGATGAAAGTAAATTTTGCATTTCCTTTGGAAATCAAGGTCCCAGAGTCTGGAGGAAGAGAGGAGAGGCACACAATCCACGTTGCTTGAGGTCCAGTGTAAAGTGTCCACAGTCAGTGATGGTTTGGGGTGCCATGTCATCTGCTGGTGTTGGTCCGCTGTGTTTTCTGAGGTCCAAGTTCAACGCAGCCGTATACCAGGAGGTTTTAGAGCACTTCATGCTTCCTACTGCTGACCAACTTTATGGAGATGCAGATTTCATTTTCCAACAGGACTTGGCACCTGCACACAGTGCCAAAGCAACCAGTACCTGGTTTAAGGACCATGATATCCCTGTCCTTAATTGGCCAGCAAACTCGCCTGACCTTAACGCCATAGAAAATCTATAGGGTATTGTGAAGAGGAAGATGCGATATGCCAGACCCAACAATGCAGAAGAGCTGAAGGCCACTATCAGAGCAACCTGGGCTTTCATAACACCTGAGCAGTGCCACAGACTGATCGACTCCATGCCACGCCGCATTGCTGCAGTAATTCAGGCAAAAGGAGCCCCAATTAAGTATTGAGTGCTGTACATGCTCATACTTTTCATGTTCATACTTTTCAGTTGGCCAAGATTTCTAAAAATCCTTTCTTTGTATTGGTCCTAAGTAATATTCAAATTTTATGAGATACTGAATTTGGGATTTTCCTTAGTTGTCTGTTATAATCATCAAAATTAAAAGAAATAAACATTTAAAATATATCAGTCTGTGTGTAATGAATGAATATAATATACAAGTTTCCCTTTTTGAATGGAATTTGTGAAATAAATCAACTTTTTGATGATATTCTAATTATATGACCAGCACCTGTACACCTCAAAACATTAGATTCATCCGTGCTGAGGGTCGTGCCGATGCACAACCCACATAAACTCCGAAAATAACTGCAATTTCAGGGTTCAGACAGAGATGGCGACAAAAAGGTAAAACTTACAGACTGCAGCTTTAAGTTAAACCAACATTTTTTTACAGTGAGTGTTTTGGGGTCATTCAGATTATATATTTTTTAAGGAACTAATACTTTTATTCAGCAAGGATGCATTAAATTGATCAAATGTGACAGTGAAGACATAATGTTGCAAATTATTTGTATTTCAAATAAATTTCGATTGTTTGAATTATTCATCAAATAATCCGGAAAATGGTTTCCACAAAGATATTGAGCAGCAAAACTTTGTTCTACATTGATAATAAGAAGAAATGTTTCTTGAGCAGAAAATCACATTAGAATGATTTCTGAAGGATCATGTGACACTGAAGACTGGAGTAATGATGCTGAAAATTCAGCTTTGCATCACTGCAATTAAAATTGTAATAATAATTCACAATATTACTGATAGATACAGACTTGGTGAGCATAAGAGACTTCTTTCAAAAACTAAGTCCAAGCTTTTAAATTGTAGTGTATATGTTGGGTATTTGCACATTTATGTTATGGACCGATTTTTAGGTCGCAGCAAAGACCCAACAGGGAATTATTGTGGAATAATTAGGACATGATGAAGACTGGATTTTAACTTAAACTTAAATCGCCCTCATAAACACCAGTATGCTATTTGTCAGGCCTCAAACATACTCTACGCAAGTTAATGAACTTCTAGCTACACAAGCTAAGTACTTCTAGATATTCAATTTCATGCATTGTCTTAAGGCCTGTTCACACCGGGATGATTTTCGCACGCGTTTATCGTCGACGTTTAACGCCTCGGTACTAAACAAAGGGCGCCAATGTGAGTGTGCACACCGACGTGCAAAACGCCAGGCGTAAAAGCGTCATTTTTAAAAAAACGCCTCGGGTTTGTTTTTTTATTTTGACGCGGTGCGTTAAAAACTGTCCGACCAATGAGATCGGTGCTTTTTTTCACGTGCCTGGAGCTGCTGAAGTGACATTAAAACACGACTGGGTGGCGCTCAAGCACAAAACGGTCTTGCCGAGCACACATTGATACGACAAAGAAGTAGTAAGTAGACAAAGAAGAAGATGAGCTGCTAATGCTGCTTGCCAGTTAGTAAAAAGTGTGTGAATGGTTTTGGCCATATACATAATATGTCTATGGTTTTGGCAAGCACGTAAATACTGTCTCTCTTCTCCTTCTGTGTGATAAGCGAGTGTCAGAGGCGTAAAGTGCCGAGGCACCACCTTGTGTACCGGGAGTGCATCTACTGAATTTGCACGTTCACTCGGCGCATCGCCAGTGAAAGTCGCTTGGGTGTGAACACTCAAGACGCGACGAAAAACGTCACGAAAAACGCTGGCGATAAGCGTGCGCGATATTTGTCCCGGTGTGTACAGGCCTATATTCTTAAAGGTTACGGCAAGTAGGCAAAATGTTGCATTATCGGCATTGCCACAAGGGGCACTGTAGCAGGCATTAGTGTTAACGGTCGTCTTCAATGGTCATTTTTCTTTGTCAGGTCAAGTATTATCATGGCAGAGCAACAGTTTGGAGAAAATCTTGCTGAGCAAGTAAAAGTTAGTTGAACTGTCAACATGTTTACGGACATTTGAAGGTAACTCTATAACCCCTTTGAGTACTAAGATTCATTACAGCCACAGTAACACCAGAACATTTTAGGTATGTGAAAACATTACTGTCTGTGTTGGAGTAATTGAGTACATTAGCTTGTGTACCTTAGATCAGGGATGGGCAACTTAAATCTTATCTGAGTTGACTGATTATGGTAGTCATCAAGTCACCTTTTTATTATATTTATATATATTTATACAATACAGATTGTTTCAAAGCAGCTTCACAGTAATAACAATGATGCAGATTTCTTCAGATATGAGCTCTGAATAGGACAATAGTGTCATTATTCAGCTCAATTCAGTGTTGGAATCAGTTCGATATCTGTGTAAAGTTCATCAGTTATGAAACAAGTTCAATTCAGCATAAGCAGCTCTACAGAAGGCAACAGTGTCGTTATTCAGCTCAAGTTCACGTTTTCTTCTCATGCGGTAATGTCAGTCCAACTATTTCTCACACCCAACTCGTCACATATTGACTTATTGGTCAGGACTCTTTTAATGCACAGGGTACCCTTTTAGCCAAATTTTTCAACATAAAGGGTATTCCATTGATTTCAGTGAGAAACTTTTGGCATCATACATAGAACGTTGGGCAATAAATTTTGCAATTAATACCTGTGATTGTACTTTTATTTACCTGTTAATGTTACGTGTTTTATATTGTTGAGTGTGTAAGGGTAGGAGTGGGGTTAGTTGCTCCAAAAAATAAAAGTAGCCTATAAATATTTATAAAATCATGTCTACTTTTAGCCTAGAAATCTAGACGCACCCTAGCGTCGTCTAGCAACTCTTCGTAGACTTGCGAGCTTGAAAAACCAAACTCTAGTCAGGCCAATCACATCGTGTATGGAGTCGGTGGGCGGGCTTAACATAATGACGGCGGAGTTGTGGCGGTTCCGTGTGAAATCCCTGCTACTTCCCTGCAAACAAAGAACGTTACGGCACTGAGGTCATTCTTAAAAAAGGAAGATGTGTTCTGAGTTTTGCCGATCGGATACGGCAAAAGTTTAATCTATCACCTAGCTCTGCTGGTGGGAAAACGCATGGGACTCAACCACTCAACCACAACCCGCTTGTGCTTGTTGTCTCACCACTGATAGCGCTCTGGTTGGTTGTAGCGCTATCCTATTGCGTGCAGAGGGAATTTGAAAGACAACCGCTTATCCTGCCTCTCGGATTGAGCCCTGCCAATGGTGAGTTCCCAGACCCAACATCTTGATGTGGGTCTGGCTTGTCAGGCTAGTCTACTTTTACAAATGCAAAGAAATAAATGCGCTTTGATCTGACGCATTGGGCAAACAACTGAAATCAGCGAAAAATGACGCTAAAGGCCTACCCTGTGCGTTAAAAAGTGATGCCCTCTGCTGTAAAATTGATAATATTACTGAATATTAAGAGTCTTTTAAAACCCAACTAAGCCAAATGCAACAATGGCAAGGAACCCAAACTCCAGCAGGTATTATTGCAATTATTACCATAGAAGGAATTTTTACATAATAATTAGGGACTGGCATCTCATAATAAGTCCATTTCTGTGCATCAAAGAGATGTTGACTCTCACCTTTCCCTCTAATTTGGGGATTTTTTTTTTCCCCTTCCTATCTACACATCCCGCCTGCAAGGCTTTAACCTTGTCCTTTACACATCCTTGTGATATCAAGTAATAACTATATCAATGAAAAACACATGAAGAAAACTGACGTAATCCAACCAACAGCTCTTTATAATGTCAAGATAACGAAACGATCAAGTAATACCATCCTCTCGACCCGCTGACTCCCAGTCAGAACCTAATCCCTGACCCAGGCCCATATCTCGGACTATATGGGAAAAGAATATTCCCAGTCTCGCTTGATCCTCCCTCCTATCCTATCCCTTTCCCCAGGGACTCGTCTCCTGCAGCGCTGCAATTTAGAGCATTTCAGCCTTAGCTATGATCTTAATTAGCTACACCTCCATCCGATTTCTCTCTTGCTTTCCTCCCTCCCTTTCTATGTCTCTCGCTCCCTCTCTCTCTCTCTCTCTCTCCAATTAAGCTCGGAGTGATCCTTGGCCGAGGGCCTCCGTGCGGGTGAAGAGAGACAGAGAGAATCTGTTGGCCAGGGATTACAACCTTAAGCTAGGGCCACATCACAGGCAATCATCTCCCCCACCACCATCACCCCCCTCCAACATCCCTGAGTACCACTGCAGCATCGGCCTATGTTGTCCATTAATTTGCTTTGTATATTAAGCAGCCCCTTAACTTGAGTCAAAGAGGATTTCCCACTCTCAGGCAGACACTGTAATGAGACATGTCGGAAGAGGTGATTGGTTTTAGTGTCCGACACAAGCGAAAAGCCCTGCGTTTAGCGTGCCCTTCCGCTTCCACTCGGGTTAACAGATGTTTTTGGATCCATTTCAACTCGAGAGGCAATTGAATTTATAGAGGGCAAAGTCATCGCCGCAAAAAAGATGACTGTTACGATAAATGTGAAAGTGGAGTTCCAAAATCAATTAATTGTGAAATACGGTAGCAATTTATTTTACAGTCCTGTTTCGCACGAACATAGTGTACTTATTGTAATAATGATGACACTAACTAGGTACTAACCCTGAACTATCACTAAACCTTAAGTTAACCCATAGTTACCTTACACTACTCAGTACATTTGTGGTGTAGGTACATTGAAAGTGCACATGCTGTAAAATAAAGTACAACCCGAAATGCAATAAATGCTGTCCAGTGTAAATGAGAAGAAATTAAACTGAATCAGCTTACTTCATGCTAATAGTTATTCCCCCGGGTTCACAGATAAGGTTTAAGTTAGTCCCAGACTAAAATGCACGCTTGAGCTGTTTTAACTGAAAGCAACTTGCATCTGAAATTAAGTCAGGGCCATTGTTTTGTCTCAAGATGCACTCCAGTAATGTTCATAAATGTTACTCGAATGTCCTAATTGATCTAAGGCCTAACCCTGGCTTAATCTAAGCCCTGTCTGTGGAACCAGGCCATTGGTATTTATTTTAACTAATGATATTTGATGTTATAATACAGTGCAGACAATGATATTGTAGGAAAATCTTACTTACAAAATTTGTATTAATTTGACATGTACAACTGTATTACCTTATGTATCACATAAATACCATAGTATAAACATTTTGTAATTATTGAGCACATTCATTGGATACATACATTGGACACTGTCAGACATTTAAAACTGCATGAATGTCATCTAAAAATGCATTAGATAACAAAATATGAAGAAATAGCATCTGCAAACAAATGATTCCAGGCTGCTGAGCAATCACTTTTAACCAGCAATTATCAATGGGATTTTTAGATGTATGATGTTTTATGTTAACCATATTCACCACATTAGCTATGAGCATGTTTCAATGAAAGTGTATCCATATACTTTAACTGTTCAAATACACATTTTGAACAGTATCCTATTACTTTTTTTTTACCTAAAAAGCTTTTTGTGAAATGTTTTGTTTGTCTGCATAAGTGCATTTTTTTATATATATTTATTTAATTAATTATTTTTCTTATAGTTATAGAAACAAGCGCACAGCCATCTTTAGAATTTTGTCTTTTTTTGTGGTAGCTCTGTATATTTCTATGGCATCGATGTCAAAGCGTTATTAGCTAGTGAAGTGGATTTACTTACTGTAGAGTTGACGAAAGGTATCATGAGCATAGTAATGTTTGAAGAGGATTTCATAACAAATGTCAGCAGACCAGGAAGATTTTAAAACAAGCTGTTCATTCATAAATCCTTAAGATCTTACCTTAATGCTGTGGAAATAAAAACCAGAAAACAGATCACACCGAGCACAGCGCTGAAAAGGGGAGGTGCTACATAAGGTCCTATTTTGCAAAATCCAGCATTTTTAAATGTGTCAAATACATTTTGGGGACTGTATATGACTGTATATGATTTTGCAAGTGACACACACACACACACACACATATATATATATATCAGTGTTGTAGTCGAGACAGGTCTTGTTCTTGGTCTTGTCTCGGTCTCGACCACATTTGTACTCGGTCTTGTCTCATTCTCAGACTTAGAGGACTCAGGATTTTGTTTCAAGACCACAGCTGCTGGGATATTACTAAATTGTCAGTGCATTGTCTGATTTATTTATTAACATAATTTATGTGATTGGATTTAAAACTGACCTCATTCTACTTTGATTAATTTATTGTGCCAGTTCCGAAATGAGGGATTGTGTCAAAAATGACACCAAAATGTATGCAAATGCTCACAAAATTCAAGATACTGTTGCAAAAAAGTATTTGTATGAGATCTGGATTTTTATATTATAACATATGATAGAATTAAGCAATATCACAAGAGCAAGAGAGCTTTTTTCTCAAATTTGGGCATGACTGCAAACATTATATTGCTTTTATACAAACATTAAAAAAAAAACATTAATCTCAACATTATTTTTTGAGACATTATAATTTGTAATTTACCAATTCAGATGCATCTGTACCACCACCAGTGCAAAGACGAATATTGTTGTTAATGATTTCATTTGATTGGTAAAAAATAAGTAATTTCTCAGGCAGTAATGTGGATCTTTATGAATTTAAGGAGTGCTGGTCTGGTCTTGGTCTCAACCCCTCAAAGTCTTGGTCTCACCACACAGTGGTCTTGGTCTCAACTCGGTCTCGGATTAGGTGGTGTTGACTACAACACTAATATATATATCCCATATATATATATATCCCATAATATATATATATATATATTATGGTTATATATTTATGGTTGTACCGACGAATTGGGATCACTTCAGAGAGCCCCTATCAGCTTCGAGATTTAGAGAACGGGCCATTGGCGTGCGAGATTTGCATCTCGCGCTCCGCCCCGCGCCACGGGTATAAATAGGAAGCGAGAGCAACACACTGACGTCATTCACTTCACTTGTCCCTGGGTGCTTCAGCACTTTCCTAAAAGAGCGTTTCCTCAAAAAAAGAGCAACACGGGTGTGACTGCGTCTTTTTCAAGATGTCATTACACCCGTGCGTTTCTGGATGCGGTCGTTCCCTCTCGCCCGCTGATGGTCACAATCGCTGTCTCACGTGCCTGGGCGTTCAGCACGCTGAGGCAGCGTTTGTGGATAGTTCATGTTCTCACTGCGGGAACATGACTATCTCGGCGCTTGGGTCGAGACTCGCCTACCTACCTCCCCCATATCTCGATCTAGAGCTATCCCCCAGGATAGACCTACTTCGACGGATGACCTGAGGATCACATTCAGGGCAAACCCGCCGTGCATACCTCCGCAGGCCCCTGAACCCTCATAAGCGCCGCAGCCGGTGGTGCTTCCGGAGGAAACCGCTGGTCCCTCCCATGGGCGGCCGGCGATTTTCTTCGGGGCACCCACAGACAAGCAGATGTCGATCGCTGCATCGGAGGGGGAGTTCCAGTCCTCGGAGGATGATGATTCAGCTGTACTGCCTCCCTCTGGGAGAGTGGCTGCAGTTGAGTCGGACCCTGAGTTGACGGCTATGCTTTCCTAGGCCGCCGAAAAGGTCGGGCTTGCATGGAACCCTCCACCACGTCCCGAACCTTCTAGGTTGGATGATTGGTTTCTGGGGGGGGTCGCGCTGGTTCTCAGCGTCCTGCCCCAGTGCCATTCTTCCCGGAAGTGAATGAGGAGCTTACCAGGTCGTGGATGACACCCTTTAGTGCCAGAAACAGACCTGGTGGCTCCTCCCTCCTCACTACCCTTGACCGCGGGTAGGCCAAGGGGTACGAGGGGATCCCACCAGTTGAGCAGGCCGTCGCAATGCAACTGTGTCCAGCGACCGCCTCCAACTGTTGCGGTGACCCTCGTCTCCCGTCCAAAGCCTGTAGGTTTTCTTCCAGTCTGACTGCGAAGGCTTACAGGTCCTGCGGACAGGCCGCGTCCGCCTTGCATGCCATGGCGCTGCTTCAGGTGCACCAAGCCCAAGCACTCATGGACATGCACAAGGGTAGGCCTGACCCAGAGCTCCTCCGGGAGCTCCGGACGGCGACGGACCTCGCCCTCCAGGCGAGGAAAGTCACTGCCTGTTCCGTTGGTCAGGCGATGTCCACCTTAGTGGTCCAGGAACGAAATCTCTGGCTCAACCTGGCCGACATGAGGGAGACTGACAAGAACCGGTTCCTGGACTCCCCCGTTTCTTCGGCCGGGTTGTTCGGCGACACGGTCGAGAACTTCGTCCAGCAGTTCTCGGCTGCCCAGAAGCAGACGGAGGCTATCAAACACATCCTGCCCCGGTGGTCCGCTGCTGCCTCCACCCGGCCGCAGCAACTCCGTCTGCCCGTCGCCGAGGACGTCCGCCTGCCGCCGCCCCCACTCCCGCCTCAGCCCAGCAGCAGCTTCCACCCAGGCGGAGGCGTGGAGCCGGCCGTGGGAAGGACGTCCAGCCCGCTCAGGCCGCTGCCAAGCCAGGTGGCAAGCGCCGTCGTAAGAGACCCTGAGACGGGCCGCCCAGAGATGGAGGAAACTGCTCTTCAGGAGATGGCTGCAGCACCACTCCAGGAGATGGAGATGGCCCTCCTCCGGGGGAGAATTTTTTGTTCTGTGTTTTCTGTTCCGCCACTGGCCCCAGTGCCAGTGGTACCCAAATGATCAATAAAAGAGCAGTTTCCAACATCTCTGGGTGCCAAGAGAGCACGTCTGGCAGTATGCGACGCTACCATGCCTCGTTCCCCTCTGACGCCTCTCCCTTCGCCAGCGGGGGGCGCTGGCTGTCGGGACGCACTCAATGTGCCTCCTCACACTCGCCCGCCCCCCCAGCGGATGCAGGTTTGTGTGTCTCTCACCCAGACCCCTCCACGGACCACTCCCATGTCGTCCACGGGTCCCCGCGTTCCGCTACGCTGCCCCGCTGCGGGTAGGTCTGTGGTGCCGATGACCCTGCTTGTACGGTCGTTGGGGGCCTGGCTAGCGCTCCCCAGCCCGTCTCGCTGGCTCATCCGTACCATCAGACTCGGCTATGCGAATTCAGTTCGCCCGGCATCCCCCCAAGTTCAGGGGCGTTCACTTCACGTCTGTGACGAGGGAGAACGCCCCTGTACTTCAGGCGGAGATCGCTGTCCTGCTGGCGAAGGACGCGATAGAGCCGGTCCCTCCAGCTGATATGAAGTCCGGGTTCTACAGCCCGTACTTCATTGTACCCAAGAAAGGCGGCGGGTTACGACCGATCTTGGATCTGCGATACTTGAACCGCTCCCTGTACATGATGCCGTTCCGAATGTTGACGCAGAAACGCATCTTCAGGTGCGTCCGTCCCCAAGATTGGTTTGCAGCGATCGACCTGAAGGACGCGTACTTTCATACGTGTCTCGATTCTCCCTCGACACAGACCGTTTCTATGCTTTGCATTCGACGGACGAACATATCAGTACAAAGTCCTGCCCTTCGGGCTGTCCCTGTCGCTCCGTGTCTTTATGAAAGTCGCGGAGGCGGCCATTGCTCCCATGAAGAGAGCGTGGTGTTCGCCTTCTCAACTACCTCGACGACTGGCTGATCCTTGCTCAGTCGCGGAGTCAGTTGTGCGAACACAGGGACATGGTGCTTCGGCACCTCAGCCAGTTGGGTCTTCGGGTTAACTGGGAGAAGAGCAAACTCTGTCCCGTACAGAGGATCTCTTTTCTCGGGATGGAGACCGACTCGGTCGCCATGATAGCGCGCCTCACCGAGGAGCACGTCCAGTTGGTGTTGAACTGCTTGAATTCACTCAAATGCAGCACAGCGGTACCACTGAAACAATTTCAGAGGCTCCTGGGGCATATGGCAGCAGCAGCCGTAGTAACGCCGCTAGGGCTGCTCCATATGAGACCGCTTCAACGCTGGCTACACGACCGAGTCCCGAGATGGGTGTGGCACAGCGGGTCCCTCAGTGTCCAAGTGACGCCGAGATGCCACCAAACCTTCAGCCCGTGGTCAGACCCTTCATTTCTACGGGCAGGAGTGCCTCTAGAACAAGTGTTCAGGCATTCTGTTGTCTCCACGGATACCTCATCCACCGGCTGGGGTGCCACGTACAACGGGCTTGCATTTTCAGGTCTGTGGACGGGACCCCAACTGCAATGGCATATCAATTGCCTGGAGTTGCTGGCAGTTCGTCTTGCTCTCAGCCGCTTCAAAACGCCGCTCAAACAGTACTGCGGCCGTTGCGTACATCAACAAACAGGGTGGTCTATGCTCCCGCCGCATGTCCCAACTCGCCCGCAATCTCCTCCTGTGGAGTTAGAAGCTTCTGAGGTCCCTTCGTGCCATTCACATTCCGGGCCTGCTCAATCGTGCGGCCGACGAGCTGTCACGGTTACCGATGCTCCCCGGAGAGTGGAGACTCCACCCCCAGGTGGTCCAGCTGATCTGGAGTCGCTTTGGGGCCGCACAGATCGACCTGTTTGCCGCCCCCGACACAACCCACTGCCAGTTGTTTTATTCCCTGACCAAGGGAACCCTCAGCACAGATGCCCTGGCACACAGCTGGCCCCCGGGGCCTACGCAAATATGCGTTTCCCCCAGTGAGCCTTCTTGCACAGACACTGTGCAAGGTCAGGGAGGACGAGGAGCAGCTCCTCTTGGTAGCTACGTATTGGCCCAACAGGACTTGGTTCCCAGAACTAGTGCTCCTCGCGACAGCACCTCCCTGGCCCATTCCTCTGAGGAAGGACCTCCTAACTCAGAGACGGGGCACCCTGTGGCACCCGCGTCCGGACCTCTGGAAACTCCATGTCTGGTCCCTGGACGGGACGCGGAGGTTCTAGGTGACCTACCACAAGCGGTAGTTGACACCATCATTTCCGCCAGAGCCCCCTCTACGAGACGGCTGTATGCGTTGGAAGTGGAACCTGTTCGTTGATTGGTGCTCTTCTCACCGAGAAGACCCCCGAAAGTGTTCGGTCAGATCTGTGCTCTCTTTTCTTCAAGACGGGTTTGAGCGAAGGCTGTCTCCCTCCACCCTCAAGGTGTACGTTGCCGACATTTCCGCAAATCACGACCTGGTAAATGTTGAGTCCTTAGGCAAGCACGATCTGATCGTCAGGTTCCTGAGGGGGGCGAGGAGACTAAATCCGCCTCATCCTCCCTCTATACCCTCTTGGGACTTAACTCTGGTGCTAACCGCATTGCAGAGGGCGCCCTTCGAGCCTTTGCAGTCAGCTGAGCTGAAAATCTTGTCTCTAAAGACAATACTCCTGGTTGCATTGGCCTCGGTTAAGAGGGTAGGGGACCTGCAGGCATTTTCGGTCGACGAATCGTGCCTGGAATTCGGGCCAGGTAACTCTCAGGTAACCCTGAGACCCTGGCCTGGATATGTGCCCAAGGTTCCCACTACTCCCTTTCGGGACCAGCTGGTGAGCCTGCAAGCGCTGCCCTCGGAGGAGGCAGACCCAGCCCTGGCTTTTCTCTGTCCAGTTCGCGCCCTGCTCGTCTATGTTGACAGAACTCAAAGCTTTAGGACCTCAGAGCAGCTCTTCGTCTGTTATGGAGGACAGCAGAAGGGAAAGGCTGTCTCCAAGCAGAGGATGGCCCACTGGATAGTGGATGCCATCGTCTTGGCGTATGAATCCCAAGACGTGCCCTGCTCACTCCACTAGGGGTGTGGCTTCTTCCTGGGCGCTGGCTCGTGGCGCCTCGCTGACAGACATTTGTAGAGCTGCGGGCTGGGCGACACCTAACACGTTCGCTAGGTTTTATAGCCTACGTGTGGAACCGGTTGCTTCTCGTGTGCTCGCTTCCCATAGTCAGCAACACTGAAGTGCCCGTTCCAAGTGTCGGCTTGCTGCGCCACTCCCTTCCCCATGGAATGGATACGTGCACATATTTTCTCCAGTTGAGTTCCCCAGGAATTGGCGAACCCTGTTGAGTCCTCCGCAACCCTCGGCAGTCGGATGTGGCGGAGCGTCTGGCCCCAGGTCTGGCACTTGTATGCATTGGTGGAACTTGTGTCAGGCTGGGTTCCGTATGTTGGGACCCCTACGGCGGTCCAATATGTGTATTTTCCATGGTACAGCTCCCTACGGCGAGCTCGTGTCTTTCCCTCGGCAGAGTTTCTCTGCCGTCTCAGTACGGTGTCGTTCCCCCGCCTGCAACAGGCCGGGGCCACCCCTGGGACTTCCGTATGTTGCACTGCCCAAGGCCAGTCCATACGTGTATTCTCCACATGGTAACTCCCTCCGGGCATGATGTGGCTTCCGCAGCGTCCCTCCGGGCACGCTTTCCCAGCGTTATCCAATAGTCTGCTGAGTGGGTCTTGCGGAACAGCAGTGTGACTCTCCCTGCGTGAATTTCCCTGCCCGCATCAGAACGGGGTCTGAGGGGCTCTCGCTGGGCGCTGGAAGTGGTAGTAACTGTGGCGTTTTCCAAAGGGATCCCAATTCGTCGGTACAACCGACGTACGTCGAAGTGACCGACTGAAAGGGAACGTCTCGGTTACGTATGGTAACCCTCGTTCCCTGAAGGAGGGAACGGAGACGTACGTCCCGTCGCCACAGTTCCTTACCATTACTGCATGGCCGAGTCACTAGTTCGGCTCCTCAGTGAAAAACGTCAGTGCGTTGCTCTCGCTTCCTATTTATACCCGCGGCGCGTGGCGGAGCGCAAGATGCAAATCTCGCACGCCAATGGCCCATTGGCCCGTTCTCTTTATCTCGAAGCTGATAGGGGCTCTCTGAAGTGGTCCCAATTCGTCGGTACAACCGACGTATGTCTCCGTTCCCTCCTACATGCTTAAAATGATCAGTGTTAATGTTTAGATGCTGATATGGTCACCATTATAATGATCATAATAGTTGGGTCTGGGTCTGCATTTATTTTTTGGGTTTTTGGGATTTTACAGTGCCTTTCAACTCTCTCTGTTCGTGTGCATCTAAAATGAATCAATAATTGATTAAACTTAAACAATACAAAAATGCATTAAAATATTCATATTTACTAAGTTTAACACATATTTGTCCATGCTAAACATTCCTCATTTATCTGTAATATAAAAAGATGTTAAATTGTTATTTATACAGTGATACTGTCATTTATTGTAATGGATGACACTGTGGCGTGCAACAGAGAATTTGCATTACACTGAATGAAAAAAGCATTACCATGAATGACAAAACTTCTACTTCAGCTTATATTGCAGGCCATCAGCTGGCCACCTTTATCAAACGGTGAGCTTGACCAGTAAAGTTAATCACAATTATTCACATCATCTACTTATTTTTTAAAAATCTAACAATATAAATGTTTTTTGATATTTCACTGAATGACATGCAGTTTTGTATCTTAGAATACCACACGTAAAGGTGGAATTATCAAATATTTAAGAGCAATGAATCCACTTTTCTGCAGGGTGCCTTTTGATGATGTCACAGATTGTTTTTTTTATATGTTTACAGAATGGCTTACACTGAATGATCTCTTACAAACTGGATTTTCGGGACAAAAGTCCCCTGGTTATTTAAATACTTAATTCTTAAAATATATAAGACATAGTCCTTTTAATATAACACAGCCAACACATATTTGAAAATGCAAAAAAAACAAATATTTTTTTTTTACCTGTTATTTTATACATTTATATAAAGATGTAATGGCAAAATCAAAGTCCGGACCATTACGCTGAATGACAATTTTATACTTTGGATAATTTTTTCCCCTAAATGTTGACATTTTATTTTGACAAAAGTTATTTGAAATAGTAAAGTAGACACTTTACTTGCATTTACCATGTTTTTACATATATAAAATTACTTTTGTAAACATAATTTGATGCGGACACCAAAATTATGTCCTTGACCCATAAATATAAATATATATATATATATATATATATATATATATATATATATATATATATATATATATATATATATAATATATTATATATATAAATATATATATATATTGCTGCCAATATCTGTACGAGATTTTTGTTTTTCAATACACCTGCTGTTGGAAGGTGTGGCCAAAGGTTAATTTTAGACCCTGGTGCACAGTAAATTTTTTGTAAAGACTCTCTCTCTCTCTCTCTCTCTCTCTCTCTCTCTCTCTCTCTCTCTCTCTCTCTTCCCCCCTCTTTCGATTTCCCTTTCTTCCTTACTCACTCTCACGATGAAAGTGCACTAGCCGCTGGTTCCACTCTTACCAAGAGGCAGGCCAGTGATTAGTGAGGCGGAAGGCCAGCACAGCCCCTTTCATTTGGGCCCGAGTGGGGGGGACCAGCGAGGGGAGGGCCATGGTGGTGTATCTGTGGCTGACAATGGCGATTACCTTTCCCTTTATCTGGCCAAAAGAAGGGGCTTTGAGAGAGCAATCTGAGGAGTGGAGGAAATGGCACGACACGGGATTAGCCACACAACAGGATGGTAAATTAAATGTTGGAGATGAAAGAATGAGCTCTGACATGCATCAATAGAGAGCATTGGCTGCATTCTAATAATGCAGAGGAGAGAAATACCTGCAGAGATTAGTAAAGGGGGAAAGGGAGCGGGTGAGAGAAAGAGCGACACAGAAAGAGGATATGAAATCAAATGAATGGGCAACTATAGCCGTGAGGTTAACCGTATGTACGTGTGTGTGTGTGTACATAAGTGTGTCCCTGTGATCAAAGATCACACACAAACATACTGTTGTATCACGCAAACGGTCTTTGAATGAAGTACACAGTTACTTTATTGAGAATTTGTGGATTTTAAGCTGTCTGAGTGAACTTTATTCATCCATCATTACTCTACAGCCAATGCACAGCCAACTCTCACACACCATTTTTAAGAAGATGCCACTGATAGTGCCAGAGCCCAATCTGGGAACGTTCCCAATGTCAAAAAAGATTGACCAGTACTGTTATGGCAGATGGGATGTTGTTCTTTTCTCATGAAGTACATTTTAAAACCAACAACAACAACAATTCAAGTTTGAAACAAATTTAGATATACAACAAACAGCTTCTTTTTTATTTATTTATTTTTTTAATTAACTGGGCAACAAGTGAACGGGATGATCAATCAAGGGAACAAACAGGCGAACAGACTCAGAACTAAAACACAATGAAACATTGCCAAAACAGAACATAACTGAATATAAACATTACAGAAAGGTCCCGATATGACATTTTGATTAAGCATTACAAGGTGGAAAATTTTTCAAACTGAAATATATGCACAGATGAATTGTTCATAAGATCTATAACATGCATTTAAATAATAAATGTGCATTTTTGGGTGAAATTTTATTTCATGCCGACTTTAAAATGCAAACGGTATTTTTATGTAAAATTATAACTTTTTTGACAAAAGTACAAATTTTGGTAACCCTTTATTTCAATTGACAACTTTAAGGTAGGGACTAAACTATGACGAGATTTCTCGTCGAGGTGAAAAGCTGTCTCGTGTCATGTCATGACGAAGTGTAAGGGTGAAGTTAGGATAGAATAAGCCAACACTATGTTTACATTATGCATCCACTCTAGTTTTGCTTTTTATATAAATAAAAACTATCTTAATGAAGCGGTCACATTGTACGAGTGTGTGTTACATGTTAGTGGACTCGACGTGGTGAGTTTATATTTTAAAATGCACGTTCAGCACCACCACTCCCTATTCCCAGAGTACGCAAGACCGTGAAATTCAAAGTGAAAGTAAACACGAGCGCGCATTCAAACGCTTTTTCAATAGGCCTACGTTACCGCTGTTTGAAAGCGGCTCCTTGAGGCACGCGAATATCTCCCAATATAAGAGCTATCCCGTTGTAACCATCTCTTAGCTCTGTATCATGCTTGAAGATAAATTTGGTATCTATTTGCACTTTGAATATTGAGAACTTTGATTATGGTTATTGTTTGCACTTAATATCTATGATCAATTTGAGGGAAGGAGTTCAGTTAGGAGGTCAAAAGAAGCCAGTTGAGTTTTCGCCAAAACCTTTACAGTGCTTTAGTATTGTTGTCTTTTACTGCATATGATAATTCATACTCAGAAAATTCTTGTAAATTCTTGTCCCCCTCAATGTCTAGTGGTGGTGTCCAGTAATGGTGGTGTGATGGAAGTTTGTTTGGTCAAGGACGGAAGAAGACAGGGATCGGCGTAACTGGGACTGGCGGCTCTTATTACTCAAACTTCCCAGATATAAACATAACAGGCGCACGTGAAGGAGGGAACGGAGACGTACGTCGGTTGTACTGACGAATTGGGATCACTTCAGAGAGCCCCTATCAGCTTCGAGATTTAGAGAACGGGCCAATGGGCCATTGGCGTGCGAGATTTGCATCTCACACGCCGCGGGTATAAATAGGAACATACATCAATAATCACTCAAAACTTGTTAAGAAGGTCTCTCGTGTTCAAAACGGCTCTCTCAGCCAGGCAGCATGTGCGCAGTCCCAGTCCCAGTCCAGGCTCTCTCTCTCCTCGTCTCTCTCTCGCACTGGCTTTATGCGGTCTCTCCACGCCAATTACTGAAATCAGAGACAGGTGTTCGTAAATCTGCACTTGACCTACTTACTCACCGCTCGGTTCCTTTCCCTCTCTCCGCCTGCAGACCTCGCGAAACCACGGCCACCTCGCCACATACCCCCACCGCTCGACTCAGGCCGGGGAGCCATCCGGCCTGCGAACACCCCCCCCCCCCCCCCCCTGCTGGCCTGCTGGCACTGCTCCGTCCACTGAACCGTATCTGGTACTTCATTTTTCGTTAGATCAGTCAGCGGGCTGGCGAGGTCCGAATAGTTAGGTACAAACCTCCTGTAATATCCTGCCAGCCCCAGGAACTGTCTAACTTCCTTTTTGGTCTTGGGCCTCGGAAAAGTCGCAATCGCTGCTGTCTTATCAATTTGGGGACGCACCTGCCCGTGACCCAAGTCGAAGCCCAGATACCTTATCTCCACCCGCCCAATCGCACACTTCTTCGGGTTGGTCGTGAGCCCAGCCCTCCTCAGCAACTTCAGGACAGCCCGCAAATGCTGCATATGACGCAGCGGCATATGTAGCGTGCGGCCAGAGAATTCTGTCCATCAGACGCTGAAAGGTCGCTGGAGCCCCGAACAAGCCGAAAGGAAGGGTGACAAATTGGTTAAAACCCGAACAGCGTGGTGAAAACTGTCTTTTCCTTGGACATAGGAGATAAGGGGATCTGCCAATAGTCCTTAGTTAAGTCCAATGTCGAATAAAATCGAGCAGCACCGAGCCGGTCAAGCAAATCGTCAACCCTAGGCATTGGATAAGAATCGAATTTAGACACCGCGTTGACTTTTCTATAGTCCACACAGAAACGAACTGAGCCGTCAGGTTTTGGAACCAAAACGATTGGGCTCGCCCAGTCACTGTTGGACTCTTCTATTACCCCCATGTCTAGCATTGCCTCTAATTCGCTTTGAACTACCTTTTTTATGTTCGGGTAAGCGATACGGGCGGCTACGAATGTCCACACCCGGTTCAGTCTCAACATGGTGATGGATGAGGTTAGTTCATCCGGTAGGGGCGAGAACACGTCGGCAAAATCTGCCTGCAATCTTTCCAAGTCGGTGAGCTGCTAGGGTGAGAGGTGATCCCCACCAAGGGCCAGGGCAGCGGATTTGGACTTTGGGAGTGCCTCTGGGCCGAGATCGTCCTCCCCGCTCACTACCATCGCCAGCAACACCGACTCCGCCTCGGACCACTTTTTAAGCAGGTTGAGGTGGTAAATCTGACATGCTCCGTCCCTATCCGTTCGAAGGACCTCATACTCATACCAACTCGCCGTGTGACTTCAAAGGGTCCTTGCCACTTTGCGAGTAATTTAGAACTAGACGTGGGGAGTAATACAAGTACTTTATCTCCCGGTGCAAATTGACGAAGTCTAGTACCCCTATTGTATTGCCTACTTTGTCTGTCCTGGGCCTGCAACAAATTCTCCATTGACAGCCGCCCCAAAGTGTGGAGTTTTGTTCTCAGGTCAAGGACATACTGAATTTTCGTACTGTCTGAAGGTCCGTCCTCCCAAGTCTCTCTAAGAACGTCCAAAACCCCACGGGGCTGACGTCCATAGAGGAGCTTGAAGGCGGGAAACACCGTGGAGGCTTGGGGGACCTCACGTACGGCAAACAAGAGGGGTTCTAGCCACTTACCCCAATTTTTGGCGTCTTCCCGTACAAACTTCCGAATCATGGTTTTCAACATGCGATTAAATCGTTCCAATAGACCGTCCGTTTGTGGGTGATAGACGCTCGTGCAGATCGACTTAATGCCCAATAATTTGTACAGTTCGCGAATTGTCCGTGACATAAACGCAGTGCCTTGGTCGGAGAGAATCTCTTTCGGGATCCCCACCCGGGAGATCAACTGAAACAGTGCCGCTGCAACGCTCTTAGCGGAAATAGTATGCAGGGGAACTGCTTCAGGGTACCGCGTTGCGTAATCCACAAGGACCAACGCGGACCAACGCATAATGACCCGATGAGGTCCATACCAATTCTTTCGAAGGGGACCTGCATTAAGGGAAGTAGGCACAATGGTGCTTTTGGAGTGGCCGGTGGATTCACCAACTGGCACGACACAACGCACACCACCTGCGCACGTTCTCGTGAATGCCCGGCCAAAAGAAATGGGCCATTAGACGGTTTAGTGTCGCTGTCTGACCTAAATGTTCAGCCATTGGATTCGAATGAGCCGCCTGGAAAAGCATTTCCCGACGGCTCTTAGGAACTAACAATTGAGTTATATCTTGTTTAGACTGGGCATCTTGGGTTACCCGATACAACTTATCTTTTATGACCGCAAAATAAGGGTAGGAGAGCAGCTGTTCAGGATGGAGAAGTCGGCCGTCGATGGAGCGAACCTGGTCAAACGCGTGTTTCAGCGTCTCATCCCGGGACTGTTCCAAGGGAAAGTCATCACGCTCCAAGAGGACAGCTCTCTGGAGAGCGCTCATTTCCCCTGACTCAGGTCCCCAAGGTCCCGGCTGGGCTTCTCCTACCTGAACCACCGCGGTCCTGCCTCGGTCCCTCTTTCCTCAAGCGGCATCCGTACATAAATAACCCAATAATTTATTAAAGGCCGGCCAATTGGTCCCCAAGATAATTGGATGCCGGAGGTGCGGGTTAACTGCAACCTCGACGCTATGCTTTTGTCCCCTGAAATGAATTTTAACAGGCAGCAGCGAATAATTAACCACCTCCCCGTGCACACACCGCACCTTAACCACGCGGCAATTATCCAACGCCCGAGGTTGAATCAGGCTCTGATGGATGGAGGTCTGGTTACAACCCGAATCCACCAGAGTGTGATACGTACCCCCCTTTATACTCCTGACCGGGGGCGGCTTGCGGCTCGTCGGGGACCCTGATCAGTGTCCCCACCTCCATTACCGGACACCGATCAACAAAGTGACCCTCCCGGTCTATCCAGCTCCGGAACAGCTGGCGGTCTTCATACTGAGCCTGGAGGAGCACCTCGAACTTCTTGTCCTGCTCCTCCCTCATGGCCAATAGCTGCTGGTGTTGTTCCTGACGAAGACCGGCCAGCGACTGGATGATCTCCGCAAACGGCGTAGCTGACGGGGATTGCGGTGGTGGCGGCGTTCTTCTCCCTTCCCGGGTTTCGGCACCAGTGTGGTGGAAGTTCGTTTGGTCAAGGAAGGAAGAAGACAGGGATCGGCGGAACTGGGACTGGCGGCTTTTATTACTCAAACTTTCCAGATATAAACATAACAGGCGCACGTGGGCGCAAACACACCTCATTAATCACTCAAAACTTCTTAAGAAGGTCTCTCGTGTTCAAAACGGCTCTCTCAGCCAGGCAGCGTGCGCGCAGTCCCAGTTCAGGCTCTCTCTCTCCTCGTCTCTCTCTCGCACTGGCTTTATGCGGTCTCTCCACGCCAATTACTGAAATCAGAGACAGGTGTTTGTAATCTGCACTTGACCTACTTACTAACTGTTCGGTTCCTTTCCCTCTCTCCGCCCGCAGACCTTGCAAACCACGCCCACCTCGCCACAGGTGGTTACAGCCCTGCACTACTGGTCAACTAGCAGTCATAAGAACATTAGTAGACTCTCTGCTTAATATCTGCTAACACTTTATTTTGATGCTCCCTTACATTTGCATTTACATTACATTTAGTCATTTAGCAGACGCTTTTATCCAAAGCGGCTTACATATGAGAGCAATAGAAGCAACTAGAACAGTCAAGGGCAACAGTATGCAAGTGCTATAACAAGTCGCAGTTAATCTAGCATAGAACACACAGGACAGAACTTTTTTTTTTTTTATAAATTAGACAGACAGAAAATTAATAGAATGTTAAGTGCTGTTCTTGATTGGTCAGGTGCTGCTGGAAGAGATGTGTCTTTAGCTGTTTTTTGAAAATGGCTACGGACTCGGCTGCTCGAATTTAGATAGGCAGGTCATTCCACCAGGTGGGGGCGGTCCAGGAAAAGGTCCGTGAGAGCGATTTCATGCCTCTTTGGTATGGCACCACAAGGCGTCGTTCACTGGCAGAACGTAAGCTCCTGGAGGGTGTGTAAGTCTGAACAAGCGAGTTTAGGTATATTGGTACAGAGCCAGTGGTTGCTTTGAAGGCGAGTACCAGTGTCTTGAATTTGATGCGAGCGGCTATTGGCAGCCAGTGGAGACTGATGAAGAGAGGCGTGACGTGCGCTCTCTTCGGCTCGTCAAAGACCACCCTCACCGCTGCATTCTGGATCAGTTGCAAGGGTTTGATAGTGCATGCCGGAAGGATCGCTAGAAGTGCATAACAGTATGTCGTCGGCATAGCAGTGATAGGAAAAAGTCATGTTTCTGAATGACAGATCCCAGTGATGACATGTAGATGGAGAAGAGAAGTGGTCCAAGCACTGAGCCCTGGGGAACTCCAGTGGCTAGATGATGTGACTTAGACACTTCACCTCTCCATGACACCCTGAAGGACCTACCTGAGAGGTAAGACTTTAGCCACTGGAGAGCAGTTCCTGAGATGCCCATCTTCATGAGAGTTGACAGGAGGATCTGGTGGTTAACTGTGTCAAAAGCAGCAGACAAATCTAGTAAGACAAGTACTGTGGATTTGGAGGCTGCTCTTGCCTGTCTCAGTGCCTCCGTAACCGAGAGCAGTGCAGTCTCAGTTGAGTGGCCGCTTTTGGAGCCGGATTGGTTGATGTCCAGGAGGTTGTTCTGTTCAAGAAACGTAGAGAGCTGGTTAAACACAACTCGCTCAAGGGTCTTTGCAATGAAAGGCAGAAGGGATACCGGTCTGTAGTTTTCTAAAAGTGCTGGGTTCAGAGAGGGCAGTGGGGTTACCCGAGCTTGCTTAAATGCTGTGGGGAAGGTCCCGGTATGAAGAGAGGTGTTGACAATGTGAGTGAGTGCAGGAGTAACAGAAGAAGAAATGGCCTGAAGGAGGTGAGTGGGGATGGGATCAAGTGGACAGGTAGTGGGATGATTGGAAAGAATGAGTTTGGAGACATCTGCTTCGGAGAGCAGAGAGAAGGAGGGGAGCGTATGTGTGATGGTTGTTGAGATGTGCGTGTCGGTTTGTGGTGTGGAGAATTGGCTGGAATTGGTTTTGTTTGTGAAAAATGATGCAAAGTCATCAGCTGTAAGAGTTGATGAAGGAGGGGGGGGGGGACAAAGGAGCGAAGAGAATGTTCTGAAAAGTGCACGAGAGTCAGAGCAGTTGTTGATTTTGTTGTGGTAGTATGTAGTTTTAGCAGTGGAGACGTTAGTAGAGAAATAAGCGAGGAGAGAACTGATACAAGGTTAGGGTTAGGTCAGTAGTGTTTTTAGTTTTGCACCACTTCCTCTCTGCCACCCGGAGTCCAGAGCGATGTTCGCGGAGAACATCAGACAGCCAGGGGGCAGAGGGGGTGGTGCGGGCTGGCCTGGATGAAACGGGACAGAAGTTGTCTAAGCAAGATATTAGAGTGGAGAAAAGAGTGTCAGTAGCACTGTTAGTGTCCAGTGCTGAGAACTGAGCAGGTGGAGGGAGTGAGGATGAAACCATAGTGGATAGACGGGAGGGAGAGAGCGAGCGTAGATTACGCCGAAAGGTGATCTGGGGAGGAGTGTGTGTTGTGTCAGGAGTCAGTAGGAGGTTAAGAGTGATGAGAAAGTGATCTGAGGTGTGCAATGGAGTAACTAAAGTGTCGTCTGTGGAGCAGTAGCGTGTGTAGATAAGGTCCAAATGGTTACCTGATTTGTGAGTAGCTGTAGTAGATACTCGCTTAAGGTCAAATGAGGTCAGAAGAGTGCTGAAGTCTGCAGCCTGGGGTTTATCAAGGTGGATGTTGAAGTCACAGAGCAGTACCAGAGGACTGTCATCCTCAGGGAAGTGAGAGAGTAACATATCCAATTCCTCCAAGAAGTTACCCAGTTGACCTAGAGGGCGATAAATAACTACAACATGAATTTTAGCAAGGTGAGTGATAGTGATTGAGTGTGATTCAAATGAGCAATTGCCAGATAGAGAAGGAATAGGCTCAAATTTCCAATCCTTTGAGATGAGCAGACCAGTACCTCCGCCCCTCCCAATCGGATGAGGGGTGTGTGAAAAAGTGAAATTATTTGAGAGAGCTGCAGGAGTCTTCTGGTTTGATCCAGGTTTCAGTTAGAGCCATGAGACTGAGATGTGAATGAGTGGAAATAGATTAAATAAAGTCTGCTTTGTTTACAGCAGACTGGCAATTCCAGAGACCAATTGGAATGGACATTAATGTAGCAGAGGATATAGGTACACTACACAGATTATTAGGATTACGGCGTCTAGAATGTACTGAGTGTGACTTACGGGTGTATGTGGTAATAGTAGAGATTTGGAAGCACATTGTGAATACGGGTCAGAGAAATAAACAGATGAAAACAAGCAAAACACAAAAGTGGACAAAGTAGAAGGAAAGCTATACTCAAGTGCCTTGTCGGTGTCCTTGCTTGAGTGGAGTCACGCAGAGTAGAGTCGAATGGTCTTTACACTCTTCGGTCTTCACACCATGAGGGCTTCACACGAGGGCTGCCGCTTCCGACACTAGTTGTTCTCCCTGATGTTCGATTGCTTTCCCTTAACAGACATTTTACTGACTATAAGACATTTTTCAAGTAGCCTACATGTCAACTTTAGCATGGTCCTACCAGACTCTCGTACATTTAATTTGTACAGAGAGTCTGGCCACTCTCCATTTACAAGCATTCACCTCCTTGAAGGCGGGTACTCTGTTGAAGTTTAAAACAATTGGATCTACCCAGAGCCACACTAGATCTGCCAAAACCAATCGCTAACATTTGGTCGTGACGTATGTCATCTCAAAATAGCATCATCGTTCTCAGCCCCTCCCTCTGTTCGCTGATTGGACCAGTTAAAATTTGACTGAAGAAACCCAGAGAATATACCGCAATCCCAGACAGAGTACTGAAGGAAAATGAAAATTGAGCGGAAGTACGTAGGAGGGCGGAGCCAGGCTATGTCAACTTATCGTACTAACACTAACACTAACTAACAGTCTACTAATACTCTAATGAGAGTTAGTTAACATGTAGTTGCAAAGTTACTTATAGTTAGTAGAATGTCTAAAGTGGAATATCAAAATAGAGTGTAACCCAAATTGTATGTATTTTCCATGATATTCAGCTGTCCCCTTTGCAAATGTCACTATCATCTCCCAAGAGCATTATAAACCGTTATCTGCCTAGAGTCTGTTTCACAAACAAGTACAATCACACATGAAACCTGGTTTGATGCAGCTGCTGTTGGAAAAAAGCATCCTCTAAATAACCACCACATAAACACCCTCATTAGGTTCTTCTCTCTTGACTGACAGGTATTAACTGTGGAGAAAGACTGAGAGGAAAACAGAGGATGAGGCGAGAGGATGAATAAGGTAAGTGATGACAGTATTCGTGACAGATACACAGAGAGACAGACAGGCGAGTGAATGTGCCGGAAAAAAGAGATGATTCTATCAAAGTGATGCTTTATCAGTGTTATTAACCCAGCCAGTCAGGAAGATGAAGAGGGTTTGAGCTTAAGCCCTGCAACAATAGTGCGGAACAAAGGCACTCTTATGGGCCCTATCAGAGCCAAATATCAAATCAGCTCCCTCAGAATGATCCTGCCCAGTAGAACCGGAGGTTTGCTGAACCTGTGGCCCCAGTCTCACACACCTTCATGCAGTACATACTGACTGATAAGGAAGCACTTACACACACCCAAATACATGCTGATAAGAGAACATTTCATTCTCCCCCGAACAGTGACACGTCCCCCGTTTCCTCTCATTCCTCTTCATATTGCAATGCAGTGAGCCTCTGTCTCGCACAATGCAGTGAATATGAAAGGAATTCTACAAAGCTGATACGGAATGCTAGAAAATGAGATGTCAGAAAAACTCAATGAGTCTGAATGAGCAGTTACAGGGTCTGAAGACTTTGAAATATTCCCTATATACGAAATTATGCATACGAATTGCATTATAAAACCGACAATTCATGCTCTGATTGGATGAGCCACATTTGAAGTTGTAAAACTTAAAGAAGTTAAGTTTAATTAGCCAGTACATGAACCTGTGATGCACATCAACTGAATTCAAAATATCATCTACTGTTACTAGGCAAGTGAACTAAATTAACTGATGGAAGAAATAGCACAGTTAACTATTAACTTTGATAAATGTTAATTCCTTAATGAACATTGGTGTCTTTTGTTATATTGCTGTTATTGTTACTGTTATATTGTCACTCAAGTCTGTGCATTATAGCGATTTCACAATGTTTAAAGGTGTTTCCACAGCTTGCATCATGCCTATGAACACTCGCACTCTATTGCATGCATTTAATTGATCAAAAGACAGTAAAGACTTTTACATTGTAACAAAAATCTATTTCAAATAAATGCTGTACTTTTGATTTTTTTCAAAGAATCCTGAGATTTCCACAATAGTATTAAGCGGCACAATTGTTTTCAACATTGATAATAATAAGAAAAGTTTATTGAGCAGAAAATCATCATATTTGAATGATTTCTGAAGGATCATGTGACACTGAAGACTGGAGTAATGATGCTGAAAATTCAGCTTTGCATCACAAGATTATATTAAATTATATTAAAATAGAAAACATTTATATAAAATTATAATAATATTTCACAATATTCATGTATTTTGGGTTGAAATGCCATCTTTCCATTTACGTATATGTATCTTGTTTTATTTTAAAGAAGCATTTCTGCCTTGATAAATGTATTTTTCCTCTGAAATTGAAAAAAAGCAATTCAACACCTTTTTAGTTTTAGATAAAGGTTTAGCAAATACTAAAGAGGTATAGACAAATTAATGAACAATCATTTTAAACAAATTGCTCAGGACTCTTTCTCTTTTTTTTAAAGATTGCCTTAATCTAGAATCTGTTTTTAGACCATTGGCTTGTTTTCCTTGGCTGCAGTGTTCTGGCAAAAACCATCTGTCTACATTTAATAAATATTCTTGATAAATTTCCTCAGGCAAAAAAAAAAAGTCCCTATGATTCTGTGAATGTGTCATACAGAATTTGATACCAACTGCTTGTTTCCTAGTGTGGTTAAACCTAAAGTACGAGTGGAGGCGCGTGACTGTATTTGTCAGAGGACAATTCAGTCAATATGCACGCCAACAGGCAGAACTATTTCCGTTCCTGCGGTGGCATGAAAAATCACCTCATCCGAGCAGTTGCTCTCACCTCTCCTGAGAGCCACGCCACACATTGTCACCTTTGAACTCTCAGAGACAAAACCACACACTCCCTCTCCTCGCCATATGGCTGAGGACTCAGAGTAAAACGTCCTTGTGCCGAATGGCACTTGGCAGAGAGCGAAAGAAACCAGCAATTTCATTATCCCACAATGACAGGCTAATTATTGTGTTTGTTTGCCACAAATCACTGTACAACAGACAGCATGTCCGTGTCCTGTTTTCAGCATCTTAATTACTTCCTCTCGTCCATCCCTCCTTCGCTCTGTTGCCTTGCCGCTGCTGTTTGTTTGCATATAAAAGGCAGTAGCTAATTGTCTGGTCTATAAATATTCCGTGTGCAATTAGCAGGCTGGCCTGCCTTTGCTGAGTGTTATCACCCCAGCGTTTGGAGCACTGAGAGAGCCATGCGCTCAATTCCCCGTATCTAATGGCAGTTTGATAGCGGCAAAAGGCAGCTTTTGTTTTCTGGAACAAACAACAGCCTGATGTTGCCCTTTCTGAAGTCTCCTAGTTCCATGTTTACTCTGCGAAACGAATGTAGAGACATTTTCATGGGGGAAATTGTGTTTGACTGAGAGCGGCTTGTTCAACACAGGTAGCTGAGCTTCAAGGTGAAAGGTCTACAAAGCTTGTTCAGTGACTAATAAGGTCTTCCCGAGGTATAGTTTGTGTTTTAATTTTTTTGTGTGCTTTGATAACTCTTGTAATTTGATTATGCTTTATTTCTCAACATTTAGGCCCTGGTATTAAGTAGACGAGGGAGACACATTCCCGTTTACACCTGTTGTTTAAATAACTCTTTTGTCCAATTTCAACCACTTCTGTCCTGATTTCTACGAGGGGAGTATGTAGAATGTATGTACTACGTTTCAGATCTTCCGATCTAATGGAGAAAATTAGCTCATGTAATTTACATATGAACACACGCGGAGATGGCGGAAAAACATATGGAAAGCAGCAGCTTTTGTTTCTGCTCTGTTAGCCACAAGTGTGCTAGAAATCAGGAATGGTGAGAGAACATTGTGCTTGGTACGTTTTTCGTCTTCAAACCAAATCTGGGTCTTCAGCTGAAAAGTTAAATCCCATCTGGCTAGCGTGCTTCCCATAATGTTTACGCATTAGGTCAGTAGTCTTTGTGGCTGTTCGAACACTAGGAAAGCAATCCTGTCGAATGTGTTTTCGACTACCTCTGGAAGTGGTCAAAAGTGGACAAGCTCAGAACGTTTTAGACTCCATTTTATATGCTAAATTCATTTTAGATATCTGTATTTAGCGTCGATCACTTGTGATTCGATTCGATCTTAATACCAGGTGTGAACAGGGCCTAAGGGATAAATGCGATTCCAGTTTCAATTTAGATGGTTCAGCATGGTTTATTTACAAACTGTTTCCACTGGATTTCTCAGCACGGTTAACTAATGTCTTTTGTGATATTTTATTGTTTTCTTGTAGTATTTTTGTACACTTCTTTTTTTGTCAGCTAGGTGCAAATGTTTGTGAAAGAAGTCTCTCATTCTCATCAAGACTGCATTTATTTATTAACATTACAGTAAACATAGTAATATTGTGAAATGGTATTAGAATTTCAAATGTAATTTATTCCTGTGATGGCAAAGCTGAATTTTCAGCATCATTACTATTGTCACATGATCCTTCAGAAATCATTCTAATATGCTGATTTGCTGCTCAAGAAACATTTCTCAGTGTAGAAACTACTTAATAACATTATAAATGTCTTTATTTGGAGTCCACTTTAGACATTCTACTAACTTAGCTTTGCAACTACATGTCAACTAACCCTCATTAGGATATTAGTAGACTGTTAGGTTAGGGTTAGGTGTTAGGGTTTGGGTTAGTAGAATAAGTTGACATATAGCAAAGTTACTTATAGTCAGTAGATTGTCTGTTGGGGAGCATCAAAATAAAATGTTAGCAGATATTAAGCAGACAAGCTTATATTTTTGCAAGACAATACTCTAATGACTGCTAGTTGCATGTAGTTGCAAAGTTTCCAAGTGGACCATCAAAATAATGTGTTACCTTAATGTGTCCTCTGTCCTGGCATAAAAGTATTGAATGGAAGTGGACTTTTGAATTGCATTGTAAGCTAATGTAATATGTCAATATTACTCAGAAAATATTATGTCAATAAATGTCCTTTGTAGCTAGTCTGAACTTTTACCATTTATATAATGTCGTCATCCTCCATAACATGCTTACTCTAGTGTTTACCCTACAATATCACGCCGTCAGCAACTATTGCATGACTACTATCCTGATTTCGTAGCATCACAGTGGAAAAAGAAACCGCAGTCATGCCAACTGGCCTGGAACGGTAACGGACTGGTTTCCATTTGGCCTGATGGTGGAAAAGTGTCTGTTGTGTTTGTGCTGTAGTGCAATAACATACAGTCCAACAAACATACACTCTGTAAAAGGTGAACATGTGTTATTGTGACCTAATAAATGGAGTGTTCTGAGTTCAATGCAAGTTCTATCAACAGCGTTTGATAAAGAAAATAATAATTGTGGTTAGAGTAAAACACTTATAATACACTGTAAAAATTCAGTTGGCCAAATTGAATTTCTGTGAATTGATGCAATTTAATTGACAGAAATTAAATTTGGCCAACTAAAAAATTTAGATGTGATCAGTCGCTAGAAAATTTTCAATTGGAGACTGGATTTTTTTTCTTACAGTGTATGAGTAAACCAACAGACCGAGTTTAAACATCAGATTTGTATTATTATTCAGTATAGAAAAATTAAGGAATCATTGTTTAAATTTTCTAGATGAATGAATTTTTGTTATGCATTACTGATAAACCCCAATCTTTGATATACAGTACAGCTCTGGAAAAAATTAAGAGACCACTTAACATTGTTTTCTCAATGTAAGTGGTCTCTTAATTTTTTCTAGAGCTATATATGGTGAGTCATACTTTTGAAATCTTATAAATCTAAAGCTCACAGTCTGAAAGAAGCAACAGAGAGAAAAACAGTAAGAGATGGGAGTGTGAGAATGTAATTTAAAGGGCAATTTAGTTCAAGAGAAAGAGGGTCTCTTCACGGATGAGTGCTGCTCAACTTGACCTGCTAAAGTGAAGACATGAAGTCTTTCATCTACTTTCATCTACCCTAAGCATGACTCTTCACCGAGCAAATGAACCTGTCCACGTACACACACACTTGCAAGCACTCTCCACTTTTACACACTACTCTGTGAGCAATGAAGTGTGAAGAAATCACACAGCCTGGGAAAGTCTGGACCATCTTTACCAAAGACGAAAATGTCAAAATGTACTCTCCTTGAACAGTCAGAAGCAAAGCAGGTGGGGAAAATGAAATCTGCTGCAACTCATTCAGTTCCACTCAATGTTAAAGGCAGGGTAGGCAATTTTTTTCCGGGTAGGTTTGAAAGTTGAGGGCGAACCTGACCAAAAAGAATCTTCCAGATGATTCTTTCAAACATAATTCCACACAAAAACCAAACTGACCCCCAATCCAGACCCCAAATCAATAATCTAGGACCATAAATGAAGTGGACTCCATCCAAGTCTCTTTATATCCTGATAGCAATCATTAAGTAAACTGGTTTAAATATATGGTTACACTTTATTTTGATAGTCCACTTTAAACATTCTACTAACTATAAGTAACTTTGCAACTACATGTCAACTAACTGTCATTAGAGTATTAGTTGACTGTCAGTAGACTGGTAGGTTATGGTTAGGTGTTAGAGTTCGGGTTAGTAGAATAAGTTGAATTGTAGTTGCCAAGTTACTTATAGTCAGTAGACAGTCTGTTGGGGGACCAACAAAATAAAGTTTTAGTAAATATTAATCCGACAGTCTACAAATACTCTAATGACAGTTAGTTGACATGTAGTTGCAAAGTTACTTATAGTTAGTAGAATGTCTAAAGTGGACTATCAAAATAAAGTGTTACCAAATATATTTATATACATATACAGTATATCTTCTGTGGAAGGCATAGAGCCATAAAATATTTGTCCAAACATTGCATTTGGTCCGAATGATACAATGTCCATACCTGCCTGTCAACGTATGCATTTCCATACTTCCATGACATCACACGTCATCAGCGCGTTTCATGTTATGCAGATTTAGACAGATACAGTCACCAAGTACTACAAACAAACTGCAGCCTCCTTTTACAACAAGTTATGGTGCGTTCACGCCATAACTACCATAAAAAATCAACAGCGAAATGAAATTGCAGCAGTCAGGTGCTCCAGGTCAGAGCTCTTTAAGGTGTTTACGTTCATTATTACTGTAATGTGATGTGCTTTGGGAGGCACACTATAGGGTTCAAATCTGGACTCTGACCAGGCCAAAAGATGAGCCTGATGAACTTGTTCTCAAGCCACTTCTTGGTTGTTTTTACAATTTAGTCAGGAGCATTTTCCTGTCGAAAAATATCTGATCATTCCTCTTTATATAACTTTTCAAATGTGGGAAGAAAGCCATTCTGCAATGTTCTACTTTACTTCGAAGGATTCAATTACTTTTTACACTTTTTAGCAGCTCTCCAATATCAGCAGCTAAAAAGGCTCCCTACACAATGACTATGTTTACATGCGCACCAATAATGCGATTATTTCAAATAATCAGAGTAAGGTCTTAATCGCAGTAAGATGTTTACATGATATGAGCAGCACTCCAGTTTACATGCAATTTGCATTATTCTTATTTCCTATGTTATTCGTGTCATTATAAGTATCTTTATACCACACTCAAATAGGCATACAGAATGCATATGTAAGACCGCATGAATTCGCTCCAAGGATCGGTAGCGAAACGCGTTGAAGGTCGCATGCGCGTTCAGTGTTTCAGCTGGGCAAAATGGATTTAATTATAATATTCTTTATCTGACTCCATTTATCATAGTTGTCGAATTTAGAAGAGAATCCCAACGGGTTGTTTGGTCATTTATATTTGATAGTTAATCATACATTTAATCATTCCGTTTTAACACTTTGTTGCAATTATACCGTTCCGTATTGGAGATAGTTAATAATTACAGATGCAAAAATGTAACAATTTATTAACAATCAAGTAAATGTAAAATGTCAATTACATAATAGACAGAAATCTCTTTTAAAAGGAAACACAAATACTAATTATGGTTACACTTAAAATAGTTTCAAATGGATGTAAACTTAAACCTTTAATTATACTCAGTAGGCCTATACCTAGAATGTTACCAGAGAGAGAGAGAGAGCGCGAGAAAGAAGGAGAGAGCTAAAGAGCAGCTCTCTCTAGAGAAAACGGAGAATCGAAAAGAGGCAGAGCTACAGTTCGGATCTTCTTTTATCCTCTTCCCTGATGTCACCAAACTCAAATATGACTCATTTAAAACTGACCAATCAGACCAAACCGTGAGACATTTGAAAGTAACCAATCAGACGAAACTTCTCCCACTGTACCAAAGGTGTGAAAAGCATTTGGCCGGCAAGCCATTCTTTTGTCCTTAGAAATCCCAAATGGCCCTTCTGATGGCGTTATGGGGGGAGAGGGTTGAGACAATTTCAAATATCTTGGTCACGACGATGGTTGCTAACAGTAAAGCAGATGATTTTGTTCTATTTCAAATATCTTTAATTATTTTCCACCTTACACATGTTACCAGCCATTGTTTTAATCTACTTTATATATTGGTTTTATTCTTTGTAAAACGAATGGTTAATTTTTGCAAGGGTATGTATGTTTTCATAGCACTCAGCTGACACTTTGTTTGAAGGACAGGATGTGGAAAATGTGTTTTAGTATTTAGTAGTAACTTTTTATCCAATTAATCGAAAAAATATGCGCATCAGCATTAGTTGCATCCCAACATTCATATATACAGCCTTAGTTTACTCCGCTATAAGACTGCAGCATGGGATTAAAACAGTGCTGTATCATTCTGCTACACCCACTGTATTGGAAAAAGTAGCTCTTTACTGGAAAAACTACTCTATTTTGAAAACAGCTTAGCTACTGTCATGCCGCTGTTAGTAGCATCGCTACTTTTTGTCCGTTACTCCCCCAACACTTGGATAAACAATTAGAGGACACCAGTTTGCTCATGCATTTGCGATATGTGAGTTCATATACTGACACAAGCATTCGAGAGAAGGACAGTGGCAGTGAGAAAAAGGATAGATAGCAATGTCAAACTAGAGGTAAACACGCACCAAAGACATTTTAGAGAAGGCTTCTGGTTCCAAAGACTTGTGGGAGTAGGGTAGCTGAAGAAGCGGACTACGGGTAAGGGCAGTGGATGAAGGAGTTTGCTAATTAGACTGGCTATGATCCTCTGGTCTGGGGGAAAGAAAGAGGAAGAGCTAGTTGTTTGGACTTCTGAAGTCGCATGAAAGGTGCAGCAAAGGATGACTGTACGCTAACAAGATTATTAAGTAGCTTAATTCACGAGTGGTGGCACATATCAGTGGCCACTCGGGCTCCATGTTACAGGCTGGTGGAGAGATTAGCCTCAGTCGTCAGTAACCAAAACATGATTACCCTCCAGAAAAGAAGTCTGCCTGCCTCACAGGGTCCTGACAGAGTCCTGCTGCACAGAAGACACTCGGATTAAGAAAACAGGGTGCGTGCACTAATCATCAGTGACAGCACTCAGATACCAAAAGTTGAGCATTGGATGGTGCTAGACATCCCGCTTACTAGCACCATCACATGCTCAACTTTTGGTATCTGAGCACTGTCACCTCTCTATACCAAACTTAGAGGGATTAGAACTTTGAGATATTTATGCTCTGTCCAAAGACCTGCGTTTTATTACTGTGCAATTGCTAAATAATAACTATATTAATAGTATGTAATAACAGTGCTATTAATGTTAGGGTGATCAGATGTCCCGTATTTTAGCTCTATTTTTAATGTCCTGACCAATTGGTTAAAAATTGTGTTTTGTCCATTATTTTTTCTTTCTTTCCTAAATTGTCTTTGCTAGGTGATCATAAAAGTGAGTAATAGTCTTCTGTCATGGAAGAATAGCCTAATCAAAGGTATCCAATCTCATCATAGTATATATTGGAGAACAAAATTAACATCCAATCACAATTCGTTATCAATTAACTTGCAGTTATTGAGGGCGGGATGTTAGAGAGTTTGGAGAAGATCAATTCAGACTCGAATAGGGTTGGGTATCATTTGGGTTTTTTATGATACCAGTGCCAAATCAATACTTTTAAAGCGGTACCAGTGCCTGAACCGATACATTAAAGAAAAAAAGCCACAAAACGTCAGTGGATGACATTTAAAGAACAGCTTTTATATTGAAAAAACAATTCTTTACATTGGACAATATATCAAAAGTTTAAAGTATACTTGAATATATAGATATGAGTAAATGCATTTACAAAAAAAACCACAATAAATCCTAAGCCACCTAACCCAACTACAATAATCTAACGGACACTAAATAAGTTACAGTACTAATACAAAGATGAAGTATAACAATTGTGAATTATCACACTATTATACAGTTTAAATCATCAAAAACATTTCACTCTTGTCAATAAACAAACTCGTCGATAAACAAACTTACTTGTTTGTGTCACCTTATTATTTCCATGGCGACGCTTGTCACGTGACACACCGCAGCCACAATAGCACTGTATGACAGATGTATCGCTCAAGGTCAAGGTCACGGTCAGTTTGTTTATATAGCGCATGTAAAAACGCCTAGTGTATGCCAAGGTGCTGTACATATACAAAGAGAAAAATCCAAAAACACAATAAAACACACAAAGATACATTTCATTCAAAAGCCAAGGAATACAGATAAGTTTTCATGCGGGATTTAAAAACAGGAAGGGAAGGTGCAGATCTAATGTCCTGAGGTTTGCTATTCCATAGGACCGGCTACAGAAAAAGCCTGATCCCCCTTAAATTTCAAGCGAGAGCGAGGTATATGCAGGAAAAGTTTGTCAGAAGATCTGAGAGAGTGGGAGGATTGCTGATAACTGAGAAGTTCGGACAAGTATGATGGGCTAGACCATTTAACGCTTTATACACAAATAATAAAACCTTAAAATGGATCCTATGCTGCACCGGTAACCAATGAAGAGATGTTAGGACTGGAGAGATCCTTTATCTCCTCTTAGTACCAGTTAGTACCATTTGAAAATGATTTAGTGATGATTGATTGAGACCCATGTTAATTTGGCTATTTGCCTTAGTTGAAAGAAGCTGCTCTTCACCACAGCACTTATCTGTTTATCAAAATTCAGATCTGTGTCAAAAATCACACCTAAGTTTTTAGCAAAAGGATGAATGTTTGGTGACACAGAATCTAGATTAATAGTGATTTCAGAGACAGCACTGGGGGGTCCAAAGACAACAATCTCAGTTTTGCTCTCATTTAGTTGGAGAAAGTTTCTGCTAGTCCAGCATTTAAAGGGATAGTTCCCGCAAAAATTAAAATTAGCCCATGATTTACTCAAGGTGTGTATGACATTCTTCTTTCAGATGAATACAATCTGAGTTATATTAAAAAAGTCCTGGCTCTTCCAAGCTTTATAACGGCAGTGATTGCTGTTTTGTTTTTGAGGTCCATAAAAGTGCCTCTATCCATCATATACTGCTCCACACGGCTCCGGGGGGTTAATGAAGGCCTTCTGAAGCGAATCCATGCATTTGTGTGAGAAAAATATCCATATTTAAAACTTTATAAAGTAAAATATCTAGCTTCCGCCAGATCGGAAAAAAACGCAACTGGTGTCAATGTCGTCAGACGTAGCGTAAGCATTTTGAACTGCGAGAGGCGCTAAATAATTTACTTTATAAAGTTTTAAATATGGATATTTTTCTCACACAAACGCATCGCTTTGCTTCAGAAGGCCTTTATTAACCCCTCGGAGCCGTGTGGAGCAGTTATATGATGGATGGATGCACTTTTTTGGACTTCAAAAATGAAACAATTCACTGCCATTATAAAGCTTGGAAGGGCCAGTACATTTTTTTTAACATAACTGAGATTTTATTCATCTGAAAAAAGAATGTAATATGCACCTAGGATGTACCTTGACGGTGAGTAAATCATGGGCTAATTTTCATTTTTGGGTGAACTAACCCTTTAATATCTTTAAAGCACTTAAAAAGGTCGGCATGAGAGTGATCAGAGGCAAGAGGAATATAGATCTGAGTATCATCAGCGTAACAATTGTATGAGATATTATATTTTCTCATGATCGAACCCAAGGGGTAGCCTGGTCTTACCAGACTCTCATACATTTCATTTGTACAGCGAGTCTGTCCACTCTCCATTGACAAGCGTTAACTTCCTTGAAGGCGGGTACTCTGTTGAAGTTTAAAATGATTGAATCTGCCAAGAGCCACTCTGGATCTGCCATAACCAATCGCTAACGTTTGGTTGTGACGTATGTCATGCACCGTTCGCCTTTGATTCTCACATGGAAGTCCGTAAAAATAAATGTGTACGCCACCTCAGTGATACATTTTTTTTACAGTCTATGGATAAAACCTAAAGTGCATTCGGATTGTGATTTATTCACAGTGGAGGGGAGAGTTTTGTGATCAGGAACGCGCTGCTCACGTGGTCCGTAGCATGATTGTATGCTGTGAATAAAATGTCATATGCTCGGTATGATAAGAATAAATGCTGCCGTAAATAACGGCCCAATTCAAATGTTTACGTGCTTTTATTTTTATTTTTTGAGCGGTGATGAAATATATTGCTCTTGTAAATACTTGCCAGCATTTAAAGAAATACAAGTCTAGAAATGCATCCAAATTACAGCGAAGCGCAACCGTACGGTGCTCTGCAGGGGTCAAAAAGGATTTAAACAGTGAATTTTGAAGTGATATATATTCTTGAAAACTCAGAGATGGATTCGGACAGCAATTCAATTACCACACGACCTTGGCGTTTGTCTAAAACAGTAGGTAATTCGGCCGGGGAATTTTACGCGGGTGGTGGGAGACGAACAGCAATAAAATCACTGACTAGACCCTGTAAATGACGACAATACCTTAAGACCCCACAAGAAACAATTGCCGTCCGAGTAGGGCTTCAACCAACTCCTTCACCACTAACGGAGCGAGCTGGAAAATCAATCTTTTCCCGAACCCTGTGGGGAGGAGGGCCACAACATCATGGCCACCAACAGAACTCAGCAAAGATTGTTCTTGCTCCGGCTTTAACTTCTGGATATTCGGCAGTGGTGCCACAATGGAATGAACGGCTTCGCTCGCATCTTTCTCCGCCGCCATTACTGAACTACAACTCAAACTAGTGCACGACATCAACGTCATCGTTCTCAGCCACTCCCTCTGTTCGCTGATTGGACCGGTTAAAATTTGATCGGAGAAAACCTAAGAAAACCTAAGAAACGTGATAGCCACTTGTCTGAGGCATATAGAAATAGGCCACTGTCTAAGGATCTGTTTATAATAGTCAATACATTAGGGCTGATAGTATGCCAAAATTTAATTTAGTTTTTCCTTAATTGTTCAAAATATTCACAAACGTTTTAGCTATGTCATCAACTAACATATATTCAGATTCTTAAATGTGTGAAGTGAATTTGTTTTGTCGTTTAAAACATTTTAAAATGATCACATTAGCTGATCTATAGTGCACGATAATAATGGTACCGAGTTTCAGTACCCAACCCTAGACGCAAAGATGTCAAAAAAGCGTTTGTGTACTTTTAACAAGGATCTTATCAAGTTATTATGCGCAGTGATTTGTGAAATAAGAACTCACTGTGGTATCTCAAATTTAGTTATTTTTGTATCTGAATGGTCAAATACAGACACAATTGTCAATGCCCATCGTGTAGAGTATCTTGCGTAAAAACAGTCGGTCATGGCTTAAGTGAAACAGCTCGGTGAAAACCGGATATGTGTCAGTATATTAACAGTAGATCCAAGCAAATACCTGTCTGTGTCATAAATGTTAATCAATCAACAAAATAAACAAAGTTAAATAAATGTATACATGTTAAATAAACCACGGTACCTCATTTGTATCTCAATTGTATATATCCTATTGTTTGTCATTTGCCTCTTTGTTCTTTTTGTATACAACAAAAATAATTATATATTGTTACACTGAAATTAGATTTGCCTGTCCATCCCATACTCCAACATGAGAAATATATTGTTGTGAATTTCAAATAAAAATCCATTCATGAAATGCTGAACTGTTACCGAGCGTTCCCTTTCAGTCGGTCACGTTCGACGTACGTCGGTTGTACAAACGAAATGGGATCACTTCAGGGAGCCCCTATCAGCTTCGAGATATAGAGAATGGGCCATTGGCGTGCGAAATTTGCATCTCGCGCTCCGCCCTGCGCCGCGGGTATAAACAGGAAGCGAGAGCAACGCACTGACGTCATTCACTTCGGAGCCGAACGGCGTTGATGAAGCAAGGCTGCTTTTCTAAAAGAGAGCCTATCTACAAGAGAGATACTCCAGAGAACGAGGAGGACACTTTGTGTTGGCGAAAAGGCACAATCAGCGCGATCGCGTGCTCACTGCTGCATCAGCATAACAAACTGCTGTTCTCACAGCAACTGTCGGTTGGTGAGGGCGTTTGTTTCAGTGAGTGCAGACACAGGACTGCACTTACCTCCTGTGTGCTGCCGCGGTCTTTTCACCTGGGTGCTTCAGCACTGTTGAAAGAGCGTTTCCTCACAAAAGAGCAACACAGGGGTGACACTGCGTCTTTTCAAGACGTCATTCCACCCGTGCGTTTCTGGATGCGGTTGTTTCCTGTCCTGACGGCCACGATCCCTCTCGCATAAACAGGTTGAGACTGTGTTCGTGGGTGATCCATGTTCTCTCAGGCAACCCAGTAACCCAGCGCGCGTCACTCGGTGCCTCCGATGCGTGGTCAAGACTATGATACCTCAAACGGGGTTGAGTCCCTTCGCTTATACCCCGATCTAGTCTCTTTTTTGGTGCACCAGAAAAGGGGCTACTTTGGCTGATAAGCCTGGGTGACCTGAGGATTACAGCGAGGCTTCCCTGCCGAGTACACCTCCGTGGGCCCCCCACTCCTCTATCGCATCGCAAGCATGTTGAGACTGTGTTTGCGGGTGGTTTATGTTCTCTCATGAGAGCATAACCACGTCGGCGCGTTGTTTGTCTTGCCTTTTTCATAAGGGCTTGAGTGTTCAGCGCGCCATGTGCCGTCTCACGGCCACGCTCACTATCTCACATGTCTGCTGGTAGCTTGCAGATGGGATTGCTGGTCCTTAAAAAAAAAAAAAAAAAAGGGGGTGAGCTAGCGTTTCATTTGGGGCTCTAGCAGAGGACAGATGTCAATCGCTGCATTGGAGAGAGGGCTGTTATGTGTTGAAAATGAAGATGATGCTGAGATTCCCACTATAATAGTGGGCACTCGTGCTGAATCAGATTCATATTTGACAGCCATGCTTTCCTGGGTGGCTGAGGCATAGTGCAACGCATAAATCGCCTTGCCCGCCCCTTGCCTTTTCCCGGATGTGCATTGGAAGGATTTGGCATTGTGGAACTATTTGGTGCAAAAATATGGAACACCAATAGGGCCATAATCTGTATAAAATTATCCTCTCTCTCACTACCCTCATCGGTGGGGTGGCAGTGCCACTAGCAGGCCACCTCCGCCCTGCTTAGTGCCGGAGGGTAGTTCTGAGCCGAGGTTGAGCTGCGCACAGCGCTGGCCCTTGGCCAGACGATGTCCACCCTGGTCCAGAAACACCATTGACCCGGATTTGGTCAGGAACTGTTCTTCCCCCGGAGGAGGGCCGGGTAGAAAACCATTAGTAATTCTGTTCCGCCACTGGTGTTAAAAACAGAAAAAAGAGCAGTTCCAATACCTCTGGGTCTCGGGAGTTCAGGAATGGCAGCGTGTGACGCTACAAAGCCTCGCCGCTCTCATTCCCCTCCCCACAAGAGGGCGAGAATGGCAGTGTGTGACGCTATGCCTCGCTGCTCTTGTTCCCCGCTGAGGAAGGAGGTGATGCAGACCGTGTGCAACGCCACAAAGCCTTGCCACGCTCAGCCCCTCCTTCATTTGGAGAGCGCGCTTGGTGGTGTACAACGCTCCCATGCCTTGTCAACCTCTGGTGCCTCTCCAAATCGCCAGCAGGGGGTGCCAGCTGTGGGAACGCACACAAGTGGCCTTCCCACACTCGCTCACCTCCTCAGCAGAAGCAGGTAGTGTTGCACAGCACACTCAGACCCCACTGCGGGCCGCTACCATGCCATCCGTCGGGTCCCTGCATGCCGCTATGCTGCCCCGCTGCGGGTACGTCTGTGGTGCCAGTGGTCCCGCTTGCACGGTCTCTGGGAGCCTGGCTAGTGCTTCCCAGCCCGTCTCGCCGGCTCATCCACACCATCAGACTCGGCTATGCGATTCAGTTCGCCCGGCGCTCCCCCAAGTTCAGGGGCGTTCACTTCAGTATCGAAGAAGGACACCCCTGTGCTTCAGGCAGAGATCACTGTACTACTGGCGAAGGACGCAATAGAGCCAGTTCCTCCAGCCGATATGAGTCCGGGTTCTACAGCCCGTACTTCATTGTACCCAAGAAATGCGGCGGGTTGCTCCAAATGAGACCGCTTCAACGCTGGCTACACAACCGAGTCCCGAGATGGGCGGGGCACAGCGGGTCCTCCGTGTCAAAATGACGCCGAGATGCCGCCAAACCTTCAGCCCGTGGTCGGACCCTTCATTTCTACAGGCAGGAGTGCCTCTAGAACAAGTGTCCAGGCATTCGGTTGTCTCCACGGATGCCTCATCCACCGGCTGGGGTGCCACGTACAACGGGCTTGCAGTTTCGGGTCTGTGGACGGGGCCCCAACTGCAATGGCATATCAATTGCCTGGAGTTGCTGGCAGTTCGTCTTGCTCTCAGCTCCTTCAAAATGCCGTTCAAAGACAAGCACGTTCTGGTCCGGACGGACAGTACTGCGGCCGTTGCGAACATCAACAAACAGGGTGGTCTACGCTCCCGCCACATGTCCCAACTCGCCCGCCATCTCCTCCCGTGGAGTCAGAAGCATCTGAGGTCCCTTCGTGCATTCACATTCCGGGCCCGCTTAATCGTGCGGCCGACGAGCTGTCACGGTTACCGGTGCTCCCCGGAGAGTGGAGACTCCACCCCCAGGTGGTCCAGCTGATCTGGAGTCGCTTTGGGGCCGCACAGATCAATCTGTTTGCCGCCCCCGATACGACCCACTGCCAGATGTTTTATTCCCTGACCGAGGGAACCCTCGGCACGGATGCCCTGGCACACAGCTGGCCCCGGGGCCTACGCAAATATGCGTTTCCCCCAGTGAGCCTTCTCGCACAGACACTGTGCAAGGTCAGGGAGGACGAGGAGCAGCTCCTCTTGGTCGCTCCGTATTGGCCCAACAGGACTTGGTTCCCAGATCTAGTGCTCCTCGCGACAGCACCTGAGGGGGGCGAGAAGATTAAATCAAAAGCGCCTCGCCCTCCCTCTATACCCTCTTGGGACTTAACTCTGGTGCTGACCGCACTGCAGAGAGCGCCCTTCTAGCCTTTGCAGTCAGCTGAGCTGAAAATCTTGTCTCTAAAGACAATACTCCTGATTGCATTGGCCTCTGTGAAGAGGGTAGGGGACCTGCAGGCATTTTTGGTCGACGAATCGTGCCTGGAATTTGGGCCAGGTGACTCTCAGGTAACCCTGAGACCCCAGCCCGGATATGTGCCCAAGGTTCCCACTACTCCCTTTCGGGACCAAGTGGTGAGCCTGCAAGTGCTGCCCTCGGAGGAGGCAGACCCAGCCCTGGTTTTTCTCTGTCCAGTGCGCACCCTGCGCATCTATGTAGACAGAATGCAAAGCTTTAGGATCTCAGAGCAGCTCTTCGTCTGTTACGGAGGCCAGCAGAAGGGAAAGGCTGTCTCCAAGCTGAGGATGGCCCACTGGATAGTGGATGCCATCGTCTTGGCGTATGAATCCCAAGATGTGCCCTGCCCGCTCGGGGTTAGAGCTCACTCCACCAGGGGCGTAGCTTCTTCCTGGGCGCTGGCTCGTGGCGCCTCACTGACAGATATTTGTAGAGCTGCGAGCTGGGCGACACCTAACACGTTCGCTAGGTTCTATAGCCTACGTGTGGAACCGGTTGCTTCTCGTGTGCTCGCTTCCCATAGTCAGCAACACTGAAGTGCCCGTTCTAGTGTCGGCTTGCTGCGCCATTCCCTTCCCCATGGAACGTATACGTGCGCTTATTTCTCCAGTCGAGTTCCCCAGGAAATGGCGAACCCTGTTGAGTCCTCCGTAACCCGCGGCAGTCGGATGTGGCGGAGCGTCCGACGCCAGGTCTGGCACTTGTATGCATTGGTGGAACTTGTGTCAGACTGGGTTCCGTATGTTGTGACCCCTACAGCGGTCCCATATGTGTATTCTCCACGGTACAGCTCCCTACGGCGAGCTCGTGTCTTTCCCTCGGCAGAGTTTCTTTGCCGTCTCAGTACGGTGTCGTTCCCCCGCCTACAACAGGCCAGGGCCACCCCTGGGACTATTCTCCACATGGTAACTCCCTCCGGGCATGATGTGGCTTCCGCAGCGTCACTCCGGGCACACTTTCCCAGCATTATCCATAAGTCTGCTGAGTGGGTCTTGCGGAACAGCAGTGTGACTCTCCCTGCGTAAATTTCCCTGCCCGCTTCAGAACGGGGTCTGAGGGGCTCTCGCTGGGCGCTGGAAGTGGTAGTAACTGGGGCGTTTTCCAAAGGGATCCCAATTCGTGGGTACAACCGACATACGTCGAACGTGACCGACTGAAAGGGAACGTCTCAGTTACGTATGGTAACCCTCGTTCCCTGAAGGAGGGAACGGAGACGTACGTCCCGTCGCCACAGTTCCTTACCATCACTGCATAGCCGAGTCACTAGTTTGGCTCCTCAGTGAAAAACGTCAGTGCGTTGCTCTCGCTTCCTGTTTATACCCGCAGCGCGGGGCAGAGCGCAAGATGCAAATCTCACACGCCATTGGCCTGTTCTCTATATCTCGAAGCAGATAGGGGCTCCCTGAAGTTAACCCTAATTCGTCGGTACAACCGATGTACGTCTCCGTTCCCTCCTTCAGGGAACGAGGGTTACCATACGTAACCGAGACGTTTTTTATAATAGCAGCTCAAAAATATAATGGCGGATGTCATGTGGTAATCATAAAAACCTCCAGTTCGTTCACATTTTGTGAGAGTAGCTGACTTTATTTTTACCCATTGTTTACCCAAGTCCTTAAACTACTTAAATGAATTCACTGTCTTCATCTTTACTGAGCCAGTAAATCAATTATGACATTCATTCCCACCACTCTATCCACATCAGTATCTGTCTATGTTTCCCAAACTGATGATGATACTTCAAGAATAAGCCCAACATTATAAAATATGTTGATAATACTGGTTACATTTAAGGTTTCCATTAGTTAACTACATTAGCTAACATGAACTACCAATAAAAACACTTCTAAAGCATCTATTCATCTTAATTCATGTTATTTGTTGACATTTCTTAATACATAATTAAAATTAAAAGTTGCATCTGTTAATGTTATTTAAAAGACCTGAGCAAAAATGAAGTAAAAATGAACAGTTGTATTTTTATTAACATTAACAAAGATTAATAAATACTGTAACAAATGTAATGCTAATGGGTTAGTTATTGCATTATCTAATGGTATCTAATTGAACCTTATTGTAAAGTGTTACCTATGTCTTATATCAAGAGAAGTCAAAATATGTGCAATCTAGCCAGATGTTGCTGGCTTCCCTTGTACATGTCTAAAACAAGATCCTTCATTATCATGGACCACTTGTTCTTTGACTGATGTTTGTAAATTGCTCTACGGTCTCTACCTCACCAAAAGGCAAAGAGCCTGTTTACCCTTGAAAGCCTGTAACTTTTACATTTCCTGTTGGCGTGCCGCTGCTGCAGGCCCATTATCCAACATGACTATGCAGACACATGGACCAGTAATGAGATACGTTGAGTCAACATGTCCTACCGTCCAAACACCGCTGGCTGGTTCAACCCAACACTCAAATTCTTCTGTCTCCTGTAGGGACACCCCATATATGCATACCTCTGTCTCCTTAATAGAGATAGCGTAGATCTATAAAACATGTATATTTTTGTATACCACATATATCCCTCTGTTATTCCTAGAGGCGGCATTGGACACTCAGCCACCTTTAATAATTACAGAGGCATGCTTAGATTTATTCAAGGCTATATTTCTTTCTCTGCATTAACACCACTGTAGAAAAAAATATATTGCACTTCTTATTGATTCCTTAACTGTGAGATGCTTTACTATAGTAATATATATATATAGAGAGAGTATACAGGGAGTGCAGAATTATTAGGCAAATTAGTATTTTGACCACATCATCCTCGTTATGCATGTTGTCTTACTCCAAGCTGTATAGGCTGGAAAGCCTACTACCAATTAAGCATATTAGGTGATGTGCATCTCTGTAATGAGAAGGGGTGTGGTCTAATGACATCAACACCCTATATCAGGTGTGCATAATTATTAGGCAACTTCCTTTCCTTTGGCAAAATGGGTCAAAAGAAGGACTTGACAGGCTCAGAAAAGTCAAAAATAGTGAGATATATTTCAGAGGGATGCAGCAGTCTTAAAATAGCCAAGCTTCTGACGCGTGATCATTGAACAATCAAGCGTTTCATTCAAAATAGTCAACAGGGTCGCAAGAAGCGTGTGGAAAAACCAAGGTGCAAAATAACTGCCCGTGAACTGAGAAAAGTCAAGCGTGCAGCTGCCAAGATGCCACTTGCCACCAGTTTGGCCATATTTCAGAGCTGCAACATCACTGGAGTGCCCAAAAGCACAAGGTGTGCAATACTCAGAGACATGACCAAGGTAAGAAAGGCAGAAAGTCGACCACCACTGAACAAGACACACAAGCTGAAACGTCAAGACTGGGCCAAGAAATATCTCAAGACTGATTTTTCTAAGGTTTTATGGACTGATGAAATGAGAGTGAGTCTTGATGGGCCAGATGGATGGGCCCGTGGCTGGATTGGTAAAGGGCAGAGAGCTCCAGTCCGACTCAGACGCCAGCAAGGTGGAGATGGAGTACTGGTTTGGGCTGGTATCATCAAAGATGAGCTTGTGGGGCCTTTTCGGGTTGAGGATGGAGTCAAGCTCAACTCCCAGTCCTACTGCCAGTTTCTGGAAGACACCTTCTTCAAGCAGTGGTACAGGAAGAAGTCTGCATCCTTCAAGAAAAACATGATTTTCATGCAGGACAATGCTCCATCACACGCGTCCAAGTACTCCACAGCGTGGCTGGCAAGAAAGGGTATAAAAGAAGAAAATCTAATGATATGGCCTCCTTGTTCACCTGATCTGAACCCCATTGAGAACCTGTGGTCCATCATCAAATGTGCGATTTACAAGGAGGGAAAACAGTACACCTCTCTGAACAGTGTCTGGGAGGCTGTGGTTGCTGCTGCATGCAATGTTGATGGTGAACAGATCAAAACACTGACAGAATCCATGGATGGCAGGCTTTTGAGTGTCCTTGCAAAGAAAGATGGCTATATTGGTCACTGATTTGTTTTTGTTTGGTTTTTGAATGTCAGAAATGTATATTTGTGAATGTTGAGATGTTATATTGGTTTCACTGGTAAAAATAAATAATTGAAATGGGTATAAATTTGTTTTTTGTTAAGTTGCCTAATAATTATGCACAGTAATAGTCACCTGCACACACAGATATCCCCCTAAAATAGCTAAAACTAAAAACCACTTCCAAAAATATTCAGCTTTGATATTAATGAGTTTTTTGTGTTCATTGACAACATGGTTGTTGTTTAATTATTAATGTTGTAAAATTAATCCTCAAAAATACAACTTGCCTAATAATTCTGCACTCCCTGTATATGCAGTATGTTTATAATGTAAAATGTCTAAATTACAAATTTTATGACATTTTATATAGAATATACAATGTATACTCTCACATGTCTGTATTTAACAAAGAAATATGTATATTTTTATAGTAAAAGGCTCAGGTCCATTAAATAATAGTATTATTAGTACATTTATAAGATGAAAACATGAACTAATTGGCTAATGGCTAATTGGGCTTAAGCCCCGAATGTTTTGTCAAAAGCCCCGAATCTTTTAGTTTAAAAAAAAAATTACTTAAACATTGTTTCATTTCCTCTCAGTCTTTCAGACTGGAGCGGCAAAAAATGAAACAAAAGCTCTATTACCGTGTGTGGTGGTGGTCGGTAATGCATCGCGCATCACTCAGCTTGTTTGCCAATGCCAACTGCCAATAAAAACTAACGAAGAAGAATATAAATCTTCTTCTTCGTCGTTGTCATCAGGGATTGGCAGGCTTTTGTATTTCACCGGCGTCGTAGCTCCCTGGCTAACCGGCTGAAATTAACATGGACATAACAAAATTTTTTAAAAGGAACACTAAACCTCACCGGCCATCTATCTTTATCTACGTGTTTATCTAAGCGCAGGGCTCCGGACTGTAGCCGAATATATACTTGTGTCTGTCAATATTAAACTGCAAAATACTATTTAAATGTTACTCCTGCATGTTCTGCATCTCTGCATCCCGTGAGATGGGCGGTCGGGCGCGGGCGTTGTCTTTGTAGTCTCTGCCGTGTGTCAGTGTCACTATATGAGGACACGAACGCATAAACCGTCACTTCATGGGAATTTTAATGTTTCATTTGAGAAAACTGTCATATCATGAACACAGACACTCAAGGGTCAGGATTCTGATGTAGCAAATTTGTCAGCTAAGCACAAAGTAAACCGAACTGAACTCTAAAGATAAGTAATGATGTTTACACCAAATTCCAATTTTACCTATGCAGGCTAACTTAAAAATATTCAGATAACGGTTGCCTCTTTTTATTTGCCAGGGGTGAAAATTAGTCATCCTTAACATTTTTGGTGTTTTGGATTCACTACAGCTGGAGAACAATTAAATACAAAACAGGTTGTAGGCTCTACTGGGTGATTTTTTTTTTTTTACTGAGTAACTTATAATTTTCCCAGATAGTATATAGATTTTTAGGCACTCTATTATCTCAAACAGCCTGAAAAATAGTGCATTTAGCTGATGTAAATGGGAAAAAAATCTCCCCGGGGGAGTATACACCCGGACCCCCCTAGGTTTAGGCTAAGCCCCGAATGTTTACATCGTCTGGCTCCGCCCCTGTTCAAGAGAAACTGCGGGAGGTTGCCGCTTGGATCGAACCCACGGTTGCATGATCACATGATTACATGATGTTGTATTTTGCCATGCTTTACCAATTGAGAAAGGGAACAATGCATTAAAATGAAAGTGTCCTGTTGTCGATAGGGGCGCAACTTTAGTAAACGCGTCTATGGGTCGTATTTCTGGGAAGTGACAAACGACCAATATAGGCGTATTGGTTGGAGGACATGCTGCATATATATATATAAATGAGATAGCCAGGACACCAGGAGATAATGCCTTGGTTTCTCTTTTACAATGAAGACAGTTTTGACAGTCTTACCGCAGGTCATTAAAATAGAGGAAGATTTGGTGCTTTGACAGAAGAACTTGCTGTATGTATTCTCAGATCTTTGATTCTAATGAGCACTGGGAAATGTAATGTGCCTGCTTTTATCTGTCAAAGACTAATAAATGAACAACGTTTCTGAGAGTCTCCATTTATCAGAGACAAGCACACTCTATCTAAATACTCCAGCTACTTATTAGAGGACTTACTAAACTTCTTGCAGCAGTTAAAATAATGCCCTTTTTTATTACTTTGACAGTTTATTTTTGAATTAGGGCAAATGCCAGAGTATTTTAAAGTAGTACAATGACTTGGCTTTTTCGGGTTTTAAACTTTTTTGGGGACGCTTTGGTTGTCCGTGTTAGTGAAATAGGTTTGTTTGTTGATGATATATTGATTAAATTCTAATGTAATGAAATGTTTCTTGTTTCCAGAGACCACTGCATATGTCATTGGCTGTTGCTGTTATAAAGTTACTATCCCATCTATTATTTTTGAAAATCACTGTGACTCTTTACTAGATAGAACCCAAAGTTTTAATTGCAGCTTTTAGTAAACTTGACCTTATGTACTAGTGGTACCTTTTGCCTCTCTGCATTAGGGTCTTTTCCAAAAACCTAATGAGTTGCTCATTGCCTACTAACTAGGCAGCATCCTAGCATGACATGGAACCTCATAAGTCACTGATTTGGATATGCTATACACGAACACTTTACTCACCGTTGATTCTGAAAGAGTGCATTACTGCCCGTCCAGTTTTTCTGCAGCATTGGTTCTGGAAGTATTATTTTCCATTCATTTTTCCCGTAGGGATTTTTATAAAGTCTTCATTAAAGCGTTATAAGCCATTAACCAAGCCAACTAAAAACAATAGAGAAAAATAATCTATTCATTTGTTGTTGATTATATCTATAGAAACAATACATTTAAAGTTTAATGCAAAATTATAAGATATACATATATAACAAATATTTCAGTATTTTGACAGCGTATAGCCAGACTGATTAGATTACGTCATTCATGGTTGGTGCTTCATGGCAGTGGGCTCTTTTGACATGATTTGCTCGCTCTAACTCTCTGATTGGTGGAATTTTCTGTACAGCATCATGGGTAATGTCGTTTTCACCACAAATTCAGCTATTAAACTTGGTTATTTTAAAGTTAAATAATGGTCGGAGCTCACAGTACGTCTGCTTTTAATGATTTATAAGTTATAAAAACAATTTCCTTATGGACAAAATTAATGCCGTTTTTACTTTTGCACACTTGCTGTTTCCTTTATTGCTCCGCCCCAAAATAATGAACATGCAATGCAAGATTGGATCTCTTTATCATAGCTAAAGCGAAGCAGCAAATATGATGAACGAACGACAAGGAAGAAGAAAAAATGATCATACAGTACACAAGAGTATATAGAAGCAAGAGATGGTTGTTAGTTGCCAGCAGCTCCAGACAAACAGTGACACTCAAAACTGTCCTGTTAATATACTTTACAACAACAGCATACCTTGGTTCTGTGAAACAGCAAAACCAATGTTACTCACTGTAGCGATGTTTAAAGTTCAGGGAAGGAGGAGGCGGGAACCGGCTAAAGTAAAAAATAAAATTGAATCCAAAAATAAACAACAAAACGAAAGTAAAGTGGCAGCTCCTCACAGACGACTGCATAATAAAACAACAACATAATGTCCTTGCCTGGTCCTCTCTTGTCCTTCACTGTCCTCCCGGAGCTCCTCTGTGAGACTTGAGACCACTCATTAGCACTTGCGCCACCGGCCTCGCTCCGTTCCCACAGCTCTCGGCCCCGCCTTGCTTTTCACACTCACCTATGGAACAGAAACAAACAATGCAACATCGCAGTCCGTTTTCAGGCCTTAGGTCTATCCAGCGCTGGAAAGCATTTCTAATATTAACGTGGATCCTAAAGCTCTTGCCTGATGATTTAGTATTCCACCCTTCTTTTTACAGTGATATTCCTCTGAGCTTTTCTCTTTTTTAATGTCTCTCAGCCATATATCTTTATACAGTCTTTCTTCGACTCTCTCTCTTGTTCACTCTCTCTCCTCCCCCATCATGAGTGGTCACGTGCTGATTGGCTACAAGTGTGTTGTGGTGCTCGGTCCGATTGTCTTTCAACACTGTTTCTCAGAAATCGCTTACTGCACCTTTTAAAACAAACAACATTAAATGCAGGGCAGAATTCAAGCTCTTTATACTGTAAATGGTTTACAGTCTTTCTGTTACCACCTCACTGTCTCTCCAGACAGTCGGCCCGTCTGCCTGCCCATGCCTGCCTGGTAATTAAACATCCATGCCATCAGGCAGGCAGCTGGCAACCCTCCCTTGAGAATGCCAATTAAGTTTGTAAAATATTTAGGCTACAAAACTGTACAAGGGGAGCCATCGTGGTGCGCAAATCATTCGCAGAGCTCTGTGGAAGCCCGTGGATTGACTTCCCCTGTGGCCCCCCCATCTGTGATACATAGAGAAATATCACCTATACACACTGCACACTCCCCTGAGGCAGAGACTTATGATCAGAGTACATTAACATTAGATCAAAGTAATAATTATGTAATGGCAAGGCTTAATATACACAAATATTAGCAGTCAGCCTGTCCTGCATTACACATCGCAGCAGGGTTGCATTTAGTCGAATTTGTTTCAGTTGTAAACAGCTCATAGATAATATAAAGAATGCACAATATTTATTTCATAAAGAAACAAAATATTATGCATTCACAAACATTCATGAAAAATGATATTTATAAAAACATTGACTGTATAATCCATGTCAAAAATGGATTGTGTATATTGGTGTATCCTCCAAGTTGGTATTTATGTTGGACGTACGTTCAAATAACTCTGGTCAGAGTAAGATGGTGATGTACATTGATTTCATACAATTCAACAAGATTTTTTAATCTACAGAATGATGAATAAAGAATGTGCATCGGCTGTATTTTATGTTTTATTCAATGTATGAAGGTGCTGTAAAGTGAATCTTCTATCGTAATTGTACAATGGTATTTTGTACATGCGATACATTTGAAAAAATTAACAGAGTTTCCCATTCATAATTACGACTTTGTGGCGTGTACATTAAACGTGTAAATACGGCACGATATGTATATGCCAATAAAACATAGCATTTTATTGATATGGATTGTTTAAAAGTAGTAAGAAAACTTTAGTAAGAAAAAGGGGGAAATGAGATCTGAAAATGATACAATCTGGGCTCAAACCACTACATTTCCAATACAAACCTTCAAATACTAAAATGTTTAATGACATACTCAAAAATAAATCCGTAGAAAAGGCCAATTTAAACATAACATTATGCACATATGACTGAATTATTAAACACAAAATGTGCTTATCTCCTCATACATAATAGCAGAACCCTGTGTCATTATCCTTCTTAAATGCCTTTTCATTCTCGCACATTATGGCTATATCTGATGACCTCACTGCCCTGGTGTGAGCACATATGAGAGGCAGACTGCTTTGAGAACAGCGTGAATATCATTTCCATTTTATGCTTTTTAGAATGATCACTTCAGCCAGTGTAATTGGCCAATCCAAAGTACAGAGTCATGGAGAAAGGTCAGCTAATTTAATGGACCAAAAGTAGAAATTAAAGACAAGTTATTCTGACTTAAAGATACAGGACATTTTCTAATGGGAAACTTTAACTGGGAATACTTATTAGACATGTCTGTGTCAGATGTAAATGCATGTGTATATTAAAATACTTGCTCTCTATAGTTTGTTGGTTAACACCGTGAAAGAGTTTTCTGCAAATATTGATTTCTACTGTTATGACATACATGGAATTAGGCATTGTTATACAATTGTATGTGTAAATGTATAATTTTGCATAGTTTTATCTCTGTTTTTCCAAACTATCTGCACTGACAGACTTTCATATCAACTAATGTCATTCACAAACGACAAAATGCAAATGTGCATCTGCACACATAAACACATATGTATGTGTCTGTGTATATGTAATGATGAGTTTTATGAATATCCACCAACTGCATCTTGACTGGAAATCACACAGACTAATGAGATCCTCTATGTACAATGAAGAACATTAATATATATGTAAATTAGCCGAGGAACAGGCTGTCATTGCTATAGCACTTTCTCTCTCTCTCTCTCTCTCTCTCTCTCTCTCTCTCTCCATCTAACGTCTAACTCCGTCTCATTCGTACTTCCACCGTTTGCATTGGTGTGTTTATAACACAAATGAAATTATAAAGACACACTATTTTTTTTTGCGCATTGACCATTCAACGTGGTTATTGAGAGAATCGGTATGTTTAATAATTTAGCCAAGAATTGTGGAATGTTTCTCCTTCCAAATGACGCCATAAAAGAAAGTCATTTTCAATACAACTATTACTGTTTAAAAAGAGTCAAGCCTTCCGAGTGTGGTTTTGCATGCCACAACCTGACCTCTGAAGATGACCTGGATTCAGAACACAACTCTCTAATCCCTGTATGTGACCATTCTGTGGACACCAATGCCGCTGTTCCTAGATCAGTTGCTGAGAAGGCGAGGCAGAGGGGAGGGGCCAGCTGTGAGGCGGGGGTTTGTGTTTAAGGGCCGCAGGTCGGTTGTTCAAAGCAAACTCTGTGCATTGTTGGGCGGCGGAGGATTAGATCTCTCCAGTCCTGCAGAATTTGCCTTCTAATTAAAAGGGATAAAGAGGTAGGAAAATAGAGGGGCACTGTTGGGTGGAAAAGAAAAAGAAGGGGGTGAAAGGTTGGTTCAAAATACACTAATTGTAAGAGTATTTACCAGCTCAGCAGTATATGGTATAGGGTGGATTCAATGTCTTGTAGCCAGTATTAGGCCATCATCATTGTACTAGCTCACCCTCTTCCACTAAAAAGAGCAGCGGGGGTCAATACAGTTTCAACCCGAGACACTCAGTGTACCAATTTACTTTAAACACAACACTTCAGGACAAAACTGATGCAGCTATTAGTTGTTGGCATATTTTAGTCTTGGAACTTATATAGACAAAACAGAACATTCTTTCAATGTAATGGTCATTTCAAATAAGTTGGAAAGAAAACTTTACATTTCAATGGTTTAATCTTTTGACGCATGATGTCCTCTACAATGGATGGAAAGTTTTAACCATTTATGGTTAAATCCAGACCACCAAGGTGGTCCTTTAACCCTTGTTCTATATCAATGTTCTCTTTTATTTTTCTCTATTTATTTATAACATATCTTCAAAATGGCTGACGAAAGTAGTTAAGCAACCAGTTGCTCTAGACAATTTACCACTACCTTTATGCAGTGGACAGATGTTTTTAAGGAAAAAGGGACTAAGAAAGAGTTTTGATAAATTATTTCATAAAAATGTATTCTCTCTCTGGTGTGTTAGTGTAAAGAGATGTTGGCAGATGTTGACATGCCTGTTATGTAAATGAATGCAATGTTATGCAATGAATTACACAATTGTATGAATAGAAGTACACTACTGTTCAAATGTTTGGGGTCAGTAAGATGTTTCATCTTTGTTGATATAAATGAATACTTTTAATCAGCAAAGAAAGCTTTAAATTGAAAAAAAAAAAAAATGTTATAAACAAATTCTACTTCAAATCAATCGTTCTTTTTAACATTCTATTCATCACTGGATCCTGGGAAAGAGTATCATGGCTTCCACAAAAATATAATACAGAACAAGATTGATTTCTGAAGGATCATGTGACACTGAAGACTGGAGTAACAATGCTGAAAATTCAGCTTTGCTTCACAGGAATAATATCACTATTTTACTGTATTTATTAATCAAACAAATGCAGCCTTGATGAGATTCTGAGAGTCATAAGAGTCTTCTTTCAAAAACATTTGAAAATGATTCTTACTCACCCCAAACATTTGAATGGAAGTATGTTTTTGCATAACCAGACCAGACCACCATGGTGGGTGATTTTGTTTGAGCCTTATAACAATAATTCTGTATATAATTTTGGAACTGTAATATAATAATCCTTGAAAAATTCCAATATTTTTTCTTGAGATTTAAAAATGCCTGCATTAGAGGATGTTCTAACATCCACCTCAAGATGGATTTAGTTTTGGTTAGGAGTTGTGCAATGTTAGAAGTCCTGGCCAAAAGCACTTTATTTAGTGGAATACAACAATGCGCTATTGATAATGTAGATGTTGGGTTGTTGTTATACAAGTTATTTACTGTTGTACAGACTTTAACTCAGATTAGTCCAACTCTTGGGCAAGTCACATTACCTGTATTAGATTACTATAGTAATCCAACTCTTTGTGCAAAGTTTTGTCAACACATACATCTATGATAGCGTTTGTGCAACCACTGAACAATATAAGTACCAGTAATAAACAACACTTGTTTCAGCCCTTCTGGATCACTCTTTAGGGGACATAGTTGTAGGCCTCTGCCCAAGGGGGACCCCCGACCCTCAGGGTGTTTTTGTTTAAGTCTCCCCCTCTCCTCCTCCCTCTTCTCATCCAGTCCCTCCCCTCTCGTCAACCCACTGCTGTTTTGGAAGCCCATTTTCAGGCATGGGGTCTGCCTCCCCCCGGGGGTCCCACAAACAAATGCTCCATGCTCTAAGCTCCCACAGCAGCTCCGATTCTCCCCACAGACCCGGGAGGTTAACGACGTGCCAGTGGAAAACATGACCACCTCCCCACCCCCTTATTCTCTCTCAACCTACCTCTCAATCTTTATTTATCCCAGTCAATCCTCGTGCTTGGCAACCAGTGAACCACTCACACAGAAGTAAAGTGTACAACTTTTGACTCATTTTGAAGTCTTAAAGATATAGCCAAAAGTGAAAGTCATGTCGTACCAAACCTGTATGACTGTAGAACACAAACGAACATATTTTGGACACACTTTAGATTAGGGTCCAATTATTTTGCCTAAATAAACTCCTAGTTACTGCTTATTAATAGTTAGTAAGGTAGTTGTTGAGTTTAGGTATTGGGTAGGATTAAGGGATGTAGAATATGGTCATGTAGAATAAGGCATTAATATGTGCTTTATAAGTACTAATAAACAGCAAATATCCAAGTAATATGCAAGCTAATAAGCAACTAGTTAATAATGAGAATTGGACCCTGATACCCATATTTTTAATAAGTTTCAACTGTTTTTGTCCCACAATGAATGTCAATGGGGTCCAAAACAACTTTTTTTTTTAAATATGGAAAACATTTATATATGAGGGTGAATAAATGATAACTTTTTTTGGCTGAACTATACTTTAAGGCTAAGTTCTCACTGTCAGTTTTTGGATTGACAACCGCATTTACTTACAGGTGTAAGTCTAGAAATGCCCCGTTCAAACAGCGACTTACATTAGAGTCTCAAATACTGACTGTATTCTCTGACCAGTTACCACTACAGTGACCAAAGTAATATCTAACATGGTGACGAATAGTCTTATCACTTTTGACACGACAAGAGTCCAATCTATCAAATCTTCATAAGCCGAGAGCAGCTTTTATATCTGTGTGGAAAGCGAGCATTTGAGTCGTGCGTAGATCACAAAACTGACGGGAGCGACTCTGGTGGAGAACAGTAACGGGATCTAAAACCGTATATCTCATATCTCCGAAAGTTACCGAAACCACACATGAAAACCCCCGACACACGGTAGACATGCAATTTTCCAGCGCAGAGCAGCTCTCTAGTTGTCCAGTCCGGTTTTGTTCACACAAAGCGTTTTCCGAGAATGCTTTTGTGAGTCCTGAAAAAGCACAGGTGTGAGTTTGGTTCTATAATGTGGTTATCACTCCCATAAATAACCGTATTGTGTGTGAACGTAACCATTCAAATATAGGACTGACAACCGTATTCTGTTGCTGTGTCAAAAGTCAAATACATTTTTTTTTTTTTTTGTTAAATGTGCTTAAAACTGTGAATTCAAAGATTCAGTAGTTGTATTACTCACTTAATACTTTACAATTTACATCATGTACAATTTTTTTATCAAAAAACAACAACAACCCTATTTCAGTTGTAAAGGATGCCCAAGAAACAATTTGACATAACATGGTATAAACATAACATGATATAAAAATGGGGTAACGTCTGTCTATATCTAATTACTGGAGATAAATAATAAAGCATCCGCATACTAAAGATTAAAGCGTGCAGCCATTTTGGAGCTTGCGTTGACAATTAACCTTTCTCGCTTGGTGATTTGTAACACAAGCAAATCCTGTTATCAGCAAATATAGCACATGGCTCACACACACTCAACTCCAACCCCAAACAGCGGCGTAAGTGGTGTTTATGGTCTGTAACGAGAACAACAAAATAAACACTGGGTAGATTGCACCGGTACACACAGCCAAGCTGAGTGAGAGAGAGAGAGAGAGAGAGAGAGAGAGAGAGAGAGAGAGAGAGAGAGACTATTAGAGAGAGAGATTTCACAGCAACTGGCTACAAACTTTGTTTATGATTTTTTTTTTTTTAAGAACAAGTAATTTCCAATCTTAATAGCACCACATTATTTCTTTAAAGACACTGAGAGCGGCTCTTAACTGAAGTATCATTGTGATCTAATGCACCGAATGTCAGTCCTCATGTGACCCATGTGCTTCCACTGGGGCTGAACCTGTTATCCACAATGTCTACATCACACCCAAATTCCCAGTCTTTGGCAAAATTCCCACTCACATTGTGCCGAATCATGTGGGCCTGCTGCTGTTGCCATGGGGACATGGTAACCTTGCCTCAGACCTGGGGGTGGTGGAGAGATTGAGGTTGTCATCCCTGACAGTATGCAGAGCTGAAAATAATGGCGAGATGATGCATCAGATGATATCTCGGAACGAAACAATAGAGGAATGCACTGAACAATTACTGGCAGACGAGTTTGGGAAAGACATCGTGGACTTGGCAAGTCAAAACCACAAACTGACAAACAGACAATGGCACTGACAAGCACAAGCAGGCAATAACAGAAAAAAACCAAGATGCAAAACACATACGAGTAGCACTTCAGTTGTAAACTTGACCTGGACTCCTCCCTGGGAACGACAGAAGTCTTTGGGTCTACAGGGAGATGTTGACAAGTGACAAGATTTCTTGCACTATTCATCTCAATCTCTGATATTATTTCTGACCTGTTATCTGATACAGATTAAATTTGTTGAGAAATCTACAGCGTATCCTTAAACTAAATTAACGTCAAGTTCAAAGAGTGCTTCAAATACAACCTACCCCACTACCGAAGGGAATATTGAAACTACTCACATTTTTTACATTCATTTATTTGTTGAAAAAAAAAAAAAATTTATTTTAAGGTGACATAACCAAACCCTAACTGTAACTTTATAGTAAGTACATGTAGTTAATATTACCAAGTACTTATGTGAGTAAGTACAATGTAACTACGTCACCTTAAAATGAACTGTAACCAAAAAAACCTTTATACATCCGATATAAATCCCCATCACCGTTTCGCCAACTTACCACATTTTAATTGAAGCATTTTAATTAAAGTAAAGGTAAATAAATAATTGCACAAATATTACTCTAAAACAACAAACATGACAATTATACAGTTAAAAGGAAGTCCTACAGGTTTTGAACAACATTAGAGGGAGTAGAAATGACCAAATTTTCATTTTGCGTTGAACTTTCCTGTAAAAAGTACATTTAGAGAGTAAACAAATCCTGGTTTACCGCAGTCACGCACTCATTTACCATGAGGGAAACAGAGACAGATATATTATTGAGTGCACATTTGCAGATTTATAAAACAAATCTGCAATATATATAAATCCAATCGAGATTTGACATTTGATGTGGACTCCTGACATGACTTGACCCTTTAATGACTCTCCATGACTAAACCTAACATAAGAAATAATAGTCTGTTTGCAAATGTGTGTTCTTCTCTTTTTTTGTTGTTGGTAAGAATCATATTTGATACAGGCTTTTATGGCTCATTTTATTCAGAGGCACAAACTGAGCAAAAATATGTAATTTGGAATCTGATAATCAAATATCATACAGTAGGTTTAAGACGTGTTCTTTTTTGACCAATAAGAATAACTGAATGGTGTAGTATTCTGACTTCACAGTCATCCACACTAAACACACCATCAGGCACATTGAGCCGAGCTTATGGAGTGATCAGTCAGTCCCTCACACTACAGAGGTTGCTCTGATGGGGCGAATCAGTTTGGGTCTGGGCCATACAGTTGGGTGGGGGTTGGAAGTAAGGGGGGGGGGGGGGGTTGTTGGCAAGGTGAGGTTGGGAGGCTCCAGTTGGTCCACTGGAGGCTGGCTGACTGATGGGCAGAGGGGGGGACATAGCCAGTCTGGCCTGGGCAAGGAGGAGAGGCTGGTGGGAATGGCGGAGGGGTGCTGGACCCTGGCCCAGAGTGGTGACTGCCTGTCTGTCCAGGCGCTGGGCCACTCCAGCCTGCTTCCCCAGGCTCCTACCCCTGAGTGGGCATTTCAAAGGGATATGCCTGCCCTCTCTCTTTCAATCACACTTTTGCCCTTGCTCTCTTTCCCTCCTTTCCCTTGCTCTTTCTCCGTCTTTATCACCGACTTGTTCCTTCACTTATGCTCTTCTTACCTCTCTTGCATATCTGCCCTCTCTAATTTGTCTCCATGTAGACATAAAGGTTCTTTATTTTGCATTTAGGGTTCTACGAAGAACCTTTAACAGAACATTTCCATTACACAACAGGTTCTTACGATTCCCTCTAAGACAACACGTGGTTCTTTTAAGTTAGCGGTTCACTGAAAGGTTCTTTGGGGAACCCAGAATGTTCCGTCAATGGTATCGCAGTGAAAAACCTCCTTTTGGAATCTTTATTTTTTTAAGAGTGTGGTAATTGATTCGCCAATCACAAATGACACACAACGCACGAATATGTCCTGCTGTGCTTTGTTGGACTTTTCCTGTGCAATAACCTTCCCGGTCTGTTTGATTTCGGCCGATTCATCAGACTCTGGGCAGTCGCACTGTGGGGCAGAAAGCTAGAAAGAGAGAGGTATAGAGTGGAGAGGAGGAGGGATGGAGTTGTACCGCTACACTGGACCCATCTGCCCGATGTCTTCCCCTGCTGCGGAGCATGATGTTGCTCCATGACTCGATGGCTCCACCATGGTGCTGACCATTATGCTGCTGCTTTATTGAACTGTGCCCCAGAAGCTCCACAGCAGAGACCACATTGATTTCAAAGCAACTGAGATGCTCTTCCCCATCGCCACATTTGTAGATGGAATGTCATTTTATATGCTTATGACTCCATACGAGTCACATTAGATAAAATCATACAATACAATATTAATGAAAAACATTTTCGTAAAAAGACAAAGGTCTTTTATTCAATAAAATCCAATATAATTTGAGACGATTTTATTAAACAACACTCTTATTAAAAGAAAAGATAAAATAGTTTAATATTGTTGCATTTTCATCATGTATGAGGGCATGTGAAATTATCTTTAAACAACAAAAACTACGGCTCTTCTCAATAAAAGATAAAAATACACCTACACAAGGTTTTGAAGATTTTTAAAATGCAATTTTTAGCAAGTCTTGGTTGCAGTCAGAGCAGAGAAGGGTGACGCTTTTTATATTTTAGCAGCATTTTATTCAAAAACATTACTCAAAGCTATATATATATAATTTAGACCTCAAAATGATTAGTTTGCATTTTTGCTTTCAAGACAAATGCTCGTTCTGCAAATGACATTAAAGCGACAGTAAATACATCAAGCTGCAATTGATTTGACTGCTCTATTTTTCTATTGAGCTTCTGTCAGTTCCTGAGCTACCTATCCACCACCTCCCCTGCCAACAATTAATGTGACTCGTCCACACCCTCTGTCCGCTCCTCGTCTCCCACCTGGCATTTTCCGGGCAGTAGGTCTAGTGAAATTCCTGCATCCCTATTGCCAGCCGCAAGGCGGTAACCACTGGGGTTTCTGAGAGTGTTCCCACCCCCAGCACACACACAGTCAATCGCGCACACACACACATATACACACATATCCCGTTCTGTCCCAGTCTGCAACTCTGGCAGACTCTACATTCTTTTCAGCAGTATTGGTACCCCATGGTAACCAGGAGAGCGGCGAGTGGTGACCTGTCATGTTAATGTCCAAAAAAAAAAATCATTTTTACTAAAATATGTCCAGTTCAATGCAACATAGACTATAATCAAGCGCCAAATATTACCTCAATTTAAATATCTAGAAACTCTACAAGTAAAATTAGATAAAAATATCTTTCCTTTCAGATCTACAGAAGATAAGACTAACAACCTTTTTTAAAAATGTTTTATATAATTTTAGATTTATTTCTACTTTTTTGTTTTTCAGTAGTAAATTTACTATATATTTATGCCAAAATAATCCAATGTACTGTTAAAAGAGTAGTTTGGTGATCAGAATCCAGGCGTTGTTTTATCACTGGAGGGGAGTTTTAAGTGACAGTTTGTGAACTTTTTATAAGCACATACACAAGCACACACACAGACGGGTCTTGTGTTTACTCTCCTAATTGGAGGGGAGGGTTCCAGTTGACAGACAAGCCCTTAGAGATACACAAAAAAAACAGCTGCCAGCCTGTGGCTGGACGGGTAGCTGACTACAGGCTGGAGCCGGGACAAGAACATGGCAGGAACGTGAAGAGAACGTAATGGAAACATCCAACTGACAGAATTATAAGAGGAGTCCCGACAGACAGCCTCCACTTCCCCAAAAGAGATATGAACAGTTGAGAGGGACTGGCATTAAAAAAAAGAAAGTAAGTGTAATATTTTCAGAAGACTAAAAATATATATGTGCATAAAACCCGATGAAATATGTTTAGGGAGAGAGATGTGTGTGAACTGGCAGTGTGTACGACAGCAAGACGGTACAATTTGGAGGCTGAGTATTGGTGTATGAACAAGAGTGCCAGAATGTCACTCAAAACAAAGTGGGGTTTGGACGGGGCACATGCAAGGAATGCTCACCCCATATGGGGGCTCGTCCTCGACTCACATGCCTTTCAAACTGGGTGCGGGGTTAATTATATCACATAATTAAAGACTCAATAATGTTAACATGCATATTTGAGGATAGGTGCAAATATTTGGCTTGGGGACAAAATAACAAATAATTGTTATGTCACTTCTTAAAGGGATAGTTACCCCAACAAAATGAAAATTCTGTCATCAATTACGCACCTAAAAAATGTCACCTCTTAAAAGGATAGTTCAGCCAAAAAAACCCTGAAGAATTCATAATCAGTTACTCACCTTCGTGTTGTTCCAAATATATGACTTTCTTTCCTCTTAAAATATTTTGAAAAATGTTTCTGCCCATACAGTGAAAAACGGACATTTTCCAAAATATCTTCCATAGAAGAAAGTCATATCATGAGAGTGTGTAAATCCAACACGATCACATGAGACTGCGTATCAATAGTACAAGTGTGCAATGTCGTGGAATGAATACGCCAAAATGAGTGCGTATCATATGCACGCGAAAAACTGCGTAGCATATCCACATTGCACACTCGTATTTATTTATACGCATTTTCGTGTGATCGGGCTGGTAAATCAGGGGTGGGGAACGTTGATCCTGGAGGGCCAGTCTCTTGCAGAGTTTAGCTCCAACCCTAATCAAACACACCTGAAGGTGGTCAAGGTCTTCAGGATTACTAAAGTTACAGACAGGCGAGTGTTTTTTTTTTTCAGGGTTGGAGCTAAACTCTGCAAGAGACTGGCCCTCCAGGATCAACGTTCCCCCCCCCTGGTGTAAATGATGGTGGACTATTCATTTAATTAGACTACTTCTGTGTCACAAAACCATAATAATCCTACATTTGTATTGAACGTTTCAATAAGAGCCATATTGTTGGATCATTGATCCTTTCATGTCCATGTTACTCGTGTTTGTAGCACTGCGAGTCTAAAAGTGATGCATAAACAGACACACCTTTACCCGGAAGGCAAGATAGAAAGGAAAAATATGGCCACGATCATAAATAGCCATTGCTTGTGCCTGTTTGGTGAATTTATTATGGGGATTTCACAGGCAACTTCACAATAGAACATTTCCTAAATGTGATCTTAGGGCCTTGCAGACTACAAGAAAGACATCCAAGCATTCACCACATAAAGCCTGAATAAATCCGACCCTCTCAGTTCCTGTGCCTTTGAACTCTGAGAGAAGTGAAGCCCACACTGCAGGGCAGGATCCACCGTTCTCCACACACCTCACGCCAGTCAGAAAGCATACTACATCTTTTTTGCTTTATAATAATGCACTGAATGGAGTTATCATGAATCTTTTGAAAATGTTCATATGAAACAATTGCACCGCAAATTCTTTGAAGATCTGTATTCGTAGATCTTTCACAGAGTTCACCTTGAGGGTCTTTGTATTGTGTGTGTGTGTGTGTGTGTGAGAGAAAAAGTGAGAGAGCATGAGTGTAGGGAGAAAAGCATGTTTATGCATGACTGAAAGAACGTTTAGTGTCCCCTTGTGTGTACTTGTTTGTCCTTGTCAGTATGGTGGAGGGCTTACTTTGCCTCATATTGATGACTTGAAGGGAAGAATCGGTTTTAATTGAATCCATTTGTTTGCCGCTTGGCCCCTGTGTAAACAGCAGACAAACAATTACAGTAGTGATTAATAACCGTTAAATATTTCCAGAAGACACTAAATGCATCATACATATGCACAGAATTGTGCCCTGGTTTGTGCCTTTTTTCTGCTCTAGTGAGAAGTTCTAGAGCACACTTATGTACAACAAACATTGTAAAACTTGGGTTACTCTTTATTTGGTAACCCTTTATTATAAATGTACTTACTATAGTAATAACAGCTAAACCCTAACCTTATATTGAGTACATGTTGTATTATTATTACTCAGTACTTAAATATATAATTACACTGTAACAATAAAGTGTAACCCTTTATTTTACTGTCATTGTTACATAATGTTACATGTAGTTACTATAATAACTAAATTAGCATAATTACAATTACGCATAAATTACGCATTACATTATGTACCAATATTACCTATATTATGAGGTAACATTTTTGGTAACACTTTATTTTACAGTGTCATTGTTACATATGTAACATGTAGTTACTAATAACTATAAAGTGTGTATAATTACACGCAACTAACCTTAAACCAAACCTATAGTAAGTGTAGTTCATTATTATTACTCAGTACTTATATTTGGTAACACTTTTTTGGTTACACGTTGCATGTACTTACCTACAGTAATAACAGTAAAGAATGCATAATTACATGCACATAACCCTGTAGTAAGTACAAATAGTTAATTAATATTACTCAGTACTTAAATGCATAATTACACTGTAACACGGACACATTAAAATAAAGTGTAACCACCTTTGGTAACAATTTATTTTACCATGTCCTTGTTACACGTAGTTACTGTAGTAATAACTTTAAAATATGCATAATTACATGCAACTAATCCTAACCCTGTAGTAAGTAGTTAATTAATATTACTCAGTACTTAAAATGTATTATTACACTGTAACAATGGCATCTTAAAATAAAGTGTAAGCACTTTTTTTAAGGTTCTTGTTACAGTGTAATTATGCGTTTAAGTATTGAGTAATAATAATTAAGTATAGGGTTAGTTGCATGTAATTCTGAGTCATTTATAGTTATTACTATATTAAAGTGTTACCAAAACTTGCATTTGCGGGGAAAAAAAAGCATCTTGCTTTAGAATAAAGTGCATATATTACAGGGGGGAAAAGTATACATATCTATACGTATTTTAAAATGTGATGTTGTACAATATTGTTGCAGCATGAGTGACTGTACTGAGGAATTTGAATGTGCTTTCTCTCTTTCTCGTTATCCCAAGTCTCTATGTAGATTGCTGTGACCTTAGTGATCTCCTGAAATACTGTGCAATCATCCTCCGTTTCCCCCACCCTTCCGATCTGACATCCTTATTTTCTCGGACCGTGACGCGTAACATTTAACCCCATTTAAGTTTCCTGTACCTTACGGGAAGACGTGGCACACGGGAAATTATGAATGTCAATAAAGATCAAACGAGCTCTTTTATTCATAGTAATTACGTTGTGCAAATATACCTTCACATTCAAGTGTTCCTCGCATCAAAAAAAAGACTGTTATCGCATTTAAACACTGTCACAATTATGTCAAATCAGAAACATTTGGAGGATTATTATAGCAGGTTCATCATGCTAAATGATGTCCATTCAAGCGTATATCTAATATCGAAACTCAACCTTGTGAAGAGAAAAACACAATGTATGTAACACAGACAGGTCAAACATTCATTGAAATGAATCAAGCCATTTTAGAGTAAGTGCAACACACGGTGTCATAATTGAAAAAGCTACTAAAGATGTTCTAAGCTTCATAAACTGTGAAGAAACTGATCCACTCCTACTGTGATCCTCCAAACATGCACACAAGATAACATCAGATAATGTCCACTTTGCTTTTGCCCACCAGAGCTTGCAAAACATTGGGACCTGCAGGGGAGACAGAAAGAGAGATTAGAGGTGCTCATATTTGAATGGTTTACTTCTATACTTTTAACATTTTTCTTTAATAATAATAATGGATCGGTGCTATTGTTAATAATAAAATAATATTATTATTACAATTATAGACATTGTATTTTTCATTATCTGTTTTATAGAGTCATTGTAAATGTACTATTCAGTCAAAAAAAAAAAAAGGTAACGTCCTAGCAAATTACTAGATAGCCTATTGATGCATGCTCGACATTATAACTGAAATAAACGTTTATGATTGGAGCTCGCCACTCAAGCAAAGTGGAGATTAAAGGGAAAGGGTGTCATTTACTGGGATTGCGCTGTTGTGGCCACGGGCGCGAACACGCATTGCTCTTTTTCACTTTGACAAACCACAATTCCTTTAAAGATGAGAGTTCCCTCCGGACGCGAGGCGTTTAGAATTTGATAAATAATTTAGCAGTTTAAACAGCGAGAGGCGACGCTGGGCGAGATCCCAGCGATAAAGGCACGCGGGATGGTGGTGGAGGATGAAACGGCGTTTATTTATCATTGCGCGTTGCTAAATAAATGACACAGTGCCCTTTAATATAACGAGAAACACACCGGCCGCGTATAACGAACTGCAGATGGGAACTTTTCAAGTGCCCGGTCATTTTTAAAACTTAAATGCAAAACCGCAACCAAAAAAAAAAAATCTATTTATCCGTTGTTTTTTTTTTGTATGCTCTCTATAATTATCATTTGGTTAATCCTCGACGTGTAGCGACCTGCAGTTTTCGGCCAAATTTGATCTCAAGCAAATGAGTTTAAAAGAGAAACGGCGTTATTTTTCATTCACTTTCGAACACAAAGAACTTCAGAAGCGCTTGCAGTGAAAGCCATTGTTTGTAGATTTTCACAACTGTAGGCTACGTGGCAGGTGGATGTGGGGAAAAATTAACAGGTAAATCACCAGGATATAATGGTGGCTGTCATCATCCCATTCCACAATAGCAGGTGCACAACCGAAGCTTTCCATCGCGTCTTCGAGTGTAAAAGTTTTTCTTTTCTTTCTGCATCTGTAACACAGTGAAAGATCACACTCGATTAATGCAATGACATTCCTAGATCTGCATATGAAAGAACGTGTCTTTGATAAACACATTATGGATAGATTCTAAATGGAATGGAACAGTAGACTTTTTTTTAAATTCTCTTTGCGTTTACGCACTCAATGGCGGCACTATTTAATATAAGTGTAATGTAAAATGAAGGGTCATCTTGAAAAAGAATAATAATTATTATTAATATTATTATCATCATCTTATTATCACTATAGATATTGTTGTTTCTATAATTTAATTGTAGGGTACTAAACAGGACAATGCTCTATATATATATATATATATATATATATATATATATATATATATATATATATATATATATATATATATATATATATATATATATATATATATATATATATATACCAACATTTGCTATAGTTTATACTCCAATAATATCAAACAAAATGTTAGTTATATTTCAACTGAAAAAGGATTATAACGTATAGGCTAGGCTACTGATCCTATTACAATTTTGGATTTGAAATTCAACAACAACAATGATAAAAAAACTGCATAATCATAAATATGTGTGTAGCCTATTTGTATCAATAAATTATTTAATTTAGAATAAAAGTCGAATGTCATTTAAACACAAGTGTCCTGGATTAACTGAAATGTTTTTTTTAAAATAGCATGCGTTAATAAATAACAATGATCTTTGTTATTAATATGTTGCTCACCGCGTTGTTCATTTGCCCGCGCGTCTCGAGTCAGTCGGGTGCTTGTCAGGTTCTCCACTTCTCAGGATGTCTTCAAATGTAGGCTACAGACTTAAAGCTGTTATGATACTGTCGGCTTTCCTCCCACACAGAAGAATCCCGATAGACATTTCTCGAAGTGGATATTGGCAACGTGTTGTTTGAAACAGTTTAAAAGGTACCTAATTCACCTCCTCGTTGCGCCACTCCACACTGGTTTCACGTGTATTCTACATGTCTTATAAAAGGCCTTAATCTAGCCCCATGGCAATGCGATGCACTCATCTCTTGATACATTTGGGTATATCAGCTTGAGCACTTGCAGTTTGAGCGTCATGTGGACGAGAGGACAGTTTTAAGGAATTAAGTCCCCGTAAATCCCTCCAGCCACGCAACAGAAATGCGAGAAGCGTCCGTATTCAACATTTGTTTTCTGTCATATTAATAAGAACAATGAAAGACTGAGTCTGCAGTTTTCTCTCATGATTAATAATCCTGCCTGAAATGATATACTAGTATATTTGCAACTTTTTTGGAGTGGTAGGCTGTACAAACTATAGCGCGCATTCACTATAGGGGCCACCGCAGCTCAAATATAATGATTTCAAGCAGATTGCAGTGTAACAACTAAGAAATTAATTCTCTTTCCACTTTATGAGTTAATGTTACAACATAAAATTACATTCCGATGACTCTCCGAGATGAGAATGTGCTCCGCGAGGGCCTCGCTCTCATTGGCTGGAGAGTTTGCATCAAAAAGTAGCTGTCGACATTTGTTTCCCTGCAAAGGGCCCTGCGAGAGACACAGACTCCAGTCCTGAGCTCTTCATTGGCCAGCGTGCTGTACAAATCAGACTCCAGCAACTTCAACCCACAAGAGCAGCGAATCATAACCGTATGTGATTAATCTCTCTAAACCATTCTATCCTTTCTTCGTGTTTAGCTGTAGACGCTCATCATTCACAACTCATTTGCTTCACGGTTTGATGAAAAGGATTTTATCTTGATGCCTTGAATATTTTTCTAACGATTTAGACGTATATTTGCTATCGGACATAAAACTTTACCGGACTTCGAATTGAATCCAGTTATTCAGTAAGTATAGCCCGCTTTGTGCAGTCGTGCATGTGCAATATTATGAATGCATATTATGCATCATTTATGACAGTATTATTATATTATCGTCGTTGTTGTGCTACCGCTAGGCTACGTAAATTAATATTTCTGGGGGGGTTTTATGGGCCAAACGTATTTTAATATCGTCACACAAGTAGCCTATGTTTAATGTGATCCTTAATTTTAAAAAAATAAAAATAGAAAATCGATATTAACCGACCCATATTTTGACTTGTGGTTATACGCGGTTTCACAATTTTCATTTTCAAAAGTTAATTTAAATCTACGTCTACTGTAAGTAGGCTGACTGGTTGAGTGAGTGTGTGTGTGTGTGTGTGTGTGTGTGTGTGTGTGTGTGTGTGTGTGTGTGTGTGTGTGTGTGTGTGTGTGTGTGTGTGTGTGTGTGTGTGTGTGTGTGTGTGTTAGTTTCAACAGTTTGAGTGCTTTAGATAAGTAATAAGCAAACACAAAGAGATAATTCTGCACACTTGTCTTATTTCTGATTTATATAGATACACACACACACACACGCTATTTCCCTCTGTCTTGCACAAGTAAAAAGCTGATGCTTATAGTCTCAATACTTTTTTATTATTTCAGTAGTTTGTTCTGTGTCTTGTCAGAGACGACGTTGAGTTGAAGTGTCTGAGTGTGTATGTGTGCGCGAGCGCGCACGCGTGTGGTTTTTATTGTAGTCATGCACAGAATCAATGAGGCCAAACGTTCATCTGAAAAGGTAGCGTCCAGTAATTAGGGGAGCGCGTGCCACACGGATTATCTCGTTAATTTATCAACAACAACATTTATCATAATTAATTCTTGGATGAGGTAATTACTATCGAGCGGCTGTGCAACTGGTAGACGAGGACTGTTTTAAGTGACAGATTGAGGGGCGAAACCGTTGGATTAAAAAAAAAAAACTTTTCTGCATAATAAGGCTAAAGTTTTTGTTTAATAACATCATCATTTATTCAGAAATAATTGTGATTTGGATGGTGTTGAGCTTCAGATAATTTGAAGTTTTGCTCGACCCAATAGCCAATTATTAAAAAAAAAAAAAAAATTTAATTTGGCCCTTTCATTCTCTTTATTTCATCGTTATTCTAATAAGTTATTATCTAAACTAATAAAACGACATCAGCTAAACAAACACAATCCACAGAGGAACAAATGTTTAATGGAACATCAAAAAGATTAAAGTTGGGCGTATTTCTTACACTCCTTTCAACATAGAATTAACTGAGGTAATTTCTGGAAAATACTACAGTTATAATTATACTTTTATAATACTGTTCTGACTGATATGACTAAGGAAATGAGGAGGCTACTTTTGTCATCGTTACTTTTGTCCTCTCCATTGGAGCTTTTGTTATCAGCATTAGTTATCAGGCTAACAGTGGCCTTTGTTTCCACCAATAGCTCCCAATCAATGCTCTTATGCCTGAGACAATTAGCCGGGTTCCTATGCAAATTGCGTTTCTGGCTTGTGTGCACATTTGAACGACTGAGTTTGGTCTTTGTGAAGACTTGTTGCAATTAATAGATGTTACTTTTTGGGGTTGGTGGGGAGGAAGGGGAGGGACGGGGGGCGTTTGTCGAGATGAGCTTCGTTCATCTCATGAGGACAGCTGGAGGTCTGGAGCGGCTTTAAGAGCACGTTGCGGTGTGGACGTGCTTTATTCGCCTATAAGTCATCGCAGCTAGAGGAACCCGCGTTTCTATCAAATGACAATTACATGAACATCTTTTTCCATCCTTGTGATTTTTTGAAAACAGGGTTTTTTTGGTTTCACATCCACTGCTGAAGACGTAATCAAGCTAGAAGCTGAATTTCGGAAAAGAGACGGAAGGAGCCGGTGTCCAGCTTTCCACATTTTCTCCAACTTTACCCCCCACAACCATCTTTAGCATGATGTCGTATCTCAAGCAACCACCTTACACGGTCAACGGGCTAAGTTTAACTACCTCCGGTATGGACCTTCTGCACCCTTCCGTTGGTTACCCAGGTGAGACAAGCTTCCGAATAAACCATGTGCTGTAAAATACGACTTGCGACTTGAAGGCTTAAACATACAGTGAATGTGGATTCAGGGATTATAGTAACAGTTTTTCCCGTATGTGCATAAATGTAAATAGTAGGCCTGGCTATTTGATTTTCTGCGCTGGTTGCACATGCTTGCATCTAATTACACTTTCAACATTTATTATTTTACAAATATGTGATTATTATAAATGTTGAACTATTCTGTCAAATTCACAACCTTTTGTAATCTAATTTTTTGATTATTTGCCCAATTAAGAATTAAAAAACTTAAAAAACACAATTGGTGAATTAAAATAAAACGGCATCTGTTATTCTTATATTTATTCTCAAAAGTAGGCCTACATTGTTTTTTATACAACTGTACCAACATAGGCTATCCGAAGGGGGAAAAGTTTAAAGCATTAAAATATTTTATTTAATAATCAAATAGTAAAAAAAAAAATCTAATTACAATGATGTTCCAGATATAATAATATTTTGGTATCATGTATTTATATTTATAACCTGCTTTTAAATGAAATCTATGCATGAAAGTTTTTCGGATGGACAACCGTGTGATGCATTTTTTTATTTAAAACAGCGACTCCTCGAAAGCAGAGGCGGGAAAGGACAACATTTACTAGAGCGCAACTAGATGTGCTGGAGGCTTTATTCGCCAAAACGCGCTACCCGGATATTTTCATGCGCGAGGAGGTGGCCTTGAAAATCAACTTACCGGAGTCCCGTGTACAGGTAAGCTACGAGTGCCTTATTTAAAAAAAAAAAAATCCAAACATGAAATACATGGACATCTTTATGAACTATAATTATGTTGTCCCATGAATGAAATTAGGTGACATTGTAAATGTTAATAAACCTTGTTTTTACCACGTCAGGTTTGGTTTAAAAACCGAAGGGCAAAGTGTCGCCAACAGCAGCAACAACAACAAAACGGAGGCCAGAACAAGGTGCGACCTGCCAAAAAGAAGAGCTCTCCAGCGCGGGAAGCCAGTTCTGAGAGCGGGGCGAGTGGCCAGTTCACCCCGCCCTCCAGCACTTCAGTACCGGCCGTCTCCACCACAACCGCGCCGGTGTCCATTTGGAGCCCGGCCTCCATCTCGCCGCTGTCAGACCCACTCTCTACCTCCTCCTCCTGCATGCAGCGATCATACCCCATGACCTATACTCAAGCGTCTGGATACAGCCAGGGCTACGCTGGTTCCACATCCTACTTTGGGGGCATGGACTGCGGCTCTTACTTGACGCCCATGCACCATCAGCTGACCGGGCCAGGGTCCACCTTGAGCCCCATGAGCAGCAACGCAGTCACCAGTCACCTGAACCAGACTCCCGCGTCCCTTCCCACACAAGGTTACGGTGCCTCGGGGCTCGGCTTCAACTCCGCCGCGGATTGCTTGGATTATAAGGACCAAGCGTCCTCGTGGAAACTGAACTTTAATGCTGATTGCTTGGATTACAAAGACCAGACTTCCTCCTGGAAATTCCAGGTGTTGTGAAACTAACAAACCGTCTGCCATTCTGTCCAATCAACACACTAAAATACCATAAATAAACGTTGTAGACCTGCCATTCGTCCAAAAACAGAAGTGTTCCGTGACGCGCGAACTCTCCGAGATGGATGGCTTGCATTGTGCCCGACAGCGCTTTTGAAGTTTGTCTTTGACATGAAATATCTATTTGAGCTACATGCACCCCTTGTGGCGTGCACAGTATTTGAAGGGTGGTGAGTGCGTATAAACATAGGCCATCTGACCACAACCTGTTGTTTAAGGTATACAGGGAATCAAAGTGAATTTGTAATAAGTTATAGGTCAAAGCCACGGAACAAATCCTTACACAAGAAAAGAGGAGAAAAAACTACACGGCAAAAGGAGCCAATCTTTTGCTTAAGTGCTTGGAATGGGCAGGCTTTCTCTAAGCCTCTTACAGCACGCCGACCTATTTCAATGTTGGCAAGACGAGAGACACTTCCATCAGGAGGATGTGTGCGAGTGCGTGTGTACGTGTGCGTGCATGTGTGCTGAACGCCCCCGTGGCGACCTGGATGCACTACTTTATTTAAGAAAAGGTGTTTATAAGGAATCAATATGTAGTTTTTAAAAGACAATCAGTGTGTGTCTTATATAAATGGTACATTTGTGTTTTTTTATCTGTGCTAGCCTTCGAAACTGTGATCTGTTGTAACTGTATGCAATTTGTGAGCTCCGTCGCATCTGCGAAGACTCGGCTGTGATTTGATTAGATTTTAAAGTTTTTTTTCTTTCTTTAAGAAAACACGACGGTAAATAAGATTAGTCACATGATTACTATTGGACTAAGACAAACAATCTCGAAAATACTTGGGACTCAAGAGAATGTGTAAGAAAGGAATTCATTGATCCTCATTGGTCATAACTGATATATACCACACACATGTCTGGAGTGGTAATGTGGTCCCGCCACAGAAATATGAATAAACAATTTAAAATCTGACACGATATTTAAAGTTATTAAGTCTGGACGAGTTATTAAAATGTATTCTGAATTTTATGTGTGTGTTTGTGTTTTGTAGGTTAGCTACAATTGCTTGAAATTAATAGGTTATGAAAGGTGATTATAAGACGATTTATTGCTAGAAATAAAAATAAAATTAACTGAAACGCCAAATTTTCTTGAGCGACAATGATGATTTGTTTAAAAGCTTCTAACATGTTAATTTTTTCACAACGAGCTATATCCCAATTTCAAACTGAAATGGTGAAAAGAGCAACTCCCGTGCATCCACAATAAATATTAATGGCTATCTCCTGGTTGATTGATTTACAAGAAGTTGTCTCTCTCAACTCCACGATGTATTCCAATCAATTTTATAATAATATGCACGTCAACAAGTGGTTTATTTGGCTTTGATAAGGTTTAAACCTATGCTCAGAAATTTAAATTAAAGGTAAAACTTGAAAAGCCCTGGCTTGTTTCTTGTCATTTGGCTTTTAAAGATCAGGACACTTAAAGAAAATGTATCTGTGGCCTGAGCAAATTTTAATTATTTCTCATTTTCCCCGCCGGGTTTCCGGCCCTTTGGTTTTAAGAGTCACGGCACCAGGAATGCGCGGCTTGGGAAAGTCGCGCTAATCCGCGCCTCAGTTAATCCCAATATTTCACTGGCGGGGTTTCTTTAGGGCAGAGGGCAATTCAAACGTAACTCAAAGCCTACTTTAAAGACCGCCTTTTCTGAATGCGGCACCCGCTCCATTTCATTTTGGTCCGCGTTGCAGCTTCGGATGGGTTTTCTGCAAACTTTAGAGTAATACTGTTGTGATTCGAATTCAGAAAAACCCAATTAAAAATCAACAATGGTGCTACAATAATTAAACCAAAAAATATATTTATTTAAAAAGGCATAGCCTACATTAAACAACAAATGTAATTGGCTACTTTAATTCCCATTTTGATTTAAGCAGCTGTGAGGACAGAGCTAACACCCCGGAGTCCTCTGTGACTGAATGGAAAACTTTCACAAAGAGTGCCCTCGGTAAAGGGAAGGAGGGGTAGAGAGCAAACTGAGGACTTTACGGTTACCGACGGGTCCTGGAATAATTCTATTGTAAGGGTCTGATTTGAGCGACATCGCATAATTACACTAGTTCACTTGGAGGCGGGGAGTCAGAATCGAATCTTTGAATTCTTCCTTATAATTGCGAGCAGTGGAACATTCAATTATCGCCCTTGACATTGCCAAATAATCCTTTTTCATTCACATCCTCTCTAAAGACACTTTAATGAATGGTGCGAAATGATCAAAACATTTTTGGGAATCTTAGACTGTTTCCAAATGAAATTGGGACGCAATGAAGCTTACTAAATAATTGATGTTCGAAATTTTCTTTAAAAATCTTAAAAATAGCCTTTTTTCTTTTTTCTTTTTTTTTACACCGTGTCTCAAACATCGCGAATAGGCTAACTGAGAGAAAAAAATGTTTGAGGCGTTACACTCAACATTGTCTAAATATGTGACAAGTCAGACAAATAAAATAAAATAAACGCCTAATAGCGAACAACAAAGGAAACAAGAATAACCTCAAGTTCAATACAACGGTGTAAAAAAAACTAGCCTACGCGTGAAATAAATGACTGTATGAAATAATGTCGCCGGACAATATTTTTTACAGAAACATTTTGGAAGGATTTTAATAAAACATTATTAATTAAATTCACTGACTCATTATTATTATTATTATTTTTAAGTTTTATCTTCTAATATAGGCTACTATATCATATCTTATTGAATTATTTTTTGTAGAAAAAAAAATATTTTAAGCAGCTTCACTTTCAGGCAAACTTTAGAACCTCAATCAAGAGAAACTGATCATTTACATTCATTTTCTTCGTTTTGAAACCTAAAAGCCATAGTGTTTTCCACTCTTTCTGGAGCACGAATGAATACAAGCATGGTGTTATCCAGGTGTTTTTCCAAAAATAAATAAATAAATAACTGGTAATTTTTTTACTTCTAAACTAACCTTTACCGAGCATCGACTCCAGTGTATTTCTAACACGTGTAATCCGTCCAAAACGGTGGAAGAACGCAGGACTTACAAACTTAAAAATATAGCCATAACATCCTCTTCTGCCTCTAGCTATTACCTATCAAATGAAACCTTCCTGAATTTAGAAGATTGAGATGTTATTGGTCAATTAAACTGACACGCGCTATACAGAAAAATGTAGGCTATGTGAATATTTAATAATATACGAAATAATATCTCAACGCGTTAACACACAGATAGCAAAATATCCATCATAAAATGCGCGGAGCAAAGAGAGTGCAATGGGGGAAAAAAATCAACAGTTTGCACTACAATAAATGTTTCAGGAGTTTCTGCAGCTTATAGGCCTACTGATAAAAAATAATCACTTTATATAAGTGTTATACAAGTGCCTAAGATTGTTTAGAATACATTCATTAAATATATAAAAACGGGCGCAATTAATCATAATAAATCCAATACGTAGGCCAACCACATCGCTACACAATGATATATTGTTGTCCTAAATTACTTAGACTCACATAAATCATTGTTTGTGCATTTCCATGATCTCACAATTTCAGGGGGAAGAGAAATCTTATCACATCACATTTAACCGCACACTTTCTCATGCAACAATATGGGCTTGGTTTTAATAACCCACATCATAATTCTCATTGCCATTTCATCCAACCGTCATATTGCGTCTGTAACCCTGAAGTGAGAAAATACTTGGGCTAAGTCAATTACGACAGTTACTGCCATTGTGGCGGACAGACGTGCCAGTTGCAACGACAGTTAAATGAATTTTACAGTTACGCGAAACTTTATGCCATTGTCTCCCACCCCCAGCACTCAGGGCACTATAAAAAACGAGTGCATTGCTCTTTCTTGATTTTATAGGCATATGACTGTAAATATCCCACCATTTTAGTAATGTTCTATAAATACTTCATGCAGTCATAATTCATTGCACACTTTCTATAGCCTTTAATAACATTTATTACTTTAGCCCATTTAGAGGCATAAATTGCATGTATGAGGGACAAACATGGACTGAATATTATCGATATGAATGCACATATATCACAGCCTATTATTAATATATTACCCTAATTAATAAATTAATTAATATGTGCATAATACAAAGTTTTCAGTATTAACATCGGCATTTTGTATTTCTGGGTTTTCATAGCTTTGCATATCTTCAGGTGATGAACTAAGGCAGAGACTCTTACTAATATATTCAAGAGTTTGTCTTTTGAACACATTAGTAAAACTGCGTGCAAATGCTTCCAAACATGGAAATGTTGGAAGTTATTGAACATTTCTGAAATTACTTAAAGAAATGATTATGGCTTTGGTAAGCCATGGGTTTCAGAAATATCGATGCTCAACTTCACAGAGATTAATGAAATTGATGAAAGATAAATACATTTAGACTGATGGGATTTCCCTTGATGCTGATCAATTTAAGGGGCTTTGTGGCACTGATTTAGCCTTAGTTTTCCTCCTTTCAAATTTAACAGATGCACAACGACGGTTATGGACATCACTACTTGAGTAGATATCGACATTCAGACATTCGTATATGAACTAGCATGTGGATGAAGAAAGGAGCAATTACGACGAGGAATAGATTTGTTTTGTTTATTACATTTGTTAAGGCCTATTTGTAGGCTAAATAAAATCGTTTTTGAGAATAGCCTGTATCTCCTATCCACTGTAGCTAATTAGTTAGGCTACTTATGCTTAAACAAAAAGTTAGTATTGTCTGTTTGAACAATTAGCTTAATCACGTGACGAACAGAGTGCGATTTTTTTAAACCAATATCTTTTTATTCTTTGACAGTGTACGATGACTTCGCAACCATAAAAATATAGCATATTAATGGTTAAATGCCATGGGTTTATGATGAACTGAAAACAAGGAGAAAGATTTGTCCATTCACACGTAAAGTAGTCCGAGGCTCTCGTTAATTTACGCACAATTTACTTTTGGGAAACTCTTTGAGAAACTCAGCCTATGTTTATATTGACTACATTTAAAAGTTCTGTGCTGAAATATTTATTCCATCTCTGAGAGAAGTCCAAAATAATATTAAGAGGCAAAGTTGTTTACATCCTGGCTATAGTGTGGTTATAAACCAGTTTCGTCCGTGATGTTTGGAACGACTCACTGTTTATTTACCGATAAACAGGGCGTGAAGGAAGCCCACAACACGTGCGTACATGGTACTGACTTTTAACAATGCTGTTACAGTCTGTTTCATGTGTACAGGCATGCTCGGCCACACAGTAGGATGCACCAGGGGTTGTAACTTCGAATAGGGTGTTGTTTTAATAGTGCACAAGTCACTGGAAGATCAGACGCCTTGACGTTCATGAGCAAAACCAAGGGCCTCCATTCCTGCAGAGCGCATCTTTATTTTTTAATTACGGGCAACGCAGCCCTGAAGTAACATATGGGACGGGCAGACGCCGTTCTAATCCGCACCCCGCGTTGGTCGATGTTAGGCTAAACAATGGGCTCTCTTTAACCATTCACGAGCCAGAGGCTTCTTATGCGCACAGGTTGCCTTGGCGCTTGGGATTGCGCGGAAGTTTACTGGTCCCTCGACCCTTCCACACTTCCGTGTCTGTCACGAAAACCTTAGCTTGATTTGACAGCTTGACTAATATATTTATAGCACTGCCACTACTATCGTATTGCAAAATTTTACCACACCAAATATAGGACATTATTAAATGTTATCATTGTATGCTTGTTAATTAGCCAACAAAGTGTTTGATTTACTGTATTAACGTGCATATAATAAATAAAGCTTTCCCCTGATTTACCTTCCGGTTAAAGGCTTTTTAGATCATTAAGATCTACTACCCTTACATCACTTACTTTGATAAATTATGATTATAATAATCAGGCCATCAAAGCTAATCAATGGAGCAGCGGGTTTATCGGTTTTGTCCTGCTCATCCAGTCTAAGCTCACTTTTTGGACTATTTATTTAAGTTTGTGACATCATCAATGAATCTGATAATCTTGTCAAAGATTAAATTAAAAGGGTTTTGTGCCAGTAATAACAGATTTAGATGTTTTAAAAATGAAGTCTAAATAGATTGGGTTAAGAGCACCAAAAAGCATGTGATTTTAATTTCTCCGACAGCTCACATAAATCTGTGGATTTGTGGATATATGAAACTGATAATAGTTCTAACAGCCCGACAACTCTGGATGTCTGGTAATGTACAGGCCACACGCACAGAACAGACCGTTCTGCTGGCTTGCTCCCTCTTCCTTTTCAATTCCTAATCATTTAACTGTGATCCAAAATAATGTTTTTTTGTTTTAGTTTTTTACTGTGCTCTGGGCTCAGTGGCTAGAACCTCAGTCATTGTCCTTCCAAGCCTTGGTCTCCTGTTTGGTCTTTGATCCTGGTATTATCCAAGTGAACAAGCAAGATTAAAAAGAGCAATATTTGGTCATTTGGAATGGCGGGGAAAAAGAACTAAAACTAAAATGCATAAGCTGATTATGAAGTCTCGACATATGCTGTGGTGAAACTGTGTGTCATAGTAGCGTCTACTGGTCAAGTTAATACCCATTTAGCTAATGCACACCCAAGGTCCGCATTCAGAGTCCATTTAGGCTCCCCGTGAGACTAAAGTTGTGGATTATGCTGGATGGCACAGCTACCCAACATCTAGCCTATTTTCCCTGTTAGGCCTGTAGCCCATTAATGAAAAATCTCCTTAAAGGGACAAATGGAAATACTTTCACAGCGGATTATTCCGACTCTAATGGCAATGTTTTTAAATGTCCTACATGAACAGGCAGGGTAAGAGCAAACTGATAATCCCAAACACGAACAGTCATTCCCAGAACTTGGTCAACAGGAATCTACAAACTGCCCCATGCACACATTCATAAACGTCTGTATTTTATCTAGTCCATGTGGTTTACTACTGCTTGCCTGTCTTCTTCATTTTTAGTCTTTGTGCTCTACCTTGGCCAGAACTCATCCTGGTGAGACACCTTGTAGCTCCCTCCACTGCAAACCCTCTGGGGTCCATCATTAGCCCAATTAAGCAGGTGCACAAAGGAGGCCTTACCAATCATTTACACCTTTCCAATGAGCTCTCACTTGTGCTTAATCTCTCACAAATAAGGTGCACTTGTTAGAAAGAGTAATGGAAACCACTAATTAATTAGACGAAACCCAGATTATTGCTTTGAGACTCTCCTGAATGGACTGCGCTTGATGCTGAGCCTGTATATTAGTGGAAAAAGACAGGAGAAGGTAGTCAGGCTTTGTTATTCTGTCAGTCCCTGCAGGTCAATTCAGAGAGCATAAACAGCTTTTTATTTATTCAGCAATAATTATCTAATGAGCTATATTTCAGCAAAGCATACTTATTATTATTAATAATGACTGCTGAACAGTGCTTAGGAGCTGTCAGTAATAATACACCATGTTCACACAGCAGCAGAATACACTTCAGTCCTGTATTTGAATGCTTCATTCGATTATGTTCACACACAGTGAATTAACATCTATAACCTCAGTTCGTAATTACTTAAGGCTCAGTCACATTTACCATTGCTTGTGGAAATCTAGTGGTGTGTTCAAGTCCTCCTGAGAAGTTGGGGAGTTGTGTTTACGATGTCAGGTCACTTTCGTCGGAGAAAGGCGGTGTACCTTCTCTTAATTAAATACACAAAAATACAGCAAGGTTTTTAACTCTATACTTCAGGTTTTTTACTCGTACACTAAAATGACGAACAAAGATCGTGCATCAGGTGTGTTTTGCTTTTTTATGTTTTTAATTAATTATTGAAACCACTCAACTTTATCGTTTGTTATATTGTTATATTACAATGCTATAATTGTTTTTGGAAGGAAATTAGCTTACTTTGTTGTAAATAGAAAAGCCTGAAAACATCACTGCTAAAATAGTATTGTGGTATTCTGCCATGTTTCTCACCTGACACACCCCCAACTTGTAAACATCTGGGCTTAAAGAAAATCCTGAGCTTCCTACTTGTATTCACGACATTGTGGCAGCGTTCATGTGCATTCAACTCATCAGGTCAAGTCACCTTTATTTATATAGCGCATTTTACAATGGCGCAAAGCAGCTGTACAGTGTTAACAGGAAAATAATACAACAGAATTTGATTCGGCTGTACAGCCGCTCTTGAGAAAACAGTGATGTCATCAGCTCATTTCAATTATCATACAGTGACAATGTGGGCAGATCAGTAATTTAGTTTATATAGTTAATTTAGTTTACTAATTTAGATTTATTTGGATATTTAATTGAAAATGTAGTATCCTCAACTGAGCAAGCCAAGCCAAAGGCGACAGTGGCAAGGAAACCAAAACCCCATCAGGGGCATAATGGAGAAAAATAAACCTTGGGAGAAACCAGGCTCAGTCGGGGTGCCAGTTCTCGGAGTCATCACGCCGGAGATGGGTTGATTTAGGATGCCGTGTCCGTGAGGCAATTTCAGGGGGAGTCTAATTGACACGGTCTCTGCAGACACTAGTCTGCAGTCTCTAGTGTCCCCAACTAATCAAGCCAAAAGCCAAGGACAGAGGCGACGGTGGCAAGGAACCCAAACTCCATCAGGTGATAGAATGGAGAAAGAAACTTGGGAGAAATCAGGCTCAGTTCTCCTCTGGCCAACGGACAAACAGTGTATGATTATGATTCAGGCAACATTACAGGTCAGAAGTCAGATTATATTGGAATATTCAGAATATTTCTCCAGTTCCATCTGATTGAAGAGCAGAGTCATTACGCCGGAGACGGGTTTGTTGAGGATGTCGTGCCGATGAGGCCTTCACAGGGGAGAGTCTACTTGTAGAGTCTACTGATTCACTCAAAATCTAAATCTAGTCTTACCCTGATTCACTATGGTAAGCCTATTATAAGTTTTTCTATTTTAGACATAGCGGGATGGTTTTTGTGGGAAATCGCGTACATATGTCACTCGCCCGTGCGTGTCTCATCATAACCGTAAATAGAATATTTGCTCTGGCTACTTTGACGTGTATGGTGTGGTTAGTTGTCACAACGAGAGAGAAAGGTTGACATGGAGCTCCAACCTCCAGGGAATCACCCATTTTAAACAAATGCCGTACAGAGGAGAGTCTGCTGGCAAAAAGAAGAGCTCATATTAAAACAAGAATCAACATTGGCTTGGCTTTTCGGAGATATCGAGAACTGAGGGATTCGAAATGTCGTAAAAGTGACGCGGAGATGGCGTTTTTATTACTCAACAGGTGACTCTATTCATTACAAAGTTCTCAAGTCCCATCCTACATTTCTTTAATTGTTCGAGAAGCCGTTTCAATCAGATATTTGCACAGTAGGGAAGAAAAGACTTTCAACTTCTGTTTCATGCTGACTAAGGCCCCGATCAGACAGAACGCGTTTTTCAGGCTTGCGCTGCGTTTATTTTTTTATGTTTCTAGGCAACCCCCGAATCAGCTGTGCTGTCAGTCTAATCAAGATAACCGTCACCACAACGGAAGGCCCGCCTCTCTATTCATTCGATTGGACAACGGGGAAAAAAAAATGTGATGACGTCGGGCTCTTTTCTGCTTAGAGTTGATTTTTTTTCCAACTTCATGCGCTCTGAGCGCTCCTTCAAAAACGCGAGGCGCAGCAGGCGGTTAAAACGCGAGGTGCCCAGGGCGCAAAAGTAGTGCGCATAACGCTCACTGCCAACAGAAAGCTATTCAAAAAAGGCGCCTCTCACTGCAAAAACGCGTTCTGTCTGATCGGGGCCTAAGGGTGGTCACACTATACTTTAAGCATGCAAAATTTCTTTAGACACTTTACTTTGGTACGTTTTTACCACATGTTTAGGGGTGGAGCTTCATACTTATTTCATACAAATTGTACATTTACATACAAATCACATCCAACCATGTAAAATAGCTACTCCTTAAATTGGTTAGAACGTCCTATGAAGTATCAGGTGAGTGGGCGGTGAGTAGGCAGTGTTTCACCGTTTCAGGGCACATTTAAGACTGATCAAATGCAATGTGGTCACATGAGTTTTTCTCCATGACACACCAAACCGACATCAAAGAAGCAACGGAAGTGTGTTGTGTTTTCACCTTGCATTGGCTGTTTCGGCCCAAAAAATTGTGCTTGAACACACTCCAAAAACAACTAACCAACAAGTACCGGCATTCTGCGCCTGTGTGAGAGAAATTACTTTTCATACCAGCAAGTGGCAGTAGTCTGTATTCGTCATTCAAAAAGGGAAACCAGAACTAGGACTGCAGCGATACAAACTGTAAACAAAGTCTGAAAACAAAGTTACTTAGCATTTTAAATATGAATCATGTTGATCAGTTTGTTCACTTTTTTGATTTCAGACGGCCATGTAATGCTCATCTGAGAGGATGTAAAATTAGAAGAGCCTTCTGTGTGTGCCCTCTTGACTTCTTGTCCTGTTTTCAGTCCCAAACACTGACGGAGTGAAAGTGGTCATATAAAAGACAGAAGCAATCCACATTATTTGTATTGTTCAAATGATTTTGGTGCACTAGAATTTAAAGGTGGGGTATGCACCGGCTCACGCAGATATCACGCATCAGAGTTGAAGACAGACAGTCACCGAATGCCACAAACAAACAGAAGCCGCCTTTTACAGTTCCTCCTGAACCAAAACAACCAGCTTATGCTGCGTTCACGTCATGTCATAACTGTAATTACACAATGGAAACCCGTGAGCTGTTCTAAGACTCCTATTCAGAATCAATGCCGAAATGAATCTGCAGCAGTCAGGGGGTAAAAGTCAGAGTTCTGTAAGTTGTTTACATTCATTATTATTGCAATGTGATGTGCTTTGAGACCTGAGGCACAGACTCTGCTGTGTGTTCATGTGTTTTGAAGGAGATGAGGTTTTGGAGACGCTCTGAAGGGAGGGTGGGGATCTCATGCTTTCAAAACTAGCTTGCTATTGCTAGCCCCTCCGAAATTGCCTACTCTACCTTTAAATAAACTGACTATTGCTTTAGTTCCTTTTCATCTTCCATCATCGTTCAGGTCCCTTTCCTAAGCAGGGTAATTAGTCCTCCAAGGGCTCCTAATTGTTTGAGGATAAAGAGGTGATTTGCGCTTGGGAATACTTCATTATCCTAATCAAAGGCTGGAGAAATCGGAGCACTTGATTGAGCTTGTGAGCTCTCAGTCACTGCTCTGTGAGCGGCTGCACCATTGACCTCAGTGCCACTCAACTTTACTTCAGGTACTGCCCATTGTTTCCATGAATGAATCAGTCGTTCAGATTCATTAGTTCATGTAATGGGCAACAATAAAAGATTTTGCTACCTGCATGTGTATAACATTCACCCAAATAGAGCAGTTCGATATGAGTTTTCCCTATTTCATTTGCAATATTGAGTCTCTAAAAGCCTGTGTTTAAAAAATAAAATAAATAATAATTTGTAAAAGATCTTGATCTAAACAAATTCTCTTTTTTGGTCATATATAATATAGGTAACACTTTACAATAAGGTTTTATTAGTTAACATGATCTAATAATGAACCGCACTTACAGCATTTATTAATCTTTATTAATGTTCAACATTTACTGATACATTATTAAAATCAAAAGTTGTTTTTGTTAACATTAGTTGATGCACTGTGAACTAACATGAACAAACAATGAACAGCTGGATTTTTATTAACTAACATTAATAAAGATGAATAAATATCGGAACAAATGTATTACTCGTTGTTAGTTCATGTTAGTTAATACTAGTGTTGTAACTTGTAGTCAAGACTACCTAACCCGAGACCAAGACCAGCGTGTGCCGAGACCAAGACAAGACCAAGACAGGGCGAGACCGAGTCAAGACCAAGGTCAGACCAGGGGCCTGTTCTTCGTACCTCGCTAACTCAGTTAGCTGGATTTGATTGTTGACGATTTGGCATGATCTTGAATTGTTTGGTTCTTCGATGCTCATCCTGGACTTGCTGTCATAGCAACAGGTCCATACGCTTAAACCTGGCTTATTTCGTGTAAACAGGATTAGATTGCATCTTGAGGTGATACTTAAAATCTGTCCCAGCCACTGCTACTTTATTACAAGAGTTCATTACTGAACCAGGGGCAATAATAATCATTTTAAATAATAATAATAATAATAATATACAAATTTTAAATTGTATATGTATATGGGAATGTATATAATATAATGTTGTGTATAATACTATAGACACAGCCACTTGATTGAGCGATTTATTTGTGATGGAATAATTACTTTATAATTTTACTGGAGGTTTGCACACATGTTGTACAGTTAATCTGAGGCGTGCATTAATTAAAGTGATGACGGATATTATGGGATGGCTTGATGCAGCGCAGGAGATGCAGAGAATTTGATCTTGACCCTTAAGAAACTTTAATACGTTACAAATCTGCTTCAAATTGAATTAAAAATTGAATTACAACGTTGAAATAAAAATGTAAAGGGTGTACAAATACTGTATAAAATCGTGAATATAAATAATTGGTAATCATGTAAAAAAAAAAAAAAAAAACATTTATCATTGATCTATTATAACTTTTATGTTGGTTTGTTCGTTTAGCTGTTTCCTTATAAAGGTCCAGATATTTGTGGGTTTTTTTTGTGTAATTTGCCAAGTTTTTTGCCAGGTGGCTTTTTTAATTATATGATGTCATTACGTTACTGTCTTGACGCCAGCCAATCGCTGCACTGCTGATCATGGTTTCGAGTATCGATGCATCTGCCCTCTTCAGGGAAAACAAGAACGCGCAGTGATCTTAGATCATTTAATCCAGATATTTAAATCCAATCCGCAAATACATTTAAAGAACTAAATTAGCCAGAGATCAGTTATCACGATTAAAAGATCTGTGATCTGTCAAATCATCTCAGATGTATTAAGCGAGGTACGAAGAACGGACCCCAGCACTCCTTAAATTCATCTAAAAGATCCATATCTACTGTCTGAGAAATGACTTATATTTACTGAATAAATACAATTACAATAGTAAGACACTATAGCGCTGTTACCAATCAAATCACTAACAATACAATTCATGGCACAGAAGTTGCATCTGAATTGGTACAATTACACCTGCATAAATAATGTTCAGATTAATTTAACATTAAAACATTAACATTATTTAACAGTCACAGAATCAACGATTTATTCAACGATTTGTTCAAAGCAGCTGATTCATTTAATAACAAAACATGGCCGAATTAAAATGTAATTTTTTTATATTTGTTTATTGAATGTTTGTATAAATCAATATAATTTGCAATCACGGTAATATTCATGAAAACAGCTCTCTTGCTCTTGTGATATTGCTTAATTATATTCTATGTTATATAAAAAAAAAACAGAAATCTCAGAATTTTGTGGGCATTTGTGAGACAGTGCTGCACAAAAGAAAATCACATTACAAAGAAGTTATTGATTGCATTTTAAGCAGCAAGGTTTACATAAAATCACATTAATTATGTGAAATCAGACAATGCACCAGCAATTTATTAATATCCCAGCAGTTGTGGTCTTGACTGGTCTTGAGATAAAATCCCGAGTCCTCCAAGTCTGAGACCAAGACAAGACCGAGGAGAAATGCAGTCGAGACTGAGACAAGACCAAGACCTTAAAAAATGGTCTTAAGACCAGTCTCGAGTACTACAACACTAGTTAATACATTACCTAATGTTAACTAATGAGACCTCATTGTAAAGTGTTGCCAAAATATATTGCCAAAAATAAATGGAGAACATAAGACATCTGCATTTTTGTTTTTAATAGTTCAAGGCTTTCATCAGAAATGCATGAAACTTGAAAAAGAATGCAGATATCAGCATTTCTAATAACTGGTGTCAGTTCTTAATATATTTCTCATTATAACACCACAGTTGTTATGTATTAATGTACTTGTTGGGATGTAGGTACAAATCCCAGTGAGACCACCAGGTGTTGTTTGAAAGTTCAAATGAGCCAATCATAGTCACCTCAGCAGTTCCCATAGCAATAAGATACCCATGGGTTCTGGGTTAATCTGAAGGAAACATAAAGTACATCTGATCACAAGATTTGCTCTCCTGGGCTGATGTTGGAATTATATAATGTAAGAGTTTCTAAGTAACCAGAGTGATTGACCACTTTAACTTCTCCCTGTTTTTGTCCATTTCAAATTTTTCCTCTACTATGCAGTGTCTGCCCACCTGTTCAGTGCGCAGAGAAGCACAAAGCAAAGCACGTGCTACACCAGACACTCGGCCACTGGTTTTTGTCCCAGTCAGACAAAAGGGCTATTTAGGCTGGGTCACACAACCAAGGGCAGAATGTGGAACTTGAGGGGTGGGGGTAAGGGCATTATGGAGCAAATCTGGTGGGGTTTAGACTCCCTGGCCCTTGCGTGAGCTGTGCGCTTTGGGGGCAGCTGTTTGTACTTGTTTATTTGTGGGTTATAAGTCTGTGTGTTTTCAAAGGATTCTCTGTAAATTCATACTTGCGTCAAAACAAGGGACAATGGCGCAAATGTTGGAATTAAGAGGTCACTGACCAAATAAGTGTTCAGATTAGGAAATTAGTTGTTTGTGTGAATACTCTTAGAGCATGAATCAAGGTCAGATCATCTGAATCCATATGTCCTCTAAGACATTGTTGCATAAGCGTCTGAAAAAAAAAAGAAAAAAAAAGAAGAGGCTCTAATTTCTTTCTTATTTAACACGGATGGGGACAAAAACAGCAATGGTCCAGTGTAAATGTACATGGATTGAGTTGATTGTCCACTTGACTTGAGTTGATTGTCCACCATTGTACTCACAATAGCATTTTTATTGACTTCTCAGTCCCAGGGGACGAGCAGACGTGGATCATGGGGGTCACACTGGAGTCCCCACGGAGGGCAGTGCTTTTAACCTCTCATGACACCTCACGTCGTAGGCCACGGTCACGTTATGGTGCATATATCCAACTGGACCATATTCTATACCTGTGTTTAAGATACTGCATAAAAATACAGACGGTTGCTGGGTGAAATTAATGTTTACAATTTTTTGTCTCGATTATTTTTTATTTTTTTTCATTTGATCCAAATTCTATGGTATAATTTAAAGCCGAGAAATGATGGCATTATGACACATTGTCTAGACTGTACTACGTCACGACTTTCCGCGTTAGTGAGAGTTGTTTTTGTTTATTGTTTCCTTTGTCGTGGCTTTGTCGCTTCCGCGTCGAGACTGTGACCCACGACGGCCCTTCTGTTTGCCAGCAGTCGTTTGGCCTAGTTTCTAACAAACAACGCATCTATTTACTCTCCTTTCAAGCCGTCATTTTTATGTTAATAAAGAAGGATATATGGAACAGTGGCAGTAAGGTTGCTGTTGTTGGGACTGTAGTTTGGCTTTTAGTGGAAAACGGACAAACAACACTTTTCAATAACAAGGGGTTTAATATTCACTGCAAACTACATATTAATTCCCAGCTTAAAAAAGTAATATCACAAAGGTTACATTTCACCTAATTATATGTTTGTATATAGCACATAGTAATAGGAGAAACTTCACTTGAACCACTTTGAAAGAGAGAGAAATTCAGGTTAAATATCAATATATTGACTAAAACGTTCAAGTTTGTTGAACATTAAATGTTAGTTGTTTTTTTGACATAATATATCACAGCCAACTTGCTGTCAGCTTGAGTGAACAGTTGAGCTCCTCCTTAGGACAGTGAAACATAAAACCTCCACAGTCTCCTAATGAGCCTCTAATTAGTAATTTATAGAGGGGGGTGTTTGTTATAGAGGTTTACAGAAGCTTGGTTTCTGAATGTCTCTTAGTGAAAAAGGAAAGAAAAGCTATTTATTTGGAATCCGTATTATATTTAAATGGTGAAAGAATTAACTATTTTCAAACGTTCTAAGTCCATTTGCTTCTTACTTAAATACTAAAAAGGAAACAAAAAAACTTTTATGTTAATCCTCTGATGCATGGCGTCCACTATAGTGATAGATCTTTAAAAGCCATTTTATTACGCATTTAGGGTGTGATGTTTTACCCAAATCACCATGACTTTTAATTCGACATGACATGACCTATAATTCTAATTCTACAAATCCTCTTTATATGTTTACAAAATACATTTTCAACATACACGCATATATACACTCACCTAAAGGATTATTAGGAACACCTGTTCAATTTCTCATTAATGCAATTATCTAATCAACCAATCACATGGCAGTTGCTTCAATGCATTTAGGGGTGTGGTCCTGGTCAAGACAATCTCCTGAACTCCAAACTGAATGTCAGAATGGAAAAGAAAGGTGATTTAAGCAATTTTGAGCATGGCATGGTTGTTGGTGCCAGACGGGCCGGTCTGAGTATTTCACAATCTGCTCAGTTACTGGGATTTTCACGCACAACCATTTCTAGGGTTTACAAAGACTGGTGTGAAAAGGGAAAAACATCCAGTATACGGCAGTCCTGTGGGTGAAAATTCCTTGTTGATGCTAGAGCTCAGAGGAGAATGGGCCGACTGATTCAAGCTGAAAGAAGAGCAACTTTGACTGAAATAACCACTCGTTACAACCGAGGTATGCAGCAAAGCATTTGTGAAGCCACAACACGCACAACCTTGAGGCGGATGTGCTACAACAGCAGAAGACCCCACCGGGTACCACTCATCTCCACTACAAATAGGAAAAAGAGGCTACAATTTGCACAAGCTCACCAAAATTGGACAGCTGAAGACTGGAAAAATGTTGCCTGGTCTGACGAGTCTCAATTTCTGTTGAGACATTCAGATGGTAGAGTCAGAATTTGGCGTAAACAGAATGAGAACATGGATCCATCATGCCTTGTTACCACTGTGCAGGCTGGTGGTGGGGGTGTAATGGTGTGGGGGATGTTTTCTTGGCACACTTTAGGCCCCTTAGTGCCAATTGGGCATTGTTTAAATACCACGGCCTACCTGAGCATTGTTTCTGACCATGTCCATCCCTTTATGACCACCATGTACCCATCCTCTGATGGCTACTTCCAGCAGGATAATGCACCATGTCACAAAGCTCGAATCATTTCAAAATGGTTTCTTGAACATGACAATGAGTTCACAGTGTACATACAGTCAAACCAAAATGTATTCAGACACCTTCAACATTTTCTCACATTATCATTTTATTCGTTAAGTTTAGTAATTGGTAATAAAATATGATAAGAACTCAGAGTTAAACTGTCAGAACAAATTCATCTTGATAATGTCAGATAACTTTGATGGAAATGTATGTAATGGATTACAATCAACCAATCAGCTGCTAAATTAAAAAAATTAGATAATACTAATTTAGGTCAACCAATGACCATGCAATGCTTCATTTTGTTCAGTATGTGGTGTAAAAGGTTGCATTAACAATTAAAGAAAAAACACTTCAGCAAAACATGGTCAGGTCGAAGTGTCTGAATAATTTTGGTCCTTTGGTTTACTGGCAGTCACTGTGTGAAGAATGTTTGGGTATAATATGTCACAGTTTATTTTGCTATCCTTACTTACATAAATGAACTATAGTGTCCTGCACCCACTAGTAAAAAATTATATCTCGTGTCTGAAGAATTTTTGGTTTGACTGTATATATATATATATACAGCTCTGGAAAAAATTAAGAGACCACTTAACATTGAGAAATCAATGTTAAGTGGTCTCTTAATTTTTTCCAGAGCTGTATACACACACACACACACACACACACACACACACACACACACACACACACACACACACACTACCATTCAAACGTTTGTCTTACAGTAAAAACAGAAATATTGTGAAAAATTATTAAAATGTAAAATAATTGGTTTCAAATTGTATGTATTACATAGTTTAATTTATTCCTGCGATGCAAAGCTGAATTTTCAGCATCATTACTCCAGTCTTCAGCGTCACATGATCCTTCAGAAATCATTCCAAAGCAGATTTGCTGCTTAGGAAACTTTTTTTGTGGAAACTGTAATTCATTTAAAAAAATTGTTAGCTTTCTTTGATGAATAGAAAGTTAAAAAGATCAGCATTTATTTGAAAAATAATATAATATAATAATATAAGATTATAAATATCTTTACTGTCATCAATTTAATGCATCCTTGCTGAATAAATGTATTAATTTCTTTCAAAATGTCAGACTTTCTCATCTGGGAAAATGTCATTGGGTTCCTCACTATCTCCAGGTATAGGCTATGTTGTAGGGCTTTTGCTCTTGTTTTATGGAATATGTGGGTATTAATTGTTCTGTAATGCTCAGCAGGTGTTTACGTGTACAGGCACACTTACCGCACATGACCAGCATCAAAAGTGTGTGTGCATGTGTGTTTGGAGAGGTTATGCGGGGCGTTGGACCCCAGATGGGTTAATGGGAAGCTTAGCATCAAGATTACAATGCAACAGTGTCAGCTTCAGATCTGCCAATGATTGCCCCCAAGCCCACGCGCTGGACCACACGTTCAATACGACCCGCCGGGGGAGTGAGGGAGGGGTCGGAGGACAAGAGCAAAAAGCATAATATTAAGGGCTACATGTTGTTCTTCAAATAATACAACAGGCTGACCGCCACAAAATGTGTCCCAGGCATTTGCCGCATTCAATTAGTTGTTAAACCATCCAACGGGTAAATAAATAATACATATTATAAACTCATCTATCTTTTTTAGTTGAATAACAGGGACATTTACACACGCACACACACACACACACACACACACGCACGCATACGCACACACTCCCCCCACCCCAAACACGAGGCCTGTCCGTCACAGGCCAAGCTGTTGCTGGAGGAGATTGGATGGTTAAGGGCAGAGACAACAGCCCCACTAATTAAATTCTGCCAGGTTAATCCCTCTGTGTCCCCGCTACTCACTCTCCATCCCAAACCGGGGTGGGGGGGAGAGAGACGGATGACAAACAATCAACATTCATCATTAACAATGGCAACAAGAAATGGCGAAACATAAAAAAACAAAGAGAAATACAGTGGGTGAAATTAAGTCAACAATGGGCCATTGGATTGAGATGCCATTGTTATGAAAACGGAACAAACCCGAGGCAGATGATAAAAAACAACAACAATAGCATACACCTGCTGCTCTAAACAAGTCTACTATTGTTTTAAGCATTAACAGTTGAGACATGCACTGAAGCCTCATGTAATAGAACCTGAATTCAGTTTTGAGGTGTATATCTACTTTTTTTTTTAATGAACGCTTTGTAGGAAATTTGATCACTAATGCTGATAATTAAATTGAGCATTTTGAACATCATAGTCTTGACACACCACGAAAGAGACTATAAAGCCCTCCTCATAATCAAAAACACTAACATTTCACCTCCAGCACAGCCGGTGGTCTGAGACCCTCCGCCCAGCACAGAGAGAGCAAGGCTGTCAGTCTGTCATTCTCCCAGCATGCACTGCTAATGAACTCACAGAGGTTCATTGCCCTCCGTGCCCTCAAGACCGCCTAGATAGTGAGGAATGGTGTTTTGATGACCTCTTCGACCTTTTACACAATATCAAAATGACCCTCTCACTTTATTACATGGCCTACAGCAAAACTTAGCCCGTTGGAGTGGGATATTTTAACAGTGCCTAAAGTGGGTAAAATAATGGAAGTGTTTGTGTAGCCTAACCGGTGCTAGCACCACCAAAGTTCAGGGTTTGGTGGAACGTTTCAACGTATAGCTTTGAAGGATCTAAGGATTCTCAGTAGCAACCTGTGTGTGTGTATGTTGCTTCAATAGAGTGACCATACATCTGCATTGTGCTTTTTATCCATTTATATCATTTAAATGATTTACTGTTGTGTTTTCTTTCCTTTTGATTTGGTATAATAACACTTGTTGGATTTGTTCTGCTCAGACGAAGTCTAGACGAAGAAGGGATGAAGTTCAAACAAAGTAACTAAGATTAATTAATAAGCCCTCATTTGTTATAATCATTGCTTTGTCTCATGCTTCCTGCTATTTCATGGCTTCCTTTTTCAATGGCTCTTGATTAATTAGTTGCACGACATTTATGGCTCAGGTGATTGGCATTAAAAACTGTTTCTGCAACTGCCCATGAGCAAAGTGAGGAGGCAGGTTGCACACCGAAATAAAAACATTTCTGCCACAGAATAAAAAATAAACAAGGTAATTGCAACTTTTTATCAAACGATTCTGACTTGGTTTCTCAGAATTGCGTGATATAAAGTTGCAGTTGCGTGTTATAAAGTCAGAATGGCCTGTTATAAAATAAGAATGGCGCGTTATAAAGTCAGAATGGCCTGTTATAAAATAAGAATGGCGCGTTATAAAGTCAGAATGGCCTGTTATAAAATAAGAATGGTGCGTTATAAAGTCAGAATGGCGTGTTATAAAGTCAGAATGTTGTGTTATAAAGTCAAAATGACGTGTTATACAGTCAGAATGGCGTGTTATAGTCAAAATGGCATGTTATAAAGTCAGAATAGCGTGTTATAGTCATAATTGCATGTTATAAAGTCAGAATGGTGTGTTATAAAGTCAGAATGGCGTGTTATAAAGTCAGAATGGCGTGTTATAAAAGTCAGAATGACGTGTTATACAGTCAAAATAGCGTGTTATAAAGTCAGAATAGCGGGTTATACAGTCATAATTGCATGTTATAAAGTCAGAATGGCGTGTATAAAGTCATAATTGTGTGTTATAAATTCAGAATGGCGTGTTTTAAAGTCAGAATGGAGTATTATAAAGTAAAAATAGCGCGTTATCAAGTCATAATTGTGTGTTATAAATTCAGAATAGCGTTTTATAAAGTCAGAATGGCGTGTATAAAGTCATAATTGTGTGTTATAAATTCAGAATGGCGTGTTTTAAAGTCAGAATGGAGTATTATAAAGTAAAAATAGCGCGTTATCAAGTCATAATTGCATGTTATAAAGTCAGAATGGTGTGTTATAAAGTCAGAATGACATGTTATACAGTCAGAATGGCGTGTTATAAAGTCAGAATGGCGTGTTACAAAGTAAAAATGGCATGTTACAAAGTCAAAATGGCATGTTATAAAGTCATAATGGTGTGTTATAAAGTCAGAATGACGTGTTATACAGTCAGAATGGCGTGTTATAAAGTCAGAATGGCGTGTTACAAAGTCAAAATGGCATGTTACAAAGTCAAAATGGCATGTTATAAAGTCATAATGGTGTGTTATAAAGTCAGAATGGCGTGTTATAAAGTCAGAATGGCGTGTTACAAAGTAAAAATGGCATGTTACAAAGTCAAAATGGCATGTTACAAAGTCAAAATGGCATGTTACAAAGTCAAAATGGCATGTTACAAAGTCAAAATGGCATGTTATAAAGTCATAATGGTGTGTTATAAAGTCATAATGGTGTGTTATAAAGTCAGAATGACGTGTTATACAGTCAGAATGGCGTGTTATAAAGTCAGAATGGCGTGTTACAAAGTCAAAATGGCATGTTACAAAGTCAAAATGGCATGTTATAAAGTCATAATGGTGTGTTATAAAGTCAGAATGGCGTGTTATAAAGTCAGAATGGCGTGTTATAAAGTCAGAATGCCGTGTTATAAAGTCAAAATGGCGTGTTATAAAGTCAAAATGGCGTGTTATGAGAGAATGGCGTGTTATAAAGAGAGAATGGCGTGTTATAAAGAGAGAATGGCGTGTTATACAGAGAGAATGGTGTGTTATAAAGTCAGAATGACATGTTATACAGTCAGAATGGCGTGTTATAAAGTCAGAATGGCGTGTTACAAAGTAAAAATGGCATGTTACAAAGTCAAAATGGCATGTTATAAAGTCATAATGGTGTGTTATAAAGTCAGAATGACGTGTTATACAGTCAGAATGGCGTGTTATAAAGTCAGAATGGCGTGTTACAAAGTCAAAATGGCATGTTACAAAGTCAAAATGGCATGTTATAAAGTCATAATGGTGTGTTATAAAGTCAGAATGGCGTGTTATAAAGTCAGAATGGCGTGTTACAAAGTAAAAATGGCATGTTATAAAGTCAGAATGGCGTGTTATAAAGTCAGAATGCCGTGTTATAAAGTCAAAATGGCGTGTTATAAAGTCAAAATGGCGTGTTATGAGAGAATGGCGTGTTATAAAGAGAGAATGGCGTGTTATAAAGAGAGAATGGCGTGTTATAAAGAGAGAATGGCGTGTTATAAAGAGAGAATGGTGTGATATAAAGTCAGAATGGTGTGTTATAAAGTCAGAATGCCGTGTTATAAAGTCAGAATGCCGTGTTTTAAAGTCAGAATGGCATGTTATAAAGTCAAAATGGCGTGTTATAAAGTCAGAATGCCGTGTTTTAAAGTCAGAATGGCATGTTATAAAGTCAAAATGGCGTGTTATAAAGTCAGAATGCCGTGTTATAAAGTCAAAATGGCGTGTTATAAAGTCAGAATGGCGTGTTATAAAGTCAGAATGGCGTGTTATAAAGAGAGAATGGCGTGTTATAGAGAGAGAATGGTGTGTTATAAAGTCAGAATGGTGTGTTATAAAGAGAGAATGGCGTGTTATAAAGGCAGAATGGTGTGATATAAAGTCAGAATGGTGTGATATAAAGTCAGAATGGTGTGTTATAAAGTCAGAATGGTGTGTTATAAAGAGAGAATGGCGTGTTATAAAGAGAGAATGGTGTGATATAAAGTCAGAATGGTGTGTTATAAAGTCAGAACGGCGTGTTATAAAGTCAAAATGGAGTGTTATAAAGTCAGAACGGCATGTTATAAAGTCAGAATGGCGTGTTATAAAGTCAAAATGGCGTGTTATAAAGAGAGAATGGCGTGTTATAAAGAGAGAATGGCGTGTTATAAAGAGAGAATGGTGTGATATAAAGTCAGAATGGTGTGTTATAAAGTCAGAACGGCGTGTTATAAAGTCAAAATGGAGTGTTATAAAGTCAGAATGGCGAGTTATAAAGAGAGAATGGCGTGTTATAAAGAGAGAATGGCGTGTTATAAAGTGAGAATGGCGTGTTATAAAGTCAGAATGGCGTGTTATAAAGAGAGAATGGCGTGTTATAAAGAGAGAATGGCGTGTTATAAAGTCAGAACGGCGTGTTATAAAGTCAGAATGGCGTGATATAAAGTCAGAATGGCGTGTTATAAAGTCAGAATGGTGTGTTATAAAGTCAGAATGGCGTGTTATAAAGTCAGAATGGCGTGTTATAAAGAGAATGGCGTGTTATAGAGAGAGAATGGTGTGTTATAAAGTCAGAATGGTGTGTTATAAAGAGAGAATGGCGTGTTATAAAGAGAGAATGGCGTGTTATAAAGGCAGAATGGTGTGATATAAAGTCAGAATGGTGTGATATAAAGTCAGAATGGTGTGTTATAAAGTCAGAATGGCGTGTTATAAAGAGAGAATGGCGTGTTATAAAGAGAGAATGGTGTGATATAAAGTCAAAATGGTGTGTTATAAAGTCAGAACGGCGTGTTATAAAGTCAGAATGGCGTGTTATAAAGTCAAAATGGAGTGTTATAAAGTCAGAACGGCATGTTATAAAGTGAGAATGGCGTGTTATAAAGTCAAAATGGCGTGTTATAAAGTGAGAATGGCATGTTATAAAGTGAGAATGCATGTTATAAAGTCAGAACGGCGTGTTATAAAGAGAGAATGGCGTGTTATAAAGAGAGAATGGCGTGTTATAAAGTCAGAACGGCGTGTTATAAAGAGAGAATGGTGTGTTATAAAGTCAAAATGGTGTGTTATAAAGTGAGAATGGCGTGGTATAAAGTCAGAATGGCGTGTTATAAAGAGAGAATGGCGTGTTATAAAGTCAGAATGGCGTGTTATAAAGTCAAAATGGCACGTTATAAAGTGAGAATGGCGTGTTATAAAGTGAGAATGGCGTTATACAGTCAGAACGGCGAGTTATAAAGAGAGAATGGCGTGTTATAAAGGCAGAATGGTGTGTTATAAAGTCAGAATGGCGTGTTATAAAGAGAGAATGGTGTGTTATAAAGAGAGAATGGCGTGTTATAAAGAGAGAATGGCGTGTTATAAAGAGAGAATGGTGTGATATAAAGTCAGAATGGTGTGTTATAAAGTCAGAATGGCGTGTTATAAAGTCAGAATGGTGTTATATAAAGTCAGAATGGTGTGTTATAAAGTCAGAATGGTGTGTTATAAAGTCAGAATGGCGTGTTATAAAGTCAGAACGGCGTGTTATAAAGAGAGAATGGCGTGTTATAAAGAGAGAATGGCGTGTTATAAAGTCAGAATGGCGTGTTATAAAGTCAGAACGGCGTGTTATAAAGAGAGAATGGCGTGTTATACAGAGAGAATGGCGTGTTATACAGAGAGAATGGCGTGTTATAAAGTCAGAATGGCGTGTTATAAAGTCAGAACGGCGTGTTATAAAGAGAGAATGGTGTGTTATAAAGAGAGAATGGCGTGTTATAAAGAGAGAATGGTGTGATATAAAGTCAGAATGGTGTGTTATAAAGTCAGAATGGTGTGTTATAAAGAGAGAATGGCGTGTTATAAAGAGAGAATGGCGTGTTATAAAGGCAGAATGGTGTGATATAAAGTCAGAATGGTGTGATATAAAGTCAGAATGGTGTGTTATAAAGTCAGAATGGCGTGTTATAAAGAGAGAATGGTGTGATATAAAGTCAGAATGGTGTGTTATAAAGTCAGAATGGTGTGTTATAAAGTCAGAATGGCGTGTTATAAAGAGAGAATGGCGTGTTATAAAGAGAGAATGGCGTGTTATAAAGAGAGAATGGCGTGTTATAAAGAGAGAATGGTGTGATATAAAGTCAGAATGGCGTGTTATAAAGTCAGAAAGGTGTGTTATAAAGTCAGAATGGCGTGTTATAAAGTCAGAATGGCGTGTTATAAAGTCAGAACGGCGTGTTATAAAGAGAGAATGGTGTGTTATAAAGAGAGAATGGCGTGTTATAAAGAGAGAATGGTGTGATATAAAGTCAGAATGGTGTGTTATAAAGAGAGAATGGCGTGTTACAAAGAGAGAATGGCGTGTTATAAAGTCAGAATGGTGTGATATAAAGTCAGAATGGTGTGATATAAAGTCAGAACGGCGTGTTATAAAGAGAGAATGGCGTGTTATAAAGAGAGAATGGCGTGTTATAAAGAGAGAATGGTGTGATATAAAGTCAGAATGGTGTGTTATAAAGTCAGAACGGCGTGTTATAAAGTCAGAACGGCGTGTTATAAAGTCAGAATGGCGTGTTATAAAGAGAGAATGGCGTGTTATAAAGAGAGAATGGTGTGATATAAAGTCAGAATGGTGTGATATAAAGTCAGAACGGCGTGTTATAAAGAGAGAATGGCGTGTTATAAAGAGAGAATGGTGTGCTATAAAGTCAGAATGGTGTGATATAAAGTCAGAACGGCGTGTTATAAAGTCAGAACGGCGTGTTATAAAGTCAGAATGGCGTGTTATAAAGAGAGAATGGCGTGTTATAAAGGCAGAATGGTGTGATATAAAGTCAGAATGGTGTGTTATAAAGTCAGAACGGCGTGTTATAAAGTCAAAATGGAGTGTTATAAAGTGAGAATGGCGTGTTATAAAGAGAGAATGGCGTGTTATAAAGTCAGAACGGCATGTTATAAAGTCAGAATGGCGTGTTATAAAGTCAAAATGGCGTGTTATAAAGTCAGAATGGCGTGTTATAAAGTCAGAATGGCGTGTTATAAAGAGAGAATGGCGTGTTATAAAGAGAGAATGGCGTGTTATAAAGAGAGAATGGTGTGCTATAAAGTCAGAATGGTGTGATATAAAGTCAGAACGGCGTGTTATAAAGTCAGAACGGCGTGTTATAAAGTCAGAATGGCGTGTTATAAAGAGAGAATGGCGTGTTATAAAGGCAGAATGGCGTGTTATAAAGAGAGAATGGCGTGTTATAAAGTCAGAATGGCGTGTTAAAAAGTCAGAATGGAGTGTTATAAAGTCAGAATGGAGTGTTATAAAGAGAGAATGGCGTGTTATAGAGAATGGCGCGTTATAAAGTCAGAAAGGCGTGTTATACAGTCAGAATGGCGAGTTATAAAGTGAGAATGGCGTGTTATAAAGTCAGAACGGCGAGTTATAAAGAGAGAATGGCGTGTTATAAAGTGAGAATGGCGTGTTATAAAGTGAGAATGGCGTGTTATAAAGTGAGAATGGCGTGTTATACAGTCAGAATGGCGAGTTATAAAGAGAGAATGGCGTGTTATACAGTCAGAATGGCGAGTTATAAAGTGAGAATGGCGTGTTATACAGTCAGAATGGCGAGTTATAAAGAGAGAATGGCGTGTTATACAGTCAGAATGGCGTGTTATAAAGAGAGAATGGCGTGTTATAAAGTCAGAATGGCGTGTTATAAAGTCAGAATGGCGTGTTATAAAGAGAGAATGGCGTGTTATAAAGTCAGAATGGCGTGTTATAAAGTCAAAATGGCGTGTTATAAAGTCAAAATGGCGTGTTATAAAGTGAGAATGGCGTGTTATAAAGTCAGAACAGCGAGTTATAAAGAGAGAATGGCGTGTTATAAAGTGAGAATGGCGTGTTATACAGTCAGAATGGCGTGTTATAAAGTGAGAATGGCGTGTTATAAAGTCAGAACAGCGAGTTATAAAGTGAGAATGGCGTGTTATAAAGTCAGAATGGCGTGTTATAAAGAGAGAATGGCGTGTTATAAAGTCAGAATGGCGTGTTATAAAGTCAGAATTGCGTGTTATAAAGTCAGAATGGCGTGTTATAAAGAGAGAATGGCGTGTTATAAAGAGAGAATGGCGTGTTATAAAGTCAGAATGGCGTGTTATAAAGTCAAAATGGAGTGTTATAAAGTGAGAATGGCGTGTTATAAAGAGAGAATGGCGTGTTATACAGTCAGAATGGCGAGTTATAAAGAGAGAATGGCGTGTTATAAAGAGAGAATGGCGTGTTATACAGTCAGAATGGCGTGTTATAAAGTGAGAATGGCGTGTTATACAGTCAGAATGGCGAGTTATAAAGAGAGAATGGCGTGTTATAAAGAGAGAATGGCGTGTTATAAAGTCAGAACGGCGTGTTATAAAGTCAGAATGGCGTGTTATAAAGTGAGAATGGCGTGTTATACAGTCAGAATGGCGTGTTATAAAGTGAGAATGGCGTGTTATACAGTCAGAATGGCGAGTTATAAAGAGAGAATGGCGTGTTATAAAGAGAGAATGGCGTGTTATACAGTCAGAATGGCGAGTTATAAAGAGAGAATGGCGTGTTATAAAGAGAGAATGGCGTGTTATACAGTCAGAACGGCGAGTTATAAAGAGAGAATGGTGTGTTATAAAGAGAGAATGGCGTGATATAAAGTCAGAATGGTGTGTTATAAAGAGAGAATGGCGTGATATAAAGTCAGAATGGTGTGTTATAAAGTCAGAGTTGTGAGATAAAAAGTTGTGATTATCTTTTAAATTGCTGTATTCTGTGGTAGAAACAAGCTTCCATAAAGAACAATATGAGCAAATGAGCGAAAGTGTATTTTTGGGTGAACTGTCCCTTTTAGTATATTTCTTGACATTTTAATGCTATTGTCTTTTAGGGTTAAATACATCCAAAATATATGCAGCATTAGTTGGACAACTTGTTGCCACTTAAGTAAAATTGAGCATTATTGAAGTTATTCTACTACATCAGTGAACTCTTGTCCCCATTAGACTATACAGAACCCCATTGGCATGCTTCAGAAAATATGATGACATGGCCCAGAATTGTTGCCTTTGGTTGATTGTTGTTGCCTTCATCATGAGCTCATTCTGAGAGGCCTGTTGCAGCGTTTGCGCAGTATGGTGGGCGTCACTAACACCACAGACGGGTGGGATGCTGGGAAAGTGAGTGAGCGTGAGCAGTTGGCGTGCCTCTGTCGCGGGCATGCTTAGAGGTGTAATGTCTGATTAGGGGATTACAGGGGAAGTGCTTCTTCGCAGTTCTCTGAGAAACAATTATTAACATGTTGGTGTCTCTAATCCTGGATAAATACAGCTTTTCAAGAACAACAGAGAGTCTCTCTCTCTCTCTCTTTCTTCACTCTCTCTTCTTCTCCTTTTAAATCCATCTCTAAACCCCCTTAGTCACTTGAACCCCAAAGCCTAACTAATACCGGTTGAGCAGATAGGGCATTGGTGTGAAACAGTGTCATTACGAGAATACCTTTTCCAGCATGTGTCGCGGCAGAAACGATCCCTTCACCACAACAGACCAACAGGCAGCGTAGCGGAGAGAGTTTGGCTGTGGGGACGAGATGGAATAAGACTGCATTGTACTTCAGCAGCCTGGTTAAAGGGCATTGGGCTGAGGATGCCTACAGTCTGTAATCTTTTGTTGGTCTGTACGCTTCTTCCATGTAATCTGCTTTCGGGTATTTGGGAAGAGATTCTCTGGAGTGTTGGGAATGCCTGTCCCAGGTGGGACAGAGGCCGGTTGCGTTCTATTACTGTAGAAAGATCTGTTATACAAAACAGATAGTGCATGTTAAGGCAAACATCGCTATTACTATTGCTCCTACATTAAGTATTGAACTTTGTTGCGTAACTTACCCCTCACATTTGTAAAACGGACATGAACAAGCGAAGAGAGGTGAACTGTTTGCAATAAAACGTACGTTTTGCTAGATTGGTGCTAAAACAGGCCAAATCCACCGTTTTGTATTGAAGATGGTACTCAAGCCATATATGTAGATCAAAATATTATAAAAACTCACACTTAAAGGGATAATTCACCCAAAAATGAACCTTTTGTCATCTCTTACTCACCCACTCTTACTTGTCCCAAATCTGTATGAGTTTTTTTGTTGTTCTGTTGAACACAAAATAAGTTGTCGGTGTATTGCTACGTGGTTGCTAAGGTGTTATAAGTGACCATGGTACTATGCAGTTGCTAGGGTGTTCTGGGTTGTTGCTAAGGTGTTTTGCTAGGGTGTTTTGGGTAGCTGTCAAATGGATAACATTGTCATTTCTCACTCACCCCCAAGTTGTTTCAAACCTGTATGAGTTTCTTTCTTCTGATGAACACAAAAGGAGATATTAGAAAGAATGTTGGTAACCAGACAGTTGAAGGTAGCCTTTGACTTCCATAGTATTTATTTATTATAGTATATTGTTTTTCCTACAATGGAAGTCAGTGGCTACAGTTAACTGTCTGGTTACAAACATTCTTTAAAATATCTCCTTTTGTGTTCCCTTTAAATGGGTTAGCGCCATCCTATCTGTCAGAGCACTTACAGGTGCACAAGCCTGACAAGTCTTTTTAATTGTTCAGAGAACAAGGTATAAGCGAAGGGGTGAACGGACCTTAGCTGTGGCAGCACCAAAGAGATGGAATTGCATTATACATTATGCTCGCCCCAACTCTAAACATTTTTAAAAAGACGTTTGAAGGCGCTTCTTCTTTTTCTTAGCTTTTGAGACTGCAGTGTGTTTAAACATTGGTTTTGCCAGTACTGTTTTGAGGTGTCTTGTTTGTTTAGATTTTTTGTGTTTTGAAAATGTTACTACTGTACAGCACTTTGGTCAATGATCTGTTGTTAAAATAGCGCATTATAAATAAACTAAGTAAGTGAGTAAGTTTTGGGTGAACTATCCCTTTGATAGCCACCCAAAACACCCTAGCAACAGCTTAGCAACCACCCAGAACACTATAGCAACTGCATAGTACCATGGTCACTTATAACACCTTAGCAACCACGTAGCAATACACCGACAACTTATACGGTAGCAGAGAATAGGCATTCTATACAATAAAAAGATCCTTAAAGTCAGCATGAAATGGATTCTAAATGATGTTATTGTGCACAATTCCTCCAAAAATCTAATTTAATCAATTAAAATATGGCATTCTTTTATTTGTCTCCTGTTCTTCTATAACTTGTTCTTTCAGTGAAACGACAGACTTTTCTCTGGTGATGTATGCCGGACTTCTCTAAACATTTCGTCCGCTTAAACTCGGCAAAAGAACTAGCGGTGATGAAAGCCGACTGTGTTTTCATCTCTCGTCGGCTACGTCTCGGCTAAAAAGCTGTGCTTGAACACACCAAAAGAACTAAAGGCGACTTGCATTCTATATCAGCAGGTATCAATAGTCTATTTCCGTCATTCAAAACGGGAAACCAAAACTAGGACTGCAGATATACAAACCGTATACAAATCAGCACTTGTTTATCATTTTGAATATCAGTCACGCTGATCACTTTCTTCATTCCAGTCGGCTCATGTTATGAAAATATTTGTGCAGTCAAATGCTCAGGTAAGATGATATAAAAGATGTTAGAGAGTGTAAGACAAAAAAACAACAACGCTAGAGCCATTGGTTCCGGAACACATCGGAAAAAACGAAGTCAACCGACGCCCAAAAACGGCCAGACTGCTTGATGGCCGACCGTTGGCTTGGTGTGTACAAGCCTTTACAATCAACTGCAATCGATTATGAATAGAACTAAGACCCGTCCTACACATTTTTTTCTCTTTTCGATAATCCGTTACACTCAAATGTACGTCACAATACAGAAGAAATTACCGGTCTCTACTTTCATTACAACTTGTGAAATATGCAATCTTTTCAACGTTTATCCAATTTATCACATTCTGGCTAAAATGCATAAACAACACCAATGGCATTGAGTTGGGAATGGGATTTGTCCGACCAATGGAAGAAAGGGAAACCAGTTTGGAAACAGTCATTTGTTTTACTTCCATTTGGTGCCATCAGTAGTGCAGAAATTACACACTGCAGCTGTAAATAGTTTAAGCTTTTAAAGTAATTGGCAGCTCTGTAAGTGACGATAAGTTGGAAGCAGGTTGCCATCCACACATCTGATCTAAAATGTGTCTGCCAGACCAATGTTCCACACACTCTTTAACACACACACACGCGCGCACATTCCATCTCCTATGGAATTGTAGCCTGCAGCTTTGAAATCAGACACAGACAGGTGATCAAAACAACCCATTAGTGGCCATTGACACACTCTCACCTTCAGACACACTTATGCCTGCTGACTGGGCACACACACATCAAGTATGAGACACTTTGAAGACTTGCACTGCAGTGACTCTACATGCAATGATGCAAGCATGTCTTCTGTTGATTTATGTGTGAAAAAGTAGTAGTGTCTTCACTGGACTATTTATTATCGCTCATATTTTGATGACATAAATGGTTTTAGAAAAGTCATGTGGTGTGACAATGTAAAACTTATATTATCATTATGCATGCAGATTTATCTCTCATTAATCAGGAGAATATATAGATTACTTGTATTTTAAAAATTGTATTGTCACAACCATTTATCATAAGTCATGAAAAACTAAGAGACCCAAATATTGACGTTAACAAAAAAATTCCATTGACTTGTTCTGCATCATCCATCAAAGTATATGTTAGCATTTAGTTTGTATACAGTATATGTGCTAATATATTTTAAATGTGTATGTATTTATAAGCCAGTGAAAACACTGGGTTCAGGCTGATGTCACATAGAAATTAAAAAGAAACAATTACAAAAACAGAATGCATTATACAAACACTTTGCAGCACCCAAAAGCAATCAACCCAGCATACACACCTTACCACTGTTAATCCTCTAGACACTAGAAAGCACACACATGCACAAACACACATGCACGCAGACACACACACTCAGCATCACTGTGTTTATCACTCCAACCCAGGCCACCAACACCCGTCAGTCTAATTCCGTTTGTCTGTTTAGATTCGTTTTGCTTTAATCTCTTCTTGTTTGTGCACATCTGCGAGAGCGACTGCACGAGAGAGGGGGAGGGGCTGTCGCTAGTGAAAACGAGTGACAACAAGGGGTAGAAAGGAAACAGGTATTAGAAGAGAGGGCACTGTTTGTGCAAGGTACCATAGTAATACTATGGTTTTTACTCATTTATTATGGACATAAGAACATTATTTGAAGTACCAATACCATGGTACCTTAATATAATAATCATTCAGTACCATGATGCAGAATGTAAAGTCCTCTTCATACGTCATGTTTTTTACCTCATGACAGCATCAATTAAAAACAGCTGATGAAACTGTTAATGAAACAAGTGACTCTGGAATATTTACTACCATCTTCTTTTCAGTAGACAGATGTGCAAAGGTATGGTCACATTAACCTTTGCACTAAATTTTGCGGGGAAATTCCAGTCATGCTAATGTAACGGACGTTGGCCAGTAAGAGCTGTGCGTGTGAACCTCACTCCTCTGATCTCAAGAGGCACTCTAGCAACTGATTCTAGGGGTTGTGTCCTTGTTCGCGCGCTCGCCTCCCACACCGAAGACCCCGGTTCCAAATCCCGCTTGGAGCGGGTCGAGTAGGACTAGTTACCTTTGGTGCCGTGACCCGGGTGAGAGTGAGGTTTTGGCGCTCTGGCGACTGACACTGAGGCCTTTATGTGCACTCGCCTCCCACACCGAAGACCCCGGTTCCAAATCCCGCTTGGAGCGGGTCGAGTAGGACTAGTTACATTTGGTCCCATGACCCGGATGGGAGTGAGGTTTTGGCGCTCTGGCAACTGACACTGAGGCCTTTATGTGCACTCGCCTCCCACACCGGAGACCCCGGTTCGAAATCCCGCTTGGAGCGGGTCGGGTAGGACTAGTTACATTTGGTCCCATGACCCGGATGGGAGTGAGGTTTTGGCGCTCTGGCGACTGACACTGAGGCATTTATGTGCACTCGCCTCCCACACCGGAGACCCCGGTTCGAAATCCCGCTTGGAGCGGGTCGAGTAGGACTAGTTACATTTAGTGCCGTGACCCGGATGGGAGTGAGGTTTTGGCACTCTGGCAACTGACACTGAGGCCTTTATGTGCACTCGCCTCCCACACCGGAGACCCCGGTTCGAAATCCCGCTTGGAGCGGGTCAGGTAGGACTAGTTAGATTTGGTGCCATGACCCAGATGGGAGTGAGGTTTTGGCGCTCTGGCGACTGACACTGAGGCCTTTAGCATCCTTGTTAGCGCACTCGCCTCCCACACCGGAGACCCTGAATCCTGCTTGGAGCAGTCGAGTAGGACCGGTTACACCAATAGGAATATGTGCGATTGGGATTTTTGCGAGGGGCAAAAAAGTTCCACACAGATTTTGCTCGTTCAAGTTGGTCACGCAAATTTGCTGCACTAACCAAGAGAAAGCTGCTTGAAAGTGACTTCTGTGTGAGCTGTGCTTCAAACATCTCTATACTAATTGAAATGGACACTGGACCTGTTTTTGCATGCAAAATTCGCTAAAATTTCGCGAATGTGTTTCGCTTAACTCTCTTTTAAAAAATGCAGTTTTCTTTTAAAAATATATTAAGTATCCTTTAAAGGTGCACTGTACATTTAGGCATCTAGTGGTGAGGTTGCGAATTGCTCACCCCTCCCTTTCAAAGCACATAGAGAAGCTACGGTGGCCGACACAGGACAAAGGTGTCGTCATCTGAGACAGCAGAGAGTAGCTAGCGCTCTGTAGAGCAGATTGTCCGTTTAGGGCTACTGTAGAAACATGCGCAAAATGGTGACTTCACTGTAAGGGGACCCGCGGTGTATCTACACAGAAATGGCTCATTCTAAGGTAATAAAAGATAACAGTTTTGTAAGGTCTTTATAAACCACTGAAAACATAGTTATGCATATTATATTGCATTTCTGTCAATAGATCCTCGTAAATATTACACACTGCACCTTTAAGTAGATAGAAGCAATAAGATAATTGTCCCTTTCTGATTAGTAATTAAAATCTTAGAGGGATTAAAAGTACTATGCTATTACCATCTAATACACACGTCAAACTCCTGCTCCAAAACACCTGCCTGGAAGTTCCTAGTTATCCTGAAGACCTTGGTTAGCTGGTTCAGGTGTGTTTCATTAGGATTGGAGCTAAACTATGCAAGACAGTGGCCCTCCAGGAACTGAGTTTGACACCCGTGATCTAATACCACCACAGTTCCATGGTACCAACAGAGTGTAGTACTAGATAAACCAGTGCAAGCGAGACAACAAGCGAGAGTTACACATGGAAAAAGACTGAACATTTACAGTACATACTCATTCAGTTAATTTTCTGTTCGAACCCACGTCTCCAACTGAAAAACAGATGGAGAACAGTAGGAACGGATGGGGCAAGAGATCAGAGGAGAGTCCATTCTGCACCACTTCAGCATGCCGAATTCCCTCCTCCTCCAAAAGGGTGAGAAAGACAGATCTTACTAGGAAGAGGTCTCTCGAGGCAGGCGCTGAGAGTCACAGCCAGGCCTTCGGGCTCTGGAAGTCTCTCCAGTCAGTCACACAACTCATAGCACAGAGGCTTCACCACCAACACAACATTACAGGCCTCTTACACAGCATTACAGCACATCGTATTATCCCGCTCAACTCTCTTCATTAGCCCAATTGGATCCTGGGATTTCCATTTGTAAATGGGGAGCTTTTTAGATTAGCCGGTGTCTGCCCATTATGAAACATTTTCCCAATGTTCCCCCAATGCTGCGATTAGCTCCTGTCTGTCAGGGTGGAAATGTAAACTTTTCAGAACGCGATTCATCCGTTTAAGCCCTTCACAAATATTTTCCACAAGAAATGATGAAAAAGTGTCAACCAAGCAATCCCTGATTAAATGTTTGTTGCAATATGAATTGTAAACCAATGAAACTACACTATGCAGTACCTTCTAAGTTAATCCAATGATTGATCATCAACATGGCTGGAATGAACAAGCTGGACTTGGTATTTTATTAAAACATGCTGTTTGGATCCACCCAAAATTAAAACTCTTCTGAAACTGATCATTCTCTCCCCCACCACCGCCTGTAATTTTCAAATGTTATTCGCACTTCTCATATTCCAACTACCACTCGTCGCATCATCGACCAGTATATTAGAGAAAACATACTTGATATTGCAGCTACATATGAATATTGTTTTCTCTTGGTGGCTGTTCCTCTTCCTCAGGCATGCATTCACAGCCACAGATGCAAGGGGATGCAAGCACATTGAGGCAGCAAATTATGAAAATGTGGCTCTGTGTCCTCAATGGCGTCGCACTCCTTTAATGTGGCACAAAATTAGAACCGGAGGGAGAAGGAAGACAGGTCCGTTTAATTGGAAACACTGCTCTGGGCACACACACACACACACACATCCACTCACTTAGAGCAACTCATCACATGAAAGGTAAGATATCATCTCACCGTTTCTGAGGGTTTCTTCTGCACAATGAGACATCTTTTTTCAGAGCCTGCAGGCATTCATAAAGGTGTTTAATTTGTGAGTTTACCTCACCATTATTTAAATAGATCTATACAAGTATTAGAAAATGAGGCTATTCCTATGTTAAGCTGCAAAGCTAAGGATCTTTTATGAAACGGCTGTTGGTCATAGTTTCTTTAGCATCTTTTGATATTCCAAAAGGATCACAGTGGTCTTATCACAGTGTGGCCTGTTGCTCAGTTGTACAAATGATTGAGTGTAGACAGATATTACACATAAGCTGGTCTTAAACAGTATGCATGAGTGATATATGTTACGGCTACGGTCAGACTGCAGGCAAAAGTAGTTTTTTCGCTCATATGTGACTTGGATCTGTTTTTTTCTTCTTCTCCATAACAGTGTGAAAAGCACAAACCACATGGAATCTGTTCTTTTCAATTCTGATTTAAGTGACTTCCATACATGGTCCTAAATCAGATACAGGTTTGAAGTTTTGCAATGCGAACTGGAATCTGAACAGTCATATCGCCATTCATTCACACTCCAGATCAACATTCATCACAATTCTGCGCTGATGGGAGTCACTTGGACGAAACTTGGAAAAACTGCATGCGAAAAACGTTTCTCTTTTTCTCCTCATCATCGCCTGCGCACTAATTCACTGGCACAATTCAGCGGCACATCACCTTAAAAATGAACGCTTCAACGCTGACTTCGGTAACCTCCATGTTTACTTACGTATGACAGCGTGCTGCGTGCCATCTTTGTTATTGTTCTTTTGCGTATGTCGGTCAGTTTAGGGTTGCGACCTGTTTACACTTGAATCTGATATTCCACATTTAGAAAATAATCTGAACAGCCAAAACAATAGCAATCTTTTGGCAGCTCTAGTCCTGTTACTAGGACGTCCAAATAAGGTCCTCCATGGTACCGTTCTATCCAGGGCTGTTCAACCGTGTTTCTTGAAGGCCACTGTCCCTTAGACTTTAGCTCCAAATCTAATCAAACACACCTGGGGCCCGTTTCAGAAAGAAAACTCTGAGTATGTTAACCCTGAAATAAGGGAAACTCTGGGTGTTCTGTTTAAAAATGGGAGGTATGTCAAACCAGAGAAAGCAGGGTAAGTCAAGCCTGTTTCTGAAAGAGAGGTAACTTATACTCAGAGTCAGTTACCAGGGTAACTTACTCTGTGAACCTAACCTGGTCAGGAGCAGGTTTTCTTTGGTAAACCCAGAGTTTCTTTCAGTCTCCTCCCCTTTTTAAAGCGCCAGCGGTGTTTAAATGCTTAATTCATTCATTCAAACTGCACAAATGCTTTTCTAACTGAGTATTTTGGTCGTATTTCAAGTACAAATATCAAAAAATTATAATTTTAATCTAAATCTAAAGTAAGCGAAGTTTACTTAAAACAAATTAAATTATCTACCACTTGACAAAAATACATAGTAAGAAAAGCATTCTTTGCAGTGGAGGAACATTCATGCATTGCTTATATTTTCATCATGAGGACACTGTCAAAGTGACAAAAATGGCATGTCCTTTCATACAGGATCCTGACGTTCACTTGATAAACCTCTAGAAGTATCCTAATAATTAGAGTTTCCTTTAGGATTTCCAGTGGTTGGACGCATTGATGACTCTCATATTCCCATCATTACACTTTCTGAAAACGGATTACTGTATGGGATGGAAGGATGCTGCCAGATGGTAGTACGAGATATATGCCATAACCACCACCACAGCTGTTAAATACATTTATTTACAATTTTTATGGTCATCTTTATTTCCTACAAATACTCCATTCTTTTTCCTGTTGGATGTTAATATTCTTCCTCCATCTCCTCTTCATCTGTCAGTGGTGCTGGTGTTTGGCTGTTAATAATTAATAATTAATTAATTAATGTAACAGGTGGGATTAGAGAACATTTCATTATGTGAAAAGAGCATAGACCCTTTTCACATTTCCGGGTTTCCAAAGCTGAAGTTGTCATAGTTGGGTTAACTTTTATAGCGGTGAATGAGAGAATACATTAAATATATATTTGTGCCCATTTGCTTAAATAGCAAAAGAAAAACTCCACAATAGTGATTTCACAACTTTCACAAAGAGGGAAAAAATAGAGTGAGATTGATAACAGAAGTGAAAAGAGAGAAAGATGTTAATTTTCACCATCACTCCCATAGACACTGTATTAGAAACTGTATTACCTCACAGCAGCGGGAACTTGTTTTTTGTAATTTGATGCAAAAGTAATAAAATACAAAGTATTAGTGTAATAAATGTACATACATTTAAAAAAAAAAAATACAAAAAACGTTGCAGGATTTACGATATTGATGACCATTAAAACACGTCATCACAGTCTGTGAAAAGGGTCTATGTGGGAAAAGCTGCTGCACATTGGACACTGAATGATATTTATTTAATATGTCAAATGTTTGTAAAGTCATTAAACCTACACCCATGATTATTTTATGCTTAAAGCTTTACCTGATTGAATTGTTTTTATGTTTCATTTTTAGTTGCACATTCTTTTTTTGCATTTTGGATACCAGGCAAATTAAACTTAATTAAACTAATTAAGAATTAAACTTACATATTGACCCGGAAGTATGGGAACGTCTTCTTTTTGTTGGGTGCTGTTGCCATGGTGAATCGTAATTTCGGAGCTCCATTGATCGTGGCTTTTCATAGTTGGAGTGCACGTGCTTAACTCAGAGTCTACTCAGAGTTGATTGAACTACCTCAATTCAGCTGTTCTGAAACCCAAAACTCTGAGTTTCCAATCTCAGAGTAAGTCAACTCAGATTTCAGGTTTAAACTCAGAGTTGGTTGAACCTCCTTACTGAAACAGGCCCCTGATCAATGTCCTAAGAATTACTCGAAAATTACAAGCAGGTGAGATTGATCAGGGTTGGAAGTAAACTATGAAGGACAATGTCCCTCCAGGTAGGGCTGGGCTGATAAACGATATCATATCGAATCGCGATAAAATTCATGTCGATAACGTTGATCAGCTCTGGACATTTTTACTCGATATAGATTACTGTAACACCCAATCACACAGCAGAAATAAACGCGACAACAGCCAGTCAGAACATCAAAAGTACACGCTCTACTGGAAAAGAAAAAATGAGTGGAAGCCGCAACGTCATCATCCAAAGATAACGAGTTTGTTGATAAAAGGTAGCACGAATTGTTACTCATTTGAACCGCGTCACACAGACCATTTATCCGCTCGGGTCAAAGTCCAAACGGCAGCGAGCTCACTCAGCGCGAGCTCACTAAAAGAGATCCGTTTACTCTGATCGGTCACACGAGCACTAAACAGCGCTGTGAGATCCAGTGAGAAGCGCTTGCATTTAGCAAAAAACACAAATGTCTTGGTGATTTAAACTAGTTTAAACCAGACAAAACACCGCTGACAAACAGCAGAAACACTGTGTGCAATGATAAAGTCAGAAGGCTTTTCCATCTTATCCATAATTTACCATGAATTTACTGTTATGACACTAACTACTGCACCACATGGTACTGTGGCAGAACTACTACTACTGTCAACTCACTGTCAAGAAATTTGACAACTTTTTCTATCAAGAAATTATTTTGTTAAGTAAAAATGACTGGAAAAGTGTAAGGAATTCAAAAATGTGAAGTGTTTGTCATATTCTGACAATAAAAAGTAGTTTAAAACCACAACTAACAACCTGGTTTCTACAACTTTCACCTAGGAGCAAAAATCTGCCTTTAAATTTGAAAGAAAGAAATATTTGACATTTATCGTGATAATTATCGATATCGACTGATATGAAACAAATTTTTTTATCGCGATCACTTTTTGGCCATATTGCCCAGCCCTACCTCCAAGGTGTTGAAGAACAATTGTTTGGTGCCAAGGAGAAGGACCTACCTATAGTACAAATATACAACTTCTGTCATGGACCCTAAAAATTTAACTTAAGGCAGTCCCTCCAGAAAAATGCGGCTTTTTTTTGTGATTGTTGCGGGCAAAAATCCTTGATTATGCGGCATGTTTTCTTAAAAAATGCGATGAAAAATGCGGGAAAATGCGGGAAAATGCGAGATATTTATGCAATTTTATGCGATGAAAAAGAGAAAAAACAGCACTACATCACAGAAAGTGCTGGAATATTTAAGTTCTCATCTTGTTTTATTGAAGACCTTAATAATGGCTCAAATTTACAAAACATTGAGTCAAACAAGTTCTGTAGCTTTACAAAAGGAATATGCTACAACTTCTGAAGAAATGAATAAATAACTTCCTGTTTTACAGACATTTGAGTGCTTCCAATGCACAAAGTGCAATCTTTTAAAGGGTTAGTTCATCAAAAAATTTTAATTCTGTCATGAATGACGTCCCCTCATGTTGTTGGACAAATGAAGATATTTTAGTGTAAATCCAATGGCTCAGAAAGGCCTCCATTGGCACAATGTACACTCTCAAGACCCATAAAAGGTACTAAAGATGTCGTTACAAAATCCATCTCACTACAGTGGTTCTAAAATAACTTTATGAAGCAACGATAATAGTTATTGTGTGCAAAAAAAAACTAAATAACGACTTATATAGTGATGACCGATTTCAAAACACACACAGCATCATGATGCTATGAATCAGTGAGTCGATTCTTAATTTGGATCGCGGGTCAAACTCCTGAAATACGTGACTTTGGCGATCCGAACCGCTGAATCCACTCATTGATTCATAACGCTTCAAACCGCTGAATCGACTCATTGATTTAAACGCTTCAAACCGCTGAATCGACTCATTGATTTAAACGCTTCAAACCGCTGAATCGACTCATTGATTCATAACGCTTCGAAGCTTCATGATGATGTGTGTTCTGAAATCGGTCATCACAGCGGGAAACTGCTTTGCGCGTCTTTTGCTGTTATTTTTGTTGGCAAATGGGAGTTTGCGCTTCATCATGGTTTCACCGATATCCATGTTTCACCACGGGGTTTGCAGCTTTTCGATGACTTTCACGTCGGGTAATTACGTCACTTCAAAGCGTTCCCATGGCAATAGGGGGAAATGGCGGCTCTTGTGTGAAGTAAACAAACATTTTTCAACTTTCTGCTAATATATATATATGACTTTTTTTGCAATGAAAATGCGGGGATTATGAAATCATGCTAGCCCCGCATATTTTGCACGCGGAAATAGGCAATTTATGCGGCGAAAGTGCGGCATATTTGAAAAAATGCGGCCCCCGCATGAATATGCGGACTTTGGCTGATTATGCGTTAAATCACGCGATCGCATAATCGCGTTTTTCTGGAGGGACTGTTAAGGGCCTTTTCTAAACCCCAGAGCTGGTGGGAAAAACTTAAGCCTCATGCACACCGGGATGATTATCGCGTCTCTGTGTTCATACCCAAGTGATTTTCACTGGCGATGCGCTGAGTGAATGTGCAAATTCACTCCCTAACAGTAGATGGCGCTTATTGAAAAACAGAAATACCCCAGTACACATAATAATCTGTAATCGTCCCAGTGTGCACGAACCTTTACGGCGAAGAGAGAATTGATAAATTAGATAAAAACAAGATATACCTTGGTTCAGTACTCTACACTATGAAAATGTGGGGGTCTTTTGGGAGCTTTTGGGGAGTTAAATTGGTTGAATGCAGGAAATGACCAAACTCTACAAGTTCAGAATCCCATACAATCCACACATTGCCTACATTGTAACCATCAAAAGGACCCAAGCCACTGTCTAGAAGCACTCTAGCCAGTGGACACCATTCATCTATTCCCTCAATGGCTCCTCCATGGCCTCATTCCTATCAGGGCTTTCCAAAGACACCGGGAACACCACATACATGAGCTGCTCAGTGTCACCCCCAGTACAGCAGCCCCTTTTCATCTCTTCCCCCTCCCTCAACCAGCTTCCAAAAGCCTATCCGAGACAGTCAACCACAGCTATGTGGGTCCAAGGCCAGGGATTAAACACAGGTTCAAGAATCAATCCAGAGAAATGAAGACAATCTCTGCCTCAGCCTAATCCCTCTCATATATCCTTCCATTGTTCAGAGGTTTAATGAAGAAAGATATGAGGGGATGGAGAAGGCATACTTTAGGAAGAGGGATGATGGTGAGGCATATGACAGGTCTTTGGGGTTTGTTTGTAGGGCCAAAAACAGAAGGGTTATATTGGGGCGCAGTGAGAAGATAAGGGGCATCCCTAAGAGTAGTTTTCTTCTGACAGAAAGGGATTCAGCACAGTTTCTGAGATCTTGGTCGAGTTGTCTTTGGAGAGGGGATGTCCAGTCCTGCACCTGAAGGGCCACCTTCCTCCAACCCGAAGTAAACACATCTAAACCAAAAAATCAATGTCTTCGGGATTTTTAAAAACTTTCAAGCACATGTTTTAGAGCAGGTTGAAGCTAAACCCTGCAGGAAGGTGGCTCTACTGAAGCAGAACTGGACACCCCTGCTACCTCAGGTACCTTCATACACAAATTCATACACAGGGCAGCAAGACAGTGGCCTCCGGTTTCAGACACAACACCATAAAAAAGCATATCGAAACAGAGAACGATCTGCCATGCTGGACGAGTTTCATTTACTCCAGTCTGTAATGTGACACATGCATTATAGCCAACTCCACATATTGTGTCTCCATCCCTTCCATCCTCCTCCACTGTACTCCATCCCTTCCTCCACTCCCTCAGCAGGAGGAAGTAGAGGAGATTGGCCCCGCAGCTAAAGCCCCCTTTTCAGGCCCGCTGCTGGCGAGGTATATCGGCAAAGCACAGGGAGCGGAGGTGTCGCTTCTGCTATGGCATTTCGGACAGTATCTACTTCTCTCCGGGTGCGGAGGAGAAAGGAGAAACAGACGGGGTATTATCAGAGAGGGATGAGAGCAGCGAAGGCATTTTTGTCTTTTTATTCCCCTCCTAAGCCTTGGGCTTTGCTCCCAATCCGATTGGTCGATACAGCCAGGGATGTAAATGAAATGCAAAGAGGAATAAGGCTGGCTTCCCATGTTATGTGTGTGTGTGTGCGCGCAACTGCACGGCTCTCTTTGGCTCCTTCAATGAGTTTACCATCGTGGGCCTCTCTCTTACCTTCCCTCTTTTGTTTCCAAGTCCCTGTGCTGCGATTTCATTTCTGTCTTGTCAGTATCCATTCGCCTCTTTCTAGCACTTCCTGTCTAACTCTGTCCTATCATGCCATATACACCATCCTATGTACTTATTACTTCTCGCTTGCTTGTCTTTGCTCCCTCTCTCTGGCTGGGTTCTCAGCTCTTATCTGCTCAGGCACCCCACATTCCAGTGTTGCTGTGGCTCCCTGCCTGCATCCACGGTCACGGCGATTCCATGGGTTCACACAATCCCTCAGATGAGAGAGAGGCAAAAACAGGGATGGGGAAGGACTGAGAGAAAGCAGCTCAGTGGAAGAAGAGATGAATGTACACGAGAAAGCGAGATGTTATATATATATATTGTGATAAGGTGTAGTTGACATCCTGAACTTCAGTTCAGGATGAAACCATTCTTCAAGAATACGAAACCAGCTGATTGCCGTTGCCATCCCATTAATAATGTATATCATTGTTTCTGTAGTGGTTCTGTCTTTTGCACTGGTCATCAAGTGCCGATACAACACAGTATCAAAATTATTTATCTTACAGTAAACAAAAATGCAATCGTTTAGAATCAAACAATAGTTGGCGGACACGTCCTCTCTGCATTAAAGAGAACTTAGCTGTTTTAAAAGATGACGGGGTGGAAAATAAGAGACAGGGAAAAGGTTGCTGCATTTTCAAATCTGTCCCAGATTAATGGGTCATTCTTAATCTCTTATGGTTGTGCCCACAATTACCCACCACCCCCCTCAATCTCAATCTCAGACCTTTGTGATCCTAAAGAGAGAGAGAAAGAGAAAGAGATGCATGACAGCAGGGGGCAAAGCATAATTATTCAAAAAGAGAAGAGAGAGAAAGATTGAGAGAGGTGGGATGAGTGGTTCAGCACACCATTGATCATCAACTCAATGGATATTAACATATTGAAAGTGTGAAATTTTATTAGAAAAGAAACACACACACACTTACATAGCAAATTCTATTAGAGTTCCACTTCAGATTCAGTTCAAAAGTTTGAGTCCCTTACCTTCACTTTGTGTAGGACACAAATTGGCTAAGGTTAAAAATGACTAAGAAATAACAGCAGCATACTCTATACTCTTGGGTGTTGAAAAATATGATGAATCCATGATTTTTGTATAACTGACCAATGAAATCATGACTGTTAACTAAATTAATGGTTAACTCTGGCGTTACAATGATGCGGTTATGGAGCAGTAGCTCATGCCCTACAATTTAAAACTCCTGTTCTGACATATTGGTCCATTTCAGCATTTTGAGTTCATTTTACTGTGAGATGAATCAATGTAAAATACACATTAAACATGGTTTTTGTATTTTCTCTTAGCTCTTTATATTTGCAACCCTCCCTCTTACCTTCTTGTGCTATCTACACACATGTGTCATAGGTGTTTTCAGTGTTTTGAAGTCTCTCAGAAAATTTCGGTCACTTCCTGTCTCAACCTTTGCGTTTGTCTCGGAGTTTCTCCCGCTCTTTCATGAGGTGTGTGATGATGGAGCGGATGGCTTTGCTCTGGGGGTCGGTGGGTTCTCTCTGCAGGTAGCGGCTGAAGTGGCGGATGCTGCGACTCAGGAGGGAATCTAGATCGTAACCTCTGCCCCCTGATTGCAGCAGACGTTCTGCGGCAAGAGCCAGGTTTTTATCCCAATTCGCTGGGTAGTCTACCTGGGCATCCACTATGTGACGATACAGCTGTTGATAAAAAGACCACAAAGATTTTAATTAATTTAACTTATAAGATAAATGTTGTCTACAATTTATGTTAACTGTTGACTCAATGTTGTGTTTTAAAAACCTTATTTGTACAAGACTTTAAATATTTTTAGAACACAACATTGAGTCAACAGTTAACATAAATAATTAAAAAACTGTCATGTTTTAAAAAAACTGCATGTAGTCTACAAATAATCTCACATGACACATCATGCTGACAAATCTCATTTTCATTTCCTAAAATTTTCCTAAAGCTTTCAAGGTAGCAAAAGAAAAGTGTTAAAGGTTTTAGGTAAGCTTAGGTTTTAGGTTTTGATTCTGTGTATAATGTTGCATTAGTGCTGCTTTGCCGCTCTAATGGGGCTCAGTGTGCATCGTTTTCTGTCATTAAAAACATGAAAAAATGTAACATGCAAATTGCTACTGGGTGAATTTTGGATAGTGAACATTCAATCAAAGTATGCCAAATTGAGACTTTCAATATTCAGACTTAAATTTCTTGATAAAATAGTTATTTACAAAAACAAAAAACCCCCCCCAAAAAATCACACCTAACACTGAAATTATCAACAACAACAACAACAACAACAACAACAACAACAACAACAACAACAAAAGAAAGAGTTTAAACCAAACTAAATTCAGTAAGAAAAAAGGGAAAAACAGAAAAAGTAGCAACAGATTTTTCTTTCCTATTTTTATGTTCATCCAAGTAAAAGCTTTTTATGCCATGGAATAAAAAAGTTTAAAAAGTAAATGCAACTTTTTCTCTCATAATTCTGAATTGTTTCGAAGAATTGTGAGTTATAAAGTCAGAATTGCAATATATAATTTCCCTCAGAATTTTGATAGCTTGCAATTGCCACTTTATACTAGCCTGACAAGCCAGACCCACATCAAGATGTTGGGTCTGGGAACTCACCATTGGCAGGGCTCAATCCGAGGGGCGGGATAAACGGTTGTCTTTCAAATTCCCTCTGCACGCAATAGGATAGCGCTACAACCAACCAGAGCAACGAAGAAGGTGAAGCGGAGCTAGTTGATAGATTAAACTTTTGCAGTATCCGGTCGGCAAAACTCTGAACACATCTTCCTTTCTTAAGAATGACTTCAGTGCCGTTCTTTGTTCTTTCCTCAAAGAAAAGCTTAACTCCAAGTCTTCCAGAGTCTCGCGGCCAAAGCCGATTCGAAAGACCGCTGTTTGCCAGCTGCTTTGTTTACAAGTAGCAAGCAGAACGCCGCAACTCTGCCGTCATTATGTTAAGCCCGCCCATCGACTCTATACACAATGTGATTGGCCTGACCAGAGTTTAATTTTTCCAGCTCGCAAGCCAACGGAGAGTTGCTAGACTACCCTGGCTGCACATTTGATTTGCTATCGCTAGGGTGCGTCTAGATTTCTAGGCTAATTTTATACCACACAATTATGAAAAAAAAAGGGATATAAACTTGCAACTGCGAGAAAATTCAAAATTGTGAGATATAAACTCGCAATTGTAGGGGAAAAACGTCAGAATTGTGAGATTGTTGCACTCAAAAATAGAGGAACATGAACTCAAGCTTGCAGGAAAAAAAATTGAGAAGTCCTACATACGTCACCAGAGAGAAGTCACTGGAAGGTCCAGTTATGACATTTTGATTAAACATTACAAGGTCAAAAAAAGACCTATAACATGCATTTAGAAAATGATAAGGGAGATAAGGATTTCATTTCATGCCGACTTTAAGAACATTTTGAATACAATGAAATATTTATATAGTGCTGTTTTGAAAGCACTGCCATTCCAAAAATAAATGATGTAATTTCCTACTCACATAATAAGAAATCTCATAGAGACGGGCCTGCTGTTCTCTTTCCATGTTCTCAGCCAGGTCAAACAGGAAGAAAGCTGTCTTCATCCTAAAAAGTGATGGAGTAAAACCACCTAAGTATAAACATGTAGCTATACACAGATCTGGCATAACATTATGACCACTGACAGGTGAAGTGAATAACACTGATTATCTCTTCGTCACGGCACCTGTTAGTGGGTGGGACATATTTGTCAGCGAGTGAACAGTTTGTCCTCAAAGTTGATGTGTTAGAAGCAGGAAAAATGGGCAAGCGTAAGGATTTGAGCAAGTTTGACAAGGGCCAAATTGTGATGGCTAGACGACTGGGTCAGAGCATCTCCAAAACTGCAGCTCTTGTGGGGTGTTCCCGCTCTGCAGTGGTCAGTCTCTATCAAAAGTTGCCCAAGGAAGGAACAGTGGTGAACCGGCGACAGGGTCATGGGCGGCCAAGGCTCATTGATTCATGTGGAGAGCGAAGGCTGGCCCGTGTGGTCCGATCAAACAGACGAGCTACTGGAGCTCAAATCGCTCAAGAAGTTAATGCTGGTTCTGATAGAAGGTGTCAGAATACACAGTGCACCGCAGTTTGTTGTGTATGGAGCTGCATAGCTGCAGGCCAGTCAGGGTGCCCATGCTGACCCCTGTCCACTGCCGAAAGCGCTAACAGTGGACACGTGAACATCAGATCTGGATCACAGAGCAATGGAAGAAGGTTTGGCCTGTCTGATACATCCCGTCGATGGCCGGGTGCATGTGCGTCGTTTACCTGGGGAACATATGGCACCAGGATGCACTATGGGAAGAAGACAAGTCGGCGGAGGCAGTGTGATGCTTTGGGCAATGTTCTGCTGGGAAACCTTGGGTTCTGCCATCCATGTGGATGTTACTTTGACACGTACCACCTACTTAAGCATTGTTGCAGACCAATGTACACTCTTTCATGGAAACGGTATTCCCTGGTGGCTGTGGCTCTTTCAGCAGATAACTTGCCCTGCCACCAAAAAATGGTTCAGGAATGGTTTGAGGAGCACAACGAGCTTGAATGTTGACTTGGCCTCCAAATTTCCCAGATCTCAATCCAGTCGAGAATCTGTGGGATGTGCTGAACAAACAAGTCCGATCCACGGAGGCCCCACCTCACAACTTACATGATTTAAAGGATCTGCTGCTAATATCTTGGCGCCAGATACAACAGCACACCTTCAGGGGTCTAGTGGAGTCCATGCCTTTATTATAATGTCATAATGTTATGCCGATCGGTGTATATGGAGGTTTGGCGAAGATACAACACAACGGTGTATACAGAGGTTTGGCGTGGTATACAACAGTAACCTGTGTATTACCTGGCCTGCCACATCTCCTCATTTGCAACTCTCTCCCAGGAGCCAGGATGGAAGCTGAAAAGCAGAAAATCATTGTCATTTAATTTGCTATTAAACTTTTTAGTATTACGTCTAGAGGTCGACCGATTCATCGTTTTTGCCGATTAATCGGCACCGATAGTTGATTGGTGGAACAATCGGTTATTGGCAAAAATCCACACCGATAGTTTTTCCGTGATGCGTCCGTTGCTGGAGCGGCTGAGAAGGGTGAAGCATGGAAAGCACACGCTGCACAGAGAGCGCTAACACATCAGATGCGCGTTTAAAACCCGTCAGTGAAACGGTTTGAAGACTGAACACTACAGTACTTGTTGCCAAATCATTATAAAGTAATTAATTTCTTGACTAGATGCTGCATTAACAGGTAAAGAACAGCAGTGTGTATGTTTGTCGACGAGGCTGAGAGGACGCAAAAAAATTAGCAGTACCTCAAGCAGTTAAAACAATGTGATAAAAACACATGCAAGTCCGACCCAAAAATGTGAGAAAGCAAACTGTATCGTCATGCTGCCGACAGAAACATAAAGCAGAAACGCATTTGTTTTTTATTAGATAATCGCCTTCTAAAAAAGCAGACTGTTTGGATTTGTATGAAATGGTAGCGCTGCAATAAGAATCCATTTGTAACTACGGTTAATAAATGCTATGGAAGTATTGTTCATTGTTAGTATGTTAATTTCAACATTACATTGAGTTTGAATTTTTATTTTATCTGGTAACCTTAGTTATGCTCTATGAACTAACATGAATGATCAAGGTACAATATTGCTCATATTAAATGCTGTAATAATGTATGCATATAGTTCATGTAAGCCAACACATCCTTGTTGCATAGGGACTTGTATAGTGTTACCTATGATATGTACATGCATGTTTCTAGGTTATAGATAAAGAAATACATTTGACCTGTAATATTTTAATGTTTAAATTATTTTCTGAAGAATTTGTTCTGTTAGAACTTCTTATTTTAATATTCATATTTATATGTTTTTTAATTTAGCACATTTTCATGAATCAGTACTGTTTTTTATTTCTTGTTATAAAGTTAAGCACTATTTTACTTATGTTTTTTTATCCATTATCCATTTTAAAAACTATCGGTCGATTAATCGGTTATCGGCAAGTGTGGTCCAACCTAGTTATCGGTATCGGTAAAATCCACTATCGGTCGACCTCTAATTACGTCTAAACTTCCTCTATGTGATGTTTTATAAAATAACCAAGTTAATGATGTGTAAAGAAAGAAATTCTTTTATGTACATTATGTACATTCAGATGGCATCAAAGCAGTCTTGCCGAGTACAGACCAGCCAGTAATCCAGCGAATCGTTTTCTGCATATCTTCAAACCATACAACAGCTGATCTTTAACCTCGCCTGTATTTGGAAGCTCTCTCTCGCTGGTAAACAACCCATATATTTCTGCATTTCTTCCTTTCCACTACATCGCTCATAAACGTGCGGCCTCTCCTTCAAAGGAATATTTTAGCGTGTGACTTCCCCGCTAATATTTGGCTGGCAGGCAGGGATGGACACGCTTGTACTGGGTGAGAGGAGAGTAATGTCACACCATTCAACCCCGATTAACTTGCTGAATACCAGCCGGCTGCAGAGAGCCTCAGTGCTGGAGACTAGAACTAATTTCACTTTATACACAGATATTGACACGGCGCAGTTTAGAAAGTCATTAGGGTGGGGTCAGCGGACTAATAACGACTTTGAAGCTGGAAACGAAGGCTGCCTGCACAGCATGGAGTCAGAGCAGTGTTTAAGTACACTTTAATATCGTTGAGGAGCAAAAACACTTCAATGGAGTTGCATGAGGTATAAAAAATTATGCTGGGGCGCACCTGGTAATGATGCTCAGACTAGTGATGAACCTGACGGTAAATTGACTAGTATCATTTCAAACATTTATTTACATATGCATTCCTTTGGCACATGCTTCATTTTATCAGTATGCGCATAGCCTTGGAATCGAACCCATAACTTAAGTGTTGCTAGCCACAGGCTATACCAGTTCTCTACAGTACACTGCCCTAAAAAGGCAACAAGCTGGCTGATGTTGGAGTTGAGAAGTTTTGGAACTGAATTTTGGTCAACTTCAACTTGTCTGACAAAGTGTTTAATTGATCATCTTGCATATCGTTAGCCTCATAGCATAATTGCCTAAGTAATTGTTTGCCCAAATATGATCTGGGCAATTATGCTATGAGGCTAACGATATGCAGGATACTAAACATCCGTGCATGCTAACCTCAAGCCCTGTTTACACCTGGTATTAAGATGCGTTTTGGTTGCTCGAATCACAAGTAGACGAGGGAGATATATACCGTTTACACCTGCTGTTTTAAACCTTCTCTTTTGTCTGCTTTCAACCAGTTCTGTCCTGATTTCTTCAAGGGGAGGGTCTATGGGCAGGTAAATGTATGGGCTTTTTGAAAAATAAGCTCCCGCTATGTACATATGAACGCACCGAAGGCGATGGAAAAACAGAGAGCATCAGCTTGCGTTTGTGCTCTGATAGCATCTAAACCACGGTGAACACTGCGAGTGGGTTTAAGAAATCAATAATGGTGAGGGAACATTGTGCTTGGTCCGTTTTTCGTCTTCAAGGGTCCACAAAGTTTAAATCCCGTCTGGCTAGTGCGCTTTCCATAATGTCTTTAGTGGCTGTTTGAACACATTCGACCACATAAGCGTTTACACTACAAAAACAATCTGGTCTAATGTGTTTTCGACTACCTCTGGAAGTCTTAAAACTCTTAAAACGTTTTAGACCCAGTTTACGCCAGCATTTAGCATTTAGTCCACTTGTGATCCAATCGACCTAAACGCATCTTAATACCAGTGTATAAACAGGGCCTTAGTTGAAACTTCACCATATTTTTAATCTCTAAACTGTCATAACGTTTTTGCTCATATTAAGTGGTTATAAACAACTGGAGCATAGACCATAATCATATAAGTACCAAAAAGACCATAGCCATGTTTTTTGGACATGCACCATGGAAATATCATGTGAATGCTATGGTACAAGTAAAAAGTAAATATTTAGTATCATGGTATATTATCAACCCAGGCTGGAAACATGTGACTGCCTACATTTCAGCTAAACCTGGAATACGACACTCCAGGTACATTTCTGCACTTTTAAGGTGACATAAGAGGTGCTATAAGTGATATAATTTGCAGATGAGGGTTTATTTAACACCCTAGTGTCATGAACAGAAAAACTTTTTTGCAAAACACTTGTAGCATGTTTCACGGCACTTTCAAAGTGGATTTCCAGTGACTGGCACTAAAATAGCTTGTTCAATTTTCTCTGACGTTACATTGGTTATTGTACGTATCATGGCAGTTTGGAAATTAATTCCCAATGAGTGGCGCTAAAAGGTTAATGCTCTATCGTGTTTGAAATGATCATATCCTACCCTAAACCTAACTGATAGTGTTAACACAAGCAAAGTGAGATAAAAACCAACCATGCAATTTTAACTTGCTTCTACGATGCTTTGCACTCTTTTGTGGAGTGTCATGACTCGTGTTTCAGACAGTGCTCTGAATTGAAAGTGTATTGCTGTACCATCTGAGCTACTGAGCAAGTTTACTACATCAGAAAAGCCATATACGTACAGTATTTCCTCAAATAAAAGCCGGGGCCTTTATTTACCTGAACTGCAGAAGGTCTCCGGCTTTTATTTGAAGCAGGCTTTTATTAGGGGCAAGCCTGTATTTCGAATTCCATCTATTTGAAAAAAATAATTGTTTTAAATAAACAGTTTTAAATGAAAAGCGATAGCGTTCCAGAGGACAGATATCATCAGGGGCGCGGGAAGTGGGGGGGTTTCAAAGGATTGCAAATGTAATGCAATTTTTTGTTCATTTTATTCATTTTTAGAATTTAATAATTTATTTGTAATAAACATTTTAAGCGGCCCATTAAAAAGTATTATTTATAAGTTGAATTGTGTTTTTAAAACATACTTGAGGTCATATTGTGACTGTTGCGGTGTGTGCGTTGAAAGAGCGGTAATATTTCCTCCAGAGTGAGAGCGCCTTTCTGGAGATTCTGTTCATTTCTGAAGCTCTTTCCGCTCAGCGCCGCGTACTCAACCCAGAACTCCCTTTGTGACATGCTGGGTCAAATATAGGCCTATCTGAAATAAATAGTAAGGGCTGCCCCTGACTAAAGTTTTTTTTCCTTTTCTAGTAGTTAATTTAAGCCGTTGTTCACGCTGCGCCGCCGCCTCCACCTCCATGTCATTGTCTATTATAGGCTATTTGCTTGTTATTTATTAAATCCGGGCAATTTGGTTGATAAAACATAGATTAAAATTAAGATACAATTTATACAAAACGAAATTCACTTTAAAGAAAGTTTTTTGTGATATATTTGTTGTTATATTTGTTGTTTTATAGACACTATAATAATATAATATAAACACTATAATTTCGTTATTTTACTAACCCAACTAATGTGCTTTCTATATTCCACGAAAAAAGCTTCCTTCCACTTAAGAAGAGTTGTGTTCCTTTAAGCACTTTTTATTTTAATATATATCTCTTTACATAAATATTATTTTCTACTTAAAAAAAATAATTTCGTTATTTTTCTAACCCAACTAATGCGCGCACTTTTCTCAATCCGTTATGGAGCTATTCAATTTTGATTTTGCATATTGTTTTTTAAATGTTCGTTCGAGTAGTTCAAATGACCACTTTACAATATTTCAATAACATAATTTATTTTGAAGCCTATGCTGTTTTCTTGTTCAAAATCAAATAGTTAAGTTAAATGCAGAGTAAGATGTGTAAAAAAGACAAGAGACTAAGAGATTGTCCAGATCATTTGTGTAGCTTTCACAGACTAACACACGTCACATCTCTCATAGACTACAGTATTTAAAATAGCAGATATGCATCAGTTATATTCTCAATTTAATTTACAGAGCAATCCCTTCAAAGTGTTTAAGTTAAGTATAGAAGAGACCAGGATTGTGCGTCGCACTCGCAAGACTCCCAGCGGGGGGCGACGGTCACGATGGTTTCGCTCCTTCGGCATAACCCTACTGTACATTACGCTGAACTTGAATGCACATGAAATGAAAGGAAATAATTTTCCCCCCGGCCTTAATTTGAGACCGGCCTTTATTTGTTCGTGCTGGCCACGCCCCCGGCCACTATCAGAGGCCCGGCGTTTAATTGACTACAGGTTTTTATTTGAGGAAATACGTATATGGAGTCAAAATGTATTAGTTTATAAATCATGCACTATTTTAAAAGTGTTTTGACAGTCTTTATTTATCAATAATCTGCTCCTTTAAATCATAATTCGTTTGAAACAGAAACAAACTTGTTGGCATTTTACTGCATCTAGAGTTCATTTCAGCTGCCAACATTTTAGTCTACATTAACGGAACATATTATGGCCTACAAGGTCATAAAGGCATACCCTAACTAAACTACAAACAAAAGTGATGTGCTACCTGTCATGTGGCTGGCTCCAATTGTAAAGGTCAAGTGTTTTTTGGGCCCATTTTTCAGGGTCAAAAGGGGTCTTGACAGGTACCAACTGCTCACAGACGCCCCAGGGCCAACGAGAGAAACTCCTCTCCCAGCTGGGGTCACCCTCAGTTAGACCGATGCATACAAACACAGGCCTGCTGTAGACAAAGCCAGAGCAAAAACTGACCATAAGTCATAGTGACATGGCATCACTCAGAGTGTAGAGTTTTTAATGAGCGGGTAAAACTTCATAATAATGTTCATTAGTAAAACTATTATATACATTATATAATGCTTTACTTACCTAGTTAATGTACATTCAAATCGCAAATTTAGTTGCGATATATATTCATTATTAATAGTATATAAACCAAAAGATCTCTTTATTTGGTATGTACATTAACACTGCTTGTTGTTGTTACAAATAATGTTACCAATTAACTAATTATTAAAAATTTCTGCTATAGTGTTTTGCTGATGTTTAATAGCACTCCTCAAGGAAACCTAATGAAATTGGTTCAATAAAAAGCATACATTTACTTTCATTATCTGCATTATCCAGCCAAAATTGAACAAAATAAAAAATATTAAAATAGATGAAAAATATACTATAGAAGTACTATTACATGTAATATAAAAATTAGAGTATTTGAAAGTAGAATTGAGTAAAAGCTTCTAAGCCTGTCTGTTTTGTTAGAGCCATAAAAGATCTTGAAGCATGGGATACACCTGGCAGGAACATAAAACTGTCTCTCTTAACAAAACAAGCGGGTTGCTGCTTGTTTTTTTTCTCAAGTATTTATTCCTTATTCTCTGTTCTGCTTCCCAGGGAAATGACTGTTGTGTTTATTGCCCCCCTCTCAGAGTCCGGGGGCTTTACCAAGGAAACACTGCCGTCTGGTGGAGGGAGGCAGAACAGATTGTGCATTTATTTTGCTCTTCCACTGTGGTATAAAGGCCAATAGAAGATGTGTAATTGGTTTCTAATTGGTCAAATAGTTCTGAATATACACAAATTACAATTTAAATGAGAACAACAGTGCATACATACATAGAGGGCATATGAATGTGAACATAGACCAATGTGTGTCAATCTTACTGCATATTGTGATTGAGAAACTGCTCAATGCTGAAAGTTCTCTTTTCTGTGGCATTGACTGTATCCCACCAGCGGCCAGGAAACGTGACTCCAGGTAAGTGCTTCTGAAGTTTTGTCACATACCAGCTATACGTCATCATCTGCAAAATATAATGTCAGTATATTACATAATATATGTATAATATAATATATAGATATATAATGTCAACTTTATACAGTGAAAGAGAAGCATATTTATGGCTGAAATAAATTAGACATGTGTCATGCTGGATTACGGACCTCCTGGTCAACAAGGCTGAGGTCTGGCCGGAGACCCTGGCAGTAGTGGAGGTAGCGCAGCGTGTTGCCCGGGAGATCACCACGAGTCAGAACCAATGAGCCCTCCGGCAATGACATCACAACCTCACGAGCAAAGCTGTCCACGACGTCATTCCCGCTCTGATTGCACTCTCTGTCCACACACACACAGAGACAAAAACACTAGTATAAAATGTAGCATGAAAACACTATGTTCAATGTTGCTTGAGTTGTGTGACAACAGCATTTTGTATAGGCTATTTATCTATATACAGAAGGTTTTGTTTTTTTTACTTTTTGATGCCAAGAACCCCAAATCAGAGTCATTATCATTAACTAAAAATTTTAATTATTAAAAACATTTTTGATAATTGAAAAAAAAGCTGAAATAAAATAAATATTTCACAGAAAAACTTTACAAAAATGTAAAACTAAAATAAATGGAACTTTAAATAAAAATGAAAACTGAACTAAACTCAAACTGAAATAAATGAATGCTAAAAAATAAAAGTGACAAAAGCACATAATGACTAAAAATTTAACTAAAATTAAAATAGCATATTATTATTATTAATAAAAACTATAGTATATAAATAATACTGCTCCAAATATAATGATCCTCTTGATGATATATATTCTTACAATATAACTCTAAATATTGTAATGTTTTAAAATGTATAAAAACTAGCGTTGTCAAGTAATTAATCGGGATCCAAAATAAGTGTGTTTACATAATATATGTACATGTAAATACACATACATGCATGTATATATTTAAGAAAAAAATACATTTATATAAAAACTATTTTATTTTATATATAATAGAAATTATATATATATTAGGGATGTCCAGATCCGATCACGTGATCGGAAATCAGACCCGATCACGTGGTTTCAGACTCGATAGGAATCGGACGTTACCTCCCGATCGGGACTCGGATATATATGTTTATATATTTTCATTATTTTTTAACACATCTATAGTTATGCGGTGGCACAGAGTTAGACCCTTTTGACTCCACACAGAAACAGCAACGCGTGCGGCATGACATCACTTTGTTGCAGAGACGCTATTGGTTAAATAAGGTGAATTAAATAAAAAATAAGGAACATCCTGGATCTTTTTTTTCGCTCTTCTTTATTCTTTTTTTATGTATTTTTTTTGTATATATGTAACCATATATATATAAATAAATTATATACATGCAAATATTTCTTAAATATATAATATTTAAATATACATAATAATTCTACACAGTACACACACATATTATGTAAACACAATTTTATTTTGAATGCGATTAATCGCTTGACAGTCCTAATAAAAACATTCATACTGTGTGAGAAAAAATATATGTATTAATTGTAATATATAAATATGAACTGTTTCATAAATTAAAAATGGCCTTTTATATGTTATTCTACAAAAGCTAACTGTTAAAATATTATCCTAAACACATTTTATTAATACCTTAGATGAACATGTTAACTTTGACAGCCCTAAAAACACCACCTAGCTAACTAACTCATTTAGGGGCACTTACCTGGACTTTTTATTTGTTTATTCTTCATAGAAAATATGTGTATATGGTCAACAAAAGGGTTTAGGGATGTCCCGATCAGGTTTTTTTTTGCCCTTGAATCCGAGTCCAAGTATATATACTTGTATATATACTATACTTGGATTGTGGAGTCGTGTCATAGGCATTATTAGCAAAAAATGTGCCCTATTTGTAAAAGTATGTTTTAAAACCTTTAGGAAGTTTGCTGAAAGTGATCTGAAATTGATACAAATGTTTGTGAGCTGAGTGTGTAAAAGTACATGCACATTCATTCACAAATACTTCAACCACATCAGCAGTGATGCTTACTTTGAAGAGTTTGCACAAAAGTGTAAGGATCCATGACATTATCTTTCTTCCAGCTGTTCTGTGTTTGTCTCTGAGCAGCGAGGTGAGCAGTGATGAGGTGGAACATCTCTCGGCTATAATCAGCCTCGGACAGGTGTGATGAACGCTGACAAGAGCGTCAGTCTCACCATTGATCAAAGCGCCACTGTTTGTGGCAGCGATGTACCAAACCTCACCGCTCTAATCTACATGACTGCCGTGGCTAGGATGTCTAATCAAGCACAGAACTCAGCTGCTTTAATCTGCATGACTAGCGTGGCCAGGACGGCTAATCAAGCATAGAGTCAAAGCTGCAGAAGAGTGCAAGAGCTTTTGCTTTGATGTGTGTTGAAGCATGGAGGAAATGAGGAATTCAGAGAGTGACTGCCATGGTCTGGATGATCGACCACAAATATACAAAAAACTCCAACGTTCATGGGGTTCAATGGGTCTGTGATGTATAAAGGTTCAAAATGATGCAGTAATGCACATTGATAGGCCCACTGAAAAAAAATCAGTATTTAGACAGGATTAAAAGATTTATCTGATTACATTTATGCTTTTTTTATTTTCTGCACGGATTATGGGGAGAAATCATGGTTGAAATCAATAGATGGAAAGGACATAAATATTATAATTAAGGGATAATGGCATGTGGTCTACAAAAAAAAGGCAATGCAAGAAGTGATACATGAAATAGCACAGATTCTGTATGTATGAAAACTATGGTTGCCTAAGATACAATCTGATATTTTTTGCCTTTTGATGATATTTGATCTTCTGAGATGACCTGGGTGATTATTTTTTCCAGAGGTCCATCATTTGGACCAAACTACATTGCAAACTATTTTAATCATATGTATATTTATATGTAACCATGTCTAAATACATACACTACTGTCTCTTAAAGGAACGGTCACCCTAAAATGAAAATTCTGTCATCATTTACTCTCCCTCAACTTGTTCCAAACCTGTATGAATTTCTTTCTTCTGCTGAACACAAAAGCAGATCTTTTAAAGAATGTCGGTAACCAAACCGTTGACTTAACAGTTGGGTCCCCATTGACTTCTATGGTATTTTCTTTCCTACTATGGATCACATTTTTTAAAAATGTTTTGTATTTTAATCATTTTAAAATGCTATTTATTCCTGTAATGCAAAACTGAATTTTCAACATCATTACTATTGAGTGTCACATGATCCTTCAGAAGTCATTCTAATGCTTATTTGCTGCTCAAAGAACATTTCTTATTATTATCAATGTTCAAAACAGTTGTGCTGCTTAATATATTTATGGAAAACGTTATACCATTATATATATATATTTTTTCAGGATTCATTGATGAATAGATTAATATTTCAAATAGAAACCATAAATGCCTGGCCATATTTACCTACAGACATACACAAAACACTTCCTGTATAAGGCCACCTGGGGACTTTCTGTGAACTCATTTGAGTGAGGACAAAAGCCAATTACCAGAAACCTCCTCATCTTAAAACTTTCACACATGAAATCTCTTACTGTTGTGGCATTCAACAAATCATAGTATGAAAAATAAAATGTCTATAGCCATCTAGCTGGCATGTGTGAAGCTGCATTAAAGATGCGGTAAGTAATATTGACGGCTAGGGGTTGAACTGGGTACTGCAGTTAAAATGTAAAATATTATAGAGGTTTGTTTCTCCTGCCCACTCCTCATCAGACTGGATGCTCACACAGGTTGCCAGATTGAAAACAAGCGATAACAACAAGCACAAACGAAACGAGCCTTACATTGTATATTTATCTGCGTTTTAATATGCCTCTGGTAATAGAGCTTTTTAGATGGATGTCAAGGCTTTTTAGGTGAGGTAGAATCTAGTTTGTTTGTTGGCTTCCATCGTTGAAATACACAGTTTTCCGCCAACTGGGAACCCAGGGTGTTGAAATACGATTGCATAAATTGGCGGGATCACACAGACCAAAACAAAAACAGACGTTCCGTGAACGTACATTAGAATAACTGGCTGTAGCATTGTTTTTCAGAGGAACGAGTATGTGAACTTAGCATGTTTCCTAAAACTTTGCAAATACATTATGGTATTTTATGCTTTAGTACAGTAAAAAATGACATACAGTCTTTCCAATAAATAAAAAGACCTCCATTTCAAAAGTATTTGTGGAATTTTAAGACTTTTGCAACCTTACATTTTGAAAAGTGAATAAACGATGTCTGAATAGATTTAAAGCATCCACTGGCACCCTGTGTAAACGGTTTACCTGTGGTTTAAGCTGATCATGTGTGAGATGAGGCCTGCAGTGAGTATCCAGGCTCCTGTGTTCCACACCGGCCCCTGGCTCAGACGTCTGTTCAGCCAACACACGGCCCAGCTCAGACCCAGACCAGCCAGAACACACACCCCAGCATCAGCCTGCAGCCAGAAGCGCTCCACCTACATACACACATGCAGTATATACAGTACACTGAAGTGCATTTGAAATATCTTAAATAGAAATAATTGTGTCTTAAACTTTAAACTCACCACTCCCAGCAGAAGAGGCTTCTCAATGTTCAGGTTTGCTCTCCATGCAAAGAACAGAGAGTAGATGCTCACCATGGTGACAATCAACCAGACAAAAACACAGCGCAGTCTGGGGGCACATACAGTAAAAAAAAACGTATTATGATGATATTGAATGATAGTAAAACTATTAGCATGTATATTTTTCAGTTGCCTGTGATTTTTATTTAAGTAATAGCCATCACATGAGCATAATTGCTTTTGTACTGAATATCAGAATGGATGTGATATTGATATTGCTTTCATAAACAATGAGATAATATCGAGTAATGAACATTTCAAACATAGTAGGGTTAGCTCATTTGTTGCTTTTAGCCATGCCGACAATGTTTAAAGGGACAGTTCTCCCAAAAATGTTCATCAATTTCTTATCAATTTCCAACCCGCAAGACTTTCGTTCATCTTCAAAATACAAATTAAGATATTTTAAGTGAAATCTGAGATATTTCTGTCCCTCCATTTTGTTGCTACCATATTTGATGTGTGAGTTGATGAATGTTTATATGTGAATAAAAGCCTTAATTCAATCTGTTCATCATATAAAGCGAGACTAAACCGCTCAATTCATATGGATTAGTTTTATGATCTCTTTATGAAGTTTTTAAAGCGTCAAAGTGGTAGTTGCGTAGCTGTCAATTTCATCAAAAAGACCTTCCTTTGTGTCCCGAAGATGAAAGAAAGTCGTATGAGTTTGGAATGACACTAGAGTGAGTAAATTCATTTTTTGGGTGAACTAACTCTTTATTTAAAAAACTAAATCTAGTCAAAATGGTAAGACTAAATTAGTTAATGGAAGAATAATGATTGTATTATACGTAACAATATAATTGTACACAATAACAGTAATATTTACCTTTATAAACACACTAAAACGTTCAACACGAACGATTACTGGTCCAGAATAAGCCATTGTACAATACACTTACAACACTTTGAGTTTTTTTTAAGGAATTAATACTTTCATTCAGCAAGGATGCATTGAATACATTTATAATGTTACAAAAGATTTATATTTCAAATAAATACTTTAACAGAATTTATAAATACTTAATACTAATATATTAATATAATAATACATTATTTTGATTTGGGGGGTTATTGATCCCCAAATCATCATATTAGCATGATTTCTGAAGGATCATGTGACACTGAAAACTGGAGAAATTATGCTGAAAATTCAGTTGACATCACAGGAATAAATATATTCAAATATGTTGGAGCAGATTGTGCTTCGGGCGTCCCGAGACCTTTCTCAATCCCGTCCCCCTCTCTCTTCCTGTCGATTATCTACCTCAATAAAAGGCAAAAATGCCAAAAATAAATCTTTAAAAAATTTAATTAAAATATAATACAATTATTTAAAATTATAATAACATTTCACAAAATTACAAGCAGCGTCTCCATTACCCTTCAAATTGAGTCATTCAGTTTCGTAAAAAAACTCCCATATAATCACAAAAAAGTTTTTGCACTCACATGAGGTGTTTTTTCAGGCAATTCAAAAAAGAAATATTTAGCAAAAATGCTATGTTTTTTGCATTTACAGGGCACCTGGCGTATGTACGTCACATGATCATTCATTAAAGGTACACGCCGACTTTTTGGGACTTTATCTTACTATCGCTGCTGTCCCATGGGTGCAGCGGCGCAATGATTTTAGACAGGGCCTGAAAATAGGCTTACTTCCGTCAACATAACCAACTTGACAAACTGCTTGTGCAGAGAGCGCTAGGGACTATTTTCAGGCGCTGTTTAATATCATTGCGCTGCTGCACCCATGGTACGGCTCAAAGTTCCTTGATCATTACGCAGGAATGAGAGTATAGTTAGTACATAGTTAGTAATTAGTACATAGTAGTAATTAACATAGTTAGTAATTAATAGTTGATTAATTGAATTAATCTTGATAGTCTCAAGATGGCGCCGAGGATGGCTGCTACGTCGCGAGCTCCGTTGAAACATTGTAGTTTTTTGTTTGTTCTGTTTATAGTTTTTATGTTTTTCGTCTTGGATGTTGTCTGCCTTACTAAGTACGACAGACAGACACTTTTGGACATTGGTTCGGCAATCGCACACCGAAAACCGGACTTTAAATTCTTCAGTGACGACACGCTGCTTACAAACACAGCAGCGGAACCCTTTGTCTGGACGGCCCGACCACGCAAACGCGGCCGGAGAAGAGGGAAGAGAGCCGGCGTACTTATCAGAGTAAGACGCCGCGCAAACCGACCCCCGCTTCCCAGTATTTTACTGGCTAATGTTCAGTCTCTGGACAATAAACTCTGCGAGCTGAGAGCACGGATCTCTTTCCAACGAGACACGAGGGACTGCTGCATTATCTGCCTTACAGAAACCTGGATGTCCGCTGAGATTCCAGATTCGGCCATCGAAACCACGGGGTTCTCCGTGCATCGGATGGACAGAGAAAAAGATCTCTCAGGGAAAAGCAAAGGCGGGGGTGTATGTTTTATGATCAACCGATCCTGGTGTGATCAGAGGAACGTACATTCTATCAAGTCTTTCTGTTCTCCTGATCTGGAATTTCTCATGCTTCTGTGCCGACCATTCTGGCTACCGAGGGAATTCACCGCGGTCATCATCACAGCTGTGTATATTCCCCCGCAAGCCGACACAGACCGGGCACTAAAGGAACTGTATAGGACAGTGAGTGAGCAGGAAACCGCGCATCCTGAGGCTGCGTTTATTGTGACCGGAGACTTTAACAAAGCCAACTTCAAGCGCATCGCACCTAAATACCACCAACATGTTAGCTTCAACATGCGAGGGAACCGTGTTTTAGATCACTGCTACTCCCCCTTCAAGGATGGATACAAATCACTCCCACGCCCACCATTCGGCAAATCAGATCACGCGTCCATCCTCCTTTTGCCCGCATATAGGCAAAGACTCAAACAGGAAGCACCCGCCCTCAGAACCATCCAGTGCTGGTCGGACCAATCAGATTCTATGCTACAGGACTGTTTTGATCACGCGGACTGGGAGATGTTCCGGTCGGCCTCTGATGACGACATCGAGGTCTACGCTGATAGCGTAACGTGTTTCATCAGGAAGTGCGTAGATGACGTTGTTCCGACCAAAACAATTCGGCTGTACCCTAACCAGAAGCCGTGGCTAAACGGGGATGTTCGCGCGGCACTCAATGCGCGGTCCTCCACTTTTAACTCCGGTAATGCGGAGGAGCATAAACAAGCAAGTTATGCCCTCCGGAAAACCATCAGAGCAGCAAAACGGCAGTACAGGGACAAGATTGAAGGACAGTTCAACACCACCGACTCCAGAAGCATGTGGAGGGGAATTAACACCATCACGGACTATAAAGGGAACACAAACTCCACCGTGAACACCGCTGCCTCTCTCCCGGACGAGCTCAACACCTTCTATGCTCGCTTTGAGGGAACTAACACCGCCCTCGCGGAGAGAGAGCTCGCGGCTGAAGATACAGAGGTTAGTGCACTCTCCGTATCTGTCGCGGATGTAACCCGATCCTTCCAGCGGGTGAACGTCCGTAAAGCTGCGGGTCCAGACGGCATTCCCGGCCGTGTGATCAGAGCGTGCGCGAACCAACTGGCTGGAGTTTTCACGGACATTTTTAACCTGTCCCTCTCCCTGTCTGTGGTCCCCACATGCTTCAAAACGTCCACCATTGTGCCTGTACCTAAGCAGTCAAAAACCACCTGCTTAAACGACTGGCGTCCTGTTGCTCTGACCTCCATCATCAGCAAATGCTTTGAGAGACTAGTCAGAAACCACATCTGCTCTGTTCTCCCCCCCTCACTGGACCCACTGCAGTTTGCATACCGCACAAACCGCTCCACTGATGATGCCATTTCATCCACTATACACACTGCTCTCTCCCACCTGGAAAAGAGGAACACGTATGTGAGAATGCTGTTTGTGGACTACAGCTCAGCATTCAACACCATTGTGCCCTCCATACTTGACGGGAAACTCCGGGCTCTAGGCTTAAACAGCCTGTTATGCAGCTGGATCCTGGACTTCCTGTCAAACAGACGCCAGGTGGTCAGAATGGGCAGTAACATCTCCTCATCACTGACTCTCAACACTGGAGCCCCTCAGGGTTGTGTTCTCAGCCCACTCCTGTACTCCCTGTACACACATGACTGTGTGGCAATCCACAGCTCCAACACCATCATCAAGTTTGCTGACGATACGACGGTGGTAGGTCTCATCACTGACAATGATGAAACGGCCTACAGAGAGGAGGTGCACACTCTGACACGGTGGTGTCAGGAGCACAACCTCTCCCTCAACGTCAGCAAGACCAAGGAGCTGGTAGTCGACTTCAGGAGGAATGAGAGAGAACACCGCCCCATCACCATCGATGGAGCACCGGTGGAGAGAGTCAGCAGCTTCAAGTTCCTCGGTGTCCACATCACAGAGGAACTCTCATGGTCCGTCCACACTGAGGCCGTTGTGAAGAAGGCTCATCAGCGCCTTTTCTTCCTGCGACGGCTGAGGAGGTTAGGAATGAACCGCCACATCCTCACACGTTTCTACACCTGCACCATAGAGAGCCTGCTGACTGGCTGCATCACCACCTGGTACGGCAACAGTACCGCCCGCAGCCGCAAGGCCCTGCAAAGGGTAGTGCGCACGGCCAGCTGCATCATCGGAGGTGAGCTTCCCTCCCTCCAGGACATTTACGCCAGGCGGTGTGTGAAGAGAGCTCAGAGGATCATCAGAGACTCTAGCCACCCGAACCATGGGCTGCTCTCACTGCTCCCATCAGGCAGACGGTACCGCAGCATTAGAACACGCACCAGCCGACTCCAGAACAGCTTCTTCCCACAAGCAATCAGACTACTTAACTCCTGATCCATCAGTATCATAACACACACTGACAGAATATCACTCAGCACAACCCACTGTAGATACACACACATTATATACACATTTATTTATCATTTATTATTTATCATTTATCATATAGCACCTATTGTACATAATTGGATCTCTACTGTGAATAATAATGTATACTGTACATTGTATATTATTATTATTATAGCTTAATGTATACTGTTTAATGTATGTTTAGTGTATATTGTTTAAAGTATATGTATATTGTAAGTATGTGTATATTGTTTAAAGCTGTGAGAACTACACTCACATTGTGTAAATTATTTATTGTTTATTGTAGTGTATACTGTGCTGTGAGTAATTGTGTGCGCATCAGATGTGTAATCTGATGCTGCTTTAAATGTTGTACATGTCATGTCATGACTGCTATGTTGCTCGGAACTGCACCAAGAATTTCACCTGCTGTTGCACTTGTGCATATAGCTGTGTGACAATAAAGTGATTTGATTTGATTTGATTTGATTTGATATAGTTCCTAGCCATATTGGTCTAGAAAATCACAACTTTACATTTTCCGTCGGTCTTTGTACACGATGTAACTATACACAATCACAACATGTAAAAATAGGAAAATGTTGGCGTTATTTTGTCACTTATTGAGCAGTAGGCTAGCTGGAGCCGTTTACCTCCAGTCTTTGTGCTAAGCTAGGCTAGCGGTGGGTGCGTCAGACAGAGTTATGGCCCGCACGGAGATGAGAATGGTATGCAACTTATCTAAATCTGGGGGATATGGGGAATAAGATAAAGTCCCAAAAAGTCAGCATGTTCCTTTAAAGATGGTGCGGTATGTTCGTACAGAAGATGAGACAGAGTTCTTTATTAGACTCATAAAAGACAAAAGAATTACGGGAATACTGGATACTAAACAACAAAGAAATGCCACAATTTATAAAGACCTTGAAGCAGATATGAGGAGAAACACCTCATACGTGGCTGCTCCCAAGTATAAGGGGCTTTCATTGCCATTAACGCTTAGACAACACACCTACGTCTCCTTCGGTTTAAAATAATGGCTAGTGTGGTAGCTGCAATATATGTAAACCTACCAACATTAGTTGCCATGATTATTGGAATGACAATGCGAGAAGAAAAAATTAAGTTTTAGTCGCATAACATCGGTTAATGGAAACACATTTCGCAATAGTTTTTTATTGACATTTAAGCTTTATTGAGCATAAAACATTTAGTTTTAAATGTTTCAAAAACATTTAAAAATCATACCAACTCCAAACTAGCAGCACCATATGGAATTGCAAAAAATGATCATTTAAAACAGGTTGGATCATTTAAAAAATTTGGTTGGGCCGAAAGCTTACATGTTGGGCCACTCAAAAAAACAGAGTGACATTTTGAAAGCCGCACACTGCCACAGTGTACATTTACAACAGCCTCTCCACATTAAACTGTGATTGGAAAAAAACCTAAACTTCAGATTGTGTGGTTTTTCTTCACTTCAATGGCATTAAGCATTAAACTGATGGTCAGATCTCATTCAGCGATGTCTTACCTGCTCCGGAAAGACAGCAAAATGCCTAGAACTGTCAGCGCTAGTACCGGGGAAGACAGATCATTCACACAGTGATTCCACTGAGCCCTGAGACACAAGAGACACACTTATCAATACATCCACTATGTGTGAGTGTGTATGTGCATGTGATGGACAGAGACTCAAACTCAAAGTACTGTGAGTGAGTGAGTGAGTGAGTGTGTCAGGAAGTCTTTTTCAACATTAAGTGCAGTTTTGTGACAGCCTTTCCTTCTATCTGTATCCCCACCCCAGTCAATGGCCAATTTCCCTGCTGAAAGAGATAGTGCCCTGCCTGTGCCTTAATACCCATCTCTCTCTGACAGCTTATTTAAGCGTCGTGTGAAAGCGTGTGTGTGTGTGTGTGTGAGAGAGAGAGAGAGTGTTTGAGCTCCTTATGGCAGGTTTATGCTGTGACATGCTTGTTGTGTTCTCCTCTCTCGCTCTCACCTGTCCATCATACTATGTGGCAACTGTGGGGGGTGATGGGAAACGGCTGATTGGTACTAGCGGGACATAAGCTAAGCTCTCTCTCTGGGGACACCCAAACGTTTGATGAGGGTGGGCTGAGGAGACAACCCGAGTCTCGCATGATGTCTTACACTAGTATCATCAGAAGTGCTGTGAACGTCACTGATCGTTTCAAAGCCAGTGCAACACAACAGATTTGTTATTCCTAACAGGTTTGCTGTTTTAGAGGGAAGGGGGATCTACAAGAACTGACTATGGAAAGGGTGAGTCATTAGTCTTTATTAAAGCTGCCACAAACATTGTTTTGCTTGGTTGAATATGAGAAGGTAAGATAAGTTTGTCTACAAATTGTATAAATCAAGATTTAAGGTATTACATTTGAAAATCTCATTTTTATTTTATAGTAGGGTTGCACAATTCATCTGTGATTATGAATACAACTGCCAGGATTAACTAATTGTGAAATGTATTGATTACAACATTCCATTCCAACATTACTGATGTACAAAACAACAATAAAGTTCAGATTGTTTAGTTCCATAAATTGTGTAGTTACATAAAGAATATGTGGTTGAAATTTATTTTACAGTACATGCACATACTTACTTTTATAATACACTTACTCAAGAAAGTACTGAGTAATATAAGGTGGTAACACCATATTTTAACGTGTGTGGTCTAAGGCGCAAGTGCACTTAGGGCGTGTTTGAATCCACTTTGCTAGTTTAACCACGGGAAACATGGTCTAAAAGGGTTGTCCCAATTCTCTTAATGAGTCATGGGTGTGTTTTGGGCGTAACGTACAATAAACCAATCAGAGTCTCATCTCTCATTCCCTTTAAAAGCCAGTTGCGCTTGCACCATGGCGGATTTGCTATTTACATGGCGGAATTTGCGAGAGGAAAGACTGAACGCTTCTCCAGAGAGGAATCCTTTTATTTTTAATATTTAAAAATGTGCTGCTGCGCGTCCCTGTGTGTGTAATAAGCAGAGTGTTGTGCACCCATCTATAGGCGCATATTACTAACACGCCCTTTAAATAACACAAAAAATACTGCACTATTGACTTTAGACCAGGTTTTTGTTGGTCAGTGGCGCAGTCGTTTTCAGTTGTCTTAAAATAGAAACGTGTCAACAATGTGCCTGAACAGACCTCGCTTTCAGACCAGCACGCACATGGGCAAACAGATGGGCGCGAGAGGATTTGCTATTATACAACGTCAAATTGATACGTGACGTGAAAATGATAACTGCATCGGGCTGAAACTAGCAAAAAAGTATAGGGCATTTATTTTACAGTGTCCTTATTACACGTTACATGTAGCTACTGTAGTAATAACTATAAACTATGCATAATTACACGCAACTAACCCTAAACCAAACCTTTATCCTAACAGTAACCCTATAGTAAGTACATGCAGTTAATTATTATTACTCAGTACTTAAATGTATAATTACACTGTAACAATGACACCTTAAAATAAGGTAACTAAGGTAACTATAGTATACATGGATTGAAGTTGGGTTCAGGGGTAGGTGCAGGGTTAGAACCTAGTTAATACCCAGTTATTGTAATAACTATAATAAATACATAGTATGTACATTCAGAACAAGACTGTAAAATAAAGTGATACAGAATATGGTGAAGTGTTGCCTTGCACAAAATATGTATTTTAATATAAAATTATATATTTTAGTATTAAATTACAATATCAAGGGATATAATGAACAATTATGATGATTTTTGTCACAATCCTGCAACCCTAATTGATATGGCATTCAAAATCGAAGGGTAGAATTACAAGATAACAATGTACTATTCAAAAGCTTGCACTTTGAAACACTTTTTCAAAAGTTTGCGTTTTCAGAACCCCAAAACACCATTGTCATGTAAATAAATGTCCAAAATGCATAAAAAGTGATCCGTCTTTAGTTGAAAATAGTGTTGTGTAAATGGTAACATTGTAAAATTTGCATACTGAATCGTATCTTTTTTGTTGTTGTTGCATTTATTTTCATACTGAGCTATGTTTTGTTTTTTGAGCACTACATAATTCTCATACTCATATTTCCTTCTGGAAATTTGGATTAATTCATCAAATCAATTTTGTTACACTCACCGTAACATTTTTAGGAGGCTCAAATTTTCATCTGTTTTTGCCTGAAGACAAAGAAATCAACATGTGGTGCATTAGTTTCAGAAAATAAATACAGCATGAAAACCTCATATCCTAGTACATATACTGTATTTAATCATGAAAACATTTATCTTTTTTTTTTTTAAATGATAAAAGACTGTTGGTACCAGGCTGAAGGTGCCATATTCAGCTCGGAGCAGGTGTGTGAAGAGGCCGTGGAGAGATGTCTGGTCTCCCCAGCTCCAGCGAGCTCTGTTGAGGTAGGAGGAAATGGGCAGGTAGATGTAGGGCACAAAGCCAGCCAGGAAACACCTCCCCAAAGACACCAGTACAATAAAGGACAAACCCTGTGGGAAATACATGCCACTTGTAATTGATAGATTCTTTTAAATGCCAAATGTTCGAATTTGCATACCAAAACATAATTATAATACAACAGGATGGACATAACACTGGACAATGCCATAATCATCTGGGAACAATTTCTAGCATAAAACCATACCTTAAAGGCACAATGTGTAAGATTTTTGGATTAAAATATCCAAAAACCACTAGAACAATGTTATATCTTTTGACATGTCTATTTACATTATCCCAAATGTTTAAATCCAGAGAAATAAGCAATTTTAACCAGGACATGGACCGTGTCCGTGTGTCGCCTATCAATGACATCATACTCGTGTTACCTTCGATTTCCAATTTTATTTTGTAGAAACCATGGAAACACCAAAGACGCTTTAATATATTGTGTTTTATTAGACAGGTGAGCAACTGTTTGGATACATTCATCGACAGAAAACGAATCATTGTTATATAGCTCAACACAGTAATGTCGAGTTCACACTGCCTGATTTTAGGCCCGATTTTGACTCGCCGACAGGTTTTGGGAAATTGCTGACAAATGCCCTAAATCATAGGCAAATCGGTGCTCGTACACACGAGCGACAATCACACAGTGTGAATGATCAAAAGACACGATCAGAGAGAATCGGTGACAAAGCGGCGACGCCCGTGAGATATTTGTCATGCTAAATATCTGGACCTGTCGGGGATTCAAACTCCTGCCTTGTGAAATGTGTTCTGACTGAAAAATACATCGCCGATGACCGACGGCCAATGAGAGAGCAAGATACAGGGCAGCGGGAGGTTCAGGGAGGAGTTACAGACCAGAATATCAGTATTTTAATAGATATATTTACAATTCTATCAAACAGAAACAAAGCACAAACATCTGCTTGGCCAGCCTCAGAAGTATTACATTGCAACATTATTTATTTACCTCAAACTCTCTTTGCAGAACACAATCCTTGCTCCCTGTGTCTCCCCAACCATTTCCTCCGCCATAATCTTTTTTTTTTTCTTTGTCCTTTTTGCTGCAAATCAGTGCACAGGCTATTTGGATCTCAAACTCTTTGCAGTTTATCATTTTTAATAACAATTCCAGTCTGGCGAGAGAACTCCGGTCTGACGCACGCGTCATCTTGCGTTGTTTACTTGTCACATCTCACGTGTGTTTGGTTGTGATACGTAGTTTGCGCACCGCAGAGAGTTGTCGGTGATTCTTCCTATTGTAAAGTCATGCAGTGTAAAACCCCCTGTCGCCGATCCATCGTGCAGTGTGAACACAGCAGTGACTGAACGCTACCCCAGATAGTCATGCAGTGTGAAAAGAGCAGTGATCCGACGAGTTTGAAAATCGTGCAGTCTGAACTCGGCATTAGTCTCTTGTTTTCTTGATTTACCGCGAGTACCATGTTTTACCATACCTAATATCGCTTACTGCAGTGCGCAACAAGTGTCTCATAGTAGCCGCCAAGCGAACACACAGGGTAGCATTATAACATAACTTTCAACTAGTGGTGGGCCGTTATCGGCGTTAACGTGCTGCGTTAACGTGAGACACTTATCGGGCGATAAAAAAATATCGCCGTTAATCTATTCTCAAAGTTGGGTTGGGAGCTGGGTCTATACTTCGCAAGCTATGATGACTTTCACCTTGATATTTTAGCGCGGATGTACACCTAGCCGAATTGCACTGTAGGGGGCGAGAGAACGAGTCTTCGAACCTGTGTGTATGCCTACTAGTGTTGTCAAAAATATCCATATTTCGCTATGTATCGATACTGAAGTATCTGAAATATACTATCTAGTATCTGATACAATACTCATTTTCTACAGTATCGATATCAGCTGCGCTCTCCTCTCCGACTGACAGCGAGTGACACGCACCGCCTCCTCTCATTCAGTCCGTTTAATCCTCTGAGCATTGCGAACGGGTGTTCTGCTGGACTTTTGTTAGTATTGGTGTGACCGGTCTGAATTTCCTGCAGGGATTGGACATAACGTTAATTCTACTAATTCCCGCAGATTTCACGCTCGCATCTGAAGCGCACACACACATACCGCCGCCTCTGACATACAAGTGCAAAAATGAGCTCCTTTTTCCAGTTTATTAATGGTCAAATACACTCAAAAATGTCTCAATGCCCATCTTTGTGAGTTTTAACGTAAACACAGTCGTAACCAGCTTACGATCACTTACGAGCACACAAATTCTGAATGCCTTCGGCAGAATTCAAATGAGCCATTTTAATCTAGATTAATCTAGATTAAAAAAATTAATCTATGCCCACCACTACTTTCAACACACTCAAATGTATCTAATATGATAACAGCACTGCGTTACTCCACATACACATGAGCGGAAAAAGCGGAAGTGGTCTTCTGCGGCATAATAAAAGCTCTGTGAAATCAAGGCGTCATCAAGCTATGCCTTTGATTTCAATAAGCGACCTCTAGTGGCAAAAAATACATATTGTTTTTGGGTTAGCTTTAAAGGGTTAGTTCACCCAAAAATGAAAATTTGCCCATGATTTACTCACCCTTAAGTCATCCTAGGTGTATATGACTTTCTTCTTTCAGACTAATAAAATCGGAGTTATATTAAAAATGTACTGGCTCTTCAAATCGTTATAATGGCAGTGAATGGTTATGTCGTTTTTGTAGTCCATAAAAGTGCATCTATCCATCATATAACTGCTCCACACGGCTCCGGGGGGTTAATAAAGGCCTTCTAAAGCGAAGTGGCGCTTTTGTGTAAGAAAAATATCCATATTTAAAACTTTACAGACTAAAATAACTAGCTTCTGGCGGTCAGCAGTACGCGAGTCGACTTGCGCTAAAAGAGTAACCCTTGAACCCATCCCGCATGCGTGTTGACGAATGCTAAGGATAGAGCAAAACAAAACGTAACGTCGGGGGATACTCTTTTAGCGCAAGTCGACTCTTGGACCGCCGGAAGCTAATTTTCATTTTTGGGCGAACTAACCCTGTAAAGCATCTCTCTAGACCTGTTAAAGACTGTATATTTATTACATGATGTGGCATATGAGTGCATAAATTGCACTATTAATTTATTTACCTTACTGTGAAAAGCTGACAAATTATGCTTTGAACCCTGCACCACTGAGTGATTATCAATACTTACATTATGATTGTAGAGGTGCAGGAGGGCCCAGGGAATTATGACGACAACATACAAGACCAGTGTGTGCTGATTACACAGGCTCAGCCCACAGAACAGCGCCCCCCATAGAGCAAACTGAGAAAAAAAAGAAGAAAAAAAGATCTTGAGCATTACTTAACCAGGCTCAGCACTGAAATTTCATCTACCAAACATTTTAGGCCGATATTTTCGGTTTCAAGCTTAATGATTTTGGATGGCCGAAATCAGTAACCGAAACAATGGCACATTTTGACTGTGTTCAGCATCTATTTCATGCACACAATGTGGATCAGCTACAACAGTTAAACATTCAGCTGTGTAGACACTAGCTGTAGATCGAAAATATTAATTTCTCGATTTTATTGATATGGTTTCTTAAATCTAAAACTTTTTAGTCGGTTCTGTTTTCTGTTTGATATGTGAACAAAACTTCACTAAACATCTGTAGCACCTGCCATGCAATAATCGCAAAAATCTTTGTGCTTTGTTACTTTTAATATGAAGTCTCAGCTTTAAAATCTTGTAATCTATGTGAACCGCTCATCTCATCTCCTCTTTACCACTAGTTATAGCATGAAATAAACATGGGTGAACACCGAAATGAATCTCGTCTCACGTAATCGCTCAGTGTTTCAACCGGGGAAAGACGTTAATTAAACAGCTTGTAGGCTCTACAATAGGCTCTACAATGTCACTTTATGTTACATTTATCTCAAGAAAGCTATTAAATGTCCATTAACTCGTAAGTTAGATAGAAAAAAATAACTCTAGAGAAGAGCTTTTAGTTAAATACGTATATGCACCGTATTACATATTCATATATTTTTACTTTACCCATTTGTTGACATTTGAATAAATCTGTGATTTTATTGTCATTTAAATGTTTATATTTCACCAACAAACTGGAGTAGAAACAATTCTGTTATGTAAAAAGTTGATATAAAAACTGTCTTATGTGCAATTTAAATGTTTCTACAACTCAGTTTGAGCTATTTGAGTGTTGATTATTAAATAAGTTTGACTAATTAATTGATTATTAATTGATTATTTATTTTCGGTTTTCAGCCGAGTGTATCCTGAATTTTCGGTTTTGGCCCAGAATTTTCATTTCGGTGCATCCCTAGACTGTAGTACCTTCTTCTTCTGCTGAACACTCTTTACACAGTGGAAACAGGCTGAGAGGGAGAAAAGGACGCCCACAAACAAGTTGTTAAGAGAAAAGACTTCAGCCACGACCGACCACTGCCATACCAGCCTGGACACTGCAAACACTCCACCAGCCAGGACGGCCCCTGGACCAGGTCCCGCCACCCTGAGCACAGAGGAGGCAACAGTGAAAGACTCTTACCTGAGTTAGGGTGTTTACAAAAAACAGGAATGGTTTTACAATGTTCTCTGACATAATGTAAACTATAGTGTGTGTGCACACTGCACACACTTTTATGCTACAACATGGAACACCTGGAACACAAGGAAGGAAAAAGATTCTAAATGCTTAAATATAAAGCATGAAAATCAATCTGAATCATCTGTATATTTTTAAATTTTTATTATTTTAAATGGTAATTATTTTGAATGAAAATCAATTAAATTAGAATGCTAAATACATACTATTCATTCCAAATAAAATGTAATATTAAATAGACATATTTAATAATGATGGTGTTACGCTGTGGGATGTTGCATCAATTGAGTTCAGTTACGTATGTTTTACAAATAATTTCACCAGAAAATGGCAGATCAACGAATGAAATATCCTTTACAAGATACAACAGTTTAAACATTAAATCAATTTCAAGCCACAGTGAAGAACTGTGTCAGATAAGTTTGCACTGGCAATATAAAACAATGGGCTATTATAAGTAGAAAGATAAGGAAATTAGTCAGTGATCTTTAGGAAACCTACTGTCCAAATGAAAATACAGTAGAATCATTGCGGTATTCTATTCTTCTGCTTAATTTTATCACCTGCAAAATGCAAATACATCCAAACCAATAGGTGTCGGTACAGAGTCCAATCCACTGGTACTATTGGGACGATTAGGGACCAAAAACACACCGAGTGCACCTTTAAAGCTACACTATGCCACTCTCTAGTGAACGTTTGTGGTCTGAGGCAACGGTGTATACAGGATACATCCAAGTATATCATACATCAAGTGTGGAAAAAATATTGGTTTCTATATTTTTACAACCAAAGATTATGCAGCAGTTCATCGCTATGAATGATCCATGGTCATTTTTTCTCATTTGCTATAACAAACTTTCATCTTACGACCAGAGCTTCTGTATTTTGTTGGTGTACGGATATGACGTGACACACGTGGGCGAATGATGCGCATGTATGCAATTTTCTGCAAAATCTGTCCCAAAAACTCTACCTATAAATCGTTATAGGTTTATCAATATTTATTTGGGTACAGTTGGTAACTTTAAAGACATTAAAGGAAAGAGGGTTTTTTTCGCTCTCATTAATAATAGTTTGTTGTAATCTATACTAGTATAAAAAATTTAAAGTATACTATCGCCTAGCTTTAAAGGTCCCGTTCTTCGTGTTTTTTTGAAGCTTTGATTGTGTTTACAGTGTGCAATATAACATGTGTTCATGTTTCGCGTGTAAAAAAACCCAGTATTTTTAACACAATTTACTTATCTGTACACCGCTGTTTTCACTGTCCTAAAAGCGGCTGATGACTTCCTTTATTCTATGAAGTCCCTCCTTCAGAAATACGTAACGAGTTCTGATTGTGCCAGCGGTTCCTGTGTTGTGATTCGACAGCAGCTTAGCGCACGTGGAAAGGTCACGCCTCTTAACAGGAGATATATGCGCTTAATGATCTCTACAGCGTCCCTGGGAAAGCCAAACAAAGGTGATTTGACTCCGGGATGAAAATAACAGCGTCTCGACGACATGGCGACAAACACACTCAAACGCACCACTTCCTTTTCTCCACGCGACACGTCCTCTTCTCCACGTGGGAGAGCAACAAGACCACGCCCCCTTTTTTCGCATATTCTTGTGGGCGGAGGTTAGTCTGTTCTACTGTTCTACTGACGTCATTTATGAAGGAAGTACCAGGATGTAGTCCAAGCCAGCCGTTCGCTGTAGGCTTTGAAAGGGAACTTCTGTTAAATAAAATATCTCGCTTGGCATTGAACTTTGAGCTTTATAATTGTACAGGTATTATTTATGCTCTAACAGCAACATTACACACTAACTAAAGTTTGAACAATGGGATCACGAAGAACGGGACCTTTAATCTAAGATAAAAATAATATACCATTGTAAAGCTGCTTTGAAATACGTATTGTGAAAAGTGCATACATTTTAATTGACTCAACTTTGCTTACTAATACTGTAATATTAATAAACAACATGTACTTATAGAGTTAGTTGCTTGTAATTATGCATCATTTACTGTGATTACAATAGTAGGCAATAGTCTTACAAGGACACTAAAATAAAGTGTTACTTATTATTTATTTTTTTCCAAAAAATAATTAAAAAGTGCCATAAAATTATTTTATGTAGAAATTCACCACATAAAGCATGCTAGACTGTATACTTCAAATTGTAAACATAGGCACAGAAATCTGATGTGCACACGATGACGTGGTTTAGTTGGATGTAAAACAATTCATGGTTACCATGATATCATTTATTATGAGGAAAAATCTCTGCATGTACAGATTCACCTGCAATGCATATTAAATTTGGATTTGACTTCGACTTGTGACAAAAGACATGAGACTTGACTTAGACTTGGACTCCAGCTGAGAAGAATGAGATGAGGACAAAAGGCCAGGCGAGGTAAAAAAAACGATGGATGAAAGGGTGAACGAGTGGGGTCAGCGTCATCTGTTTGAGACCAGAGAAGACAGAAATGAAGGAAAAGGAGGAGAATAAAAAAAGTTGGGAAGACGTAAAAGAGAGAGAGCGGCAGAGAGAAAAAAAAACTCAGCCCGGTCTCCAGCACACTGGCTTGGAAAAATTTTAGCGGGCTTGACAATTAAAGGGGGGTGGTGGGGGGGGGGAGCGAGGCAGTATGGCCCTCTCCTCATTGTGCCGAGTGGCTTAGAGTCCTCATCAGCCTATCAGCTAAGTGACAGGCGGAGAGCTGCTCTATTCAGCGGCACAGATACACGCCGCGGGCCAAGCGGCTGCCAGCTCCCTCCTGACCCCGCAATCCCTCGCCGCTGACAGCTTCAAGCTCCATGGCAAATTAGGCGCTCTCACATTACAATCGCACAAGACAGATTCCATTAACGGTATCTGAAATTGAGTAGAGAGCAGGGCCCTCGCCTTATCAGACCTGACTCATAAGCAGCGGCGGCACCACCGAAGCTCGCGCGCTTAATCACGAGCCATGATACCATTTAGACGTTTCCAGCGCGCCTCTGCCTGCCGCTGTGATAGTCGGCCACAAAAGAGGCTGATGAGACTTAGGGGAAGGGGAACAATGGAGCTTTCGCAGGGAAAGCAAAGTAAGTCAGGAAAAAGGGGAGCCGAGAGAAGGATACGGATGGAAGAAAGGAGGAAGGATGGTGTGTGCGGAACTCGCGCTTGCTGACTACTTCTCTTTTCTCTTCTCCCGCTTTTTTGCACACTACTTGCCTTTCCTCTCTTTTCTTTTCCTGTCTCGTACGAGACGAGGCCGCGCGTGTGTGCGCGCAGTTGGACTAATAGCTTGTCAAAAGCAGGCGGGGGGATTCTTGGTGATATCTGCTTCTCTCTAGCTCTCTTTACTACTCGTGCACGGTAAGGAGGGGGGCGAGGACGACGGCTCGGTGAAGGTGCGGACCCCCCGCACCCTTGATTCTGCTCCCGCTGAGAGCCAATTAACCCTCAGCACACGTCAGAGGAAGGGGGCCGCGGCTGGGTTAGGCCTATAGCAGGGGTGCTATCTGGAGCTAGGGGTCCTCGGTAAGAAATATCACATCCTCCTGTCATTGCTTCAATGGGGCGCCCTGACAGTTACTTGCTGTCCTCCTCCTCCTCCTGTCTTTACCCCTCTGAGGGGGCTTGACACGGACCTCTTTAGGAGTGTCTGTTTGAAGGAAGGCATGTGACACGTCCTTCATTCCAGAACATGTAGGACCACCTGGGTCTCATTCTCTCTCGCTCTTGTCAGTGAGAGAGTGACACTTGTGTGCAGCATCACAGGCTTGTTTGCTGTTATCGTGTCTGCTGTGTTAGTGTCCCTGTAGTACTTCAGTTTACAACAGAAACACTAACTACAAAATAAACACTGCAACTATGCAAACGTGCTTGGCTGCATTATTGCATAGAAAATTTAATGTGCTGCTTATCTTACTTTTTTCCTTTAAATAAATAAAAAGTAGGGCTGTCAATGTAATTTAGTGTTAATTTAGTACAATTAACACATTTAGTTATAGACTACGACATAAATTCTCTGAATTTTCACTAACACTTTAAAGCTTGCAATAACAGCAAGTTATGCATAGTTACAAGCAACTAACCCTAACCCTATGGTAAAGTACATGCTGCTAATTAATGTTACTCAGTATTGAGCAAATAACTGACATCAGGTGAACCCGTGTGCTCACCAAAAGTGCTTGTGTGAAAGAACACTTAGGGCGTGTTCACACTTGTAGTTCGGTTCTCTTGGTTCTTTTGATCCGGACCAAAAAAGTTAGCGTTCACACTGTCATTTTTAAGACCAAACCTAAAGACACAAAAAAAGTGTTTCGCGACGGAACTTAACAAACATCCAAAACAACGCTGTGTGCTGGGCTAAATGCGCTCGTTGTACATGTGCATAGATATGATGCTATTTTGATCAGCTGTGAACTCGTGAAGAGTTTATAATTTGTGTAAAGGGGTCAAAACAGCAGAAGGAAAAACTACATTACCTATGAATTTTAACCTACAAATCTCCATTATTCATAGAAATGCACTAAAATAACTCATCAGTACCTGCCCACTCCCATGAAGCAATGCAAATGATGTATACATATGCATATGCCTGACTGGTCTGCGGCTATGCAGCCCCATACTCAACAAACTGAGATGTGTATTGTGCACTGTGTATTCTGACACTTCTATAAAAAACAGCATTAACTTCTTGAGCAATTTGAGCTACAGTAGCTAGTCTGTTTAAGCCTGTTTCCAGCCTTCGCTCCCCATGTGCATCAATGAGCCTTGGCCGCCCATGACCCTGACGTCGGTTCACCACTGTTCCTTCCCTGGACCACTTCTGATAGATACTGACCACTACAGACCCGGGAACACCCCACAAGAGCTGCAGTTTTGGAGATGATCTGACCCAGTCGCCTTGTCAAACTTGCTATATATATATATATACACATTTTCTCAACCATTGGCATGAGTTTGGTGCAGGACTAATATATATATATATATATATATATATATATATATATATTAGTCCTGCACCAAACTCATGCCAATGGTTGAGAAAATTTTGCTCAAATTATAGTGCCATAGAGTGATAACACTTTTTGGGTAAAATTTTGGAACTTTTAGTTTGCATCTTGTTAGTTATCTTATGTAACAAAAGTATGTCACAGCTGAGCTACTCTTATCTAGACAGCCTTATGTTTATGATAATGTGAGGTCTTATTATTATTGAGAAATGCAGTGAGGATACTGTGCATAGTGTGTGATTCTTTCTAGATGGTGTTTAGAATATAAGGTGTAATATTTATTAGCAGTTCTTCATGGTGAAATTATGAGTGACCATAAATTGAATTCTATGTGTAAGCTGTGCAAAATACAATCTCCAGTAGATTTACTGTGTGCATGTATTTTACGTATATACAGCGTCCTGCTGGGCTCAGACGTCCCTCTCAACAGGACAGTGCATGTTTAAAACTAATAACTCCAATCCACCTCAAACAATACAGCCAATGGCACAACAATTCCACCCAATTCCCTCTTAATCCCCAACTGCATGTTATGTGGACATAACAGACAAAAATAAATTGTGTATATCATTCAGCAAATATGCATTATTGTACTATTACTATATTATTATTTTAATCAAGTCATTAATCAACTGTAGTATTTTGTGGCCATTTGGAACACATGCATTTTCGGGAAAGGCTGATCCTCTCCTTGCATGACTCCCATTAAAAACCGCCTGTGGAGACAGTTTGGGAAATGTAATATTAGAGCAATATTGACTTCCGATGCAACAGACACAATCTTAGGCCTCCAGGCAAGGGGAAATTAAGTGATGGCATAGCACAGTGAAATGGCCCTATTTCCCCCGTTCTGAATGGGGTAATGAGGGTTTAAGCGTCTTCATTAAACATCTGTTAAAGAAATATTACTGCACGTCTTTAAATGGTGCCATTGGTCATGCTGAGTTGTAGAATATGAGGCCTGTAGTGTGCATGGAGATGTTTAAAGAATCCTTACAGGTTAAATACAGCTTAAGCTCTATCGAAAACATCTGAGAGTTTATATAAAAACATGTTTATGGCAATGCAGTTGTAATTGAGGTCTTTGGGGTGACCATAACGGTTTAAAAGCCGAAATGTGAACATTGAATTTGATAATACATTTGTGAATTATTCAGTCAAAAAAAATAAAGTTGTCTAAAACAAATTTTTAACATTTTGTTATTTATAATGTTTATTCTGTTGTTGTACAACTGCCACTTTGGCCCTGTTTACTTTACACCAGGGCTGCGTTCAGCCCCGACAAAACATTGCAAAGCGTTTTTTAAACGGAAACGGTGCTGCGTTGAACTGATGATGATGCAAGAGTTGCAACTATGGCAGCTGAGAAGGTGGGTTTTTTTAAAGAATTTTCTGAGCCTGATGAAATCGATATAAATTTGTGTTTAATACTGCAAAATACGCTCGATGCAATCACTGCCCTTGCCGTCCAGAATAAAAGAGAACATCCCCATCCAATTTAATGAACTTTTTTATCTCCTGGTAATAAATTCTAATTTAAATTATTTTATTTCTATTTCTTACTTTTTTAATACCTTGTATTTTCTTTCTCATTTTTATGTAAAGCACTTATCATTGTGTATGAAATTTGGTATATAAATAAACTTGCCTTGCAATGAAGCTAAAATATAAACAACTACATCATCATGTTGATATGCTATATGTTTACAATAAAACTCTTATGACAATCAGGTCTTCTAATATCTTCAATTGTTGCGTATGCAGCGGACACATTTGTAAACGACTTTACTTGGACCCATTGTGCGAGCTGTCTCTTTAATACCGCGTGGTTTATATACATGTTGCGGCTGATTTGGCTGACATATTTGACACACCCACCAAACAAGAGAAAACGTATCTCAAACCTTGTTGCACACCGTTTCCAGGAAACATGTCCTTCAACCCGGAAACGGCAGCAAAACGTTGCGCACTGGTTTGAACTTGAACGTGCCTCTGGTATCAAGATGCGTTTTGGTCAATTGGATCACAAGTGGATAACACGAAACAGCTGTAAACAGGGTCTAAAAAGATTTGAGCTTGACCTCTTTCGACCACTTCCAGAGGTAGTTGAAAACGCATTTGACTGGATTGCCTTTGTAGTGTAAACACTAGGGGTGTAACAGTTCAAATTAGTTTGTGTCACGGTTTTGGACAAATAATCTAACCACAAGGAACAGCACAAATAAATACAGTAGAGCAAAGATACAAATGAAATAAACAGGTTTTTCAGGTAGGTCTAACATTAGTTTTCAGGTACAGAAATTGAATAAAGTAATCAAATGTAAAATAACATTGCATGCTTGACTGTATAAATTAAAGATGAATCCTCATTAAAGTCACAAAAGCTGTTCAATCTAGAGCAGTGAGTGATTTCCTTGTCTTGTTTTTGTTTGAAGATTAAAAAGAGCTGGAATATTGGGCTGCTGTCACTTTAAGACAAAATGCACAGATGAAGTACACTCATACATGCATTGTCTTTCTCAACTGTTTACATTCACTTAAAACATAACCTACTATGTCTGCTAGGATCCTCGCCAAGACTGGCATGTTGACATAATTGTTATGTGAATTTGTCCATTCAAATTCAAGACGTTATTTTATTTAAGTTAAGACAATATTTGCACGCTGTCTGAGACGCAGGTTTCCGTGTGCGCACACAAATCTTCTCACAGCACATGGCCGAGTTCTCTTTCGTGTCTTCTGGTTCTTGAATGTTTAAAATGGCAAGGCTTAACGGTGCACTGTGTAAATTTTAGCAGCAACCACCCAACGCTCACTCCTCCCTTTGAAGCATATAGAGAAGCTACGGTGGCCGACACAGGACAAAGTTGTTGTCGTCTGAGAGCAAACAGCACTCGCATTGAACAAAGTTTACAAAGAGTGACTGTTTTGTCCACGTTTTTTATTGATTATTGCTGTTATAATAGGGCTGTAACGATGTGACCAAAAATAAAAATCTAGAATAATTGAACATTTTACCTCGATTACGATTAATGAACGATTATTTTGCTCTCGTTTTTTTTTTTTTTTTGCCTTCATAGTTCACTGATAAGGTTTGTACTGTAAATATGTTCTACTATTAAAGGTGGGATATTTTTTTTCTAATGAAAAAGTGCATTTCTTCGTGATTTAAAAATACTTGAAGGAAACTGCTCACTTTCAGCAGTTATTGTCTATGGGGCAGATTTATGTTTGTTGTACGTCAGATAAATTAGCACAGTAGGCCTACATTACATTTATTTGAATGCATTAATGAGAGAGTGATTGTATGTGTGAATTACTCATACCGTCTCTATTCATTATGAAGATGTGGTTTGTAGTTACTTCAAAGGTATTAGAATCTATGCTATAACGGTTGAGTTTCTAAGCTACTTTAGTGATAAATCACAGGACGGCGTTGACAATGAGTTTCTGCGCTCCTCTCTGCGCGCGATCTTCACGCGATGTGCGAGCTACTGTCTGTATGAGTGTTCGTGTGTCACAATATATCAGGCATTAGTTCAACATAATACACATCTGATGGTCTAAAATCGCTTCAATGTTCAAGCTGGCAGGCCTTAAAGCACATACAAATGACAAAGCTTTGTGAGGACGCAAGTGAAGTGATCTGGCGCGCTGTCAGAGACACGACACGGCTCGGCTCTGTGTCACAGAAAAAAGCTCATGAGCACTGACCGGAGAAGTTTTCCATAACGTTGTTCATGCATAGTGCACAATCGCTTTATGTTCAAACTGGCAAGCCTTAAAACTCATTTACTTGACAAACTGCATGAGGACGCAAGTGAAAGCGATCTGGCTTCGGGGCTTGCGCGCACCGTCTCTGTGTGTGTATCAGCGCATATAAGAACAGCAATTAACTTACATGCATAAACTGTGTAAAACATGCAATTACCATAGTAATTCTGAGCATCCATAAACAAAGATAACTGCTCCTGCATCTTTCCGTGTGCCTGCAAACTGCACTTGATGTGACTGACGGGGCGGAGTCACGTGAAAACTGAAATAACCGACATGGGGAAAATAACATCGGTTAGAGGTAGGCTACTGAATTTCGGTTTCGATTAGTTTTGGGTTCATCGTCAAGCCCTATGTTATAATGTATTGGGAAGCCAGAATGTGTATCCATCGACAGAAACATACATTAGCCAAACTCTGTCTTGTCTGTTTTGTGCATTGTCATTTTCAACAAACCATATTATAGATGCATTGTCAGATTTAAGATGAACCATGGTGCAAGTGCGTGCCAAACCGTGGGTGGAGAATGGTACGGTTAGATTTTTTACAGAGAACTGTTACACCCCTAGTACACACAAGTCCATCTACTCTCCGCCGACTTAATGCGTAAACATTATGGGAAGTGCACTAGCCAGACGGGATTTAAACTTTGTCAGCTGAAGACCCAAGTTTGGTTTGAAGACAAAAAACGTACCAAGCACAATGTTCTCCCGCCATTACTGATTTATAACACACACACAGCGTTCGGCGTGGTCTTGCGGCTTTCAGAGCAGAAACCAAAACTGATGCTCTCTGTGTTTTTCTGTCGTCTCGGTGTGTGTTCATATGTAATATGTGCAAGCTTATTTTGTACATTTGATCAAAAGATCTGAAAAAGCCTATTCATTTATCATCAATCAATTCATAGACCCTCCCCTTGAAGAAATCAGGACAGAAGTGGTTGAAAGTGGACAAAAAGAGACGGATAAAAAAACAGCCGGTGTAAATGGTTATGCATCTCCCTAATCTACTTGTGATCTGATCAACCAAAACGCATCTTAATACCAGGTGTAAACAGGGCCATAGACTTATACTATAACTGCATTACTGAATGCATGTTTGATATTTCAAACGGACAAGTTCATATTATTGTCTGTGGTAATCAACTGCAGCTGTCGATAGGGTTTAAGTTGTATTTATTCTAGAATTTTATAATGGTTCTTGGCATGAAAAACAAAGGGTGGGTGTCACAGCTAAAGAGGAAATATATTTACCAAAAACGAATGGCTGCAAACCAGAGCGTTTTAGAGATTAGACTGGCTAATAAAGCATATGCTTAAGCTGCCAGGAGCTGTTGTTTCTGGGTCGGTGATTTACCTGACAACAGAGGTATGCAGGAGGGGGCAGCCAAGGGACGTGGGAAATGATAGCATTTTTTTTTCTTCTTCTTAGTCTTAAACAGAAACAAATACAAACATATTGAGCCTAAGTTATGAAACCCACATTGTATAACTATCAATATGGCACAGAACAAATAAAAACATTTTTGAAGACAGTCTAGTTCACCAAAAAAAGGAAAAAAATGATTTCATCATTTACTCACCCTCATGTCATTCTGAACCTCTATGACTTTTTTTCTTCTTCTTTTTTTTTCACATTCTTTAAAATATCGTTTTTATGTGATCCACAAAAAAGTTGAACAGGTTTGGAACAACATGAGGGTGAGTAAATAATGACAGAATTTTAATTTTTGGGTGAACTACTCCTTTAAATGCTCATATTTGCATAGGCTATCACATTCTTACGCAGGTGCTGCTCTCGCAAAGCAACCATCTTGCTAATAAACTCAGCTCACCATAGAGAGCCATAGGGTGACTAAGAGCGAGTGGAGGGTACAGTGAGGAAAGCACAGTCATGACCATATGGTAAAATGCCTTATATGGACACAAAAGCACCGAGACAGGTGGGCACTGGAGCCCGTTCAGCTGAGCTGGACCCGTCTGCTCTTGGCTGGTGTGCACCCTCACAGGTGCGGTGGACCCAGGACTGGGGAGGATGGGTGAAGTCACCTTCGGCGGCTGCATGCCACTTCTATTACGTAATCAACATCATGAAAATACAGAAAAGGATAAGTAATCATTGTGTTAAGCGATCAAAATGTTTCCTTAGTAGTAGAGCTGCATGATTCTGGATAAATTGAGAATCACAATTCTTTTGTTTCAAACAGAGATCACGATTCTGGCCAGACAACTAAACAATATAACATGCAATTTACTAGATGGCATGCCTCTGGCTTGGCTTGCTCAGTTGGGGACACTACATTTTTCAACTAAATATCCAAATAAATCGAATTATTAAACTAAATTAACATTGTCACTGTATGATAATTGAAATGAACTGATGACATCACCGTTTTCTCCGGAACGGCTATACGGCTGAATAAAATTCTGTTGCATTATTTTCCTGTTTAACTCTGAGAAACTGCTTTGAAACAATCGGCATTGTTAAAAGCGCTATATAAATAAAGTTGACTTGACTTGACTTGACTAGAGGTTCTGACAAAATGTTATTTGCTGCAGTCTATTTAAAATGTTGAAATAATCTGAATGAATTATAAAAAGAAAAAAAAATGGGTTGAATGAATGATTCAATGACTCATAAATGCTTCACTTGTTTCAATGCTAGAATCAGTGTTTTTGAACGAATCTCTTGAATGAATGATTCAACGACAAATACATTTGTTTAAAAGTCTTGTTGCCATCTGGTATTTTATATAATCATTGAAGCGTTACTTTCAAAAGGCAATTTACTCTATTGTAGACATCAGTGTTTATCTCTGTGATAAGTAAGGGATAATCCAAGGCTAGCTTTGCATTAAAATATTTTATTTTAAGTGGAGGCAAAGAACCGCCTGACACAAAGTGCTAGGGCTGTAACGATTTGACCAAAAATAAAAACCTCGATTAATTGAACATTTTACGTCGATTACGATTAATGAACGATTATTTTGCTTCTTCTTTTTTTCCTGATAAGGTTTTTACTGTAAATATTTTCTACTATTAAAGGTGGATTTTTTTTCTAATGAAAAAGTGCATTTCTTTGTGATTTTAAAATACTTGAAAGAAATACAGTTCACTTTCAGCAGTTATTGTCTATGGGGCAGATTTCTGCTTGTTGTACATCAGATACAGATACATTTACACAGTAGGCCTAGCCTACATTACATTTATTTGAATGCATTAATAAGAGAGTGATTGTGTGAGTGAATTACTCATACCGTCTCTATTCATTATGAAGCTGTGGTTTGTAGGCCTGCTTACATCAAAGGTATTAAAATATATGCCTATACCGGTTGAGTTTCTAAACTACTTTAGTGACTTTTCTTTACCTGCAGCAGCATTGTGAACTTTTGTAATACGTTTGGCCATTAACTTTGCAAACACATGAGAGGAGTCTCTGCATTAAAGACCCTCGAATGGCAGATCAACGTGCGATTACATTTCTCTCCGATACGGTAGGAAATTAAATTGAATGTGGAGGATTTGAACTGTCATGATGATTGACAGGGCAGTTTAAACGGTGACGGGACGCACGTAACTAAGCAAGTCCGTTAAAGATGACGAAGTAGTATGTCCCAAAGCTTGCATACTCTTCTGCTACACACTCTAAAGTATGTACTTTTTCTTCACAAAAAGAGTACATACTTTTAGGACGTAGTATAAGTAGGCGAATTGGGACGCAGCAAGAGTCACAGAAAAAAGCTGAGCACTGAACAGAGAAGTTTTCCGTATTGTTGTTTTTGAATAGTGCACAATCGCTTTAAATGTTCAAGCCTTTAAACGCATTTACTTGACAAACTTTATGAGTACGAAAGTGAAAGCGATCTAGCTTCGGGGCTTGCGCGCGCCGTCTGTGTGTGTGTGTGTGTGTGTGTGTGTGTGTGTGTGTGTGTGTGTGTGTGTGTGTGTGTGTCGCAGCGCGTATGCTATAAGAAGAACGGCAATTAACTTACTGTATAAACTGTGTAAAACATGCAGTTACTATAGTGATTCTGAGCATCTATAAACATAGATCTGCTCCTGCGTCTCTCTGTGTGCCTGCAAACTCACTTGATGTGACTGATGGGGCAGAGTCACATGACTAAAACCGAAATAACCGACATGGGAAAAATATGTTGGTTAGAGGTTCTGAATTTCGGTTTCGATTATTTTTCGATTAATCGTACAGCCCTACAAAGTGCATTAAAATCGTTGAATGCACAGCTAGCCGTGGATTATCCCGCTTATACCATGGTCATTTGCCAGCACAACTTAAAGCTGTTATTGATGTTTGAGGCGCAATATTTGACCGGAAGGGTAAAACTCCTGGTTATTTTCATCAGTTACAGCCTTCTGCCCGCTTTGATTCAGACACAGAGATAAAGTGCATGAGATTACATTTATTTGAATGAATTATAGCATTTATTCAAATTAATTGTCAATCTCTCTCCATTAACAACGAAGCTATGAGTTTTTAATTACTTCAAAAACTCTTGATGCTCCCTTGATGCTGAGAAACTATTTTATTGTTAAAATTAGCATGGCAGCGTTGAAAACAAGTTTTTTTTCGGCACTGGGTCGGTACTTCCACCTACATCACGCATGACTTTTCCGACATGACAACTTCATAAGCCATGAAGAAGTCACGCATTTGAGGTTAAAAAGTATATATATATATATATATATATATATATATATATATATATATATATATATATATATATATATATATAAATGTCTTTTTGTTTCTTTTTTTTTTAGAAAATGACAGATAATTTCGCTAGATAAGACCCTATTCCTCAGCTGGGATCGTGCAGAGCCCTCTGAAGCCCTTTGAAACTGCATTGATTTGGACTTTCAACCCGTTGGTTGCAATTGAAAATCATTGTGTGGATTGGAGAAAAATCCTGGAATGTTTTCCTCAAAAAACGTAATTTCTTTTTCAGCCTGGACAAAGCTAATAGTCCTAAACGCGCGTCTCAGGAGCTTCTAACGGAATGACTTTACTAATCAACAATTGGCTCTTTCATTTAGAAGGAGGGGCTTATTCGACATACTGGGTGTTGCACTTTCTCCCATTCATAAATCGGAGTGCACTATCTTCCTATATATAAAGTCTTTGCTGTGCATTAAACGGTTTTATTGCACACCTTCCAGCCAGTATTCAGACAGACCTGGGTATAATATAAATATTTGTAACAGAAATAACGATCCTGTGTGGTTGAAAAGACTATTTGTAAAGCAGTTTCAAACTTATACATGACAACTGCTCTCTTTGTCAAAGGTTTAATAGACACAGGCGAATCATTGTCATTTAGAATTGAGATCGAGATCGCAATCTTTTAACGATTAATAGAGTAGCTCTACTAGTGGTCCACTGATATTGATTTTTGATGGCTGATGTTGATGCTGATATCTTAGCGAGCAAGGTGGCCAACATAAACCTACATATAACTAAAATAAAAGTACTGCTCCCAACACACTAGCCAAACAGAGAAACGTATCGGCTAATGCCGATAGTTAAAAAAAATTAAATATTGGCATTTGCAATATATCAGTCGTATTTTAGACATACTGTATGAATGAAATGGTGGGAATTTTTTAAGCACAATATCACAGCGCTTTGCAGTTTCTAAGATGTTCTAAGCGGCTTTTGGAGGGTTGTTATGGTTGCTAGGGTATTCTGGGTGGTTGCTAGGTGGATGCTTATTGGTCAAAAGAGTCCACCACCAAAAATCTCTATGATATACTTGTAGGCTAACTTGTAAACTACACAAACTAGTGTCCCGTCTTTACCGTCAAAATGTATTATTTATAAACAACTGCCGTGCACAAATTGTGTTAATCATATTCCAAAATCTCAGAAAAGTTCCACCTATCTAAACGCATCAGAGAAATTCCATTTTAAAACGTCCTAAATTCCCTAAACCATGACGTTTAAAAAAAAATCTGTAATTGACAAATCAAAGGAAAATGGAGTGCTACGTCTGGGAAGAGAGACACTGTAGAACAGTCTGTCTACCTAATTTAACTTGGAACATCAAAGAGTTTTCACAAAGGGAATGTCTAACAGCTCTATAGTTTCGCAAATTCTTCCAAGTTCTCTAAGTATTTTGGAATATCTACAGCTTGTCTTTACACCAATGACATACTGTCTGTCTATATCTATCTACTGTATCTATCTATCTACTGTATCTATCTATCTACTGTATCTATCTATCTATCTATCTATCTATCTATCTATCTATCATGATAGCAACATGTTAAATCAGAGCTGCCAACTTTTCGAAAAATTTTGGAGTGAGATTTGGTGGTGCCAACCAAAATTTTGTCGCTGTACAAAGCAAAATTTGTTTTGTCTTATATACACACACTTCAGTGGTTCACCACAGAAAACATTCTCTCTCTCTCTCTCTCTCTCTCTCTCTCTCTCATACATACATACATACATACATATTTTATATATATATATATATATATATATATATATATAGATATAGATATAGATATAGATATAGATATAGATATAGATATAGATATAGATATAGATATATATATATATATATATATATATATATATATATATATATATATATATATATATGTATATATACATATATACACACACACACACACACACACACTTCAGTGGTTCACCACAGAAAGCATTCTCTCTGCATCAGCATTTGAATGGGGTATAGTATTGTTTTTTGGTTGTTGATTTTTTTGTCTATTAAGACAAAATGCATCTATAAGACACAATTTTAAAGCACTATGTAGAGGCATGATTTTGTCTAAATAGAACTACTTTAACTTACAAGCTACTTGTAAGTTAAACTAGTTAAGTTACATTCAAGCTACCCTTTTGAAAAAAATAGCTAAGTTACTATCAAAAAGCATTTTTACAATAGCATTGTTACAAATAACTGAACAATTGTTAATGAAGAATGTAATGTAATTTTAGCAGAGATTCACTTGCAGAAGCTCGTCCTCTCCAGACAGCAAAATGGACATATTTGCACGACTTTCTAACATTTACAGATGGAGAATATACCTGTAAAATGTAAGTTATGCACTGAGGAAAGCGCCACATCTCAAACGCATTAAAGGGATAGTTTACCCAAAAATGAAAATTCTGTCATCATTTACTCACCCTCAAGTTGTTCCAAACCTGTATGAGTTTCTTTGTTCTGCTCAACACAAAAGAAGATATTTTGAAGAACCAAGCAGATAGAGCAACCATTGACTACCATAGTAGGGAAAAAAATACTATGGTAGTCAATGGTTGCTCTATCTACTTGGTTAACAAACATTCTTCAAAATATCTTATTTTGTGTTCAGCAGAACAAAGAAACTCATACAGGTTTGGAACAACTTGAGGGTGAGTAAATGATGACAGAATTTTCATTTTTTGGTAAACTATCCCTTTAAACACACTCTAAAAAAAAAAGGTTCTGTATGGCACCAAAAATAGTTCTTGGATCGTAATCATAGGGAACCTTTTTTAGTGCTATATAGCACCAATTTTGGTGATTCAGTGGTTCTTCAGTGGTTCTTCACCAGTTCTTTGACTAAGGTGCTATATAGCACCTCTGAAGAACCGCTGAAGAACCACTGAAGCACCAAAATTGGTGCTATATAGCACTAAAAAAGGTTCCCCTATGATTACGAGCCAAGAACCTTTTTTGGTGCCATATAGAACCTTTTTTTTTTAGAGTGCACCACAAGTAGGCTATTTGTAAATATAGCCTATCTGTCAGATCTCCCAGAGCATCTGAAAGGGCAAGCTGCTTTAAACTATACATGTTAACTATATCTTACCAGTTATTTTGAAGCCCTCAATATAAAATATGTGTCATGTTTAGGGCAAATTGTATCACGCACTTACCCTGCATCAGCTCATTCTGCTCCGCTATTTTTCAGATGTGTTCGTATCAATCTACTCGCGTGGCTTTGCTTTCGTTTCGAATTTTTTTGTTTAAAAATGAACATTTCAATCTTTCTATACACATATTTCTCATGTCTGTGAGGCAAGTAGCTGCTGAGTTTGGGTTTATTTGAGACGCGCTCCAGTTCATGTGCAAAGTGTGATCGCTCCAGTGCCTCCATGTCACGATTATTGTCTGCTATTGCGCCTATTTGCTTATTTATTAAATCCAGGCCATTGAAACACTGAATACAAGTAAGATAAACTACAATTTATACAAAACGAAATTAACTTTAAAGAAATTCAAAATCATTTCTGACCCTATGTCTTTGACTTTGTCTATGCACTTTTCATAATAGCCTAGATTAAATTTAAAATAGCACTATACTATTTAAACATAAATATTAAACAAAATAGCTACATTTAATAACTACAACAAGTACAATCAAATTTCATGCCAGAACTGGATTTGAGCGAAGGTTGTTTTACTGGTGAGCGCGCAGTTCAGGAGTGGAGCATTCGCTTGGGCCATGAGATTGAGCTGAGTGTCACACCACACCGCTTCGCTCATTACAAGCTCGTTCTCGTAAGAACCCAAAACGGAATGTAGCTTTTGGTCGCACTACGCCATATTTATTTGCACATTTATCTTGAACCCCCTCACTGAAAGCATAACTACCGTAGTCGATAATGAGTAGCTGGTAACTGGTAGATCTATAAACTCATCTTTCAGGCATTTGACCGTCCAGGTTGACGCTTCAGCATGAGAAATCGGGGGTGTGGCATGTGAGCATGTGAAACCAATCAAATGCGTGTGTCACACGGCCAATGCGTGAGAGTTGGCAGCTCTGTTAAATTATGCTAGCAACATGCTAATTCATGCTAGCAATGTGCAAGAATATGCTAATTTATGCTAGCATTGTGCCAATTCATGTTTGCAACATGCTAATTCATGTTAAAATTGTTAATTGTTAATTCAAAAACAAATTGTTAATTCATGCTAGTAACATGGTAGCAATATGATGCATGCTAAAACACACAAATTAATGTTACCAACATGCTAATTAATGCTAACAATGTTCTAATTACTGCTAGCAACATGCTAAAATCTACCTATATAACTGTTTTCTGAAAACATCAAACTTTAAGCTTTAAAACTACTCTTAACTTTAATCTATTTCAAAGTAAAAATCTTTGTATTTAAAACAAGCTTAAGCCAACTTCAAAGTTTGTCTCAACAAACTTTTTTTCTAGTTTCATCTACTTTTATAACTCCCAATACATATTCCTGTCATTGTACATATGAATATGTTTTTTTAAAATAAATTAATAGATCCAGACAAAAAATAGCATATAAAAAAATTATTCAAAGTCAGGAAAGAATTATATATGTAACAAGCAACAACAAAACAGGCATTCAAGCATTTATGCACTGAAATTCCTCAAATCTAAAGATGGCAGATAATGTATAGGGCACAAAATGGTCAGCCTCGGAGTGGTGTAGGGTGCCAGGGTAGCAGCCTGGGGACAGGCCTGTCCGGTAGTGTTCCTACTGGGAGTGGCACGCCACCTCAGCATTACCACTGGGCACGGGCGTAGCACCTAAGGACCCCAATGCCAACCCAGTAGGGAGTCCCAGACTGTGCCGGAAGCTCTGAAACCCCTAAAACACTCCCTCCTCCCAGTTCTGGCATCCCAAGCCTGCCAGCTATTGCTCTGAGCCCAACAGACATGCATGAGTCCAAACCCCAGCCTAAGCCCAGACAGATGACCATCAAAACCTATTACGCTTATGTTTTCAATTGAAAACATAGATTATATACTGAAACTTAAGAGCTAAGAGTGTTTGTGTGTGCGTTTGCAACCAAATCCCCACTGCCATCAGCCACAGAAGGAAGATGGGTTGCGGGGTTGTGGGGGCCAAAGGAAATGACTTTTTAGGTTGTTGTAATCCAAAATTGGATCTAAATCCTTTGAGGCTTAAGAGCAGAGGTTGCATTGGACATGTAACTGCAGCCAAATCTCGGGGCAGCTTGGCTCGCAAACCCAGCTGAGTGAGGGCATGCATTTGCAAAAGTCAAGTGTAGATATTAAAATACATGCAGCAGCTACAGCCTGTTTAGACCCACTTTTCTGCTGACTGAACCCCAAGTCTAGGATGGCAGTTAATGTTCGAGGAGACAAATTTCCATTTTTCTGAATAGTTGCCAAGCTGAGTAGTACAACAGCGTGAAAAAAAGTATAAATAAATAAATAGTAAAGACTTTTACAATGTTACAAAAAATTGTATTTAAAAAACAGAATGTTATTTTGAACTTCTTTAGAATTGTTTAACAAGATTTGTTTCTTGAACACTAAACCAGCATATTAGAATGATTTCTGAAGGATCATGTGACACTGAAGACTGGCGTAATGATGCTGAAAATTCAGCTTTGCCATCACAACAATAAATTACATTTTAAAATACATTCAAATAGAAAACAGTTCATTTAAAAAATAACTTATTAATTGAAAATGTACTTAATTTATTTCACAATATTCAGATTTTTACTGTATTTTTTATCAAATAAATTAAGCCTTGGTGACCATAAGATAATTCTTTTTAAAAAAACATTTAAAAATCCTATCAACCCCAAACTTAGTAGTGTATGTATGTATGTATGTATGTATGCATGTATATAATATATGATATAGTATAATATATAATATAGTCATTCATTCACTTTAGTTATAAAGCACTTTACAACTACACCTACAGACCAAAGTGCTGTAAAATTAGCATACAGAAACATGGAAACATAAGAACAACACACATCCTACTAAAACAACAGATACTAACCCAATCTCTCAAACGTTAAAAGAAAAGAAGAAATATTTGACACCAGCTTTTTTTAAAGATTTAATTTCATGAGGCAGACTATTCCAGAGCCTCACACCGCAAAGGCCTGATCTCCTTTAGCTTTAAATGAGTTTGAGAGACAGTAAGCAATAACTTATTTGATTTATTAATATAATAAAATACAAATATACGACTCCAGACATGTGAAGATCTTAGTAAAAAAATCACTCACAAATTAATATTTTTGCGACCGTTTTAGGCGCAGTCTGGAGCCCTGGGCCTGATGTACAAACGCTGCAATTTCCATGCACATATCAGGATTTATAAAAAAAATATATACTTAGTGTAAATATGTGCACACCGTACGAACAATTTAGGGGCGGATTTTAACGATCGGAGCGCATGGTCTGAAGCACATGCCGCAGGTACACTTATGGTGTGTCCGAATCCACTTTTGCTAGTTTAACGACGGAAAAAACGGTCGTTATGGCGCATGGTCCAAAAGTGTTGTCCCTAGTCTCTTAATGAGTCCTGGGTGTGTCTTAGGAGTAACATGCAATCAAACAATCAGACTCTCATCTCCCATTCCCTTTAAAAGCCAGTTGCGCTTGCATCATGGCGGATTTGCTATTTACATGGCGCCTGGCGTTGCATTGCGCCGGGTGTATGATAGGGCCCTAGGCAGCGCATACTCTTTTACTGGTGCGAGCGAATTAAGTAAACAGAATGACTTAAACTATGTTTTACATCTGACATAGATGTTTTGATGTTTAGATAATCCACTCTCATTAATGGAGTTAAGAACTGCAATTTAATGAAATCATTATCCAGAAGTTACAAAATGTTTTACATAAATGTACAAATATTTGTAGTGGATGCGCTGCTTTTGAACACTTTTCCAGTGGGATACTGTGTTTTATTGTTTTAAAGGGTTAGTTCACCCAAAAATGAAAATGATGTCTTTAATGACTCACCCTCATGTCGTTCCACACCCGTAAGATCTCCGTTCATCTTCGGAACACAGTTTAAGATATTTTAGATTTAGTCCGAGAGCTTTCTGTCCCTCCATTGAAAATGTATGTACGGTATACTGTCCATGTCCAGAAAGGAAATAAAAACATCATCAAAGTAGTCCATGTGACATCAGTGGGTGTGGAACGACATGAGGGTGAGTCATTAATGACATAATTTTCATTTTTGGGTAAACTAACCCTTTAAAGGGTAACTTCAGTGATTTAGCATTAGGCTTTGTATCAGTAGAAACCCGGTAGTATATTCAAATTATGGTACTTTCCCCCCTCATATCCCCCTGAGACGAGAGAATTATGCATTTTATTTCTGGAAAAAAATCCTCTGATGACGCAAATATCGTCATTTTGCGTCATCTGAGGATTTTTTGGCCAGAGGCTAAAGACTACAGCCACTAGAAGGAGCTGTTCCACATGTTTTCAACCCGCCCATAGGGGAGAGATCTCACTCTCAGAATGTAAGACACAGACGGCCGCACAGACAATCATAACAGGGCGATGTAGAGCAAAATGAGTGTTTCAACTTTTCAATGAATTCCTGTACTAGTTTAGCTTCCATATGCGGTCTGAAAACGTGCCAGACTGGCGCTTAACGTTACCTCAGCTCTGCTCAGCTCTTTGTGAGGAATGAAATCTGACACTGCTGTCTGTGCCGTAACTTTAATTCGGCTCACTCACACTTTATTGAAAAGACACGTTCAGTTGTTGTCTTTCATCCACATGAGACAAAAATACATTTTCTGTCTTTTCTCAGTCTAGAAGGCACTAAATTCAAAAATAATTTCACATTTCTACTACATAAATGACCCAGTTTAAATACAAAGCTTAATGCTAAATCACTGAAGTAACCTTTTAACTACAGCGAGGATTGCTTGGCGCATGATAATTCTGCTTTAAATTGTGTTCTAAACAACAGAGAGAACTCATGTTCTGAGAAAATATTTTCACGCGAATAAGAATCAATGATGCGCACTTGACGCCATCGAAGCGGATGGCTTAGCAACATAGACCGCATAATGATACGCCGAAGGACTTGCTGATCTCGGTGATCGAACGGTCCATTGGCAGGTTTGAATGACACAGTCCTGTACTGTTGGTGTAGTGCACAGATTTCCACTTTCTTGGTCTTTCCAATAATATGAAAAACACCATTGTATTTGAAGGATAGAATTTGAAGGAAACTGTCAAATATGCATGTTTTATTGTTAAAATGTTTTGTCAGTGACTTATTTACAGTCAGACACTTATTTACACTTAATTTACTAATCGATTAATTTAATCGATTTTAATTAAACCTATAGAAAACATCCTAAAATATATGTTTACCTTATAGGCAAAATTGCATAAATTTGATTAGCTTAAAGAAATTAAAAATACTATTTGGCCAGAGGAAATTATTGAGAATAACTCATCTCTGAAAACTTTATCTGAAATGTATTTATTACTATTTTGATTTAGTTATTCTTAAACAAGGCAAGGATATTGAATGATTTTTAGCGATGTAATGTGATGGCACATACCTCATCTCATATTTTCTTAAAGGGGTGGTTGATTATGATTTCCCTTTTTAAACTTCAGTTAGTGTGAGCATAAACAACATCTGCAAAGTTACGACGCTCAAAGTTCAAAGCAAAGGGAGATATTTTCTTTTAAAGAAATCACTTTGTAAGGACTACAACAAACGCCTGGTAGGGACTACAACGAGCTTATTCACAGGTTGGTGACATCACCAACCCTAAAATGTACTTAAATCCCGCATCCAGCAACATGCAACAAAGGCCATGTTGAGAAGAGGAAGAGTTGTTGTAGTCGAACACATTTGGGAGTCTGCTCAAGCTGTCCATTCCGACTTTTCACATTTATTGCAATAAATGCCATGTCATAAAAGCAAGATGACAACATAAGTTATAACCGTAACTAAACTAAACTATACCCGTTCTATCTTCATGCAGCATATATTCCTTTTACAACAGTTCCCACACGAGCGATTTATAGATCATTATGACCAGTGTTGGGGTAACGCAGTAGCGTAAGTAACTCGAGTTACGTAATCAGATTACTTTTTCAAGTAACTAGTAAAGTAACAAATTATTTTTAAAATTTACAATAAAATATCGGAGTTACTTTTTCAAAAAAGTAACGCAAGTTACTTTTTCACATTTATTTGACTGACAGCTCTCCTGTCCCCATGTTGAGAAAAATCGAGAGTAAGTGGAGAGGCTTTGTGTGTAAACATGATGGTTATTAATGAAATGTTAAATAAAACAAATATTTGTATGCATTTAATCTACCTTTATTGACCAATGTCTTGCTGCTGACCTTTGATGATTAAGTTAAACCATGAGCAAAAATGACTAGATTACTATACTGTTCATACGTGAATTTGCATTTTTACCTCAGCCTGAAACTTATTATTTAAATTTTGGTATGAAGAGGTCTTTCCATTTGCACAAAAATAGAACTTTTTTGTTATAAAAAAAAAAAAAAAACAAGCCCAGCCCAGGTGAGAAAAAGTAACGCAAAAGTGACGTAACGCATTACTTTTCTTAAAAAGTAACTCAATTAGTTTTTAAGGGAGTAACACAATATTGTAATGCATTACTTTTCAAAATAACTTTCCCCAACACTGATCATGACAGATGCTAATCAATGACTTGAAGATAGTTAACTCAACACATCAGCTACATAAATTCATCAACTAAGCTCCATATATGGTTATTTCGGGGAGGAGACGGGGTGGAGATGCAATTTTGTGAAGAAAGGAAATTTTGCGCAGGTTTTGGTGTACGCATGGTTTTATAAATCTGAAAACTTTTGTGCATATGCAAAATCTAGCTTTTGTGCGTACGCACACTTTAAGGATGAAATCAACGTAAAGTTTTATACTTAAGGCCCTTGTAATATAAAATAATATTCAACATACATGTTACATGAATATGCAAAATAAAGTCAACCTAGAATGCTTTACAATTTACAATGCATATTATAGGCAAAACTTTAATTATGTGTAATAGAACAGAAGAGAGTCCCGCTCCTCATACATGGTAACTATTGATGTACTTTGGTCTAATGGTCTGAGAGTGGCCTACCTGCAGACAGTGAAGCAGAGGGCTCCACTAGCCCCGGCCCCAAAGGCAGCACACAGGACATTGACAATGTGTGCTGGAGAACTGAGAGGCATCACTGAGAGCAGCAGAGAAGACAACATGGTGAAGAGAGGGTATCCTGGAGGATGGGCCACCTGGGGGAAAACACAGCTGTAAACTGTTCTGATCTCACAGAACATTCTGATAACAGCAACTGAATCTAAAGACCCCCCCTCCCATCACCACCATACAGTTCAGCTTTCAAAGGCAGACCTTACTTTTGCGGGTTACAGCGTCACACTGTCCTCCCCCTCCCTTAAATCCTGATCTCCTGTCTCCTTGCCTTCCCAGCAATTAGGCACTAAGTCCCCTAAGGAGCGATAAGGACTAGAGCTATTAAAGGCTGTCTCACTCCTACTGGCCTGATAACACACACAGGCGCAGCAGGCTGAGAAACACTGCACACTAGAGCGAAAAGCAAGGAAGCGTCTCTGAGAAGAGGTTGTTTGAGGGATGGATTGGAAATTCGGTGGACAAGTGGGTGTCTAAAAGCTAGTGTGAATTCAAGATCAAAGCAGGAAAGAGGGTCCCAGTCAACTGATCCCTCTAAACAATTTCGTAAGGCTGAAGTCCTTGTCAGCCAGATTTGTGGAACTGTGATAAGTCAGTGTTGGGGAGTGACTAAGTAACTTAAACTTAAAGGTAACTCAACTACATATTATTGACAAATAAAAACAAATCAAACCCAGTTTACTTTGCGTTAACAAACATGGATTAATTGACTAGTCCAGGGGTTTACAAATTGGGGTGATGGATCCTTAGGGGGTTGCAGTAGAGTTCTAGTGGGTCTACAAAACTTAAAGATAGGGAAAAAGGGATTTTAGGAAACATAGTTTAACTGTAACATAAAAAGCCACCAGGGTTCTTCCGATGGCCAATCTGGGACTTGTGACCTGCCTAATTTGTGGGTGAAAGGGTCTGTCTGGATCACAAAACACAGTTTGAGAACGTAATATGAATACGAAATGGAATGTACGAAAACATTTTGTGATCCAGACAGACACTTTCATCCATAAAACAGGCAGATATAAACATCATAACTGTAAGATGTAAACTGAGGGGAAAAAGTCAAACTTGTGAGATATAAAATATCAGTCAGATTTGCAAGATAAATTTGAAATGGCAAGAAATAAAGGTAACATTTTAGCTTAGGGTCTAATTCTCATATGAACTAGTTGCTTATTAGCTTGCATATTGCTAGGATATTTTATTAGTACTTATAAAGCACATATTAATGCCTTATTCTGCATGACCATATTCTACCTCAACTACCTTACTAACTATTAACAAGCAGTAGTTTTGAAGTTTATTGAGGCAAAAGTAGTTAATAGTGAGATTTGGACCCTAAACTAAAGTGTGATTGAAATAAATCATTATGTTTTATAAACTTGTGAGCTGTTAACTCAAAATTGTAAGATATAAATATGGAATTGTAAGAAATATTTCAGGAAGTGGGTCCCTTACAAAGGGGATTGTTATATTTGGGGGTCCATAAAGTTGCATATGGAACCCCTAGACTAAGTCAACTATTGGTCGTCTAATAAAAATGGGTATCCGTGTAGACCCTACTCTCTCATATTAAGCACGTATTAAGAAATCAAATTAATTTTTTTGTGAATTGATTCGTTTATACAATTAATTGAACTGAAATGGTAAAAAAACAATACCATTTTATGTAATACCACAAATACCATATAATATAATATTGTTAGCTACTTAGCTTGTAGCATACTTCTTTTTCAGGTGAGCAACTTTAAATTATGAGTAGAATCATCTGTAAAGTAGCTTCCCTAACCCTGCTAAATGTCTGAATATAAAGTGTAGAATAAAGATGCTAATTCAATATGAGGAAAGAACGGACAGCTTGAAGACAAGAAAGAGAGGTCAAGGCAGAGAAGAACAGAGATGCTTGGAAGGGGGCACAGAGACAAAGGACAAAAGAAAGAGAGAGACAGTATGGCAAACAGATGGCAGGGGTGAGAAGGGCACGCTTGAAAGTGCCAGCAAGGTGTGTGTGACTGCGCAAGTGACGTGTGAGGTGTGTGGCAGAAATGCCTGAACTGGTGCCTGCACTAGGCCAACGGCATGGAAAGCAACGCAGAGACGTCGCCGGGTCTGGAAGCGCGTGTGGCATGGTGGGAAAAAAGCATAACGCACGGTAGGGGGCAGTCCTGCTATGAGGAGTTTAAAAGAGAAAAGATCCACGGCTCCAGGGAGCAGGAAGGGAGGGCCGGCGGCCTGCGGCCCAGAGAGAGCCCTCCGACCCTGGGGAGAGCCGCAGACAGGCAGGCCACACGGACAGAGGGAGGGATTACTGGCATAGTGACACCGCCACAGCCTCCCTAAAAGGATCGCGACGGCGTAATAAACTTTATTAAATAATAAAACTTATTATAACTGTTAACCCGATTTAGTTCATTCTTTGCGGCTTACACACGCGCACACACGCATGCACAAAAAGGAGAGGGGTTGAGTATAATAAGCCTTATACCGTACATAAGGCGAAGCTTACAAAAGCCATCGCCTAACCATTCAGTCTAATTGGATTTGAAGAACAGGGTTGCAAATTATAGCATTCTCTAGTCCTAACTTAGTGAAAAAAAGAAGCACATAGAAAAGAAGCGGGGATAAAAAAAAAAACCTGTGGCCTGAAAAGTAAATTAATCATCTTTCTTCTCCCCCCATACTTAATTAAACTTCCTTAATGCTTATAAGAGTTAATGAGTGGATTGATTAAACAATGCAGCTAATGCTTACCCCCAGCTCACAAGCAGCAGTGATCAGCTCTCCTGTGGTAGAAAAACAGAGAGGGAAATTAATGTAAACCCAATAATTATTATTAAGAGACAAGTCCGCTCCTGAAAGTTTTCCCAAATCAAATACTTGCACTGGGTTTTGCATTAATTTGCCCGGATCAAAACCTGCAAAATCTTCCCAGTGTGACATTTCCTAAGCGACACGCTCATTCTCTTCCATCGCACACAGCACCCTGATCCCCGAGCAGACAGACGCACACATACACAAGCAAATCTATTCATTCTTCCCATATTCCGTGACTCGAGGTGCATGTGCAGAGCTCCATCCGTCGCTGTATGGTGTAAACGGACATGAATGCCTGTGAGTCCCTCTGCGCAGAGCCACACGCATACAAAAAGCTCCCTTTAAAACTCTACGAGTGACTGTGATCTTTTTAGTCCTGTAAACCATCAACAAATAAAACTCATTCCGGGTTCCAACACTTTCTGACCAGTTTCCAGGACCTTTCCAGGCGTTCATGATTTTCAGACAGATTGTTCAGCGTGCTTCCAGTTGTATGTCACCTAAATTCATAGATTTTTTATTATTCTATTAAGACTCTTAAATGGGTCATGACATGAGAAGTCACATTTTCCTTGATCTATTGACATATAAGAGGTCTTTGTACCACTAAAACATCCTGCAAGTTTCAGAGCTTAAAACATCCTCTTCATTATAAACAAAGCATTTATTTAATCAAGCTCTAAAAACGTCTCGTTTGGAAATTGTGGGATTTGTGATGTCACATGGGCAAATACATTTGCATTTGACTGCCTCCAGAGCAAGACATCAATGAATAGTTATACATCATTGCGTCATAGGCCCCGCCCACTGGCATTCAGTCACTTAAAGGGGTAGTTCACCTAAAAATGAAATGAAATACTCACCCTCATGTCGTTTCAAACCCATAAGACCTTCGTTCATCTTCGGAACATAAATGAAGATATTTTTGATGAACTCCAAGAGCTCTCTGACCTCTCCATAGACAGCAATTTAATTAAGACTTTCAAGGTCCAGAAAGGAAGTAAAAACATTGTTAAAATAGTCCATGTGACTCCAGTGGTTCAACTTTAATTTTATGAAGTGACGAAAATACCTTTTGTGCGCAAAAACAACAAAAATAACAACGGAATACAACAGAAACTGCGTAAGAGACTGACACAGGCTAGAATGAAACTTGAATAAAGTCATTATTTTTGTTTGTTTTTGCGCACAAAAAAGTAGTCTTGTCACTTCATAAAATTAACGTTGAACCACTGGAGTCACATGGACTATTTTGACGATGTCTTTACTACCTTTCTTGACCTTGAAAGTGTTATTTCAATTGCTGTCTAAGGAGGGGTCAGAGAGCTCTCGGATTTCATCAAAAATATCTTAATTTGTGTTTCCGAAGATGACCAAAGGTCTTACGGGTTTGGAACGACATTAAGAGTGAGGAATTAATGACAGAATTTCATTTTTTGGTGAACTAACCCTTTAATGACTGACATATACCTACACCGGATGAGAGCGCAGCATCAAAAGCAGACAGAACCAATTAGGGATTAGGAATTACCTTGGCCATATCACCCCCCGATCCGATTCGTTAGTTATTTTGTCTCGTCTCATCCCCATAGGCTGAAGCTATGCAGTGTGTACCGGAAAATGATTGATTCACCTCCCGAGTCTTTCGGTCTGAGTCGTTCCTCCATCACAAATTATGAAAAAGTTATGGAAATGTATAAATTTGAAAGAAATTTGTAAGAGTAAAATAAAAAAAAACTAGCCACGAGCTTGTTTGTAAGGAAAGTTGGGAATTATTAACTAATTACTGTATCCAATAAAGCTGTCACGTGACAAAAGAGCGAACGAGTCAGATCCGAAGACTCGGGAGGTGAACTAATCATTCCTGTTTCCTGTACAAACTGCATCGCCTTAGCCTATGGGGCTGTCACAAGATGAACGAATGACTCGGATACAAAGACTCAGGAGGTGAACAAATCATTTCTGCTCCCTGTACAGAACCTATGGGATGTTGTGCATGTGCGGTCAACACAAAACGAATTAATTACTCTCTGAGACAACTCGTTGTTCAAAATGAACGAATGATTCATGATCGCCCCTACACTAGAACCCATTAAGGATCCGAGTGTCAGGAACAAGTGGATGGTTTATGTCTTCAAAGCATATGTTTGTTCTGGGAATTTGACTGCAGATTGTTTTGCAAATGAAGCCGTGTAATGGAGAGTTCACAAAGAAACTTGTGCAGATGAAGCAGTCAGCTGTATTGGACCTGACAGCAGCTGCATCGCAAACCACAAGTAAACTATTTCATAATGCAAAATGACGGTTTTATATGGATAATGTTTTCAGAACACTTTCTCGCGTGCAATAGCGAGTGCCCGTTGATATTGTTTCCTATTCAATGACGTTAGCCAATCATAAGCCGTGGTTGAAAAACTTTGTCTAGGTATTTTCTTTTACCATGCTTATAGTTCACACAACCCATCCATGTTGGCAACTGCCTAATTTAGGTACACAGATGGATTTGTGCCAAAATACCGTAACAAAGTTCAACTGACCATTTAACTTTGGTTTATGACCGACCGATTGAGAATCAAATTTACATCCATTTTAAATTTACTTATTATATATTTCAAATAAATGATTTACATTTGCACTACCATTCAAAAGTTTGGGGTCAATACTTCTTTTGAATACTTTTATTCAACAAGGGTGCATTAAATTGATCAAAAGTGACAGTAAAGACCTTTCTATTTCTAATAAATGTTATTCTTTTAAACTTCCTGAAAGAGTCCTGAAATAATGCAGTTTTGGGAGAGCATAAGAGACTTTTTAACAATACTGTATGGCCATGACTTCAAATTTCATTCAATTCCAATCCTTTTCCAAGCCTTGAGATGAACATTAAAATTCATAGATGTTATAGATGTTTTTTTCCATGACTGTGGAAACCCAGCTCATTACAGTATCGACACAGAGGGGTTTAGGGAGGAAAGGGTAGCAATTTACAACCAAAATCTAGATATCTACAAACAAACAAACAAAAAAATCTGTATTTTAAGTGCAGTTCAGAGATCAATGGGCAAAATGTCCATTCGCCTACTAATCCCAAATGTTTTTGCCCTGTTGTATAAATCTAAGCAATGCTGCCTGATGCAATACTTGTCTAAACACTGTAAAATCCTATAATCTGTGCTCTCTGATGCAATATGAAATGTTCAGTGCATCACAAAATTTTGAAATTGTTAGCTGGCACTTCCTGCGTATCACTAGCGGTCGTCTGTTTTCGTTGTCATGTTGGAAGTCCTCTATCTGTAGGTGCAGACCCCTCACACTTCAGCGGCTGAATTTACTCTGCTTTCACAGTCTCATTTAGAATAGAAATAAATACACGTGTGGTGAGGCCAGGTCTACCGCATTTCAAAGCATGTGGATCTCCCTGTAATCAAAATTTCTCATGTTATGCATCACAATTTCATTCATGGCAGTGCAGTGCTGTGTCTAGACCCCAATAGAGAGCCCGGTCCCATGGAGGGAGGGCTAAACAGAGAAAGGGGCGCAAACGCAGTTGAGCGCAGGACAGCGGCAGAAGGAGCGAAGTGTCTCTGTGATAGCACACCATCGGGCACCCACAGCAGCCTTTTTCCCCTCCTAATCCCCATCATTTCCACACTCGCATTCCTAGACAACAGCGGTCCCGCGGGGCGCCCGCTCAGCCTCTCCGGGGCGCAGCACACCTAAAGGGATTAGGACTGCGAGACGGAGACCTGGAGAATTTCTGCCGAGCATTCAGCTGGCGCTATCACACCAGCATCCTGCAATGTCCCAAAACGCCACGCTTAAGGGGTTGGCTGTTTTTTTTCTCTCTCCGTAAGCCCCAAACAGCTTCATGCACCCCGCCGCCTCCCCCCCCGAAAGCCTCAAAAAGCCACCCTGCCCGTGCGCATGTTGTAAAGCTCACAGAACAGCAGCTTGTTGTTTGCACCCCCCAGAAGAAAAACATTTATTTTTTTATTCCAATTAGTGAATCTGGCTGTTTATAGGACAACTTTTTTTAAAGCATTGTGCAAGACTGCATCCATGGGTCACTGACGAAAAAGAGTGTATAAATAAAAAGTTTAAAACACATGCCAAGTTCTTAAAAATGTAGATACTTCATATTCTTGCTGGATTTATATGGTTTTGAAAATGTTTTATACCTTTAAAAAAAAATTTATAATAATAATAATAATAATAATTGAATAACTAATGTCATGTGGTCCAACTATCAATTAAAAATGTGTAAATTATTTTACTTAAACCTTGAATACATGTTAATCACTATTTTAATACAAGTTTTAAAATATTTTCATAAATTATTAACTATAATAAAACACTATAAAGAAATCTAGTTTAAAACACATGCCTAGTTCTTACAAATGTACTTTGTATTCTTGCTGATTTTGAAAATGTTTTATACCTTTAAAAAATAATAATAATCAAATGTGGTCAAACATCAATTACATTTTTTTAAATTATTTTACTTAAACCTTAAATGTTAATCATTATTTTCAATTGATAACACAAGTTTTCATTATTTTTCATGAATTATTAACTACTATAAAACACAATAAAGAAATCTAGTTTAAAACGCACAAGTTCTTAAAAATGTACTTTGTATTTTTGCTGGCTTCCTATGGTTTTGAAAATGTTTTATATCTTTAAAAAATAATAATTGAATGGCTAATGTCATGTGGTCAAACTATCAATTAAAAAAATGTAAATTCTTTTTTAAAGTTTTAATGTATTTTTCATTAACTATTACAAATAAATATTCTGGTTTTTTGGGAAGTCACACCATATGACATTTTACAACCTGAGCTAACCTTGCCTTGCATAAAAAGGTCAAATGATCTAATATTTTCAAGGACTTCTTGACCTTATCACACAGTTATGAGGGTCAGCAGGGGTCCTTGTTTATGATATAATTTCCTGTCTTGTTTTTTATGCATGTTTGCACCACATGACTTTGTCATATCACAAGATTTTGGGACAAAAGGTTTTTCACATATTAATAAGCAGTGAGTTTTTTTCCTAAGAAATAATATTAAAATATTAAACCGCTTAATATTAGAAAACCTTTTCAAGAATTGAAATTTTGCTGCCTTACATTTTTAAGTACATCAACTTTGTTTCCTCAAAGGATGTTTAAGTAATTGCAACTTAAATTACATTAAACTGACTTAAAATGATGAGTTAAATATTGTATAGGCTAACTTACTCTTGAAAAACGTATTTGGATGAGTTAAAGCAATGTAAAAGCATAAGTTTATTAGCACAAATTATTTATCTTTTTTTTCAGTTAAGTGATATTTTTACTTAAAGGGATAGTTCACCCAAAAATGAAAATTCTGTCATCATTTACTCACCCTCAAGTTGTTCCAAACCTGTATGAGTTTCTTTGTTCTGCTCAACACACGAGAAGATATTTTGAAGAATGTTTGTAACAAAGCAGATAGTATTTTTACCATACCATAGTATTTTTACTACCATAGTATTTTTTCACTATATGGTAGTCAATGGTTGCTCTATCTGCTTGGTTACAATCATTCTTCAAAATATCTTCTCTTGAGTTGAGCAGAACAAAGAAACTCATACAGGTTTGGATCAACTTGAGGGTGAGTAAATAACAGAATTTTCTTTTTTGGGTGAGCTATCCCTTTAATAAATAATAATAATAATAATTTGTTACATGTATATAGCGCTTTTCAAGGCACTCAAAGCGCTTCACATAGAAGGGGGGAATCTCCTCAACCACCACCAATGTGCAGCATCCACCTGGATGATGTGACAGCAGCCATTTTGCGCCAGTACGCCCACCACACACCAGCTGATTGGTGGAGAGGAGACTGAGGGATGATGCCAATCGTATATATATGGGGATGATTAGGAGGCCATGAAGGACAGGGGCCAATGGGCAAATTTGGCCAGGATGCCGGGGTTACACCACTACTCTTTATCGATGGACATCCTGGGATTTTTAATGACCACAGAGAGTCAGGACCTCGGTTTAACATCTCATCCGAAGGACGGTGCTTGTTACAGTATAGTGTCCCCATCACTACACTGGGGTGTTAGGACCCACACAGACCACAGTGTGAGCACCCCCTGCTGGCCTCACTAACACCTCTACCAGCAGCTCCCTAGTTTTCCCAGGAGGTCTCCCATCCAGGTACTGACCAGGCTCAGCCCTGCTTAGCTTCAGTGGGAAACCAGTCTTGGGCTACTGGGTGATATGGCAGCTGGTTAATTTTGCACACTTAGTAGTGCTACACCTGCCAGAGTAACTTTACATTAATAAGATTTTTCATGACAAATAAAACACATTAAATAATTGTTCTGTCTGGGATTTACATGGGATGATAAGAGGGCTAACGTATAAAGAAAACAAAAATAATCTAAATCAGGGGTGTTCAACCCTGGTCCTGGAGAGCTACCACCCTGCAGATTTGAGCTCCAACCTCAATCAAACACACCTGAACCAGCTAATCATGGTGTTCAGGGTGCTAGACAATTACAGACAGGTGTGTTGGAGCAGGGTTGGAACTGAAATCTGCAGGACAGTAGCGCTCCAGGAGCAGGGTTTGGACAACCCTGATCTAAATAGTACACTGCTGACTATTTTATATTAACCAATTCAATTCTTTCATTCAATATAACACACACATTACAAGAAAGCAGAGCGCTGCATGTTTTCACCAATTCTGCAGTGCATTAATATCCTTGTGTACTCTCTCTCTCTCTCGTGATTAATGCTCTGACGTCAGTCCAGAGGGATTAGTATTTCTGACAGATTTGAGAGGGACACAGACACACTCCTCTAGTCTGACCCAGCAGTAAACAACCTTCCCATTTGTTCACACAGAGGATAATGTCTGCAGTGAATAATGCCAAAATATAATAAAATAAAAATGCCACCTGTAAACACATTGGTCAAAAACAACTTTTCTGAGCCATTTAGAATTATGCTTTTTATATTGTTTTATCATTTCCTGTGTATTTATCTTCTGTAAACTGTAAAGCTTTTCAAATGTTCACTGTTTCAAGCCACACCTGAATATCATCACATTAAATAACAAAATATTAAAGGGATAGTTCACCCAAAAATGAAAATTAGCTCATGATTTACTCCCCCTCAAGCCATCCTAGGTGTATATGACACTCTTCTTTCAGGCGATTACAATCGGAGTTATATTAAAAAATGTCCTGGCTCTTCCAAGCTTTACAATGGCAGTGAATGGTTGTTTCTGTTTTGAAGTCCATAAAAGTGCATCTATCCATCATATCCATCCATCACGGCTCCGAGGGGTTAATAAAGGCCTTCTGAAGCAAAGCCATGCGTTTGTGTGAGAAAAATATCCATATTTAACTTTACAAAATGTAATCTCTAACTTCCGCTAACTGTCGTACGTGCGAGACTGGCGTTCCAGCGTATGACTTAGGACGAAGGTGTATTGCAAGTACCGGTGACGAGCTCTGAAGCGCAGAGGATAGAGCGAAACAAAACTTGGTTCTCGCAAGAACTAGCATACGCTCTAAAAAAAAAAGGTTCTATATGGCACCAAAAATGGTTCTTCGTCGTAATCATAGAGGAACCACTTTTGGTGCTATATAGCACCATATCTTAACATGTTCTGTATATGGTAGCGGTGCTATATAGCACCTTAGTTAACGAAGCGGTGAAGAACCACTGAAGCACCAAAATTGGTGCTATATAGCACTTAAAAAGGTTCCCCTGTGATTACGAGCCAAGAACCATTTTTGGTGCCATATAGAACCTTTTTTTTACCTATTCTCACCCGAGCGTCCTACGTCATACGCTGGAACGCCAGTCTCTCGTGAACCACTTGCCTTCAAAACAGAAAAAGCCATTCACTGCCATTATAAAGGACTTTTTTTTTTATATAACTCTAATTGTATTCATCTGAAAGAAGAATGTCATACACACCAAGGATGACTTGAGGGTTAGTAAATCATGGGCTGATTTCCATTTTTGGGTGAACTATCCCTTTAATATTTTGTTACATTACATGATGATATTCAGATGTGGCTTGAGTGTCCAAATAATTTTGGGTGGCTATGTGATGGATTTACACAGGTGTCTAGAAAGATTATTAATCTCAATAGGTCTCATGCAATTCATACTTCCAAAAGCGTCATGTCATATGGCGTATGTGATAGTAGCCTGCAATATGCTGTTCTGTGATAGGCTGCATGTGACAAACACAAACACATGTGACTGACTGCAGTCCTCCTACCTGAGTCTCCACCGGGCACAGCGCGCGGAGCGGAGGCGACATACACCGCGAAAACACACGCCACTGTCGCTCCCGTCAGTGTCCACGTTAACTTGTCCGACGACATTTCAGCCTAAGGTTTGACGTTAGTGTTAATTATTTGAAACTTCGTGTGTGTTACAAGTTTACTCAACGTGTCTCGAGAACCATTCATCTCGCGCAGCTAGTTTGTAATCCGGAGCGTACTCAATATATACAGATAAATACATGTTTAAGCTGTACGACAATAAACGGAAGCTGTGTTATCTAGGGTAAAGTGTTAAAATAACAAAGGTATTGTTTAAGTTACCCACTATACCGGTGGCAGGCGTTATGTAGATAGCATTTCAAATGTTGCTCTTAATAATGTTGCGTGTGCGCCGAACTGAAGCTTATAAAGATCGCGTCATTGTGCGTTTTTAATCTTCTCGGAAACACAATCGGGTTTCATTGACTGCATTTACATCTGCACTGCTGAACTCTTGACTTTTCCGCCTGGATTCGAGCCGAGGATACTAGTGCTGGATTTCATTTCCTGGTTGGGAGGGCGCTTGTAAAAAATTACCATAGTAACTGTAGTTGCCGGCAAATTACCGAAGTTGATGCAGTTCTTGTGATTCTTGCGAAATCTAAATAAATAAATACGCGATCTCTCCATTAAACACGATAATAAACTTTAAGAACCTTTTCTCTCTCTCTCTCTCTCTTTGATGACAATAACTAATAAGTTACTGTAGTAAGTACCCATGTATTACCATGTTTTGTTTCTTTCTTTTCGTTTTTTCTCTCACCCTAACCTTATTTATTTAAACCTTATTTAAATGGGGCATTTTAATCCCAAAGTAATCTGGTGATGTGTAAACTAAGTGCCTACTATTATGATTACTATACGGATTTCTTTACTATAAACATACTTACCTTAAAAGTGTTACTTAACTGTTACTACAATAAAACATGGTATTATCCATCAATATCATCAAGTGGCACAAATATTCCTGAAAGTGTATGCTGTTTAAAGGAAATTACATATTATTTTATCATGGTGTAATAATGATAACAGTAACTACAGCTTGTAACTTTTAATTTCTAACGGTCATGGTAGATGGCATAAGTTGCATTGTAATGTGTCACATTGGACAAAACAACTTTAAAGTCCCCCTGCTGTAGTCAATCATTTTATCTCTTAAAGGTCCCGTTCTTCTTGTTTTTTTGAAGCTTTGATTGTGTTTACAGTGTGCAATATAACATGTGTTCATGTTTCGCGTGTAAAAAAACACAGTATTTTTAACACAATTTACTTATCTGTATACTGCTGTTTTCCCTGTCCTAAAAACGGCTGATGACTTCCTTTATTCTATGAAGTCCCTCCTTCAGAAATACGTAACGAGTTCTGATTGTGCCAGCGGTTCCTGTGTTGTGATTCGACAGCAGCTTAGCGCACGTGGAAAGGTCACGCCTCTTAACGGGAGATATATGCGCTTAATGATCTCTACAGCGTCCCTGGGAAAGCCAAACAAAGGTGATTTGACTCCGGGATGAAAATAACAGCGTCTCGACGACATGGTGACAAACACACTCAAACGCAACAATTCCTTTTCTCCACGCGACACGTCCTCTTCTCCACGTGGGACAGCAACAAGACCACGCCCCCTTTTTCGCGTATTCTTGTGGGCGGAGGTTAGTCTGTTCTACTGACATCATTTATGAAGGAAGTACCAGGATGTAGTCCAAGCCAGCCGTTCGCTGTAGGCTTTGAAAGGGAACTTCTGTTAAATAAAATATCTCGCTTGGCATTGAACTTTAAGCTTTATAATTTTACAGGTATTATTTATGCTCTAACAGCAACATTACACACTAACTAAAGTTTGAACAATGGGATCACGAAGAACGGGACCTTTAAAACTCATCTTTGATCGCCAAAATTTAAATTAGACTAGGACCATAACCGTTCATTCCTCACAGCCTTATTTTAATTAGTGTCAAATGAAATGACATCTGCCCTTACTAAAATCCTTGTGCACACTTATAATTACCTTTAATTAGTCTTTACTCATTCCTGAGTGTGTTTGTGACTCATTCAATCAGGCTTCAGCACTGAAATGATTTGGTTTAGGTCTATAGTTTTTACAATTAGCTGCAGTCTTTCTGGTGGCAGTTGCGAGCTGTGGATGTAATAGGAGACCCTTCGGTGCCTGACGAGTGGAAGGGTTACCCTCATAAAAATGTCATGCTAGACTGATCATTAATCCACCACTATCTAAACTGAGTCTGATCCTTGACTAAATTGAGAGCTCTGAGAGGTAGAGATGTGTCAGCACCTCAGTTCATAATCCTCCACGCTCCCCTCCACCCTTTACTACCGTCCCTACTGTCTAATCACTGTTTCAACCACCTACCTGACACACACACACACTCTCTCTCTCTCTTTTTTTTAACACACATCCACAAACTTCTTTCCCCAAGCTAAATAATTAGAAAAATGTAAAATTGCTTCTAGGAAAATGTTATGAAAGTGATGTAAATACTGTATCATAATATAAAAATGTTCCTAAATAATATACCCCAGTTATTTTACTTTAAATGTAAAACATAACTCTTAAAGTGTTTTCTAAAAAATATAGTTGTTTTCTCATAAGCCTATGGCTATGAACATCATTTTTTCAGCCGCGCTGGTTCCGGAAGTATTTTTTTCCATTCAGTTTTGCCATAGGGATTTTAACCCTTAAGTTGTACTCAGGAGGATCCCCCCACCCCCCGGAAAATGTTGAATTCAATCTTTTTGTCGGCTTGTTTTCTTTCAATTAGGACCGGTTTTGTATTTCTTTTCGAAACTGACTGATTGTATGCCTCATTAATCTGAGCATAAATATAGCATAGTGAGTGATTTACAATATTAAAAGGCCGGCCTTTTTTGACTGTGAACATCAAAGTGTTATAAGCCTTGAATCAAGCAACCAGCTAGGTGGATCATAACATTACAAACGTTGATTTGAAGCAAAAAAAGTTTTTGAAAATCGCACAAAAATATAAAGGTACAAGACAAGTGTACTTAAAAGTAAAACTCATTTACAAATGTTGTTATATAATATACAATATATTTCAAGTTTATGTATATATTTCTGTATATATCCTACCTGTTAGGCCTACCTAAAACCACTGTTTTATATGGGTCTGTTTTATATGGGTCAAAAACAGCGAAAACAGAAAACCCTGATATATTGAAGTGCACAGCTAAATGTGACATTTATTATAATGGCTTTATGTGAAGATTGTTTTAAGTTCACTTAAATAAAAAGTTGTTATATTTTTTAAAGCCAAATTCTAAAATGTTTAGCTTTTCATTTTACTGTAATGCTGAATGGCTATAATTAATGGCTAAAATGAAGAAAAAATTTCATAGAGACATCAGTATCAGTATTGGTATCAGTGATACTGGTCTTCTTTCATACAAAGATGTCATTAAACAAACATTTAAAGTAGGGATGTGACGGTGAGGAAATTTTCCCACCGGTTAATTGATGTGTGACAACACCGGTAATACCGGTATCACCGGCGGAGGCTTTTAAATCTAAAGTAACATGCACACTACCGCTCTGAACTGAAAACGCGCCAGTGCGCGCACACCGTGAATGACAGCTCGTCTGTAAATGCGCGCTCTGTGAGGCCATGGGTGCGTCTCAATCAGTTCCCTAGTTCAGTAGTCAGGGCACTGATCAAGCATTGATCAGTCTATGATTGAGATGCACACCATGAATGAATGACAGTTCGTCCCCTTGTTTATACTCGACGCGCCCGCACGAGCGCGAGGGTGCGCTCGGCAAAAAATAAATGCGCGGAGCCAGGCGAAAGTAAACAATGCGCGCTCTGTGCGGCCGTGCACATTTTACTTTCAGTTTTGAATTAGCGCCAATTCGGCTGCGGGTTGCTTGAATTGTGGGTTCATTAGCCTATTATTTTTAATGAAAAACACAACAACAAAACAAATGACAAACTCCCTTAAATAGGCGCTTTTACGTTTCGCTTTGAAACCAAATCTTCCGCGATCATCTCAGTCTGCTCCTCACTCTTAAATCTGATGAATGACTCCTGCCGCTGCCGAGACTCACGGTCGGATCCTGCTTTATTAAGCAGATACGTTCAGTTTTTATTTGTATTGTCTGTTCTCTAACTGAACTAAATTATTTTATTAATATAAAAAAATCAAAAAGACGGTGGGCGGTGCCACGGTGGGCAAGTGATGTAACCGGTGTTGAGTCTGGACACCGGTAACACCGGCAACACCGACTATCGTAGCAAGCCTAATTTAAAGCTGCAGTCCGTAACTGGTTGCGCTCTAGCAGTTAATAAAAAGAACTGTATGCGTCTCGCGGAAGAACATCGCAGTCGGAGCTACTTCTCTCTGTTTATGTCTATGGCGAGTCACGCAAGGATCCTCCGCAGCGGTTCCTACCAGACCGGTCTGAAAAACAGTGGGGAGTATTTGATACACTGCCAATTTTGCAGGTTTTCCTACTTACAAAGCATGTAGAGGTCTGTAATTTTTATCATAGGAACACTTCAACTGTGAGAGACGGAATCTAAAATCCAAAATTCCAGAAAATCACATTGTATGATTTTTAAATAATTAATTTGCATTTTATTGCATGACATAAGTATTTGATCACCTACTAACCAGTAAGAATTCCGGCTCTCATAGACCTGTTAGTTTTTCTTTAAGAAGCCCTCCTGTTCTCCACTCATTACCTGTATTAACTGCACCTTTGAACTCGTTACCTGTATAAAAGACACCTGTCCACACACTCAATCAAACAGACTCCAACCTCTCCACAATGGCCAAGACCAGAGAGCTGTGTAAGGACATCAGGGATAAAATTGTAGACCTGCACAAGGCTGGGACGGGCTACAGGACAATAGGCAAGCAGCGTGGTGAGAAGGCAACAACTGTTGGCACAATTATTCGAAAATGGAAGAAGTTCAAGATGATGGTCAATCTCACTCGGTCTGGGGCCCCATGCAAGATCTCACCTCGTGGGGCATCAATGATCCTGAGGAAGGTGAGGGATCAGCCCAGAACTACATGGCAGGACCTGGTCAATGACCTGACGAGAGCTGGGACCACAGTCTCAAAGAAAACCATTAGTAACACACTACGCTGTCATGGATTAAAATCCTGCAGTGCACACAAGGTCCCCCTGCTCAAGCCAGTGCATGTCCAGGCCCGTCTGAAGTTTGCCAATGACCATCTGGATGATCCAGAGGAGGAATGGGAGAAGGTAATGTGGTCTGATGAGACAAAAATAGAGATTTTTGGTCTAAACTCCACTCTCCGTGTTTGGAGGAGGAAGAAGAAGGATGAGTACAACCCCAAGGACACCATCCCAACCGTGAAGCATGGAGGTGGAAACCTCATTCTTTGGGGATGCTTTTCTGAAAAGGGGACTGGACTGCACCATATTGAGGGGAGGATGGATGGGGCCATGTATCGCGAGATCTTGGCCAACAACCTCCTTCCCTCAGTAAGAGCATTGAAGATGGGTCGTGGCTGGTTCTTCCAGCATGACAACGACCCGAAACACACAGCCAGGACAACTAAGGAGTGTCTTCGTAAGAAGCATCTCAAGGTCCTGGAGTGGCCTAGCCAGTCTACAGACCTGAACCCAATAGAGAATCTTTGGAGGGAGCTGAAAGTCCGTATTGCCCAGCGACAGCCTCGAAACCTGAAGGATCTGGAGAAGATCTGTATGGGGGAGTGGACCAAAATCCCTGCTGCAGTGTGTGCAAACCTGGTCAAGAACTACAGGAAACGTATGATCTCTGTAATTGCAAATAAAGGTTTCTGTACCAAATATTAAGTTCTGCTTTTCTGATGAATCAAATACTTATGTCATGCAATAAAATGCAAATGAATTACTTAAAAATCATACAATGTGATTTTCTGGATTTTTGTTTTAGATTCCGTCTCTCACAATTGAAGCGTACAAACTTGCAAAATCGTCAGTGAATCAAATACTTGTTCTACCCACTGTAGTCCCGAAATAAACAATTATTATCAGTGTACCGTAATGATTCAGGGTAAGACAAAAACATGGTTTGGAAAATGGATTCATGTTGTACAGTCTCATTATTGATTTTGTCGCGTTTCGCTTTTTTCGACTCTGGTGGAATTTTCTGTACAGCATAGCATGATAGGTAATGTAGTTTTTCACCACAAATTCTGCTGTTATCTGATTATTTTTTTATTTTTATAAATTGAAATAATGCGGGCTGACGGCTTTAACATAAGTAAATCCCATTGATTAGACAACAGAGCTGTCTAAGAAGGTGCCTAAGGGCCCTAAACTAGTGAGAATAAAGTATTAGTAACAACATAGGCTACCAGTACGATCTGCAGTGCTGTGTACATTTCTAAATGGTTAAAACACTAAGGCCCAGTTTCACAGACAGGGTTTAGATTAAGCCAGGATTAGGCCTTAGTTCAATTAGGGCATTTAATTAGCTTTTATAAACATGCCTTAGAAAAAAAAAAACATTAACGCTGTGCATCTTGAGACAAAACAATGGCACTGACATATTTTAAGATACTGTATGTCAGTGTAAATTGCTTTCAGTTAAAACAGCTCAATCATGCATTCTTCTTAAACCTTGTCTGAGAAACCGGGGGTAAGAGTCAGTTCGAGAGCAACATTCATAAAATTTAAATGCAAAGAATGTTAGAATTATTAATCTGGGTTGAAATGTTAAAGGAGAAGGCTTAGGTTTTTTTTCTTTGACAGGTTAATCTGAGTAATTCTTGGTGCGTCTTAATTCTTCATCAATCTGTAACTGGTAAATCTGCCGTTCTGAAAGTTCAGGGGTTTGTTTTACCATTTAAATGAAAGTATGAATAATTTAAGACTTAGTCAGAAAAAAGGCAATTTGATGAGAGAAAAAATGAGTTTGATGACCTCAAAACGCTTTACAAATGCCAAGTGTTTACTCTATACCACTTTTTTTAAGAGAGATGTCTGCTGACTACAGCCAGTGCAGAGAAGACACCAGAAAATTACAGTATTTTAAGAGCAAAGCCAACATGCTAAATGGTTAAACATCACACATCGACATCTGCACATAAATTCAATCGCTCAATGCATCAGAGAAAACTGGATTAGATTTCCTAAATCGCAGATAAATCCGCCACTCATTGCAATATGTTTCAGCTCCAGCCTGTTGCTTACTATCTGCTTACTTACTGTACACTGACAGTCTGTTTTAATCTAAACCCAAGAGCCTAGCAAACAAGTGGATTTTCAATAAAACCCTTAAAATCTGTAGAGAAAAATCCCATGATCCTCTGTGTTAGCTACACAAATATGCACAGCAATGAAAGGATTCGGTCCGCAACAGATTAATTGGTAAATGTCTCTCATGCACTATGTATTACTAGTGCATCCTATTTTATTAATATACAACTCTATCAGACAAGCTTTTTACAATCTCTGAGACAAGCATGTAATGATATACAGTTTAATGGGATCTCGGTTTCTTAAAAACCAACACAAAAATGTGATTCTTGCGCACCAACCGACTATTTAGGCCACCTTTGTCTTCTGTTTACCTCCTTGTGGTTTACAAAGCACTCCAATTAAAATCCCAAAGATTAGGACAATTGTGATTAATATTCTTTAGTAGGGCCAGGAGTATGAGGCACAACAAAAGCGAGGGCTGCTTGGAATTGCCTTGAGCAGAACACCTAATGGCGGCCAATTAAAATAAGAGGATTCAATTTGGCCAAAGCAACAGGAACCTAAAGATAATGCATGTATCTAAAATTGCAGTAGATGCCACTCTCTTGATTCTAATTCGATCACGTTTGTTATGGCATTTTCACAAATGACCTGCATCCTTTGCAACAAACCCTTAATAAACCCTATATGGGAAAGAAAAAATAACATTTTCTTAGCTTAATGTAACTAAGAAAGTTTTGGCAATAAACATTAAAGGATTCCGGAAGGAGGAAGGAATTCCATTTTCAACTTACGGAAAAAACGCAACTGGCGCAAAGTATGACGACGGATGTAGCACAAAAACGTTTTGAACTGCGAGAGGCGTTACACTTTCTGTGTAAGTTGAATACGGAAGATATTTTACTTCATAACGTTTTAATACAGATATTTTTCTTACACAAACCCATCAATTCGCTTTAGAAGGCTTTTATTAACCCCCTGGAGTCATGTAGAGTATGTTTATTAGGGGTGTAATGATACACCCATGCCACGGTTCGGTTCATGTCACGGTTTTGGAGCCACGGTTCAGTTCGGTTCTGTTTGCTGTGGAGTCAGGGTTCATGGCAGGGCACCAGCAATAATAACACTAGATTCACTTTTAACTTAATAATAACAACTGCAATAATTTAACTTTATACATTGACTTCACGTTTTCTTTAGAGCAGTTAGCATACCTGAGTAAACTCAAATGAAATAAATTTCAGCACTGTAGACTAGTTAGAAATAATCTACTAATTTTACCATTTACCATAATGTTTTTTTTGTTTTTAAAGAAAGCACATTTATTTCATAAAAAATTATGACACACACAAGTAATGTCCCACTGTAGCCCACTTAACAAACACATTAATTGTATGAATATGACTAATAGGCCTACTGATGAATAAATATGCCTATAAGTTAAATATATTAATTCATAAAATTCTATAAAACTATACAATTCTGTTTATAGTAATAGCCATCTGTATATTATATTCATAGTACATATTCACCTGTAAATTCTGTTTATAGTAATAGCCATCTGTATATTTATTCACTGTACATATTCACCTGTAAATTCAGTTCTGTTTATATATCATCTCTCTATTTATACATATTTATATATATTCAGTACATATCCATATCCTGCACTTACGCAACCACTGTATATATCCTGCACTTGCTGCTATTGCACTTCTGGTTAGACCTAAACTGCATTTTGTTGCCTTGTACTTATACTTGTGTAATGACAATAAAGTTGAATCTAATCTAATCTAATCTAATATTAAATAGCAGTTTTTGTTAATACTATAATGTAGCCATACCACACTAATTTAAAAATTAACAAAGTGAAAATAAAGTGGCATTTTGTGGTTATGGAAACAGTTAACGTTACCATGGCAAATTAACTATTAATGAAACATGAAAACTGCTCCTGATAAACAGAATGAACATTATACCTGCATGCAAATCCTTCCCAGCTCACACACGTTGAACCAGTTACGGGATTTATTGGTACTGAATGAACTCCAAACTGAATGTCAGAATGGGAAAGAAAGGTGATTTAAGCAATTTTGAGCGTGGCATGGTTGTTGGTGCCAGACGGGCCGGTCTGAGTATTTCACAATCTGCTCAGTTACTGGGATTTTCACGCACAACCATTTCTAGGGTTTACAAAGAATGGTGTGAAAAGGGAAAAACATCCAGTATGCGGCAGTCCTGTGGGCGAAAATGCCTTGTATTGATGCTAGAGGTCAGAGGAGAATGGGCCGACTGATTCAAGCTGAAAGAAGAGCAACTTTGACTGAAATAACTACTCGTTACAACTGAGGTATGCAGCAAAGCATTTGTGAAGCCACAACATGCACAGCCTTAGGGCGGATGGGCTGCAACAGCAGAAGACCCCACCGGGTACCACTCATCTCCACTACAAATAGGAAAAAGAGGCTACAATTTGCACGAGCTCACCAAAATTGAACAGTTGAAGACTGGAAAAATGTTGCCTGGTCTGATGAGTCTCGATTTCTGTTGAGACATTCAGATGGTAGAGTCAGAATTTGGTGTAAACAGAATGAGAACATGGATCCATCATGCCTTGTTACCACTGTGCAGGCTGGTGGTGGTGGTGTAATGGTGTGGGGGATGTTTTCTTGGCACACTTTAGTGCCAATTGGGCATCGTTTAAATGCCACAGCCTACCTGAGCATTGTTTCTGACCATGTCCATCCCTTTATGACCACCATGTGCCCATCCTCTGATGGCTACTTCCAGCAGGATAATGCACCATGTCACAAAGCTCCAATCATTTCAAACTGGTTTCTTGAACATGACAATGAGTTCACTGTACTAAAATGGCCCCCACAGTCACCAGATCTCAACCCAATAGAGCATCTTTGGGATGTGGTGGAAGTGCTATAATTTTTTGTGCTAAATAGCACCAATTTTGGTGCTTTAGTGGTTCTTCAGCGGTTCTTCAGAGGTGCTATATAGCACCTTAGTCAAAGAACCGCTGAAGAGCCACTGAAGCACCAAAATTGGTGCTATATAGCACTAAAAAAAGGTTCCCCTATGATTACGAGCCAAGAACCATTTTTGGTGCCATATAGAACCTTTTTTTTTTTAGAGTGTATGGTGTTCCTAATAATCCTTTAGGTGAGTGTATACTACTACATTTGAACACTTAAAAATGCATCAAATAACAATTTAGTTAATGTATTTTGAACAAACAATAAATGTACAATATACTGTTTAAGGTCGGTGCAGTTTTTTCTTTTTTAAGAAATGAATCCTTTTATTCAGCAAAGGCAGATGATCAAAAGTGACAGTAAATACAATCATGATAATACTAAAGATTTCCATTTAAAATAAATGCTTTTCTTTTACAACATCCCCAGACATTTTAAGCGACATATGTTTTCAACACTGATAATAATAAAAGCAGCAAATCAGCATATTAGAATGATTTCTGAAGGATTGAAGGATTCAATTACACTGAAGTAATTGAAATTGTAATAATATTTCACAATATTACTGTTTTGTGTCAAATAAATGCAGTGTTGGTGAGCATAAGAGATTTATTTCAAAAGCATTAAAAAAATCTTACGATCCCAAACTTTTGAACAATATCATATTAACCTAAAATAACATTAACCTAGATTAATTTAACAAATGCTGTACAAATTGTTACCTAATGCATCAACTAATATTAACGAGTTATGACAAATGTTGACATAATGGACCAAACCAAAAGGATGGAGTTAAATGAAGTGGTTATGACTTCAAGAAAGAATAAAACACAAAAAAAGGTTGTAGCATAGCGGATAGACTGCCAGGTTCGAGGAGGGTGTGTGGGTGAGCGTTTATGTGAGACTGAAGATGTGCACGAGGGAGAGTGAGACAGCACATCACAGCATGGGCTCGATGTGGGAGCAATCCAGTTACTTAAACTGATCAAGATTTAATTAACACAACGCTCGGCAATTACTCTGTAATTAAACTCATTTGTCCTCTTGTGGAGCTGAGAGTGCCACTGCTGCCATAGAGCTGCAAATTAGAGAGGGGGATGATGAGGGGCTCAATTCTTGTGATGTGTTTGTGTATTAGCCCTAGCCCTATAAATACACTACTTGTTTTATCGTTGGGCATGAAGGCAAGGAACTACATTTACGATGTGGGTTTGTAGAAGCAATTCACCCTACTTTGAAATGATATTGTTGAGTTAAAAGGGAGAACTGGCTTGGTCAATATATTGGTAACGCTTTACAACAAGGTTGTATTAGTTAATGCATTAGTTAACATGAACTACCATGAACAACACCTCTGTTCAGCATTAGTTCATCTTTGGAGCATTTGTTCATGGTATTTCACAGTGTATTAATGTTACCAAGATTTTAATAATGCATTAGTAAATGTTGAAATTAACATTAACAAAGATAAATAAATGCTTTAAAAGTGCAGTTCATTATTAGTTCATGTTAACTTAATATTAAAGACATCAGGGGATTTTGCTCTATATATAAAAACAATAGGGAAAAAACATTTTTCACAGCACTATTCTAGTCAGGTGTATTACATTTGAATTATATTTAATAAATATGTACGGAGAACACTCTTTACTCAACAACAGGCTGTAGAGTCATTTTTAAAGGTGCATTGTGTAAGCTTTTTGTTCAAAATTAACATTGAAATGAGTCAATACATCATCAGTCCTTCTTCCGAAACGTGTTTTTGTTTTGTGGTGATTCACTATGATTAGCATATTATAAGCGTTTCTATTCTAGACCTGTCAGGATGGTTTTTGTGGGAAATTGCATGAATATGTCACTCGCCCGCGCGTGTCTCGTCAAATCCGTAAATTGGGAAAAGTTGCTCTGGTTCAGTGTTAATTTTGACAGCAAATTTTGATTTAGTTTTAGTCATAGTCTTTTGACTAAAATGCCATTTAGTTTTAGTCATATTTTAGTCACCTGAATTGTTTTTAGTTTTAGTCGACTAAATCTACTGTAGATTTAGTCTCCTAAAATCTAATGAGTTTAGTTCAATTGTAATACATTAAGCATTTAAGCTCCATTTAATTTTGACATCATTTTGTTTTTGACATTAAAAATACACGAAAGAGAGCAGCTCAATTCATTTTTCTTTTTTTTTCTTTTTTTAAACATCTATATAGTTTTTATAACTTTGTATTTCTTTTAGTTAGTAGGCCATATCAGGTAAAGCTAAAGCTTCAAATAAGTTTGTTTATTTTTTATTAATTTCAGTTAACATTTATTTAATTTCAAGTAATGATTTTTTTTTTATGGTTTTAGTTAACTATTATAACCCTGATACTTTTTTCAATATGTGTCAAATACTGGTCTTTCCTCCTGACAATGAATTAAATGTGAATGAAATTAAATACAGTTTATTGTGTAACCAAATACGAATATATAATGCGTGACTTTTAAATGATAAACAAGCTTGAAATACACATTGACTCTTATTTTGAAACGTCTGCGCCTTACTTTTGCAGTTGCAGGAGCTCATTCAAGTTCAGGAGATAAAATATGTATTGTTACAACCGTCTAAAACATATTACTATATAAACATCATAAAGTAAACATTGTCATTATTCATCATCATTAGTTCATATACAATTGCCTGGCATAAATGTGCGCTAATGTTCATTGATTGTGAGCCGCTCTGGAGCGCTGTATTGGGGGTGCGTGAGCCTGGAGAAGCGCAACAGCGCCGTGTTTTCCAGCGGTTAGATCAGCAAGTTCGAATCAAATGTGCGCATGTGTTACACGGGACATCAGTTCTGACTGGATCTCTTCCCTAATCGACCCTCCCTAACATTTTCGTCATAGTTTTAGTCATCCAACTCTAGTTTTTATTTAGTTATCGTCTCGTTTTCGTCAGTGAAAAAAGGTCATTGACGGAAATTATGACAAATTATTTGTCAACAAAATTAACACTGCTCTGGTTACTTTGACATGTCGTCCCCTTGGAATTATAAGGTTCTATCTGCGTTCTGAGCAGTTTTGAGATATTGAGCTTCAAAGATTTTGCATTACATATAGGAAAATGTATATGGGGAACAAGTTTCTTACAAACATGAAAATAACAGGGACCCTAAATGTATTCTAAATATACAATATCAAAATCCTCTCAAAATTGTAAATGGGGATTTTTGAAATGGGTCAAATGCAGATAGAACCTTCTAATTCTAAAAAAACACTTTTTGCTTAGAATTATAAGGTTCTATCTGCCAAAACATTATTTGAACATTAAATATAAAATTAATGTTGTAACAATGTTTCAACATGTGTTAGAAAGTAAAAATGTATAATTTCTATGACATTTATTTCATATTTTTAGTACTTCCATGTATTTAGGACATTTCAAATCATTAAACGTCGAAATATAGAAATCTAGACATCAGTATGGCTGAAATAACATGCTAACGTTTATTGTTGTAATTAAGACCCCATCAATTAAACTGTTGACTATTACATTTTAAGACTTTAAAAACTGCAAGAAAACAGACAATATTTCAGCAAATTAATTCATAAAGTTTAATAATCATTGAAAATTCACTGACTATATATAATCACAAAAAATGTCAGACTCATTTTTTAAAACACAGAACTATAATACTCTCTGAGACTCTTTCTCGTTCTCCTGCTGTTGTTTTTAGCATTACTTTTCCCCCTCCTGGATATGTCAGGTTCATTACAAAAATAGACAAAAAAAATATATATATATGGTATACCATTGAGTAGCTACAGGCTACAATCATTCTGAAATAATTTTAATACTGAGGTAACTGCTTTAACGATCTTTCACATGTTCAAATTTTCACATAACGATCATAACTTACTGTAACCGCACTATTTTGAGTAGTATAGGTTCATTTGTTTTTTCTGTATTTTCTTAGTGCTTGCCTCTTAATATCAGGCTGGCTAGTGTGGTGTCTAACTATGAAAACAATCTCCTCAGCAAGACCTAAAAAAAAAAAAAAAAGACTGAACTTGCCTGGAATTCGGGCTGCTGTCCTTGACAAGATCGTCAATAAAATTGTCGATCTTGAGGTTTCTTAAAGGTCCCATGGCATGAAAATTTCATTTTATGAGGCTTTTTAACATTAATATGATTTCCCTAGCCTTTATATGGTCCCTAAGTGGCTAGAATTTTTTGATGGGTGTAAACCGAGTTCTGGCTGTCTTTCTCTGCCTTTGAGAAAATGAGAACTCAGATGAGCTGATCTTGAATTTTCCTGTTATGACGTCATACCAGGAAAGGTTACCTCCCCTTCCTCTGCTTTGCCCGTCCAGAGAATGTGGAGAAAATGGATTCAGTTTATGTCGGCACAGGCTTTACAAACAGACTTTACGATATGGATTCAACAGCACCGTGACAAACAGTGAGTAACAGTGTTCATTAATGCCTGATAATCATTCAAGTTCACTCAGACTTTCTTTCTAGATCGTTTAATGATCGAAAAGAACACTCTTTATAATGTCCGGAGCTGTCAATCACACCTCGCAAGTGTATCTGCACACTTGCTCAATCTGCCGTTATGATGAATGACGCTGTTATGCTGCACAACAAAGCTCTTACTGTATTCATATCGACGTTGTGTTTGCTGTTAGTTGTGGTCAAAGCATTTTGTGAGAGAAAACGCGTTGCAATGACGAGATCACAGCATTCACGCGATCAACAGACTATCTGTCTACTCAATGCTCATCACTGCAGCTTTTCATGTGATAGGAATAGATCATTAAATAATGCTATAATCCACACTTTGGCGATTTGTTCATCTCGACAGCTGTAATGGTACATTACATGTATTACAAAGTTCGTAGAATAAGGTGGAAGAAGACAGAGTCGACGTGACTGGGACTCTCAGCTACAAATAAGCTTGCACTAACAGCACAGCGCTCTCAACAACTCAGTACAATAAAACTTCCTCCAGCTTTCCTTGGTTCACAGTGCCCTGTCAGTCTCTCTCTCTCATGCATGCAGTGCATGTGTGCAGTGCGTGCAGTGCCTCGCTAAACCACACCCCCTCCACAACATAATCTAACACTCATTTCAAGTGCAAAGATGTCAGCCAATCACAACAGTGGGCGTTTTCACTGAAGTCTCACAGCAGACACACCCCTTGAAACATTCAGCCAGAGGGGTAATAACAGTATAGAAAAAATGCCTTTTATTTCTAAATTATGACATTTTTTATGTTAAAATCATACTAACAATATAAGCACACCTCAGGAAACATTATAAAATAATAGAAAAATGCCATGCCATGGGACCTTTAAAAACTTTGCGTTGCTTGCCATAATCCTCACAGATATTGTGGCTGCGTACAAAATCTGGAAAATGCTGCCTTCGGAGGACACATTTCAAGGCAGGAAGGCACCAAGGCACGTCCGAATCTAATGTTAGCTTCACTTCCTGTCTCCTGAGATACCTTCATCTGATCGATTTCTGAAGGCAGCATATTTGTATCCTTCGCTCCCTTTGCTATCCCACAATCCTGTGCTTCCCATTATGTGACAGTTGAGCTGGAAAAAAAGATGGTGTCTGAAAGTTGCGTTTGTTGGTCGGTTTGTGTGTAAATGTACGTGTTTTTTACCAACATTTTCCACTTCTGATGTGATTTCTAGCGAGAAATTACTAATGTAGTAATTAAATATGTGTTTAGTTCTCACCAAAGCTCTCTCTATTTTGCTGTAGATCATTAAACTGTTACCCTGCCTAAGAAGTATGTCCGAAATTAGTTTTGTGAGGTGCCTTCATGCTTAAACGCTGCCTTACAAGCCATTGTCTGATAAGGCAGCGAGGCAACGAGTCAGCTGCCTAGGTTTTCGGACGCAGCCTGTGTGTCTGTGATCTTTCCTGTCAAGGAAATAGCCGGCGACAAAACATATAAAGTTGATCCTGATTGGTCCTCGTCTGTGCATTCGAAGTGCTGATTGGCTCACGCAGATAGAACCTTATAGAGCCAAGTCAGAGTTCGACTTTGTAGATAGAACCTTTTTGTTTTTTCAATAAAAAGTCCCAAAATGTACACAACTTAAAAAAAAACATCACATAATGTAAATAAGTTGTCACAGAATAAGAATATGTGAATAACTCAATTTTGACAAAAACGTCAGATAGAACCTTATAATTCCAAGGGGACGATGTGTATGATTTGAGAGTTGCATAGGTTAGTTGTCACAACGAGAAAGAAAGGTTGACATGAAGCCACTAAATCTCCAAATTCCAGGGAATCACCCTTTTAAAACAAATGCCGAGGAGAGTCTGCTGGCAAAAAGTGAGTGTGACAGAGCCCGTAATAAAACAAGAATCAACATTGGCTTGGCTTTTCGGAGATGACGAGAACTGAGGGATTTGAAATGTTGTAAAAGTGACACAGAGATGTTTTTATTGAACAGATATGTCGCTCTCTAACAGAGTTGATTGTAAAGCATTATCTATTGTGAAGGGTCGTTTCATTATGGTGTGCTAGAATTCATTTTCAAGGAAGTAATGTGTCTATTAATGGGTAAAGCTACAGTAATATCTTAAGCTATTCAGCTTGATCCTTTCCATTTAAACTGGTTTTATCCCTATGCTCAATGGTCATTTTATTTATCAAAATATCTCACCATTCACTGATGTCACACTCACTCACCATCATATGTTCTAAAACGCAACTGTTCTCATGTTTTGTCGCAGGACAGCAAAGTAGATGTACATTTTCTGTCATCTTTGCAGATCTGTGATATGAAGAGTGTGCAAAATAACATATATTTAGCAACTGTTTGAAAGTGAATAGCACATAACAGGCACAATAGCATAAACATGAATATCTATCAGTACAACATGTCATAGTTTTCAAATACCTCCATCTTCACAGTCCACACTACAACTCGGAAACGCCATTGTCAGATTTATCCCCTTTGGAGAGCTTTTTCAAAAAGCTTTGTTTTTGTTTATAAAAACACTGTCTCAGTGTGGACGAAAGGCCAAAACGGAGAGAAAAGAGTATTTGTGTGGACAAGGCCTTAAGCCTAGTAGTGAATGTTTTATGAGAAGTAGGATAATCTCTCTCTTTTTTTAGTTATGAGAAGAAAAACTGAAGCACAACCAAAGCAATGTTCCTCTGCAAAATGCATGAAGTTTTGTTTAATAACTGTTAGAGGACCAAAAGTTACATAGTGTATATTATATTATTTTTTTCCCCAAAAAATTGCCTAAAGCAATTCATAACTATTTTACGTTTTGCCTAATTGGTGGCCAATTCATACAAATTTGTACGTTTTTTTACAATCAGCTTATGCCCCACTCAGGTTTAGGGGTTACATTTAAAACAAAAACTCAGATTAAAACAAACAAATATATGAATCACATCATACGAAAGCCCCAACTCATAAAATAGTTTAATTTCCTTATGAGATTGGGTTGAAAATTTCCATCGTAATTGCCTAGGAAAAAAGATGCGATTTAACACCAGTTGACTTTCTAGTGTGGCAAGCTATTAAAAGAATCTTCTTTTAAAGGTCCCGTTCTTCGTGTTCTTTTGAAGCTTTGATTGTGTTTACAGTGTGCAATATAACATGTGTTCATGTTTCGCGTGTAAAAAAAAAACAGTATTTTTAACACAATGTACTTATCTGTATACCGCTGTTTTCACTCTCCTAAAAACGACTGATGACTTCCTTTATTCTATGAAGTCCCTCCTTCAGAAATACGTAACGAGTTCTGATTGTGCCAGCGGTTCCCGTGTTGTGATTTGACCGCAGCTTAGCGAACGTAGCCCGGTTCCTGTGTTGTGATTCGACAGCAGCTTAGCGCACGTGGAAAGGTCACGCCTCTTAACGGGAGATATATGCGCTTAATGATCTCTACAGCGTCCCTGGGAAAGCCAAACAAAGGTGATTTGACTCCGGGATGAAAATAACAGCGTCTCGACGACATGGCGACAAACGCAACACTTCCTTTTCTCCACGTGGGACAGCAACAAGACCACGCCCCCTTTTTTCACGTAGTCTTGTGGGCGGAGGTTAGTCTGTTCTACTGTTCTACTGACGTCATTTATGAAGGAAGTACCAGGATGTAGTCCAAGCTAGCCGTTCGCTGTAGGCATTTTACATTTATGCATTTGGCAGACTTTTATCCAAAGCGACCTACAGTGCCCTTATTACAGGGACAATCCCCCTGGAGCAACATGGAGTAAAGTGCCTTGCTCAAGGACACACTGGTGGTGACCGCTGGGATCGAACCAGCAACCTTCTGCATATCAGTTCCATGGTTTAACCCACTGGACCACCATCTCACTTTGAAAGGGAACTTCTGTTAAATAAAATATCTCGCTTGGCATTGAACTTTGAGCTTTATAATTTTACAGGTATTATTTATGCTCTAACAGCAACATTACACACTAACTAAAGTTTGAACAATGGGATCACGAAGAACGGGACCTTTAAAGGTGCAGTGTGTAGCATTTATGAGGATCTATTCACAGAAATGCAATAATATACACAACTATGTTTTCAGTGGTGTATAAAGACCTTACATAATGAACCGTTATGTTTGTATTACCTTTAGAATGAGCCATTTCAATCTACATACACCGCGGGTCCCCGACAGTGAAGTCGCCATTTTGCAGCGGCGTGTTTCTACAGTAGCCCTAAACGGACAAACTGTTCAACAGATCGCTAGCTACTCTCTGCTGTCTCAGACGACATGTTTGTCCTGTGTCGGCCACCGTAGCTTCTCCATGTGCTTCGAAAGGGAGGGGTGAGCGATGGACAGTTGCAATTCACAACCTCACCACTAGATGCCACTGAAAAAACCTTTAATTGACTTTACAGGTGCGGTATAATTGGAACAATTTTTTTTTAAAAATGTGGAGATTATTTCCCCCTCCCCCTCCTCAGACTCGACGCTCTGAAAGCCACACTGTAAGTTGATTTATCCGCGTTTTAATATGCTCTCGTTCATAGAGATTTTTGGATGGATGCTGAGGCTTTTTAGGTCGGGTAGAATCTGCGATCTCTGACCCAGTTTGTTTGCTTCCATGGCTGCAATATGCTTTGTTTTCCGCCAACGGACAACCTGGGGTGTCGAAATACTATTGGGTAAACCGGCAGCATGCGGTATCGCACACACCAAAACAAAAACAGACATTCTGACACAGAACGCACATTTCAAAGTAGAAAAACTGCCTCTAGCATTGTTTTTAGTAGGTGAATTTAGACCGTTTCCTACATATCTGCAAGCATATTATGGTATTTTTATGTTTTAGTAAAGTGAAAAACTTACATACAGCACCTTTAATCAAATAGCTTTTTTTATAGTAAATGTAATTGAAGTAAAAGCTATCGTCCACAGTATAATTGTTTTTAAAATGACAATTCTGTTCTTTATTGGCCTTTTCAGCCAAATTTAATTAGTTAAACAATCTGATAATATGATGATATTAAAAGTTTTTTTTAGGATAAAATTCACAAATTAATTTTCAACTAGGTGTTTGTAAACAATAGAGATAATAGGTTATGTAGGATTTTTGACTACTGCCCATGTGACAGCCCCGGTCTCTGCAGTCGTTTAATCTGACGTCATGTGTAGACTACTATAAAAGGGTTTTTTATTATTAAAACAGCGGTGCACCACGACTTTTGCGCCTTCGGGTGCTCGTAAACAATCTGAGATGACAACAGAAGACAAACTGAGAAGACTCATGCCGTTCTTTCACACCGAGGCAAGGATTATGTGTTTTAAAGGCAATTAAAGAGACGGTTCAAAACCCTCTCCCATGTTCAGAGGTGAGTGTCTGAATGCGGACCTCTCCCTACCGCACCAAAATCTTCAGACAGTAGCCACGAGCGCAACTCCACTTACAGGCCGTAGATAATTAATGGGACATTTTCAGCGGCAAACAGTGACTAATTGCGCTAGACAGAAATAGCGAGGAATTAATAACATGCATCCAACACTTGCCACGATCCCCTACCGCTTCAATTTGCCGGGAGATTAAAAACGACTGCCAAGTTTACTAAATTAAGAGCGCGGGGGAAACGAACGCGCGTCTTGTTGTGTTTGCGTGCGCGTGTCTGTGTGCGTGCGTATAGCTGTACTATCTCTTATTTACAGCCGATGATCTGCATATCATCTCTCGGGGTCTCACGCTGGGGGGAAAGAGGTGAATATCAAGTGCACCACCCCGCCGAATGTAGGCTTCCTATTGATAATTTGGCGTCCAGCCCTCCAGCCACCTGTGGCATATATCGCCTTGCCAGTTCACTAGGTCGATGGACAGGGAAAACGGTGAGACAAATCGTGGTTCGACCTGTTTCCCCCTGCAGGAGCAATAGAGTTTAGCAGTCAACACCTTCCTGACAGAGATACCCACCACTAACCCTTATCAACCCCCCCTGAAGGAATACTATTGACGTCTGTCATCATTTGGAAGCTAATGGGATCAAACCACATTCCTACTGCATAGTGACATTCTGACAAATTAAACGGAACACTAGGAATTTCAATTTATCCAGTGGGATCATATTTGATTCTTTGAGGATTCTTGTTTTATCCTATTTAGGATTGGTTCCAATTATGATAGAAATTCCATTAGCTTTCCCTCAGGATATTTTGTTCCTTTATGAAAGACCTCATGCGGTCAGGTCTGGCCATAGCGTATCCAAAAAGACTGGATCAATGAGTATGAAAGATATTTCGCAAATCTAAAACATAAACTCTTTTTATTCATGTTGGTTTTGACTTTAAATTCAACTTGAAAGCAACATAAAAGCTTTTTAAAGACTAAATGTCATGTGGTGTAAACAGCAAGTCAAAAATCAAAACATATTTAATGCACACAAGTTCACATCTCATGATCTCAAGCATGATTTTCCCAAAAAGTTTTTAAATAGGTATATTTTTCAAGGTAGAAAGGATTTTTTTTTTTTTTTACAAGTGTGACCCTGGACCACAAAACCAGTCATAAGTCGCACAGGTATATTTGTGGCAATAGCCAACAAAACACTGCATGGGTCAAAATGATCGATTTTTCTTTTATGGATGCCAAAAATCATTAGGATATTAAGTAAAGATCATGTTCAATGAAGATATTTTGTAAATTTCCTACCGTAAATGTATTATTACTAGCAATATGCATGGCTAAGGACTTCATTTGGACAACTTTAAAGGCAATTTTCTCAAATTAATTTAGATTTTTTTTCCAGATTTCAGATTTTCAGATAGTTGTATCTCGGAAATAAAGGTAATTTATTCAGCTTTCAGATGTTGTATAAATCTCAATTTCAAAAAACGTACCCTTATGACTGGTTTTGTGGTCTAGGGTCACAATTAACACAAATGAATAAAATCATAAATATTTTGTTTTTGGAGAGTCGCACCATGACATTATGGCATCAATTTATCTGATATTTTAAGAGCCTTTTTGAACTTGCAGGGGTCTTCCCTATGCTATCATTTCCTGTTTTGTTTTCTGAGTGTTGGTTGGACCACATGACTTTATTAGTCGTATCCCATAAGCAATGCAGCATTTTCTCCCCCCTCAAAACGATAATAATAGAATATTATTAGGTTCTAATATATTATAAACTAATAGTATTATTCATTTATTTTAATGAGGCTTTTTCTTCATTATACCTCGGGTATATTTAAGGCATTGTGTGTTTGCATATTTTTAAACGTCATTTCTCTGTTAAAACTCATGTAAATCTCTAAAACTGATAAAGGTGCATTAATCTAGTGTTAATGTTGCTTATGCACCAGAATTGCGGTAGAAATGGAACATAATGAACATGATCTGCATCAGTGTTCAGATGAAGTGTTTGTTCTGAAAGATCACCTTTCTAAAGGACTCAGCACTCCATATTTTGTTTTGATGTCACAATGCGCCTGTATCTTGACATTGCTGATCGGGGCGTCATGTCTTGATTTTCCGCGGCTTTGATCCTTCAACAGTTGACTGTCTGAGCTGGCAGGCATCCTGAAGGAGACGGCTAGCAGGCACCAAATAAAAAGACTCTCTCTCTCTCTCTCTCTCATGCAGTATGCCCTTGCTAAGCCTTCCATATTACGTCTCGAGCAGTTTCGGTGGATGCACAGATCTCGTAAGAGAAACTGTATTGAAAGGCATCTCAGCTGCAGCTGTAATTAAAATCCAATTGGTTCGGAATAATGACAGAACAGAGAGTACAGGTGCACACGTCAACGCCGTTCGTGACAGGCGTCCTCTGTCTTTATATATTGTAGTGAGGTGGCCTTTTCAGGCATATAATATTACATCACGCATGAGCATTTAGCACGTTACAAAATAACGTTCCACAGGAAGCACAAAAGACGAGCCGTAAGCTTCATCACAAACGCAGACATTATGTCATTTTTAATAAACCCTCTTAAATGAGGGCAAGCCAAGCAGAGATTTCCCAAACGAGCTTTCTGTCACCTTTACTACGATGACTGTCATTTGGAAAGGCAGCGTAGAGTGGGACCGAGACACATCCCATCTCCCCAGCATCTACAGGAGGAAATGTTAATTAGCAGTCATGGCATCCCACTGATCTTCCCTTTCAAAGCAGCTAAATGGCATGCTGAAAATCTAAATCCTTTTATATGCCCTTATTTGCAGAGAGAGCGCGTATGAAAGGGACGAATATGTCATCACTGTTTGATGGATAATGCGGTTGCCATTATTCCAAGCCCTTTCACACTGTGATTTGTGCTTTTTTCCCCCCCTTTTCTTTTTTCAAATGCGTAGTTTTAAACCGGAAACCCGCACGGCTGCAGATGAACCATCGAAATACATCAAGTTTACTTCAGTTAATATTAGCCCCTGGTTTCACAGACAAGGTTTAAGCAAGTCCCAGACTCAAATGCATGTTTGAGCTCTGAAAGCAACTTGCACTGACAGATCTTAATATTTGTCAGGGCCATTGTTTTGTCTCAAGATGGACACCGGTAATGTTTTTCTCTAAGGCACGTCCTAACTGAACTAATCCTGGCTATATTTCAGCCCTGTCTGTGAAACCAGGCGTATGTGCTTTTTGTTCTTCTCGTTTTGCGCAATATTATGGTTTGACTTTGTGAAAGGTGCACAGTTGCCTTCACAAATGAGATGTTAAATAGCTGACTTGCAGTAAAAAAAATAATTTAGCACTAAAAAGAAGTTTAATTCATATTTCTTAAACGCAATCATCATTAAAAACATGTTTCTAGGCCCATCTTTAGCTCACAAAAAGGTGGTTTGTGATATTTCCAGTTTAGTTAATATGATAACAGCACCCTCTTGCGGCTGCGAGTAAAAATTACATAGAGCAATGGTTTTCAAACCGGTCCTGGAGGCAACCCCAGCCCATTTTGTATGTCTCCCTTATCAGACACACCCAATTTAGTTCTTGCAGTCTCTACTACCGAGCTGATGAGTTGAATCAGGTGTGATATATGAGGGAGATGCACAAAACGTGCCCTCCAGGACAGGTTTGAAAACCACTGGCATAGAGCAACTTAAAAAAAAAAAACAAGAAGAAATGAACGAAGTGGATGCTGTTAGCATTTCTTTAATACTCTTCATTTTAATCGGTCCAAAATGTTCATATCTCCCAGCATCAGATCTCTAATGAAGATTTGTTTTTAGCAGCCAATCTTTTAAGCATTATCTTCAAAAAGTTCATACATTTGATGGGGACTAAATTCTAAAGTTTTAGCTTTATAATGGGATTGATGATGTAATGTGGAGCAACTGAAGGAAGACGAGTAGGAGGAAGCACAAAGATGCTCTTTATAGGCCTGAAATCAGTGTGCACGTACATTAGCAAGTGCTCGTCTAAACTGATCTACAGACAATGGTCATCACACAATGCCAGTTTTAGAATATTTGAACAATATTGCAGAGAAGTGCTGTAGTTCAAACAAGAAAAAAGCGCCTATATATTTACATGCGCAAAGCTTTAAAGGTCCCGTTCTTCGTGATCCCATTGTTCAAACTTTAGTTAGTGTGTAATGTTGCTGTTAGAGCATAAATAATACCTGTAAAATTATAAAGCTCAAAGTTCAATGCCAAGCGAGATATTTTATTTAACAGAAGTTCCCTTTCAAAGCCTACAGTGAACGGCCGGCTTGGACTACATCCTGGTACTTCCTACATTAATTACGTCAGTAGAACAGTAGAACAGACTAACCTCCGCCCACAAGAATACGCGGGAAAAGGAGGCGTGGTCTTGTTGCTGTCCCACGTGGAGAAGAGGAAGCGTCGCGTGGAGAAAAGGAATTGTTGCGTTTGAGTGTGTTTGTCGCCATGTCGTCGAGACGCTGTTATTTTCATCCCGGAGTCAAATCACCTTTGTTTGGCTTTCCCAGGGACGCTGTAGAGATCATTAAGCGCATATATCTCCCGTTAAGAGGCGTGACCTTTCCACGTGCGCTAAGCTGCTGTCGAATCACAACACAGGAACCGCTGGCACAATCAGAACTCGTTACGTATTTCTGAAGGAGGGACTTCATAGAATAAAGGAAGTCATCAGCCGTTTTTAGGACAGTGAAAACAGCGGCGTACAGATAAGCAAATTGTGTGAAAAATACTGTTTTTTTTACATGCGAAACATGAACACATGTTATATTGCACACTGTAAACACAATCAAAGCTTCAAAAAAACACAAAGAACGGGACCTTTAAAGTCTGGTGTGAACCACCTAGTTCGTTCAAAAATGAAAATGTCATTATTCACTCACTTTCATGTTTTTCCAATCTAAACCCATGACTTTCTTCCGAGATGTCAGGCAGAGTGTGGACTCATTCAGCAGCCCCCACGTTTGATTATTCATGCTTGAAACATGAAAAACAATTCTCTGCTCTGAATGGACTTTAAAGGGATAGTTCACCCCAAAATGAAAGTGGTGTCATTTATTTACTCACCCTTGTGTCGTTCCAAAACTGTAAGACTTTCGTTCACCTTTGGAATCCCTCCATTGACAACTACGCAACTACCACTTTTCAAAAAGTTAATAAAGAGATTGTAAAACTTAATCCATATGAATCGAGCAGTTTAGCCCAAATTTTCTGAAGAGACTCGATCGCTTTATATGATAAACAGATTGAATTTAGGCATTTATTCACATACAAACATTCATCAACTCAACATCAGTTGTGGTAAACGGAAGCTCAAACACGTTCACTTTGTCGTGTGAGAACCAATGAGGTTCTTTCTTGTGTAACGCAGCACGTTTGAGCTTCCTCAAGAACCAATGAGGTTCATTCTTGTGTTACGCAGCACGTTTGAGCTTCCTCAAGAACCAATGAGGTTCATTCTTGTGTTACGCAGCACGTTTGACCTTCCTCAAGAACCAATGAGGTTCATTCTCGTGTTACGCAGCACATTTGAGCTTCCTCAAGAACCAATGAGGTTCATTCTTGTGTTACGCAGCACGTTTGAGCTTCCTCAAGAACCAATGAGGTTCTTTCTTGTGTTACGCAGCACGTTTGAGCTTCCTCAAGAACCAATGAGGTTCATTCTTGTTACGCAGCACGTTTGACCTTCCTCAAGAACCAATGAGGTTCATTCTTGTTATGCAGCACGTTTGACCTTCCTCAAGAACCAATGAGGTTCATTCTTGTTACGCAGCACGTTTGACCTTCCTCAAGAACCAATGAGGTTCATTCTTGTTACGCAGCACGTTTGAGCTTCCTCAAGAACCAATGAGGTTCTGTCTCGTGTTACGCAGCACGTTTGAGCTTCCTCAAGAACCAATGAGGTTCATTCTCGTGTTACGCAGCACGTTTGAGCTTCAGCGAGAACCAATGAGGTTAATTCTCGTGTTACGCAGCACGTTTGAGCTTCCTCAAGAACCAATGAGGTTCATTCTTGTGTTACGCAGCACGTTTAACCTTCCTCAAGAACCAATGAGGTTCATTCTTGTGTAACGCAGCACGTTTGACCTTCCTCAAGAACCAATGAGGATAAAAGTTTGTGATATAAGAATATCCTGTAAGTTTCAGAGCTGAAAACGTCCTTGTTACCTGTGCCTTCTGTATTGGATCCGACAGGACCGGTGCAACACACTTATGTGAGTAAAACATGTTTTTATACGTGTTAGTATTGCATTGTTACAGATCGTTTGATATCTATTGATTACATACGAGGTCACAGGCCGGAGAAGGTGTTATTGGTTCATTCGTGATCAGACTCGGACTTGTAACGCCAACTTGCAAAGCCCAACGTCCTGGGGCTATGTGTTTTTCAGATGGGCTATAACCGGCCTGCCGACGGGCTTTAGTGAAATAAAATTCCTTTCTTGCACGCACAATGTTATATTCACTGATGATCGGGCGAGTCTAGTAATACAGAAATAACATTCCGAACAATCGCGAGTGGATGAGAGATGAATCATTGCGTTTGTTTGATAAAGATATTTTTCGATTCCTGTGAGGCATTTACTTCCAAGTCTTCAGTCCGGCACGCCCATCAAAAGCTGAGCGTTTTTCAGAGAGCCTCAAAACCAAGGCAGAAAATAGCCTATTACTTATTCATTATGATTTGTCTGGCTATCACCAGACCAAGCTCAATTTAAGATTGAACATTGGTCTGGGGAGTCTACTATGCATTTTCTATTGCACAAGAGGCGTGATAAATGAGCATAATTCAAATGACTCCGTACGTAATTGGACAGTCCTTCAATCAATCAGACCACAAGAGGCGTGATCAACGGGCAACGACCCATCGCTTCTCTATCCGTCATAGTGTTAAACCCGCCAATAGCGCGCCAGGTGGATAAGCCAGTCTGTGATTGGTTCCTGCAAAAGTGTAACAGTCTGGAAACCTGTACATTAATTTCTACTGCTTCTGAGTTGCAGGGCGAAATCAAATCGCCGGCAGATCAGGCTGGGTTTACTCAGTCTACATTATGATGTTTTTGAAATGTTAAAAACCGCGCAAACATCATAAGTTGACCTCAGACAACAGTATAATAAAAAATTTAAAAAAAGCCAGTTCATGACACCTTTTAATAAATCGCATCCATGAACATGATTTCTGCCCGAGTCCTATCCCGATTCTTTTCCACCGGCTGTGAGGTAAAGACCACATGTCCCAAGATTCTGCGCTCAAACGTAGCGTCATCAAACTACGCCTTTGTTTTGAATAGGCGACCTCTAGTGGACGGAAAAGTTACATAGTGCACCTTTAAGAAAAAAAAACTTTATAACATATTGGTGTTCCAAAGCTGCAATCAAAACACTAAAGCTCTGTTGTGTAATGGTTTATTGTGCCTAATTTCGCTGAAATTTACAATTGCTTACACATGAATTGTGCTTCCTGGAATTTGAAGTGACAAACACTTTTCACAAAAACCTTTTTGACATTTTAAAAAGAAAACCTTATTTGCCTTATTTGAGTTAATGCTACATGAAAAAGCCTCATATCAGCATCATTGTTAATAAACAGTAGCTTTGCTTAAGTAAATATACTCCATATTCCCAAGTCATTCTGCTTTTGGTGTGACGATTTCACAATGATATGTTTCAAGAAAACAAAATATCCGCTCTACGGAACATCCCTCTAAATGCATGTATAATCGCACAAGGCGTTTACCCCACAAGAACTGCCATTATATCCAAAAAAACAAGATATATAAAGAGACAACAGAACATTTCAGTAATTCATTTACAAATGAAATCTAAGGTGACATTTTACAGTGTTCATATTGGATCTGAAAGGAACATTGAGTGTGGTAGGAATCTTGGGTTATTTTGCAAAAACAAGCACGGCCAGAAGGCTTGAGCGTCAATCAAAGAGAATACGACTAGTGACTGTTCACAGGCTAAGTGGGGACGCAGCATGCACTTCAATGAACGATGACCAGATGTTGTTGTTCAGGCTGATACATTCATACAGACACCTACCACACAGTAAAGTACATACCTGAATAAATATATTAGTATCTGTTTTAAAACAAACAAACTGTACATGGGCTTGTGTGTAGCAAAATACTTTTCAGTGAGTAAAAAGGAAAAAAAAAAATGCAAGAGTTAAAAAAAAAAAAAACACCCCTGTAAAAATGTCTTCAGGCATAAGAAACCATCTCTGTATAAATTTTAGGAAAATAGTAGAATAAGTCTTTTTAATCTCATAAGCTTATAAAACAGTTCAAATGGGATGAATTGACCAATAAGAAAGTGTTCCCAAGCGCTCCGCTCCTGTACGTCATACACTTCTACCATCATTTTCCACTTGTGAGTAAAGTCTAGATGCTGATTGCAGAATGGTCCACAATATTCACATCTGCTTTGATTGTACATCAACATGTGGAAAATGAACAAGTGGTAAGCAATGAACAGTACCAAAATATACATTTGAAATGCGCTTTTCAAGAAGTGGTCAATACGACACCAGGAACGATTCTCTTAGTTATAAACTATTTGTTAAAAATATTTGGCAACAACTTTTGTTAAACTTGTTACCAGTTTACCCCGGTATGAATAAAAATACCTCTACATCAAAAGCTTCAAATCTTCAACCATTGAGAAAAAAAAATGAGTCGTTTGCAAATACTTGAGATCACTTAAGTACATAGAGGACTAAGCTAAACGTGACGCAACCCATTTCGAAAATTAAGTTCCCACTGTGGCTGATCAGTATTCCTGCAGAATCCTTTAGGAGTGTTATTTTGGTAGCTCTTCATGTAGAGGATAAAATAAAACTACAAAATAAAAAAAATTAAAAAATTCACCCTTTTTAATCTTTGGAAACCACCATTTTAGTATTGCAGTTCTGCTCCAACAAGTGGATCCTTGTAGAAGCCCTCAGTGGAATTTGGGATATGGGATTCTGACCTCTGGGAGTTCCCACACATTGAAGTACTTAAAATAATGGATCCTGCTCCTGGGGTTCCGACCATCCTGTACAGTTTAGTTCCAACTCCACACGCTAGAACCAGAAAATCAAGTTCTTTGGACATCACTGGAAAGATCATTAAAGCAACAAAACTCCACAGGAAGGTCGATCACCAAAAACCAAACGAAGCCGAGTGTAAAGCCAAGTATCCTATATAGAAATGTATTAAATATCCTGAGTGATGTAGTAATGCTGGGTGTGAATTGACATCTTGTAGGCCGGTAGACAAAAGAACTGTCAGGAAATCACGACGGACACCTTCTGTCATTCACCATGTCATCCGAGCAAAAACCTGCTCTTCTGCATAAGCATTTCAAGGGCAGCTTCACAGCTTGCGGTATGAATCAGTCTTTATACCAACTGTCCTTCAGCATAGTGGATTCCACTTCAAATACATAATCCACTGTCCACCAGTTCATTATAGCCTCCTCTATGCTGTCAGTCTACAGGCCCCTGAAAGATAAGCTTGGCCCACTTTTGTGTCAGATTGAGTTGGGTTGCGCAAAAGGGGCAGGCCGCATGGAAAGCATGGGTGCCGTGCGGTAAAGGAATCTCCGCCCAATACCGGGCTGACTTTTCAGAGCACACATGGCCACAAGGTACAAAGGCATACGTCGGTGCGCCAGTATCTACATAAAAGGCCGGTTCGCACCCAAGCCAGAGTGGTACATAGGGGCCCACGGTTCTGCACATGGGACACTCTCTTTGAGCATTGGCATCTCGTTCGGAACGGTGGCCCCAGTCGTGGTAGCCGTGAACATGGCCACAGGCAAGGTAGACCCAGGGCTGTTTGTCCTCTTGAGTGGGTCCGCTGGACAGGGCACGGCTGCAGCGTTGCATGCTGGGAAAGGCCAGGGTGTTGAGGCCCACGGGGCACTGAGGCCGGGCTGCATTCAACTCCTGCCGCAAGGCCTCCAGGTGCTTCTGAGTAGGGGTGTGGAAAAGGCCGTCGGCTGTGCGCCAGAGCAGCGTGGCTCCGCAAAGGTCAACCAGAGAGCCATCCTGCAGTACGTTACTCTCACTCTCCACCTGAGCAGCACAAAACAAACATCTGAGCAATGCATTCATTACAAGCATTCCAGCCATTTTCCAAAACGCTTGTCCTATATAGGGCTGAGAGGAAACCAGAGCCTATCCCAGCATGTGGGGGATACCAAAGCATTTGGGGAAACTCGCTGCAACAACGGGAGAACATGCAAAGTCCTCCTGGCTCAGCTGGGAGTCGAATAAAGCATTATAGATGTTCATTATTTAAAGTCTAACTGGTTAACTGCTCCCATCACAGGTCTGAGAGACAGAAAGGCTTGTTCTAATGTCGGTCTTGACCTTTGAACTAGAGGTCTTCACGGGTCCACTTGGATCCAAAAACCAGAGGTTCAAAACTATGACGAGTGCATCGGACGCAGGTCAGGTTCGGTATTAGTGGCCTCAGGTGATTTAAAATGTGCTTTTCCCGAATGGACCCGGGAAGACATGAATTAAACCCTTAAACCAGGCTGGGCTTGTTATTTAAAAATTCTATGACAACGTTGTGATTTCACTCTGAATCCATGCAGCATGCAGTAGACTCACGGTTGCTTCCACATTTGCCTGCCGGTTTTTTATGAGCGCTCTCAGCATGGAGTAAAATAAACTTTAATCATATTATGGTCAGGTAAATAACATTACATCCTATAACTTTTGGCGTAATGAGGTTACAGTGATGACGACATTTCAGCACTTTAGCGCGTTCGTGTTAAGTGCAGTTTTGAGAAACGCACGTAGAAAAAGGAACAAACCTCTCACACAGAAATCCCATTTTATAGCGATGAGATCTATCAGAAAGAGCCACTCGCTTCATTACGCTGTGTGTTCATGCAGGGATTTTCTTTATATAGGTAATAATATAAAGTAATAATAAATAAGCCCATCTAAGGTCAGGTTTTCTTTTTCTTTTTTATTATTATGCACGTCGGGGTAAGAAGTGATTCGCGTCGGGTACAGATTTTAGGACCTGAGAAGACTTCTGCACTTAATTTTGTCACCATTGAGCTGGTCAGCAAAGTTGGATACAGCTTATAGTTTAGCCTACAGTTTATAATAGTCTGTCTTAGGACCGGTCCACACGAACATGGGTATTTTTCAAAACTGCAGCTTTTTCTATGCGGTTTGGCTGTTCGTCCACACGCAAATGCAGTATCCGGACACTGAAACCAAACTTTTTTTTAAAACTCCTACCAGGATGAACATTTTGGAAACTCCGGTTGCAGTGTTGTCATGTGGACGGTGTAACTGGAGATTTTGACTTGTTGTGTCCGGAACCGACAATAACCTTTCTTCCAGGCTTCTGATGGGCCAACATGGCTTTACGGTTAGGAGTTATATTGCCACCTGTTGGTTTGGCATGCTCTTGACAGCGCATCCGTGTTTTTTGTGTTTTCATGTGGACGATTTTTTTTTCTTTAAATAAAGAAGGGAAAAACTCTGTGCACGTGTAAAAAAATAGCCGTGCACGTGTGGACTAGGCCCTAATCATTAGTAGCATGCAGCCAGTAGAGTAGGAATACCCAATCAGTGACAAATTACACCGTTAGGCTTTACAACCATAACTCCAGTATAGATGATAAATTAATGGGTGACAGTCCATACTCTCGCAACCCAGCTGCTTGTTTCCACTGTCTTGACAACCGAATGGTGACATGATTCTGATTCACTCACTCACACGTGAGGTCACTCTTGCGCACGCTTTTATACATTTAGACATGGGGAGTAATGTAGTGCAACAATGCATTTTTCCATGAGACCGCCGTAGACTGCATTCCTCTTTTAACCATGTCAGTGGAAAAGTGCCATCTGTGTGGAGTTTGCATGTTTTTCCGGTTTCCTCTGGGTTTCCTCTGGGTGCTCTGGTTTTCCCCACAGTTTAAAATACATGCAGCATAGGTCAATTGGAGCCACTAAAATTTGCTCATGTATCCACAGCAGCATTCTCACAACCCTAAAGAAGACTAGTTTGATGGATAATTAGATATTGTTTTCAAATTTCCGAGTCAGATACTTGTAGTAGTATAGGTCTGATTTACTAAGAGTGTACAGGCATCTAAGTATATAAACTAATGCACAGTTTAATTTGTAGGTTCTCCATCCCTTGTAATTTGTTTACTTGAGAAATAAAGAACACTGAAACAAAAGTGAACAGTCAGTAATAAATCAAACCTCATGAATGTGAGTAAATTACATTTAGCAGTGTCTGTCCATTAGCATAACAATTGTTGTGATATTGAAATTGGTGTTAAGGTAACAATGATAGCATGCAGAACCACATTTGTCCTCTAGGAGGAGCTAGAGGTTCACAGACTCAAACACTGCTGGAGCTTTTGTAACAGCTCTCGATAACTAAAACCAACTTAGTTCAAAAAGGAAGCAAAGCTCATTTCAAACATTTTTACACTTCCTTAACAACAAAAAGAACATCTTTAATTTAATATGTTTGACTTTTGGGGGTCAAAGTTAACTATGGATTTCCAAACTCTGAGCACAGAAAAACAAACATGGTCTTTAGATTTCTGCAAGAGAAGTAGCAGTACTTCAATATTATATCTTGAGTGTCCTAGTCAGGGCATTGTGATAGGGACCTCTTTAATACTCAGCTTAGGGGTCATCCTTAAAGGGATAATTCTGTCATAATTTACTCACCCTCAAATTGTCCCAAATCTGTTTATTGCTTCTGTTGAACACAAATGATGATATTTTGAAGGAAGTTGGTAATCATACAGTCGACTGCACCCATTGACCTCCATAGTAGGAAAAAAATTCTAGAAAAGTCATTGGGTTCCATCAATTGTCTGATTACCAACATTCTTCAAAATATCTGTTTAACAAAAGAAAAACTGATAGGTTTGGAACAACATGAGGCCGAGTAAATGACAATTTCCATTTTTGGGTGAACAATCCCCATGATTTGAACCAGTACACCTTGCAATCCTAGGAGACCTCATTGCTACACTAGTAGCCCCAAAACCTCCGGACTCTGAACTTCAGTTCAACAGTTCAGATAAATCACATCTAGATAGTTTCTTCAATTACTTGAGTTTCTCAACCAAAAATTATTTATTTAATGAGATATAATCCATCTCTGGGAATCCATACAATGCTGAAGTAGATCAACTTTGAGTACATATAATGCAAGTGGATTGAACCTTCAGAGATGGATTCTTTTTCTAAAAGTCTGTGTTCATCTGAAGAAAGACATATATTTGGGATGGCACGATTGCAAGTAAATGAGAACTTAAATTTTTGGTTGGAGTATTCCTTTAAATTTGAGCTTAAATTTACATCACAAGTGTAAAAAGAATTGTGAGTGAACTGACAATTGAAGGAGACTGGCTACATTGTAAACTAAATCGAGCAGATGCAGCTGACGCACTAACCAGTTTGCCTCGAGTTTGAGCAGACCGTGTTTCTCTCAGTGTGTAAACATCTCCACACACTGATATCTCCCTCCACACACCAGGCTTGGACTCCTCAGTGAACCCGCCCCGTGGGTGCATGACGAGCACACCATTGGTTGTCAGCCCGTCCATGTGACCATCTGGATTCTTCCATTTGGCTGCTTTCTCCTACGGAGAGAGACTTAATTACTATACACAAACAAGTGTGCACTCTCTTTTTAGTTACACATTGGTGAGTCATTCCAGTTAGCCGGACACGCCTATATTTACCAGGTAAGTTTAGATCAGTTCCACTGGATCAGCAGAAGTGGATACTTCCCCAGACAGCACATACACAAGCATATATAAATAAAAGCTTAATGGTCCCACAGACCATTTCAAGACCAGACAAGAAAACACACTTACTCCGAGAAATATATTCTTGGAAGAATCAAAGCCTGCAGCATAGATGCGCGCCGTGTAGGGCGGGTTACGTTCACACACCACCCGGCAGGCAAAACGGGAGATGGTGCTTTGAGTGATGGGTGTGTCCTCGCTCTCGCCTCCCCCTGACACGGTGTCAGTCACCACAAAGTCAATAGGGCCCTCTGTCGATCGTCCGATCTAAGATACAAAAAGAATCGTTCAAATTAAAATATTATGTACTTATTGCAAACAACTGTCTGATAAAACATATTCCAGGTCATGACAGAAAGAACAATATTAGGGGAAACCAATAATAATAATAATAATAATAAACTAACACTACTGTTCACAAGTTTGGTGTTGATAAGATTTAATGTTTTTGAAAACCTTGTGCTCACCAAGGCTGCATTTATTTGATAAATACAGTAGAAACTGAAAGATTACAATTTAAAATGTCACTTTTCTCTGTGGTTGCAAAGGTGAATGCAGACTGGAACAGCTTCAGCTGAAAAGTGTCACATGATCGGTCAAAAATCATTCTAATATGCTGATATAGTGTGCAAGAAACATTTCTTAACAGCTGAAAATTGTGCCCCTTAATATTTGTATGGAAACTGTCCTTTTTTATAATTTTCAGGATTATTTGATGAATAGAAATATTAAAAATGCAGCATCTATTTGAAAAAGACATTCACATTGTTACAAAGAGATATATATATATATATATATATATAAAAAAATAAATTTCAGCTTAAGATTCTGTACATCTCCAGGCGTGTCATGAATATGCAGTTAATATCAAGTGTGAAAACAATGGACGCATTTCAGAATGAATTTTGTATGGTTTTGAGCTGAGTGACAATTACTGTCCCTACACCATTTTGTCTCGACAGTAAACAGGCTGGAAAAGTCATGCATGTGTCGGGGCTTGTTTGAAGAGCCTATTTTAGCTTTAAAAGTGGGATGGAAATTCCCAAGAATAGAGAGGTGCTTATTGCACCAAATCCTGTTTATAAATACTTATACTGAAGTACTGAAATAAAGATGCAACGGTCTCCACTTTATTTCCTTTTTATAGAAAGAGTTTCTGTTTTGTGCCTGTTGCTGGTTCCCGTTTTGCTTTTCTTCCTATTTGCAATGATCTGTATGACTCGATCCCTCAAAAACCACCACATGCACAACCCTGTATCCGAGCACATGACTTGGGGAGCTGATATAACTGTCCCATATCACAGATCTTGATTAGCCGCAGAGGTCAGACACATTGAAATTGGAGAGAAAGGGATTTGCCAAATGCGCAGTCAACAGGCAGACACTATTTATTAGGGCTGCCCCTGACTATTAAGCCATTAGTCGCCCAAATCACACGTTTATATTAAAGGGGTGGTAAAACACCCCTTTAGCTAGTGTGTAATGTTGCTGTTTGAACGTTGTAACTTTGCAGATGTTGTTTATGCTCAAAGTTTAAAGCAAAGGGAGATATTTGCTTTTAAAGAAATCAATTTCTAAGGACTACAGCAAATGGCCAGTAGGGACTACTAGACATTCCTCCAGGGTCTCTGACATCACCAGCCCCAATATTTACATAAACCCCTCCTCCAAGAATATTAAATAAGGTCGCATTTGCAGCAGATTTATGCTGCCCATCATAAATCAAAGCACGAGACAGACAGGGGTCGGAGAAGACACATTTCACGGAGAAAAGCTTCCACAATATTCGCACAACGGCTTGTCCTGAAAGATGGTTTTAAATCCATCTTTCAGGAAAAGCCGTTTACGGGCTACAACCTGCAAGTATGATTTATTTTTCGATGATGTGTTTTCCTGTAATGGTTCGTATTGTTAATTGTACTTTGTAGCAAGGAAGTAAACAAATGACAACGCTGTTTGGCTCTGCAAACCAGTTTGTTAAATGTTCATTCCTACTTAACGTTATCCGACAAACACCTAACGTTACAAACTTTTTTTATATCTCAACAGCAAACTTGGAATTAGTGTAAATTATTCTTTGATTAGAGCTTTTATGTATTGTTTATGTACAGGCAAGCTAAACATGGTTCTGTGTTTGATTTGGCTACTAGTAAAGCCAATGTTTAGTGTTCATTTTGGGTTAATAGTTCTTGCCACAGATATTTGGCAAATCGTTCTAAAAATACAAAAGTAACGGTGCCATTCAGTAGCGATCACTATAGATCCGCAGTCTTTACTCTTGAGGACTGAACAGGTTGAACAGGTTCTGCTCAATCATCTTCACTAAAATTGTCTGGGTCTGATTCGGGCTCAAATTGGTATGGTTTTATAGACGCCATTCTTTCTAATGCTACCAATGCACAGTCTACCAGTAAAGGTAAGGGGCGTGACGTTTCCGACAAACGTGCACTAGGCGGTTAGCGAATCACAACACATTGGGCCAGCTAACCAATCTGAGCCCACTGCGTATTTTTTCATAGAACCCGGAAACCATCAGACCGTTTTTACAAGGAGGGACAGAGATGTGTAGAATAAAAGGTAAAATATATGAAAAATAAAATGTTTTAAAAACTAAGCATGAACACGTTACAGTGCACCCCACAAACACAATCAAGCCTTCGAAAGAATGTGTTTTACCACCCCTTTAATTGAATTACTTAAATATATTCTGCCCCCAGTATATATGCCCATTCCGTGCTTAAGCAAAGCACTGGCAAAAGTAATCATTATGAATGTAAATAGCAAGGAGACATTTTACTAGCCTATGTATTAATAAACTAGTGAGCGTCATCTGCAATGATAAAGGTGACGATGTTGACTCACCATGTCCACGGCAGCGGACGCACCTTTAGAGAGAAATGCACCTTTCATACAGATTACATAAATCAGAGTATTTGTTTTCTACTTGAATCGGTTTGTTTAAAAGTAGACATTTCAAGCTTTCTATAGACATTTCTTGTGTGTGTGAGGCAAGTATAGCATACACTGAGTTTTATTTGATGCACTCCAGTTCACGGAGACTGAGATGACAGAAAGTGCATCCTGTTTGTTTTCTTTATTTTACAAAAGCACAATATTTTGTTGTATTGTGAGTTTAAACAAATAATAGTTTACAGTTTTGAATGATGCATTATCTTTATAAACAAAAAATAAGTATTTTACATTGCTTCCACTGTTATCAGGAAAAAGAAAATGCATACTCGCACCTCCATGTCATGCAGTAATCGTGCTAAGGGGCCGTTCACACAGAAAGTGTTTTTCCATTCCAATGCAATACTTTTTCATTATTTTTCTATGTAAACACGCTAGGCGGACATGTTTGACCGTTGCGCTCACGTCTTGCATCTTTTGCAGCATCTCTCGCGCATGACACTGTATTCTAAAAATGCGGCACTCAAGTTAAAATGAGTTAATCTTTTAAAAAACGTGTCTTGAGAGCTTGCATTTTTTCCCCATTCCACTGTCCGCGTCTCGTGTTTTTTTAAGCAAAAAAGTGTTTTGTAGGAACGAGCCTTAATACTTCAGTTTCCGCACTCTGCACAAACACTTGGAAATGCCTCTAATAATAGCGCATGTTTATCTAGGTCAATATTAGAGTAACGTAAAGTTGCTACTACTTACAGGTTTCAAATTATAAGCCATATTTAAGGTCGATAGATGATCGGCGAACGTTTGGATTTCCTTTATGACATACTGTAATTACTACAAGAACCTGCCGTTAACTAGCCTGGTCCTACCAGACTCTCGTACATTTCATTTGTACAGAGAGTCTGGCCACTCTCCATTGACAAGCGTTAACTTCCTTGTAGGCGGGGTACTCTGTTGAAGTTTAAAACGATTGAATCTGCCAAGAGCCACTCTAGATCTTTCATAACCAATCGCTAACATTTGGTTGTGACGCATGTCATGTGCCGTTCGCCTTTTGTTTCTCACATGGAAGTCCGTAAAAATAAATGTGCAGCCACCTCAGTGATAAAACCTTGTGCATTCGGATTGTGATTTATTCACGGTGGAGGGGAGAGTTTTGTGATCAGGAACGCGCTGCTCACGTGGTCCGTAGCATGATTGTATGCTGTGAATAAAATGTCATATGCTTGGTATGATAAGAATAAATTCTGCCGTAAATAACGGCCCAATTCAAATGTTTACGTGCTTTTCTTTTTTGTTTTTTTGTTTTTTGAGCGGTGATGAAATATATTGCTTTTGTAAATACTTGCCAGCATTTAAAGAAATACAAGTCTAGAAATGCATCCAAATTACAGAGAAGCGCAACCGTACGGTGCTCTGCAGGGGTCAAAAAGGATATAAACAGTGAATTTTGAAGTGATATATATTCTTGAAAACTCAGAGATGTGGATTCGAACAGCAATTAAATTACCACACGACCTTGGTGTTTGTCTAAAGCAGTCGATAATTCGGCCGGGGATTTTTACGCGGGAGGGGGAGACGGAGGGCAATAAAATCACCACTGTAAATGATGACAATACCTTCCGACCACACGCGAAACAATCACTGGGGCTTCAGCCAACTCCTTCACCACTAACGGAGCGAGCTGGAAAATCAAACTTTTCCCGGGACAACATCATGGCCACCAACAAAACTCAGGAAAGATTGTTCTTGTTCTTGCTCCGGCTTTAACTTCTGGATATTCGGCAGTGGTGCCACAACGGAATGAATGGCTTCGCTCGCATCTTTCTCCGCCGCCATTACTGAACTACAACTCAAACTAGCGCACAACATCAACGTCATCGTTCTCAGCCACTCCCTCTGTTCGCTGATTGGACCGGTAAAAATTTGTTCGGAGAAAACCTAAGAATATACCGCAGTCCCAGACGGAGTACTGAAGGAAAATGAAAATTGAGCGAAAGTACGTAGGAGGGCGGAGCCAGGCTAGCCGTTAACCTCTTGGATTGCGTGACTTCACCACTGCCTGTGGAGTTTTTATTTCTAGTATCATTTTATTTTTCGTTTCCCTGCAATTAACTGACAAAAAAGTTCTATTGGTCCACTAACGTTTAGTCAACTATTAGGGGACAGCCCTAATATTTATGCTCAAAGGAACAGTGGAGAAAATATTTCAAAGCGTTTTTTGTGTTTGCAGAACAGTACCTGGAACATGTCTGTGTCTTTGTCATGGCTGTACTCCACCACCACCGTCTGGTTTCTGGACAGTGTGTAGGAGATGCTGTGCTGGCCCTTACAGTTCACCGCCTGTCACAACACAACAAAAGCATCTGTCAGGGAGGGTTTCCTGCTACAACATAAAACAACTCCAATACAGTGGCACACACAGAACGCTTTTTAGTTTTATTTCAAATACATTACATTTTTCAAGTGTAAAAATCTAGTAGTTTGTATTTCACTGCTTGTTCAAACCTTTACAGCTTCAAATATAGGTACCAAGGAAGTGACTAAGGACAATGAGGGGGAAAAAAACGGCATAAAAATGTATATTTTTTTCTATTTGGAAATTTATGGAAACTTTATGCAGGTAGAGCAAAAGGGAAGACTGCAATATTTGCCATGGCTTCACACGATTCCTCTATATGCCCTTTACCCTCTAAAACAGAAATGTGAAAAGGTTAGCAAGCAGCACTACTAATAACTGGCCTTTGTAAATGTTTAAAGTTGGTTCGAAACCAAAACATCACTAACAAACATGCACACTGTGAGTGTTTTATTGTCCATGTGAAACACACCCCATTAAACATTCATTACGGAGACAGCTGTCACATGCAGCTTGTTATAAATAAGTCATACATGATTCAAGTCAAGAGTGTAAGAAGAGGCAAGCATCACATGACTAACAAAATTAAAAAGTATGAGATCTATTCTATATCATTTCTACTTGAAGAAAATTAGCAGTCACGAATATGCATGCATGATCTGAATTGCGATACGAATTAGGTTCACGTCAAAGCAGAGTGTGTGTAGACCCTATTCTGGTGGCTTGAGACAAACCACAGAGCTGCAGTGTTTAAACAGCCAATTTCCCAGCATGTTTATTTCTCGCTTCCCAATTCACCCTCTCTCTCCTCTAATCTGTGATTTCCAAATTACCCACATCTCTATCACGTGTGCTCAAGAGGGAGTGGAAACTGGGTCATGGTTACTACACTAGTGCAACAATGGAAAAACACAGCCAAGAGAGGAAGGTGGTTTGTTGTTGTACAACACTACCTAATGCATTACTGTATTTAAAACTCCCGGTCCACTCATATGCCGAGAACAGGACTGTGCGAGAGCGCATAACAGGGTTCTCAATAACACTAGAGGTCACAAACAGTTCACATATGCATACTGAAAGCCAAAATTTCACGCCTCAAATATGCCCAGTAATATCCCAGACTAAATAGTGATGCTGGCTGAGTCTGTATACATTTTCTAATCCTAAAACAAAGTTTCCATAACTCAAATGCATTTCTTTCGGCAACATAAACATGAAAATGAAAGTCATAAAATGCACTTTAAGTAACTTTCCTAAAACTAAAAAAAAGAAGAAGAAGAAGAAGAAGAAAAAAAGAAAGTGTCAGTCGGACAGTTGTGTGCTCACTCTTCTATTTCATAACTCACAAGTATAAAAGATAAGGCAGATATTTAGAGTTTGATTCCTTTCCACAAATTCAGTTCTTAAGGAACAAACTCAAAGATTTTTTAAAACAATGAAGACAGGATCCAAAATTTGTTTAAGCGTATAAAAAAAGCTTTTTGCATAGAGATACTTTCCCCAAGTGTTAAGTGTTTATCTTCCATTTTACAGTTATATGAATTGAAAGGGCTGCAAATATTTTCATTTTCCAAATGATTTGTCTTAACAACAAGCAAGTTGCATTTTAAATAGTGCACAAAAGCAAATATGCATCAGTCAAATAGAGCCCAACAGAGAAAAGGTGAGCAATACTTGACAAAATATGCATTATCAAAATTTAATTGCAACTGAAATTAGATTTTTTTTTCTTCCAGTAAATGTTTTAATATATTTCATAAATAAAACAAGGAACAAGCTTAAAAAGACAACTTAAAAGAAACTTGTAAATAATATAAAGCACCTATATAAAAAAATATATAAAATTGGCCAGGAAGAAATCTGATTGGCTGGCAAGTTCTGGCAAGCCATCTACTAGCTGCTTACTAATGTATTATGCTGATGCACAAAATTGAATATTCTTGCCAGTGTTCATTTAATAAAAATAAAACAAATACACAAAAACTGCAATTATCATTTTAAATAGATTTTAGTGTATTATTTGCATTAATAGTTTTTAATCTAACTGGCTGTGGTAGTTAGCCATTTTGCCTTTTTAGCCATTTCAGAACAAACACATGAGTACAGAGATACTGACTGAGTATTGTCATTAGGCAAAATGTCACAATATTGTTTATTTTTTTATCTAACCCACCCAGCCTTATACCAAAGTGCTCAATTATGTTGTGACGGGACTCATAGTTTGGCATGTATGACTGGCACCAGTTTAAAATTTGGGACGTTATTGTTGGTGGCACATTTGTGCCCATAGTAAAGTGGAACAAAGAGGCTTGAGGGTGAAACATTAGGCAGCTCTCCACGCTCACTGCCAGGTCACAACAGGGGGTCCCATCCAGATATCCATCCCCCACATCCCACTGCGGTTTTACAGTGGGCCACAAAAGCAACAAAAAAAAAAAAAAAACCAAACAATAGACCTAGTGGAGCCGCACCCGTTGGGCAACAGGGTATTTGAAGCAGCTCCATCTGTGAGACGCCGGAGCAGCTTGGGCCTCGCGTTTGTTGTAAACACATGAGATGCTGCGGCCACCAACCTCAAGCCACAGGATCCAATTCGACTGTACCCTCCATCAGCACTGGACAGCCCACAATGCAAGTGGCAATGCAACTCTAACCTCTGAAAAAACCTCCAAGACATCCATGAACAATCACATATTGTTCCTGGAATAGTTAAGTGACATTTTGTGACCCACTATCTGAAAGGAGTTTGCTGGTACGCGGGGAGTAAAAATCACAGAGCCTGTTCTTTGTTCAACTTTAACATTACAATGATGCAGCTGCACTTGTGTCACTGCTGGAGAACTGGTCGTTTTTTAGTTAACCCTTTCAGACCGACGCCTGGAGACATGGAAGGCCTTCCACCTCAGAGCATTGTGACCCCAAAGAACAGCGTGATTCACAGATGACTGTGCGCTGGGCTATTTTCGGCTCTGACGAGGCACTGCGGACGGATAATAAGCAGCCAACAGTAACAAAACCTCCCCAAAAATACAGCATGCCAGCAAGTTTCATGGCGAGAAGAAAACATTCCTTGCGTTCATGAGACTTTAATTATGGAGCATGGGTCTGTGTGTAAAACAAACATGTCACAAATATATCACCTTTTTTAAAAATTACACCAAAAAAAAATTCCAAAAAGACTAAATTAAACAGTAACCAAACAGTGCGACTTCAGTCACGTTTGCGAACTTACTATGTGCGACTGAAAAAAATATTTTGGTGCACAGGTGCGTGACCCAATCAAAGCATGTGAACAGTTCGAAACAAACCGGGATTTTATTTTATACCAGTTTATGGGTTTAACATTTATTTTTAGTCTATATTTTAATTCGAGTGCATTTTTAACCTAGCCTGGCTCCGTCCTCCTACGCACTTCCGCTCCATTTTCATCTTCCTTCAGTACTCCGTCTGGGATTGCGGCATATTCTTTGGTTTTCTCCAGTCAAATTTTAACCGGTCCAATCAGCAAACAGAGGAAGGGGCTAAGAACGATGACGTTGATGTCATGCATCACAACCAAACGTTCGCGATTGGTTATGGCAGAACCAGAGTGGCTCTGGGCAGATCCAATAGCTTTAAACTTTAACAGAGTACCCGCCTTCAAGGAAGTTAACGCTTGTCAAATGGAGAGTGGCCAGACTTGCTGTACAAATTAAATGTACGAGAGTCTGATAGGACCGGGCTATTTTTAACCAGCACTAATATCCATTTGAACGCTGAAACCGGTGTGAAAATTATAATAAAAATCGCAGCAATTTTACTGAGGACTAAACTTCAGAGAACTTGAGAGAGTGAGAATGAGAAGCGTAGAGCCCTGTTAGAATCAGCCAGGTAAATATTGAGGAGTTAAGAAGGATAATGGATGTAAGGTGGCACAATGCCATGGCTATTCTCAGCCCGTGACCTAACGTAGCTTTAGGGTTCTGCTCTGTTGATCATGGACCAAACAAGCACAATGAACAATTGGCCACTTGTAGGTGACCTCCTTCAAGTTAGCGGTCCTCTGTAAACCTTTTTGAAAAGGTCACTAATTGGGAAAATTTACATTGCTGCAGTGTCATTTTAAGCCTTTAAAAATGGTTAAAATTGTAATTGTTTACTATTAGATTAAAATAAAAATGGCATATGCCTTTTACAAAGTCTTGATTTTGTTTTTGAAAACCTCTAGTACAGGGGTTTTCAAACTGGGGTCCTCCAGAAGGTTCTAAGGGGTCCCCAGAAAATTCCAGAGAATAAAAAAGACAAAGCAAAAATGGTTTAGGTCTAACGAACATTCAAACGGTTTCATATCTAAATGTGTCTTGCTGTATAGCCTACATACTCTCCAGTATTTTTAAATATTATGGATATTTTTCTTACACACACCCATCGATTCACTTCAGAAGGCCTTTATTAACCCCAAGAGCCGTGTGGGGCACTTTTATGATGGATGGAAGCACTTTTTTGGGCTTCAAATTTTGGGCTGCCATTCACTGCCATTATAAAGCTTGGGAGAGCCAGGACATTTTTTATATAACTTATTGTATTCGTCTGAAAGAACAATGTCATATACACCCAAGATGACTTGAGAGTGAGTAAATTATGGGATAATTTTAACTTTTGGGTGAACTACCCCTTTAAATATAGCCAATTTAAGTTTGGAAACAATGTGTAGTATTTATAATGTCACCCTTACTATTTATCTAGCAGTTTTTAAATGTTTTTCCATACATTAAAAAAAAAAATATATATATATGGGGGTCCCTCATAAAAGGTTCATCATATTGGGGGTCCTTGGCATCATAAAGTTTGAAAACTCCTGCTCTAGTAGACCCCATTCCGAAATGTTCAAACCCATTTTTCCACATAATTTACATTGTTGCAGCACTTCGCTTTCTAGTCTGTCAGTAACACCGTAGTTCCAGTCTCTATGAAGCCCCGCCTTCCTAAAAGCACAATGTGCTCTGATTGGTCGGCTTTGCCTTCAGCTGACATTAGCAAAATCGCAGAGGAGTCACCAACAAAAAAAAATTCAAATTAAGTCAGCGAGATAGAAATCACAATCAAAATACTACAACTGAAATACTACAACTGTAATACTACCATTGGAGTTAATACTAGGACTGCACAATATATCAAAATATCGCAAATGTACATATCACGATATGCATATCGCAACGGCACGCAATATCTGAATGATTTTAATAGGCTACTTCAACATTGTGAAAAGTGTACGTTCTAGGTCGACGCATATAGCAAAGAATAGACTGGGCACACGACTGTTACATGTGACTCTTGACGTTAAAAAGAGTTATTAAACGCAATAACTTGCAAAAAAACAACTCCTTGCAGTCTCGCGCGGTCTGCTCTCTGACACACACTGAAACGTGCGCACAAGCCGCCTCTCTGAAAGCGTTTGATCCCTTCAGTCCTTTTTTGTGTCTTGTTACACACTCAAACTGTCAAATACACACACAGTTATGACAAAATGGCTGTCTTGATAAGTATTCATGTAAACACAGTCGGTTATGCTTTAAGTGAACGATATCAGTTGGGGAAAGAAACCGAATGAGTGTCAATCGGATCCGTGCATTAGGTCTTAAAGTGACAGCCTGCTAATACAGTAATACTAATAGCCAATACTAGGGGTGGTAGTCTGTCTGATTTCCCGATTCGATTCGATTACGATTATTGAAGTCCCGATTCGATTACAGTCGATTTTAGATTATTACCGATTCTCGATTAGCGATTATTGATTTTCCATTTCACAACAGTAAACGAAAATACACTACAAAGTGATTGCAGTATAAAAAAAAAAGTCAGCTACTGAATTACTTTACTCTTTTATTGAGTAACAACAACTCAAAGCACTTGTCGTGTAGTGTCGTGTAGTTACACAGAAATCACATTGTGTTGTGACTCATCAAGTTGAACTAAACAATAACAAATAAATGAAAGGCTTATTTCCTTTAGGAAGTAGATCAGAACCAACATACTGTAGAAATTGGACAATTTTCTTCTAGAAAGACAACGTGTTCAGGTGGAGGAAGACTGCAGGTTGCAGTCGAAACATGTCAAGGTAAAGAAGAAGTTCTCCAAACACCTTGTCTTTCTAGAAGAAAATTGTCCAATTTAATCATTAAGAAGACAAAATGAAAATTTTTGAACAACTTACTGTAGCTTCAGCTTATATACTGTACTGTAGAACACAGTGACAAAATGTCAAGAGTGATGGATGCGGTGCGCGCGTGAGGGGGGCGGGAACGCGTGGAACGCTCAAGCTCCTCTCGTTCGTTTCCTGACGTGAGAAAGACAAAAGGGGAAAAAACGACAGAAGAAAAACGGGTTCGTGTCGGAGGAGTGTCGAGGCCCGTTCGGTTCCGTGAGCGGGAGCCGCGGGTCGGTGCAGCGGAGCGTTTCCAGCATCAGTCCGGCTGTGTGTGTGTGTGTGTGTGTGTGTGTGTGTGTGTGTGTGTGTGTGTGTGTGTGTGTGTGTGTGTGTGTGTGTGTGTGTGTGAGATCCGCTCATCGCGTCCTCAGGATCGCCTTAATTCCCGCGAATGTGCGCGTCCATGTGTGTCGCGCTCGCTCATCTGAAGTGCTCATAAATCTGCGGATTGAAGGCGTTTATTCGGTGTTTGTGCGCGAATCTGAGCCGTGCTAACGCGCTAATGCTAATGTGCCTGAGCTCCAGAGGAGGCGAGGAGGGAGGATTTCTAGAGTGTTCCCTCAGAATCATCTCAGCATTAACGACAGATTTACATTCATCTAATGAACACACACACGGTGGTAGAGTCAGGTTTAGGTAAATAAAAAAATCGATTTTTGAAAATTTAATGATCGATTCATGCTCATCCATAACATACTCGCGATTAATCGATAATCGATTTTTCTCACCACCCCTAGCCAATACTGCTAATACATCATTGCCCAACTCCAGTTTGAACAGTTTCTGATATTTTCAGTGTGTCTGTGTGAGGTAATCGGAGCTGCTAGCAAGCTCTTGGAGCTCCGCCCTCTACTTCAAAAGGGAGACAGCTCATTTGCATTTAAAGGGACACAAAAAAGGCGTGTTTTGCTCACCCTCAAGTGAATTTTAGCAAGCTATAAAAAAAATAAAATAAAAAGATCTGTGGGGCATTGAGCTAAAACTTCACATACACACTCAGACATCAGATACTTATTTAACATCTTGTAAAAAGGGGCAAAATAGGACCCCTTTAAAAGTATCAGAGGGAAGGATAGTCTCTGATCCTGCTCCATGCATTTCACAATAACATCTGGAGATGGCCAAGTATCAGCAAGGATTTGTGTATTTAGTAGTGACTGCTCTGAATGACAGTGAACGTTTTACAACTCAACCCCACCCATTTTTAGTACCACCCTGTAAATCTCTGAAGAATGTCCCAGTAGCAAGCAGAGATTTAAAAGGTGGGGTTAAATATGCTATCGTACCCAATGTTGGAGTAACTTAAAGTCACAGTCAGTGCGCTTCTTAACTAAACACTGCATTGCGCAGCTTCACAACTGGGCAATAATCCAACATACTCTACAACTTCTCACTGCTATGTTGAGTTGTAAAGTCTTGTGAAAGAATTACATTTCAAATTCCATGTATTGCCATTTCATAAAGTTGATTTGGACTCCAGAAAAGCATGTTGATCATGCGCTTGCATGAGTACGGCATAGTTTAACAAACAAAGATCAGTCCCCTAAGCAAACCTTTCTCCATGGCCCACAATCTAAAATGAGTTGACACACCCTTGCTGTAAAATATAAACTGAAAGGCAACACCTTCAAAAGGGCAAAGCATTTGGTTGTGCCATTAATGTCAGATTATTTATAATAGTATATTATTGGGGTGGGAGAGAGGAGGAGGAGAAAAAACATCCCGATTCTCTCTTCGATGATTCTAAATACTTCAGAACAAACGCATATGCACACTTTTGTGTGCCAAATACACACAAACAAGTATATAAAATTGCATATGGTTTCATGGTTAAAGCGAAATACAATGACAATTGCAGGCTTCATTGCACTGAAATTCCTTTTCTCACAATGCATATTCTGCATTTTCCTTTCTGCTCAAAGTTCAGATGCTCAAGTACTTTTTGTTTGCTGGTAATCGGGATGGAGAGTTAAGGTAGGACCCCAACACCTAGGCATTCAGATGTTCTCCATCCCCACAATGATGTCAGTCTCATTCAAGTTCACTCCCCGTAAGAATCCACTTCAATATGAATAAATCCACTCAGAGTAAAATTGTTGTCTTAAGTGTGCCATAAAAAAGTCAGCTACTGTCAGGATTTACTAAAGACACGTGGACAGGGTTATTTTTGCGGCTGACCTTCTTGCATATGCATTTGTAGAAGCTACCCTTTCAGACACAATTTATGAGAGGAAAGTATTTAAATGAATCACGCAAGGTTGGTCCAGTGGGTTAAACCATGGAACTGATACGCAGAAGGTTGCTGGTTCGATCCCAGTGGTCACCACCAGTGTGTCCTTGAGCAAGGCACTTTACTACATGTTGCTCCAGGGGGATTGTCCCTGTACGAAGGGCACTGTAAGTCGCTTTGGATAAAAGCGTCTGCCAAATGCATAAATATAAGGTTATTTACTAAGGTTTGCGGTAGTCAATTTACTGGTATTTGCGGCATTATATTACCGCCCAGAAAAAAAGCATGTCTTCAACCTGACGCTAATTTGCGCTGCTCTTGGTAGATTGTGTTGGTCATTATGGAAATGATCCGGCTGCGTCCATGTTCTTTAATGTGTGCACTGTCAGTAAAAAAACAAACCCACAGAACTTTCCACTCCCATTCACGCTTTTTATGGTGCTCTCACGCTAATTTACCCCGTTTAGTAAATCTGGCCCTAAGAATGACGTAATTTTACTCTTATTCCTAGACTTAAGAGCAAGTGTGATTCATAAAAGGTCCCTAAGTGTGAAGACTAGGTTTCAGCTCCTAAATTAATTAAGAGGGCTGGAGAGGGATCCTAACCTAGTTATGAGTAACAATATGATTATGGCAGCAGAGAGAGTAGAGGAAGGGAGCAGGGAGTGTAATACACAGGGAATGTATTGGAGTTATATGATGAAAGGGAGAACTACAGGCTTGATCGCCAAGGTATTCTTTTAGAAAACTGGCCTTGTAAGAAATTTGATAACTTCTCCCACTCTACAAATCAATGGTCTAACTGCAGAAATTAAAGTAATAAAGACATTTTTGGCAACTGGAGCAGCAGTGCACCAGTGATGACTTGAGCCTATCAGTCCACACGAAGCAGAGTCTTAAATAGCATTATTGTGGCACTAACCACACCAAATATATAGTAGATGTCCAGAGGGGGATGATTCTACAAGTTTGCTTGAAGCATCAAAATATTTTATAAACCATCAAAAAAAAAAATGTTTTAAATGTTAAATATGAGAGAAGAACACCACACTTAACTTGGTTAAGGTGACAAAATGACAAATGTAATTATTAACTAAGCTGACAAAATGATTTTGCAAAAAAGGCAGTACAGCTTTAATTTTACTATGTAAAGAAGAAAAAAACCTCACAGATGACTAGGTTTCAGAGTTATGGCTGATATGCGATTACCTTGCTGGCCTGTGGCGTGTTAAGGATGTGTACAGTGCTGGGTTTGACACCGTTGGCTTTGGCTCTCTTATAAAGGGCAAACCGGCTTTTCCTTCGCCCTCTGTCTCCATTGGGGAGTGAACCATTGTACCTGTTTAAAGAAAGAAAAGCAAAAATTAGATAACACCATATGAGGTACTAGGGAGGGAGATATCGCTTTAAGGAGTCAAACACAGAATATCATTTTCCAGTGCAAAAAATAAAAAGGTGCTTCACAGCTCTACAGATTTCCTGCCACATGAGCAGGCCGACAAAATCCAGAAAACCACACAGATTTCTTATGTACTGGAATGCCACGGTTAATTATGCAGCATAATTAACCGTGCTCTGAACGATTATCAAACCTCAATTAAATGAATGTAGAGACAGTATGCGCCATGTGCTTCAAAGCGTAGTGACGGCACTACACACTCAGCACCCGATGAGCTCTTGATACAGTGATTCCTGCAGCCTCAGAGAAGTTCGCCCACCCAAACTGCCTCTCCAGAGGTGTTCAAAGATTTAAAATGCTCGTTTTAAGCGAGCCGTACATGCACTGCATCTTCAATTTTAAATGTTTTGCCCACAAGTTATTATACAAATCTAATAAAAATGACACAGATCACCACATTTAGAATGATATACATTAACACAAGCGCAAATGTCAACCTTCAGTTCAATCAATTAAATCAATAACCTGAGGTTTTAACTGGAACATTGCATGCAAGGTCTGGTACAATGTGAATGCAAAGAGAACGGTTCCCTTTCCTGCTTTTCTACATCAAACGAGGTATGAGATTTTTTAAAAGAGAATAAGTGTGAACATTACAGCACAAGTTGTTTCTACTGGCAGAATAATATGAACAAAAGACTTCATTAGGGAGAGAAAAGGCTTTGCACGCCATTCATAGAGCTGCCGTTTCAAAGTGATGTCATGCCATTTCGTTACATCGGCCTTAATTTTGCCACAACTCTATTTGTGGTCACAATATGATTATTTTAGTCATAATAATAATAATAATAATAATAATAATAATAATAATAATAGAGACCTTTGTGTGGTCGAATGGCCTAGGAAATATTAAAAGTCTGAAAAGTTAAAAGTCAGCATGAAACATAATTTAGGTTTTGTTTTTGGCCTTTTGCAATGAATATCCAAGTGCCTCAAACGTGGAAAAAAGGGATTTTGATTTCCTGCTGCAAGCATTTTTCCCCAAGTCACCTAAAATTACTTTGTGGCTTTCCAGCATGTCAGCACAGAAAACACTAACAAGTCTATATCCTTTCAGTGTATAAAAGGAAATAAATTCATCAAGGTACAGTAAATCTAACAACATCCACCTACATTATTATAATAATAAGTGTAGTCAAAGACATAAAGCCGGATGTGGTTGAATTTAAAAATGAAGCGTGGCTTTAGCATATGAATGTAATTGGTGCAACTCACCAGTGATGAAGAATATGATTTAAATTAGGACAGCCACTAAAGATTACTCTATTACCATTATTTTGGTAATGGAGTAATCGTTCAAATATTTTGATGATTAATTGAGTAAACATTTTTTGTGGTAATAAAAACAGATACGAAGTAAACAATAGCCAAAATAAAATATAAAAGGCAATCAAATCCTATGTTTTAAAGAGCAGCACTGTTAAAATTCATAATTTGAACAATCAACTTCTGTACTTTATGTATTATAACAAATGCCTGCAGAGCAGCCTGGTCATTTGTTACAACACTTTAAATCCTTTATTAATATTGGCCAAACAACATTTAATTCAAGTGTCCACTTAATCTTTAATATTTGGCCACTTCTTTACGATAGAAATTTTTGGAAGAACACGTGAACATCAAAATGTGCAAACTCAGAGCGAGGGTTTCAAAATTGAATTTGTGATGAACAACAATTCACATATTTAGAAACATTGATGTATTCTCCAGTGTTGGTGTACGTTTATAAATGATTTAGGTCACAATTTTCTGTGAAATGGCACACATTACGCTGAAACGTTATATGCAGAGATGGAGATTGTTAACAGAGCTACTGAGATTTAAGAAACATAACCTGCACACATGTGAATAATTAAATGGTTTTAATATTTCATGCAGCCTTAGAAAACAGACTAAATGGATTCTCATCTATGGTATACGTCACTTCCAGCATTTTGTCAGTTTATCAACACGAGTAAATTGCTAAAAACACTATAATTTAAATCGAGGAATCGTGACAGCCCCAACTTAAATGTACATTTTCTTGTCTAACAGCATGTGTAGTTCTAGTTCATAGAGAGGAGAAATGGGTTTCATAAAAATGACACTGATTAATATTCTGCAAGTATAAAACCAAACTTACTACATTTGATAAGCTCATGATAGATAAACACACTATGGTGCTCAGAACACCTCAATACAAAGACTCCATCCCACTGAGTCCAGTTCCTAATGTCACCCAGTCAGGTTTTGTTCTGCTCCATTAGATTTTCTTGGTAGCATCCTGGATCTTTTCTTGCAGCATTCATGAGAACAAGGATTCAGAGTAAAATGCTAATCTACAATCGGCTCCCTACAGTGTGTGTGTGATGTCAGTCAGCCCTTACGAGATGCCTCATCATCCTATACTGTTGATGCTTATCACTAGACATGTTACACAATTTTAGAAAGAATCAATGAATGTCTGAATCAAATAAATCTGCAACATCCTGTCTACCGAGATGTCTTTATCTGGTCAGATTTTGAAGATGCATCCTTCTCTGCCTTGATCCTGTGGGAGCGGTTCGTGGAAAGAATAGCATCTCCGTTGAAACTAGTCAACGTATGATTTTTAGTGAGAAATAGCCATTAACTTGCTTGGTTGTGACTAAAGCTCATTTGAATTTGTTCTAGATCATTAGACATGATGGTGCCATCGAAGTCTGTTCCTTAGAAGGTGCCATTATACATAAATGCAAAGCAGCTACTTCAGCTTTCAGATGGAGCCAGCATGAAGCAGTATGAAAAGTGGCCTATCACAGTTTGATGTCCATTTATGGACGTGTTTATCTGAAATGGATGATAAGACAATAACAGGTCGGGTGTGGTGAAATAAAATAATAAAGTGTAACTTGAGCGGCACAATTTATGCCTGATACAGACAGTGCGATTTCAGCAATCCTATAAGATCATTACAAATCACACTGTACGACATGAAAATCAGAGCAGTGGAATGCAAAAACGCAACTGTCACATCACATCCAGTGTAGACATGTTTGGTGTTAGGCCACGTGTCCACCAAAGTGTTTTTTCTAATTGTTTTCAATGGGAGCACCACAGTTTTTTTTTACACCAGGAGCGTAACGAGATGCTGAATGTCTTTATCATGCTAAAGCGTTTGCCATTTTCTTCTTTCTCGGTCGCCGAGAGTTGAAGAATGTTTAACTTTAAAGGTAAACGCAGCGCTCACTGTCACTTTTTACCCAGTCGACCAAATCACAGTGGAAGAGCGGGACAAATGCAACAGACCAATTGCCACATTCTGCCCACCAGCATAATAACGAAACAAAATAATTTAAAACAAGAGCCAGAGCAAATACTTTACATTGTATCAACATTTTATATAGAAACAATCTGTGAAATGAGATCCTAGTAACACTTCCGAGGATATTCCGTATCATATCAAGCAAAGCGTCTCAAAGAGATAGTTCACCCAAAAATGAACATTTGTAAGCAAGCAGATAGAGCAACCATTGACTACCATAGTAGGGAAAAAAAAAATACTATAGCTGTGTTTCCACCGCAGGAACTTTCCCCAGGAACTAGGAACTTTGGGGTGGTACTCGGTGTGTTTTGACCGCAGGCACCAGGGTCTAAATGAAGTTCCGGGTAAATATTTCCCTCTCCGAAAGTCCCTGCTCGCAAAGTAGTACTTTTTCAAAGTTCAGGAACTTTCGGGATGGGACTTGGGCACTGAACATGCTGATTGGTTGAGCTCACGCAGCATTAGATTTCAACCGCCATTTTCTTTTTGCAAGTCTTTTGCGAGGTTTGTTCTGCGTTCAGTAAATATTAGGGCTGTAATCAACCAAAGAAAATCTTGGATGACTGAAATCCTGAAATTTTAGACAAAAAATTACGTTAGAAAAAAAAAGTTAAATTAATTAGCTGCGCACTGTGCACAGTACTTGGTGGCCTTGTTGTCTGCCTAAATGAATTATAAATAAACATAAAAAAAAACTAGTAGGCTATTTGCAGTATATGAAATCGTTTTTGACCTGATTATTTTGCACTGAAATGAGTCTGACACACGAGTCTGTCGGCTCTGACAGCGTTGCATCACGTGCACTGGCGCAATATCATAGCCTGAGATTTCCGAAAATATAGTAACTATTACTATGTTGTCAACTAGTGATATCGTCACAAGAACTTTTGAGGAATATGCAACATAATTTAAACAATTGTTTTTGTCATATGTATTATAATAACTGACAGACACTATCATTTCAGCCGCTCTGTGCAGCTCGAACAGGAGCTCAGTTCAGCTTCGCGGCTGAGACACGAATAGACTATTAACTTAAAGCTTTTACTCTTAAACACAAAAGGCACGTCCACTTTAATAAAAAAAATATATATATTTATTAAACAAGCCAGATCAAGAGCAGAAACTAACTAATTGATCAAGGGCAATCTAACGCAGACAAGTTAGCTTACCGTTTTTAGGTGATATGACATGTTTGTCGCCAAGCTGTGATATGCAAACTGTTGTTTGCAAAATTGGCATTCAACTTTTTTCCCCCATTTTCTATTTTTTTTTAAATGCTGCCACACTGCCGATGTCTTCGTTTTCCTAGTCAGTCCTCTTCTACCATGACAACACTCTCACAATTAAATAAATAATAGGCCTATACAGCAAAGTAGCGTAATTCAATCTGTCTCTCCTCTCCAGTGGGTTGGGCTAATCCAAAATAAGTGAAAACAAGGGGGGTGTTCTGAAGACACTGATACCTGTGAAACAGGGGTGCTCTGAAAACCCCCCCATTAGCAATTAGTGCTTTCCACCTGATGAAATGAATGCGGCCAAACTGATGAAATGAACGCGGCCAAACTGATTAAATGAACGCAGCAAAAAAAAAAAAAACACGACCAATCAGAATTTTGATCGAGCCAGAACGTATCGACTGGGAGATTACAGCCCTAGTAAATATCAGTCTTACTCTTTCTGTCCGATGGCGCGTGTTCATCTGAGCCATCTCACGGTCATGTCCGTAATAGCTGATAACATACGTTGTCTTATTTTAAATCTAGCTTTACGAGCTTTTAGAATACGCTTTAGTATCAGTGCTCGTCTCTTTTCCATCGTTTTGTTAGTTATCTCTTTAGTAAACCAATACATAACCAACAAAAGCAGCGCTGCTTGCATCTCCTCCATACTTGTTATTGTTGCAGACAGTGTGGCACAAAAATTATTACTGTCCGTCGCTGACTGGGAGGAGCAGTCGCGCGCAGTCCTACATCACCGGACTAATTTGCCTAATCTTCACGGTACTTTAGACCGCGGTGGAAACGCAGACAGTAGCAGGTCTGGGGGGAAAAAAGGTTCCTGTAAAAAAAGTTCCTGGTACAAATTGTTCCGGGTAATTTTGGTGGAAACGGGGCTTATGGTAGTCAATGGTTGCTCGATCTGCTTTGTTACAAATATTCTTCAAAATATCTTCTTTTGTGTTCAGCAGAACAAAGAAACATGAAGGTGAGTAAATGATAGAATTTTTCATTTTTGGGTGAACTATCCCTTTAACTGAAAAAAAAAAGAAAAAAAGAAAAAAAGGGTGCGCTGCCAAAACACTGAAGCACCCACTAAAGACGCTTTAAGGGCCATTCACATAGAACACGAGCAGTAGAATAGAAAAAAAGACTTGAGGGGTGTTATTTTGTAAGTTGAACTTAATGTAACTTAAAAGGGTTAGTTCACCCAAACACATCGCTTCAGAAGGCCTTTATTAACCCCTGGAGTGTATGGATTACTTTTATGATGGATGGATGTTCTTTTTTGGGCTTCAAAAATCTCAGTTACAATTCACTCCCATTATAAAGCTTGGAAGAGCCAGGATATTTTTTATACAACTCCGATTGAGTTTGGCTGAAAGGTAAATTAAGGGATCATTTACATTTTTGGGTGAACGAACCCTTTAAACCCTGCATTTTTAGACTGCTTTCATACGCAAGACTCTGCAAAAGATGCGAGTGCAACGGTCAAACATGTTCGTATAGTGCATGTTTACAATGAAAAAGTCGTTCTGCGTGAGGCCCTGTTTACACCTGATATCAAGATGCATTTTGGTCGATCGGATCACAAGTAGACAAGGGAGACATGCATGTTTACACCTGGTATTTTAAACCTTCTCTTTTGTCCACTATCAACCACTTCTGTCCTGATTTCTTCGAGGGGAGGGTCTATGTGAAATCAGCTTTCACTTCTGCTCTGACAGCCATAAGACCACAGTGAACGCTACGAGTGGGTGTTATAAATCAGGAATGGTGAGAGAACATTGCGTTTGGTGCGTTTTCCATCTTCAAACCAAACTTGGGTCTTCAGTTGACAAAGTTTAAATCCCATCTGACTAGTGCACTTCCCATAACGCATTAGGACAGTAGGCGGAGAGTAGACGGTCTTTTGTGGCTGTTCAAACACATGAGCGTTTACACTCCGAAAGAAATCCGGTCTGCAAGCGTCTTTCTTTCAGAGGTCAGAGTTTGAATGATAGTGATTGTAAGGCCATCTCAGTGAGTTGGCAGAAACTTTAGAGTCAGCAAGATCCATCTCCCCACAGCTATCAGTCACAGAGGAAAGACGCCATTACAAAAGGTGCATTTTCGAGGGCTGTCGTGCCCCACAAAGCCTTATCAAAAAGCTCAGTCAGTCTAATGAGAACAATGAACAGAGAGAGGAGGACTGGAGGCTCAGATCTGCCTGCGCCCAGATCAATAATACCCTCTTTCAGCCTCTGCTCCATGTGTGCCAGCAGCCAATGCCAGGCAACCCCAATGAATCAGGGCAGCAGAAAGTTGGTAGGCTGATTTTATTCAAGGAATACATGTCACAATAGGTCTGTTCACAATAGGTCGGTTCATACACACAGGGTTTAAATTCTATGAATCAAACACTCCTTGAACAGCAAACAATTTAGCATACCATCCGATTAATTTTGTACTCAAGATTGTTCACATTACATATAAAAGAAAAAAAACACTAAACCACAAACTTCTACTGCTTAACTTTTACATTTACATGTGATTTAGGTCATAAGATGTGTTCTCTTTTATAAGCTTATCATGCATTCATGTGGGAAACATAAAAAGGAAGCATCCTTAAGACAAAAGAATTATATAGTGCAACAAAACAAAAAAAACTACATCTGATTTCATAATTAAGAACATTATTTATTTAGATAAATTTCAAATTATATAAAAAAAGTCAAATGTTACATAAAGCAATCCGTGAAAGTCGAGTGATTAACTTCCAAAATTATTATTCACTCACTGATCTCTATATAGAGACTAGTGATATATTATATTCTCTATATTACAGATCAGAGTTTCTGTAATTTTTCAAATCAACATGCCACTCACGACTTCACCTGGTCATTCATGTACTCAGAACTCGCAATTATAATATTTCCGACTCCACTTGAAGGGCATATGCTCATAAAAGCAGTCATGTCTGGGTCATATTTGACTGTGAAATTCTACTCTAAACAAAAAACACTATTCTAAAAAACCCATCGGAAATTCCAGAGGGAACGCAGACAGGTTGGACTACAAATTAGAGACTGAAGTTTCTGTGCTTTTAAACAAACCGCTCCACCAAAAACATATGGACCTTAGGATTCATGAACACGCGGGTCCTTAGTGCATCACGTCTCATTACTATATTAATCCTATATAAAGTCTAACATGAAATAAGTTTGTTTTAATTGAATGGTCTATTGAACAATTTTCTTAAAATTTTTTTTTTTAAAAACTAACATTACAATGGTTTCATTAGTTAACTACTTTATTTAATGAACAATACTTCTCATTTTCAACATTTACTAATACATTAAGATAAAAAGTTGTATTTGTTAACATTACTTTGTGAACCAACATGAACAAACAATGACCAGTTGTATTTTTATTAACTAACATTAACAAGGATTAATAAATACTGTATCAAATGTATTGCTCATGGTTAGTTGACAAATTATATCTTATTGTAACGCACTACCAAAAGGTTAAAATATTATGCATGCATCATATGATGCATCAGGCTTTTAGGATTCATATAGAATGATATATAGTGAGAATACAGAGCATATGCATATAGCCTCATTTTCATTCAAAGGCCCAAACGGAGAAAAAAAAATATGCAATTTGTGTAGTTGCTGATATTTGTATGGCCAAAAGGTAAGATGAAATTCTGATTCTGAAAGCTATTAGATATTTATAATAGTGTAGCGGACTACTTACAAAAAATGCATATAAATATCAGTTGTCATCTCCCACTAATGTGTTTTAGCAAGATTAGATTATATTTAAATGCTTAGTTTAATGATCAAAACTCTGCCGTTGGTATTGTGAGGACAAAACATAATGTGATGCAATGATAACAGATTCCGTGTCATATTTAATGATCCCATTTTAAAATGATTTTTCTACAAACAAAAAACAATGGAGTATGGATCCAAGTTGCTTCAGTCCAGTAAGTGTTCATCTTGAAATATTACTAACAATATAAAAGTTGCGTTAAGTTTATAAAAATCAGTAAAGCAAAAGACGTGACGGGAATCATTTTTTAAATTATATTAAAAAGGTGTTTTACTTTTTTTTTAAATAAAATATAAATGTGCACTTCAAATAATACAGTAGGCTTTATAGGTTTAAAAAATAATAATTCTCAGTTACATAAATACATTTAAGAATTTGTTTGAGTATCATATGATACGTCAGGCTTTTAGGGCTCATATAGAATTATATAGTGAGAATGTGTAGCTTGTGTTCAAGGAGGGGGGGGGGGGGGATAATATTTTTTATTCAAAGGCCCATAATTTAGAGGCCTTAGAAATTTGCACTTCAAATGATAGTTAGGCTATATAGGTTAAAAATCAATTTCCAGTTACATACTGTATCAAATGCATTGCTCACGGTTAGTTAACAAATGAGTCATTATTGTAAAGCGTTAAAAAAAAGTTCATGTTTTTTTTGAGTATCATATTATGCATAACCACCAGGAAGTCTTCTATAGCACACCTGAGATCCTTGAGGTTAAACAGCTTTTCTTGTCCTCCTTATGTGACACATCCAGCAGAGCATTTTCTAATGAACCAAGGACGCAGACATCAAACAAATTCAGTGCCTCAGGAATGGTTTGAAACCCCCTGCTCTAGATCAGGGGTTTTCAAACTTTATGATGCCAAGGACCCCCAAATATGATGAACCTTTATGAGGGACCCCTTCCTAAAATCCATCTATTTTTATGTACGAAAAAAACATTTAAACTGTTAGATAAATAGTAAGTTTGCCATTATAAATACAACATATTGTTTCCCAACTTAAATTGCCTATTAATGTTGGATGTATAACCCAGAAGAAGAATATTTTCAATTAAAAATTATTTGTATAAGCAACTTTCACAATAAAATGTACGTACTGTGTTAAGAAAACTGCTTTACAACCCCAGTGAGCGAGATAAAGGGGACTATAGTGAGAACAACTCACTAGAAAGATACAAAGCAAACATATACAATTCTGGAATGTATATGGCAAGAAAGGAGAGAAATGAAACCGTTAGAATATTTGGTAGATTTTATACATTTTTGCGTTTGCATTTTGCGTCCTTTTAATACTCTGAAATTTTCTGGGGACCCCTTAGGAACCTTCTGGAGGACCCCTGGGGGTCCCCGGACCCCAGTTTGAAACCCCCTGCTCTAGATCACTGAACATTTGTGATTTACAACCCAGCAGAGCGAGGAGGGGGTGTTGTAAAACAGAGACGTGCTCTTTGCTCAGTCACAGAAAAGGAGGGGGGACCAATAACTTTAGTGGGCTGCTTCCGAATTCCTCCACCGCCCTTCATCTCGTTAGGACTTCCCGTGCAGATGATGGACGAACACCACGAGAAGTTCCCATCCAGATCCGAGCACTGGTGCTAGTCTGGGATTAAACCCTAACGATGGAGTGAAATGCACATCATACTCAATAATAGTGTTTCTAAATCCTGAAATCACTTTAGAGGAGGACTTTCGTACACACAAATAACGATAGCCTAAATGAGTTTATTTAACTGGCTCCCGCAAGCTTACAGACAGCACTCTCCGGAGTGCACGTGTTTCATTTGTGCAGTAACGTGAGCGCGTGAATTTTAAGAGCTGGGAGGTCTCGCGCACTGCACACCAATATCAAGTGTGTAAACAAACTATTTCCGTACTCTCTAAAAACGCGGTTATGCACTAAATACGGTCTCAAAAATATGCCTGGGAGTTTCTGAAGAACCCTGTTGAGAGTATTAATGGCACGTGAAAGTGTGCAACTTGGAAACATCAAATAATAGAGCTAAAGTCGTGTGAACTCGTCAATCTTGGACACACATGAGGAAAAATAGCTGCGTGTATGGATGGACTCACCCCAAAACCACCAGCTCGCCGTACTTTACTGGCTCTTTGGTGAGCGCACAGTGCTCCTCTTGACCCGATGAAAACATGAGGCTTTTCAAACAACACAGCGCCCCTCACTTTAAATTACTCGATCAATCAACCGACGAAACGGGAAAGACTTCAAATGACGCTCCTAACTGCCATATTACCCATTTACCCGCTCCCGATCTCGCGTTGTACTTCTCAGAGGGAAATGTATCAATGAAATCGTACATCCGATATAGATTTAAAAATTAAAGCCTTGAGTCTCGGAGACATTTCATCAAAGCAACAGCGAATAACTTAATGCTTCCATCCGCTGAAAGAAAAACAGTACTAGTAGGGGGTGGACCGTACCATTCACTTGTAACGACTTTACGCGGGGAAGCGTAGGAAGAAACTTTCCGATTATTAACGTGAATATTCAAACAGCTTCATCGTCGGTCAGTGTCTGATACACACATCTGTGGACTGGATTTACTTTGCATATACTGTTATGGAAAGTTTGATCCAGAGATATTTCACCATTTAATCTAAAAAATAAATAAAACACTCCCCCCTCTAACGGCACAATCCAACACAACGGCGGTCTGAGGCGGCACCTTCAATTATGTAAACAAAGACCGAAAGTTAGACATATTTAAAGTGGCACAGTTTTTTTTTTTGCCGGACAAACTACGTAAATAACAATAATAAAAACAACAACAATAAATATATTTTCGATAATTTTCGTAATTATATCAGTTTTTAAGTGTCACGTATATAGTCTAAAAACAGTCACCTGCATATCAGTAATCAAATAAATGTGTTTCGATGCTCTGATTTAAATCAACCTACAGAAAAAGTTGCTGCCTTAAATTTAAGTACAATCAGCTTGGGTGTTTGAGTCATTTCAACTTAAATTCAACTTTTTAAAAAGTTGAATCTTATATACACTTTACAAATTATTGTTGGTTTAACTTTAAAAAGTAAATTACCAGGTTGCCTTAAAATGTTGAGTTCATTGTAATTAAACATTTGAGTAAATACAACAAATGAGATAGAAACTCAAAAAATAATGTTATTTGAATCACATTAATTATCTAAGTTGATGTGACAAAAGATAAAAAGTTGTGATAACAAATCATGGAAATATTTTTTTTTTACAGTGCAGGCCCTAACTTATAAAAAAAAAAACGAAAATTGTTTAATTGTTTAACTTATTAAAGCAATGTAAAAAAAATTTTTTTTTTTAAAAAAATCAGAAAATGTTGTGTTATAAAGGGACAGTTCACCCAAAATTTTTAAATCTGCTACTCACCCTATGCAGAACACCAAAATTGTTGGAAACCAAACACTTTAATTGTTGGAAAAAAATCTAACTATCCCTTTCATTTAAATTTACATTACATTTGATCTTGATACACAATGATCTTTAAGCTACATTTTTGTATATTCTTTTAGGTATGCTGGATGGAATTTTCTTTTACGAACAAATGATTAGCAGCGATAACTATGTAAACCAGGCCTGAGAATATAAACTGTTGACTTACTCTGCTGTAAACCATGAGCGTGTTAAATGCCATTAATTCCCTCGCAGACATCATGCTGTTCTAACAGCTCAGTCCACATGAATGAGCCATTTGCTAAGTTTGCTTTTCTTCAACATGCCTCCACAGCCGCATTCAGATTCTGTTTAAGTTTGATAATTAGGATTGTAGATTTATTGTTCCTGTATTTTAAACATTTTGAAACATAGAAATGTTTATTTTTCTGCTTAAAAGATTTGTTCACCCAAAAAGAAAAATTCTATCATTTACTCTCATGTACCTTTCAAACTTGTATACTTTCTTGCATTGGAACAAATGTGGCTAAACACTTTTTTGTAAAGTCAGCATGACATGGAAGTTGTGATTTCCTTCTCTATTTTGATGTTTATATGACTGAAACGGCTTCTCGAACAAGAAAAAATGTAGGGCGGGACTTGATTTAGTCATTGATTGGATGGTTTTGGTTTCCTATTGGTCGACCTCATGTGAGTGACAGGTTGTCCCGCCCTTGTGCCAGTAAACACATCATCAGTGAAGATGTCACTGCAAGAGGGAGGGGACGTTGTTTTGATTAAAAATTATGAGGGCACATGAATTTGAAAAAAAAATAATAATAATAATGATGGATAAATCATTTATAATATTTATTATAAATCATTTATAATAAATACTGCAATATTCCATAAAAAAATAAGAATTGTCCATTTTGATTTCAGAGTGACTTTAATATGTATGTTCTTATTCAAATGAATGTTGTCAGTTCACTTTCTCTAGATAATTGAAGACTGAAATAGTTTCTTATTGATCACAGTGGGGCTCCCACTTTTGGCTAAACGTCCCGATCCGCATGTACTTTGACGGCTGTTCAATCATTCACACTTTCCTGCTGAATGTGTTACCTCCGCACTTTTGTAAAGTATTGTAATTAGCCCACACTGTCACCACAGTCCATCCAGAGCATGGGTTTTTGGCAAGGGTTTCACCTCCCTCATCCTCCTACACAAATAAGACCACAGGGCTCCAAATGACTTCTGTCATAATTAGCTTAACACACTGACCTTTGTCACAACTGCAAATCCGTCATTTGTCCTGAAATCATAATATTGGTGAATGTCACAAAAACTAAAAAGAAAAATGGAAAAAATGGAAGAAATAAGGAAAAATGTTGTTTAAAGAAAACTAAGCCTTATAATATCATAAACAGACACACAGCATGACAGAGTTGTAGTGTTTGGGATAGATCACCCAAATTCTGTCATCATTTACTAACCCTCATGTTGTTCAAACCTGTAAGGCTTTCGTTCATCTTCGGAACACAAATGAAGATACTTTTGATGAAATCTGAGAGATTTACACTGAAGAGTGTAGTTGAAAGTTCTTTTGAAAGTTCATAAAGATATTGTGAAACTAATCAATATGAATTGAGAGGTTTAGTCCAAATTTTCTGAAGAGACTCGATTGATGAACAGATTGAATTTAGGCTTTTATTCACATATAAACATTGATCAGCGAACATAAACAGAAGCTCAACCAAACCTGCTTGATGTGCAAGAATAAACCTCATTGGTTCTCGCTGAAGCTCAAACGTGCTGCGTAACACGAGAATGAACCTCATTGGTTCTCGCTGAAGTTCAAACGTGCTGCATAACACGAGAATTAACCTCATTGGTTCTTGAGGAAGCTCAAACGTGCTGCGTAACACGAGACTGAACCTTATTGGTTCTTGAGGAAGCTCAAACGTGCTGTATAACACGAGAATGAACCTCATTGGTTCTTGCTGAAGCTCAAACGTGCTGCGTAACACGAGAATTAACCTCATTGGTTCTTGAGGAAGCTCAAACGTGCTGCGTAACACGAGAATGAACCTCATTGGTTCTTGCTGAAGCTCAAACGTGCTGCGTAACACGAGAATTAACCTCATTGGTTCTTGAGGAAGCTCAAACGTGATGCGTAACACGAGAATGAACCTCATTGGTTCTTGAGGAAGCTCAAACGTGCTGCGTAACACGAGAATGAACCTCATTGGTTCTTGAGGAAGCTCAAACGTGCTGCGTAACACGAGAATGAACCTCATTGGTTCTTGAGGAAGCTCAAACGTGCTGCGTAACACGAGAATGAATCTCATTGGTTCTTGAGGAAGCTCAAACGTGCTGCGTAACACGAGAATGAATCTCATTGGTTCTTGAGGAAGCTCAAACGTGCTGCGTAACACGAGAATGAATCTCATTGGTTCTTGAGGAAGCTCAAACGTGCTGCGTAACACGAGAATGAATCTCATTGGTTCTTGAGGAAGCTCAAACGTGCTGCGTAACACGAGAATGAACCTCATTGGTTCTTGAGGAAGCTCAAACGTGCTGCGTAACACGAGAATGAATCTCATTGGTTCTTGAGGAAGCTCAAACGTGCTGCGTAACACGAGAATGAATCTCATTGGTTCTTGAGGAAGCTCAAACGTGATGCGTAACACGAGAATGAACCTCATTGGTTCTTGAGGAAGCTCAAACGTGCTGCATAACACGAGAATGAATCTCATTGGTTCTTGAGGAAGCTCAAACGTGATGCGTAACACGAGAATTAACCTCATTGGTTCTTGAGGAAGCTCAAACGTGATGCGTAACACAAGAATTAACCTCATTGGTTCTTGAGGAAGCTCAAACATGATGCGTAACACGAGAATTAACCTCATTGGTTCTTGCTGAAGCTCAAACGTGCTGCGTAACACGAGAATGAACCTCATTGGTTCTTGAGGAAGCTCAAAAGTGATGCGTAACACAAGAATGAACCTCATTGGTTCTTGAGGAAGCTCAAAAGTGATGCGTAACACGAGAATGAACCTCATTGGTTCTTGAGGAAGCTCAAAAGTGATGCGTAACACAAGAATGAACCTAATTGGTTCTTGAGGAAGCTCAAACATGATGCGTAACACGAGAATGAACCTCATTGGTTCTTGAGGAAGCTCAAACGTGATGCGTAACACGAGAATGAACCTCATTGGTTCTTGAGGAAGCTCAAACGTGCTGCATAACACGAGAATGAATCTCATTGGTTCTTGAGGAAGCTCAAACGTGATGCGTAACACGAGAATGAACCTCATTGGTTCTTGAGGAAGCTCAAACATGATGCGTAACACGAGAATGAACCTCATTGGTTCTTGAGGAAGCTCAAACGTGCTGCATAACACGAGAATGAACCTCATTGGTTCTTGCTGAAGCTCAAACGTGATGCGTAACACGAGAATGAACCTCATTGGTTCTTGAGGAAGCTCAAACATGATGCGTAACACGAGAATGAACCTCATTGGTTCTTGCTGAAGCTCAAACGTGCTGCGTAACATGAGAATGAACCTCATTGGTTCTTGCTGAAGCTCAAACGTGCTGCGTAACATGAGAATGAACCTCATTGGTTCTTGAGGAAGCTCAAACATGATGCGTAACACGAGAATGAACCTCATTGGTTCTTGAGGAAGGTCAAACGTGCTGCGTAACATGAGAATGAACCTCATTGGTTCTTGAGGAAGCTCAAACATGATGCGTAACACGAGAATGAACCTCATTGGTTCTTGCTGAAGCTCAAACGTGCTGCGTAACATGAGAATGAACCTCATTGGTTCTTGCTGAAGCTCAAACGTGCTGCGTAACAAGAGAATGAACCTCATTGGTTCTTGCTGAAGCTCAAACGTGCTGCGTAACACGAGAATGAACCTCATTGGTTCTTGCTGAAGCTCAAACGTGATGCATAACAAGAGAATGAACCTCATTGGTTCTTGAGGAAGCTCAAAAGTGATGCGTGCAGGGCTGGACTGGGGATAAAATTCGGCCCTGGCAAACCCAGCCCATCCGGCCCATGAGATCCTCGTGAATGTTTTTGCTGGGGTTAGGGCCTTACATTGGAGTAAATAAATAAAACTAGGACAGGGACAAATATTGATGGATATTATTGAATTTACTGCAAATGCAGATATCAAACTTGATATTGCACTTTTGTCACACAGAAATGCACTTGACAGTAAAGCGCTGACTTTGAGCTAGGATGCAATAAAGTAAATTTATTGCTTTTAAATTCTGTTGTGTAAAGTTGTTCCAAACCTGTATGACTTTGTCTCTTTTAACCGAGTTTAACTGTTGGCCAATTTTGGCCAAACCATGCTCCTCATTACCATGGGTATATGGTTTCTAAAATAAATAAATAATTTGTAATAAAAAAAAGTATTGTAAACACATAGAAAATACAAAAACAGCCTCTATAAAAGTGATTTATATTGCGCAATATTTAATGTAGCCTATAATAATAGCAAAATTTTTAATAACTACATTTGTGCCAATACACCATATTTCTTCACTGTTAGTAGCTGCAAGGTAAATTGTGGTTGTGCTAGGGTGAGAAGTTTGTAGTGTGTATTGCCATTTTCCAATTTACCTCGTTGTGTATGTACATGCTCATGGCTGTTTTCAGCTGATTCACCAAAGAACCGTTACGATTGTATAAAACAAAATTCAGTGTCAAAGTGCCATTCATCACTTAATAGAGCAGGAGAAGCGCAGAGCATGTTCGTCAGCGGCGGCGCTGTGTGGATATTCGCCTTTTGCGGTTTCATGCGCCCAAATCCAAAATAAAAAAATTCAATAAAAAAAAACAGCGCCTAATATGGACACATATCTATGAATATGGAAGAAGGAAGGTCTCTCTCGCTGTGACCTGTCAATTCAGAAGACAAACCAACGGGCCGCTGTCCCTGCATGATGGGCCAGTCTGTGGCAAAAAAACCTAAATAAATAAATAAATAAATAACCTTGTATCGGCCCCAAAATGCGTCGGCCCACCGGGAAAATGCCCGGTATGCCAGATTACCAGTCCAGCCCTGGATGCGTAACACAAGAATGAACCTCATTGGTTCTTGAGGAAGCTCAAACGTGATGCGTAACACGAGAATGAACCTCATTGGTTCTTGCTGAAGCTCAAACGTGATGCGTAACACGAGAATGAACCTCATTGGTTCTTGAGGAAGCTCAAACGTGCTGCGTAACACGAGAATGAATCTCATTGGTTCTTGAGGAAGCTCAAACGTGCTGCGTAACACGAGAATGAATCTCATTGGTTCTTGAGGAAGCTCAAACGTGCTGCGTAACACGAGAATGAATCTCATTGGTTCTTGAGGAAGCTCAAACGTGCTGCGTAACACGAGAATGAATCTCATTGGTTCTTGAGGAAGCTCAAACGTGCTGCGTAACACGAGAATGAACCTCATTGGTTCTTGAGGAAGCTCAAACGTGCTGCGTAACACGAGAATGAATCTCATTGGTTCTTGAGGAAGCTCAAACGTGCTGCGTAACACGAGAATGAATCTCATTGGTTCTTGAGGAAGCTCAAACGTGATGCGTAACACGAGAATGAACCTCATTGGTTCTTGAGGAAGCTCAAACGTGCTGCATAACACGAGAATGAATCTCATTGGTTCTTGAGGAAGCTCAAACGTGATGCGTAACACGAGAATTAACCTCATTGGTTCTTGAGGAAGCTCAAACGTGATGCGTAACACAAGAATTAACCTCATTGGTTCTTGAGGAAGCTCAAACATGATGCGTAACACGAGAATTAACCTCATTGGTTCTTGCTGAAGCTCAAACGTGCTGCGTAACACGAGAATGAACCTCATTGGTTCTTGAGGAAGCTCAAAAGTGATGCGTAACACAAGAATGAACCTCATTGGTTCTTGAGGAAGCTCAAAAGTGATGCGTAACACGAGAATGAACCTCATTGGTTCTTGAGGAAGCTCAAAAGTGATGCGTAACACAAGAATGAACCTAATTGGTTCTTGAGGAAGCTCAAACATGATGCGTAACACGAGAATGAACCTCATTGGTTCTTGAGGAAGCTCAAACGTGATGCGTAACACGAGAATGAACCTCATTGGTTCTTGAGGAAGCTCAAACGTGCTGCATAACACGAGAATGAATCTCATTGGTTCTTGAGGAAGCTCAAACGTGATGCGTAACACGAGAATGAACCTCATTGGTTCTTGAGGAAGCTCAAACATGATGCGTAACACGAGAATGAACCTCATTGGTTCTTGAGGAAGCTCAAACGTGCTGCATAACACGAGAATGAACCTCATTGGTTCTTGCTGAAGCTCAAACGTGATGCGTAACACGAGAATGAACCTCATTGGTTCTTGAGGAAGCTCAAACATGATGCGTAACACGAGAATGAACCTCATTGGTTCTTGCTGAAGCTCAAACGTGCTGCGTAACATGAGAATGAACCTCATTGGTTCTTGCTGAAGCTCAAACGTGCTGCGTAACATGAGAATGAACCTCATTGGTTCTTGAGGAAGCTCAAACATGATGCGTAACACGAGAATGAACCTCATTGGTTCTTGAGGAAGGTCAAACGTGCTGCGTAACATGAGAATGAACCTCATTGGTTCTTGAGGAAGCTCAAACATGATGCGTAACACGAGAATGAACCTCATTGGTTCTTGCTGAAGCTCAAACGTGCTGCGTAACATGAGAATGAACCTCATTGGTTCTTGCTGAAGCTCAAACGTGCTGCGTAACAAGAGAATGAACCTCATTGGTTCTTGCTGAAGCTCAAACGTGCTGCGTAACACGAGAATGAACCTCATTGGTTCTTGCTGAAGCTCAAACGTGATGCATAACAAGAGAATGAACCTCATTGGTTCTTGAGGAAGCTCAAAAGTGATGCGTGCAGGGCTGGACTGGGGATAAAATTCGGCCCTGGCAAACCCAGCCCATCCGGCCCATGAGATCCTCGTGAATGTTTTTGCTGGGGTTAGGGCCTTACATTGGAGTAAATAAATAAAACTAGGACAGGGACAAATATTGATGGATATTATTGAATTTACTGCAAATGCAGATATCAAACTTGATATTGCACTTTTGTCACACAGAAATGCACTTGACAGTAAAGCGCTGACTTTGAGCTAGGATGCAATAAAGTAAATTTATTGCTTTTAAATTCTGTTGTGTAAAGTTGTTCCAAACCTGTATGACTTTGTCTCTTTTAACCGAGTTTAACTGTTGGCCAATTTTGGCCAAACCATGCTCCTCATTACCATGGGTATATGGTTTCTAAAATAAATAAATAATTTGTAATAAAAAAAAGTATTGTAAACACATAGAAAATACAAAAACAGCCTCTATAAAAGTGATTTATATTGCGCAATATTTAATGTAGCCTATAATAATAGCAAAATTTTTAATAACTACATTTGTGCCAATACACCATATTTCTTCACTGTTAGTAGCTGCAAGGTAAATTGTGGTTGTGCTAGGGTGAGAAGTTTGTAGTGTGTATTGCCATTTTCCAATTTACCTCGTTGTGTATGTACATGCTCATGGCTGTTTTCAGCTGATTCACCAAAGAACCGTTACGATTGTATAAAACAAAATTCAGTGTCAAAGTGCCATTCATCACTTAATAGAGCAGGAGAAGCGCAGAGCATGTTCGTCAGCGGCGGCGCTGTGTGGATATTCGCCTTTTGCGGTTTCATGCGCCCAAATCCAAAATAAAAAAATTCAATAAAAAAAAACAGCGCCTAATATGGACACATATCTATGAATATGGAAGAAGGAAGGTCTCTCTCGCTGTGACCTGTCAATTCAGAAGACAAACCAACGGGCCGCTGTCCCTGCATGATGGGCCAGTCTGTGGCAAAAAAACCTAAATAAATAAATAAATAAATAACCTTGTATCGGCCCCAAAATGCGTCGGCCCACCGGGAAAATGCCCGGTATGCCAGATTACCAGTCCAGCCCTGGATGCGTAACACAAGAATGAACCTCATTGGTTCTTGAGGAAGCTCAAACGTGATGCGTAACACGAGAATGAACCTCATTGGTTCTTGCTGAAGCTCAAACGTGATGCGTAACACGAGAATGAACCTCATTGGTTCTTGAGGAAGCTCAAACGTGCTGCATAACACGAGAATGAACCTCATTGGTTCTTGAGGAAGCTCAAACGTGATGCGTAACACGAGAATGAACCTCATTGGTTCTTGAGGAAGCTCAAACATGATGCGCAACACGAGAATGAACCTCATTGGTTCTTGAGGAAGCTCAAAAGTGATGCGTAACACAAGAATGAACCTCATTGGTTCTTGAGGAAGCTCAAACATGATGCGTAACACGAGAATGAACCTCATTGGTTCTTGAGGAAGCTCAAACGTGATGCGTAACACAAGAATGAACCTCATTGGTTCTTGAGGAAGCTCAAACGTGCTGTGTAACACAAGAATGAACCTCATTGGTTCTTGAGGAAGCTCAAACGTGCTGCATAACTCGAGAATGAACCTCATTGGTTCTTGAGGAAGCTCAAAAGTGATGCGTAACACAAGAATGAACCTCATTGGTTCTTGAGGAAGCTCAAACGTGATGCGTAACACGAGAATGAACCTCATTGGTTCTTGAGGAAGCTCAAACATGATGCGTAACACGAGAATGAACCTCATTGGTTCTTGAGGAAGCTCAAACGTGATGCGTAACACAAGAATGAACCTCATTGGTTCTTGAGGAAGCTCAAACGTGCTGCATAACTCGAGAATGAACCTCATTGGTTCTTGAGGAAGCTCAAACGTGATGCGTAACACAAGAATGAACCTCATTGGTTCTTGAGGAAGCTCAAACGTGATGCGTAACACGAGAATGAACCTCATTGGTTCTTGAGGAAGCTCAAACATGATGCGTAACACGAGAATGAACCTCATTGGTTCTTGAGGAAGCTCAAACGTGATGCGTAACACAAGAATGAACCTCATTGGTTCTTGAGGAAGCTCAAACGTGCTGCATAACTCGAGAATGAACCTCATTGGTTCTTGAGGAAGCTCAAACGTGATGCGTAACACGAGAATGAACCTCATTGGTTCTTGAGGAAGCTCAAAAGTGATGCGTAACACAAGAATGAACCTCATTGGTTCTTGAGGAAGCTCAAACGTGATGCGTAACACGAGAATTAACCTCATTGGTTCTTGAGGAAGCTCAAAAGTGATGCGTAACACAAGAATGAACCTCATTGGTTCTTGAGGAAGCTCAAAAGTGATGCGTAACACAAGAATGAACCTCATTGGTTCTTGAGGAAGCTCAAACGTGATGCGTAACACGAGAATGAACCTCATTGGTTCTTGAGGAAGCTCAAAAGTGATGCGTAACACAAGAATGAACCTCATTGGTTCTTCCTGAAACTCAAACGTGATGCATAACAAGAGAATGAACCTCATTGGTTCTTGCTGAAGCTCAAACGTGATGCGTAACACGAGAATGAACCTCATTGGTTCTTGCTGAAGCTCAAACGTGATGCGTAACACGAGAATGAACCTCATTGGTTCTTGCTGAAGCTCAAACGTGATGCGTAACACGAGAATGATCCTCATTGGTTCTTGCTGAAGCTCAAACGTGATGCGTAACACGAGAATGAACCTCATTGGTTCTTGCTGAAGCTCAAACGTGATGCGTAACACGAGAATTATCCTCATTGGTTCTTGCTGAAGCTGGCTTCATGATAGAGGGCAGGCCCCGGGTCAAATGTTTATTTAGCACCATTAGAAACTGCATGAGTTGACCGGTAGTGTATATATTAAAATCTTAATCATCCAAAGAACCTTTCCATAGTACCTCCCACTTTAAAACAAACGTATAAACCAGGTATCAATACTCCCTACAAAGGATCTTTTTTAAACACATCAGATTCATTTTGAGACTATTTTAATTAAACATCTATTTTGACCATTTCAGTTCTTGTAATTAATTACTGCAACACTAATCTGTTTTAATCTGTTAGTTGCACGGCGGGCACGTCCAAAAATGTGCTTCTACAGTTCTTACATTAATGCCACTTCTGAGTAAACAAAAACAAGAAATGTTTGGTGTGTTGATGAATAACAATGCCATGTCAATGACTGAAATATTTCTCAGTTGTTCCCACTTGCTGACAGCGCCCTATGACCACATGTGTGTTGCGTATCGGCAGGGTTTTTAATGAATTACAGTCAACCCCTCCACACACGTGCCTGGACGAAGGATCAAAGGCTTGGTCGCTCATTCCATCTTGATGGATAACAGATGCAAAGAGCTGCTGCTCCTGAACGGCATGTGTCTGGTTTAAATCTTTGTACTATGACTACATATATATAACTGCATGTACGAAGGAGAAATTAGTAGGCATGACGCATGATCATGATTGTGCAACTTAGACAGAGTGAAGATCTGGCCTGAATCATCATTTTCTTTTCAGTTCATATGAACACAGGATACATAAACAGAACTCAGGCTGAGCTGAAGAAAATGTTGCAATGCTAGGTTATTTTGTGGGTGGTTGTCAGGGCGTTGTTATGCTGTGTTTTTAGTGCCCTAAGACTAAGATCCCTATAACATATTGTTACCAGTTACAATGTTCAAAATGACCTGTATGACTAACTACAAAGTCAGTTCTAACTCACAATGACTGTTTCTACAGCAGCAAAGTCAGTAAATGATGTTATTACTCAACATGTGTTTGTCTAGACTGTGAGAGCTTCATAAAGATCTTTGAGGACTTTGACTCATGTAAGTTATTGCTTCAGGTCACAGGAGTAATGTCACGCTGTGTTCATGTGATATTTTACACCACTTCCAAAATGGCCTCTGATGATCAATGGCTATGGAATATATTTCCATACAATCCTTACTATATATTTGCAGTATATACCGATCAGGGATAACATGACCTCTGACAGGTGAAGTGAATAACACTGATTATCTCTTCGTCACGGCACCTGTTAGTGGGTTGGATATATTAGGCAAGTGAACATTTTGTCCTCAAAGTTGATGTGCTAGAAGCAGGAAAAATGGGCAAGCTAAACGATAAAAATTGTGATGGCTAGACGACTGGGTCAGAGCATCTCCAAAACTGCAGCTCTTGTGGGGTGTTCCCGCTCTGCAGTGGTCAGTCTCTATCAAAAGTGCTCCAAGGAAGGAACAGTGGTGAACCGGCGACAGGGTCATGGGCGGCCAAGGCTCATTGATGCACGTGGGGAGCGAAGGCTGGCCCGTGTGGTCCGATCAAACAGACAAGCTACTGGAGCTCAAATCGCTCAAGAAGTTAATGCTGGTTCTGATAGAAAGGTGTCAGAATACACAGTGCACCGTAGATTGTTGTGTATGGAGCTGCACAGCTGCAGGCCAGTCAGGGTGCCCATGCTGACCCCTGTCCACTGCTGAAAGCACCAACAGTGGACACGTGAACATCAGATCTGGATCACAGAACAATGAATCACGTTTTCTTTTACATCCCGTCAATGGCCGGGTGCGTGTGCATCGCTTACCTGGGGAACACATGGCACCAGGATGCACTATGGGAAGAAGGCAAGCCGGAGGAGGCAGTGTGATGCTTTGGACAATGTTCTGCTGGGAAACTTTGGGTCCTGCCATCCATGTGGATGTTACTTTGACACGTACCACCTACCTAAGCATTGTTGCAGACCATGTACACCCTTTTATGGAAACCGTATTCCATGGTGGCTGTGGCTCTTTCAGCAGATAATTTGCCCTGCCACAAAGCAAAAATGGTTCAGGAATGGTTTGAGGAGCACAATGAGTTTGAGATGTTGACTTGGCCTCCAAATTCCCCAGATCTCAATCCAATCGAGCATCTGTGGGATGTGCTGAACAAACAAGTCCGATCCATGGAGGCCCCACCTCGCAACTTACAGGACTTAAAGGATCTGCTGCTAACATCTTGGAGCCAGATACCACAGCACACCTTCAGGGGTCTAGTGGAGTCCATACCTCGACGGGTCAGGGCTGTTTTGGCAGCAATAGGGGGACCAACACAATATCAGGAAAATATTATAGTTACATTATATATATTATATTAGTAAGAATCGTATTTCTGAAATGTGAAACTGGAATTTCAATTAGTAAAAAAATCTATTCTTTATATCAACGATTGAATTTGAATGGCAGCCTGTGACACTGAACTAGTGAAAATACAATTACAGATATCAACAATTGTTGTTTTTACTAGTTGAAATTGAATTCTTGACACGCCATTGTAGATATCAAGAATTTTAACTATATATTTTACTATATAATATTTTTTTAAAACATTTTTACTAGTAGAAATCTAATTCCTGATATCAAGAATTAGCATTTAGCTAGTGAAAATTTAATCGTTGATATCAAGAATTCAAAGAAAAAGGGAAAGAATAAAAGTCAAAATGGCTTGCCATACATGGCAGTGTATAGGCATTAAATGATAGTTAAATGACCAGTTATAATGTCATGGACAGAGGCAGGTCTGGGATCAGCTGATAGTAGTGTGACACAAGGAAGGAATGGCTGGAATGTGCTGAGACTATGCTAGCACGTCTGCTGACCTCAGAGCCACACAAAAGTCTTGTTGTTATCTCCTTTAACTTGCTCTTCACCCTTCATTAAAGTCTAAATCATTATAGCCATGTGGGTTTGAAGAAAAACAAAGGTAAGTGAAAATGTGTGATGTACTTTGAATTTGGAGCATAGTGTGAACATTAAGCACACATGATTGATTTATAGGGACAGTACTCAAAAAAAAAAAAAAAAATGAAAGCGCCCCATCTAATCAGCCTCATGATTCGGTCGCCAGCCTCTTTCATAAGAGAGCAGCTGGGACATTCTACTAAATGACTCATTTTGTGTTCCATCATGGGAAGAAAAATCATAACTCTACGTGGTGTGTGAGATATTTGAGGGTGACTAAATAATTGCTGATTATAAATAATTGATCATTAAAATAAATAACTGCATTCTTGTGTTGTAATTAAGTCTGATTTAACCACTATAGCTGCTTACGTCTTTCATAGAGAATGAACAAATGTTCCTCATGATAAATAATCTTGTAATCAGATGTATTATGAAACAGTGTGTTCTTCCCATCTACTGTTTAACTTTGTATAAAATCCCGTCCAAATGATGGATTACTAGTAAGGCCTTTGCTGCATAGATTACTGCCCCCTGCTGTAGTGTATGAGTCATTACATGATCATTTTCTCAACAACAACAACAAAATATGTATACAATGAATGTTTAAACATTGCATTTTGCAGGTAGTTTAAGAATGGCTTTAGATTTTTAAAAATGTACTATATTTTTTACTAATACTCATTTTTTTGTTTTAAAAGCTATTACAATAATGAAAAATGACATGTTTTTGGTGAGTTTATAATGTAATACTTTTCTCATAATGTACAAATTGTTCTTACATTATGAGCTCAAGATTTTATTTCATTTTGAGAAAATCATTACATTTTAAACATACTTGTGCAGTTTTTATATTATGAGTTGCTGCATGGAGATACCACAGGTACTATGACTTCTTGGTGAATGAAAATATTACGTAGTCATAATCTTTTCTATACTCCATGTTACTTACTCGTTCTGCATGTCAAGGTTATAAGAAGACTAGAACAAACTGAGAATCCTGGTGAACCACCCTTGGCCAGTATGTTTCAATGTATTCTCCAACATCTTCAGAGCGGACTATGGGCCTTTACATCTACAGGGAATACAGCTGTAACTTTTTTCCTGTGTACAAATTGCCAGTTGTTTATTCAATACAAATAGGAGTAAGAAAGAAAATTCAACATCACTTAGTTTGCTCTTTTATGTTTCACTTATGAATGTTAGCATGTATATGAAACACAGAAAGGACACAAAACCATCTATTAAAAAAATTACTTTATTTGTACGAAAGACTTGTATAGCAAATATTGCATTTTTTTTAAAGGTCCCGTTCTTCGTGATCCCATTGTTCAAACTTTAGTTAGTGTGTAATGTTGCTGTTAGAGCATAAATAATACCTGTAAAATTATAAAGCTCAACGTTCAATGCCAAGCGAGATATTTTATTTAACAGAAGTTCCCTTTCAAAGCCTACAGCGAACGGCTGGCTTGGACTACATCCTGGCACTTGCTTCATAAATGACGTCAGTAGAACAGTAGAACAGACTAACCTCCGCCCACAAGAATACGCGAAAAAAGGGGGCGTGGTCTTCTTGCTGTCCCACGTGGAGAAGAGGACGTGTTGCGTGGAGAAAAGGAAGTGTTGCGTTTGAGTGTGTTTGTCGCCATGTCGTCGAGACGCTGTTATTTTCATCCCGGAGTCAAATCACCTTTGTTTGGCTTTCCCAGGGACGCTGTAGAGATCATTAAGCGCATATATCTCCCGTTAAGAGGCGTGACCTTTCCACGTGCGCTAAGCTGCTGTCGAATCACAACATAGGAACCGTGCCACGTTCGCTAAGCTGCTGTCAAATCACAACACGGGAACCGCTGGCACAATCAGAACTCGTTACGTATTTCTGAAGGAGGGACTTCATAGAATAAAGGAAGTCATCAGCCGTTTTTAGGACAGTGAAAACAGCGGTGTACAGAGTAAATTGTGTTAAAAATACTGTTTTTTTACACGCGAAACATGAACACATGTTGTATTGCACACTGTAAACACAATGAAAGCTTCAAAAAAACACGAAGAATGGGACCTTTAAACAAGTATAGAATTGAACAAACCAGCAGTCCTGATTCTCTCTTCTCTGTGCTCAGCCGTTACAGAAGCTTTGTAAGCTGGGTTTGGGGCTTCCTGGGCCGGACAATCCGAGTGGCAATTCCCTTATGCGTAGTGCTACATATACGACAGGAGTTTCCCCACGTAGGGGAAGTATGTAGGATTTAGACCAGCCCTTGATTGAACCGTGACACATAGCTGGCTGTAAGTTCGATCTTGTCTGGCTTTTCAAATTGGGCAGAGAGATCACCAGGGATGTGGATCTTCTGCACCTCGGCCTCATATGGAACAGGGTCCTCATACACCTTCTCAAAGATGAGGTCCATCAGTTCATCCACATAATCTGTAATTCCAAAAAAGAACAAGAAAAGAAACTGACTGTATACTTTTTGCAGTTGCTCAATACTTGAGAAGGTCCTCACTGCAGAATACAAGATCCAGGGGGCGTGGTTGGATCCAGATCTAACTCCTCCCACTTCATATGCCGTGCTTCGTCAGGTGAACCAGCATTTTTGTGATGTTGCAGCCGTGGTTGATGGTTGACCATGGTATGTAGGCCGAGGAAGAAGGGGGGAACTTGTTAAAATTATTAGTGAAGATGCCCACCTAGACTTCTGTAGCGAGTTCTGGCAAATCTGTGCTGACCTTATTTGAGTGTTGTGTGTATGATGTAGGATAATGCCCCGGTAGATTTGAAAGTGTGAAAGGATGAATGATTGATTTATCGTTTGTTGTGTTTTTTTCCCCCCTTATGTTTTGTTATTAAAATGATTACGTTTGTTTTTCCATCAAAAGAATAACTTTCTTTAGTACCGACTCAATGCGGAAGCACTAGAGCAGGGGTCTCAAACTCATTTTACCTGGGGGCCGCTGGAGGTAGACTCTGGGTCAGGCTGGGCCGCATCAAGTATTCCACATAAAAAGTAGCATAACTGATCCAATCTTCTCAGTCTTTATTATTAACAGTTCTTCAACATGAATGTTTCTTCTGAACATGAACCTCTGAATTTGAACTAAATATAGCCTATAGAAATTAAATCATGTAATATGAAATAATGAATGATTTTAATTTTATTTTAAATAATAGACTAATTCACAGCAAGGCCGTAACCAGGTCAAACAGAACAGTGAGCGAAATTCTAGGTCTAATTCTAGTTGGGAAATAATCTTTTTGGGACCATTTGTAAACAATATTTGCATTAATTTGCGTCAAATATATTATTAGTCCTGATATTCTTTGCATGAGTGAGTGAATAAATACATAGATCCATAATGAACTTTTGAATTCTCTAGTGGTCTGGTGGTAGAATTTTTGTCAACCGTGTCAAAGGTTCTAGGTTCTAATCCGCTCTCGTGTAGTTTTTCTTCATTAAAATCAAAGATGTTCATCAATGATTGTATATTAATACCATGGACATGTTTGCATTTTGTTTTGTGATTTCACCGGAAAGAATAGAGTCTCTCTCAGCAACGGCATTAAGCGATAGATTGACGTGCTCTGTGTGTGAAGACTGTGCAGTGTGCATGAGCCAAAAGAGAACGTAAACCCGCCTACTTTGATTTGATTGGCCATCTCAATCATTTTGACATTGACGAGCGCTGTTAGACCACATTCGTTTCAACTGTCTGATCAGCTTCGTTCGTCTGTTCCTGTCAATCACGCGGTGTCAACCAATTATACTGCACGAGGGAGGGGCGAGCCAACTCTCTCTCTCTCTCTCACACACACACACACACACAGACACAAAAGAGGTACTGCACACGCAACGATTCAGCAAAAAGGTACTTTTCAGAGCAATGCGCCGGCCGCATTAACACTAAACTTTGATGTCAAGAAGGGGGCCACGGAGTTGAGACCCCTGCGTTAGAGCAACAACACAAGTAATTATGACGTGGAATCTGTCGACAAATCAAAATGCAGTGGGAGGAGTTCTGGTTCTAGCTCCGCCCCCCAGATCTCAATCCAACTCCACCCCCTGGATCTCGTATTCTGCAGAGAGGGGCTACTGTGCAATACCCTAGTAGGCCTTTTGCACGTTTGTTTTCACCTGATTTTTTATTTATTTATATATGTTCTAAGATTTTGTATTTATATATTTATTATGGAAGACATTTAAATACGGTGCATTTTATATTATATTTTTCACATATCCCTTTGCAAGTTTTCTTGGCTTGGTGTGGTTTTCACAATAAAATCTTGTAAAACTTACCGTACGTTGGATCTACTTTCACTGGCTTCATGGTACAGTCTCCCTTCTTGGACTTGGGGACGTTAACTCTGTATAGCAGCTCACCAGTTGATGTTGCTTGGGGACGGCCGGCATTTTCGTTGAAGTGCATGGCAGCCAGGTAGAGTCTTAGGAAAAAAAAAATAATACTCAGAAATATGAAGTGTATGTAACTCTTGAATACGATGCATGAACAATGATGGTGTACGTGCCTGCACAACATTCCAAGAAAAGGAAATACCACGTTCTTAGGTGCAAAACGTGGTATCGTGCTATGAAAAGCCTTCAGCGACGAGGTCTGGCGGTGCATCTTCTCCACATCTTTTAAAATCCTCTTATTGGTCAAGGCTTTCTCTAATTTGCAG